>QXEO01000149.1:546449-1146449 GCA_007115705.1 Dactylis glomerata | reverse complement strand
TGATGCTTGAACCTATCCGCTCTCTATATGATTTGAAACTTCATTCACAATCAAACTTAACTCTTCCTTTCACGATCTATGGCCGTAGGTCCATTCGAGAGGGGCAAGATGCAGAAGCCTTTTGAGAAGGCAGTCCTTGCTCTGAAAGTGGGGGAAATGAGTGATGTGGTCGACACCGATAGCGGGGTGCATATCATCTTGAGGACTGGCTGATACCTTCTGTGCTGATCCATATAATGCCTGAAACATTACCAGGGGACATATTTTGTACTTGCACTGTAACAGAGTGCTCACTGCAAAGCTACTTTGAGGTCGGTTGTGTGCCAGGACTAGACATTGTGGTGCTTGGTTGTGTTGTCTGTCTCTCGTGTATCGAAATGGATACATTTTCCTTTTTGAAGGAAGTGTAAGTGTGCTTGGAACGAATGTATCGAGGATCATTTTCTGCTTGGGTGATTGGGATGCAGGATGGTCAAGTACTAACGGAGAATTCTTAGTTCTGATGGCATTTTGTAACCAGTGATTAGCTGTCATGTGTTCATGGGTGGGTGCGTGCAGCCTATAGCAAAACTTAATCAGTAGTCAGCTAGAGAAGAAGTAAAACCACTCATTCTCATCCTGTTGACACGCAGGATGAACACACGGACACAATCAGAGCCGGGAAGAAGTCACTGCTGATTCCTGAACCCATTTAAAGGAATATACAAAAAACACTAGCCACTTCGAGATGAAATCGAACTCGCAGATAGACAGATCGAGATATACCAGTATAAAGAACTTTGTGATACAGTTTCTTTGATAAAAATTGCCGAGGAGGCTCCTTGTTTTCGAAAAGAAATCAGGTTACCAGCCACCGCATTCTTCATCCTGCTGAATATGCGTGTGCGGCAGCGACGATCAGCACCGGCGTCCACAGGGTTGGACATCCCGATCTGGTGGAGAAGGGACACGACGAATCGACGATGGTGCAGCCGAATCTGTACGGGAAGGCTGATGCCGAACGTGGAACAGAGTTCACAGGAAGAAGACCGCCAGCAGGGCTTGCGCGGGACGAGGAAGCTGGCCATCGAGGTCATCAGGACGATCAAGAACACAGTCGGCATAAGAGCATCTCCAGCTCTTGGGCTCCCCAGGCAGAAATCCGGCGCTATTTAGCGCCGGATGGATACGAAATTTGGTCTAGGGAGCCCCATTTTCCCAGAGGCGAGCCCAGGAGAAAGAACGAATTTAGACGAATTCAAACATAAAAGATAAAAAACGTTCAAACTTAGGCGAAATTTAGAGATATTTAATATATGTCGGCGAGTTCTTACATATATAGATCGAATTCGTAATATATTTGAATTCGGCCAGAGGGAAACATAAACTAGACTTAAAACACGGTGTTCTATATGCCCAAATGGCGGTAGAACGCCGTGTAGTCGTCGTCGCCGTCGTCGCTGGAGTCGTCGCCGTCCTGCGATGGCGGCGCCTGCTGGCTGCTCTGGCCAGGGGTCCAATGGCTGGACCCCTGCCCAGGGTCGCCGAGGCGTGGCGGCGTCGACCGTTACCAGTCGTCGTCGCTGGAGTCCTCCAGCTTGATGAGCGGCGCTCCTCTGGCGGGTGCGGCGGGTTGTGCAGCGGCGGCGGCGCGGCGCCGCGCGGCCGCCAGGTCCAGCAGCCGCAGCCGCCGCTGCTGCTCCGCCTCCTCCATCTCCCAGTCCTGCCTGGACCATGCGAGCGCCGCGATAAATAGAGCCGCGCATTAACTCGACTCGCTGCATGGAAGCTACGCGTCCGGCGGCGGCAGGTTTTTACAGCGCGCGGAAGACGATGCAATGCTGACGACGACCAGCCTTTCTCGCCGACAAGTCAGGGCCACCAGGCGCGCGGGAACTTTCCTCGGCGTTTCCCGCGCTTTTGTTCCCTCCGGACTCCCAGAGCGTGCCTCGGGGGGGCCGGAGATGACATGGGCTCGTCGGATAGATGAAAGCTCAAATCTGGGCGAAAACGAGGATCCAAGGACGCGACTGAACTATTTTTTACTGTCCGGATAAAAAAAAGAGTTGTCGGGACCTCATCGGGGAGACGGCTAGTGATGCTCTAAGTCCTTGTAGTCCACCTGGTACTTGGCGAGCTCACTAGCGTCCTCCCGCTGCCTCTTGACGCAGTTGCCGCCGCCATGGGCTCTAAAAGAATCCATAGCCCTCTCCAAATAATACTTATCTTTGTATAGCTCACAAATTAAAATATTTTAACGAAACATTATACATGTAGAGCACATATAAATGTACACATGGAAAAATTACAGAATACATGACTTTTCAATTATTATGAATTCTATTTTAAAAAATCTAGGCTTTTTGAAGCTAATTACCCGCCCCTATTTTGGGTAAGATCATAGGCATACGTATCACTTGGCTCAAGGCCAACTCTGTTTCAAGAAAAAAAAAGGTGGTCAGATGGCTGCTCAATGTAACATTTTGTTCATAATAGTTCATCTTTCCCATCTATTGCCCGTAAATAGCCAGTGGAACCCGGGTGTAGGAGATCCGGTTTTTCTAAAATGCTATCTAAAAGTTCTAAAAAATTCAAATAAATACTTTCGTGTATATATTATCTTGATAATTAATTGTGCTAAGTGCTAACATTAATAATGTAATTGTACTTTGACTACAAGAAAATGACAAAATGTCTGAATGATACTATAATGACTAGCTGAGTGTCCTTGCGTTGCCACGGTTCGAAGTATTTTTTTAACGTGAACATGATACATATACATATTTACATAGGTAGAAACAGATATCCCTGTAATATTTAAGAATATAAATTATAAGTTTTCTTTAAATATAATTCAAAAGAAAATAAAATTAAACATTGTACGAATGATCAATGCCAATTATCCATAGCCAGCTGCTTATATTGTTTCCATAGTCGTATCTACGTGCAGTGGCGGAGACAGGGGGGGACCAGCAGGGGCCCTGCCCCCCCTAAGATGGAAAAATTGCTCATATATCCCCAGATTTTTAGGCAGAAAACACCCTAAAACTAGTAAAATTTACTGTTTGGCTCTCCCTATTAACTCCAGCGTCCTTGCCCTTTGTCGTTGGCCCCCCTCAAAAAAATTTCCTGGCTCCGCCCCTGTCTACGTGTGTCCAACACAATTTTGTATCAGCACCTCCACCTATTTGTGGTGATACGTTAGAAAAAGCTACAAATATATTTGTAAAGAAGGTTATTCATTTTCTGAATACATCCCAAGCTGATGGTGCTTACGAATAAATACATATGAATGCTCTTTTGAGGTAGCATCCTTATACGATGAATTTAGAAAACATAATCATCAGATTTTTCAATTCCCAATCAACGCCCTAGCTACGAAATTATCTCCCCATGATCTCCCCATGATCTCCTTCTCTCATTTTTTTCGTACCAAGTATATGATCCAAAGGCAGCACAACCTCTTGCCGTTCTGGAGAACTCAAAATGCTAGCTCCTGACCAACATGGAACACCATATACCGAGGCAATATTTAGGCACATGTTTGATAGCTGAAAGTATTAGTGAAACTTAGCAAAATCAAAACATCAGCAACCAGAACAACATATTTTCAATGCATGTTTTTTTTTTGGCTTTGGAAGTAATCTAGCAATATGCAACACACAAACTGAAGGTAGATGACAATATTTACATGGTAATGTGTAAACAACAATTAATGGGAGCAAGAAAAGACAAAATTGCTTACAAAAAGTATGCTTGCAGATATCGTTCTTGTTTCTTTTTTGAAATATAATGACCATAATTTAGGATGATCAAAATAGATTTATACAACAGCACGAAGATGTCACCTTTGCCACTTTTGCCAACTATATATGTTTGCCTAATCTATGACTGGGTTGTGATCTGCTCCACACAGATTTAATAGGCTATGCCAATGGCTGGGCCACTACCTTTGTTTTTCGTGTTCTACTCTAAGCTCGATGTTCTACCGCTAGCATCTTAATTCATAGAGTGATACCATTGTTTTAGTGCCACAAATGGACAAAATCAAATTCGGCTGTCTCAAGGACGTATGTATCTGTATTGGAAATAATGAGTCTGAAAACCTCCAGTCATACCTATATCATGTCACCATGGCTCTTCTAAACTCAGCATTAACTATGCACTCTATACTTTGCTTCCCATGAATTGAATCTTCGAATATGATGTTTTCAAAAGCTAAAAACATGTATCAATGATGATCTTGAAGGGGTTTTAAGAATGAAAATGCAAACTGGCACCATTAAGCATATTTGTGACTTGTGAGCATGATGATCATGGTACTAAACTGCAAATGCATCGTTGTATCCTTCTAAATAAATCTTGACATAACACGATGTCCTATGAAATAGATCAACCTTTTCACCATGGGTCCAAAGCTTGTTTAAAAATACTGAATAGCCAAGAATCACCACAGATGAAGCTTTGCCAGTTCCATAGCAAAAACAATCAAATACAAGGATACCTATGTAGTTAAATGCGAACTAAATGGAAGAGAGGCTCGGCGCAGAGTGTATGTGTGGAACTTCTTTACTGGAAGGAAAATATGTAATGCAATTAATTGATAGGAAAGAAATGGCCTGACATAAATATGAACCAACCTCGCCAAATGGCCTGACACATTTTATCAAACACGTGGTGTGCATACAAATACACAATACATATATCTAAGCTCTATCTGAAATGTCAACAAATCAATTCGTAGTTAGAAGAGTGGGGAATAAAAAGATTGCTTGGTTGCAGCAGGATGCAACAAACTGGCTCATCGAGTCATGCATATCACCTATCGTGGTAGTTCACCTCCTCACTAATTGTCGATAGCTCATCCGAGAGCACCCACCATGTCAACCTTCGTTCCTCCTCGTCTGTATGCTTCACTGCTACCTTGTACAAAAGTCCATCTTCAACTTACCCACCTGCAGAGTGTACAACCAGTACAAACTACAAAGGGATAGAAGGAGGCACGAATAATGCAGTTGTGCACCGGCAGCTATACACATCTCAGGACAAAATGTAGAACAATAGGTACCGAGGATGGGGAGCGCATTGCCCAGACTCTCTCGTGTGAGCTGCATGCGATTCGTCATGCTAGTGTGCTTGCACGGATGCATCCTTGCCAATCTTCTCACAGCTAAGGCTCCAACGTGCAATGTTCACGCATCCAGCCGACCATGCACACATGTGTTGGTAGTAGCCTTGCACAAGACGCGGACAACTCCCTGGCGAGCGACGACCGTTCCAATCGGGAGGTCGGCGACTTGCCACTTCGGGAGACCGGCGTCGGCCAGATCTTCAACCTACCTGCAAAAAAAGTGGAGGACGTCGACTTGCAACTTCGGGAGATCAGTGTCGGCCAGATCGCAAGGCCGGCGGAGGACGACGGCCTGCCACTTTGGGAGACCGCCTTCGGCCAGAGAGCGAGGCCAACTGAGGACGGGCCGTCCTGGACGGCAAATCCTCGTGGGATCGGACAATTTGTAGCTGGCGGGTGGTTTGCTGCGGACACGCTGGGAACCTGGCCTCTCGACGGACGACGGCAACTGCCGCGTCCGCGTAGATTGGAGGACGTACATGGTGGAAGAAGAGGACTCTAGGGTTAAGAAAAAGGATGCAGAGCACGCCTCGCGACCGCCATCCGCCGAAGGACGGCCTCCTCCGCCGGCAGTGAGCTAACTGGACCGGCTCGAGGAGGTGGTCTATGGTGGCTGCGGGCAGCACCTCTGGAATCGCTCAAACGATCAAGGAGGTGTTACGGTCCCAGTACTAGTTCTACTTCCAGATACACCGATTACACCAAGAGTTCATGGAATTCTGGGGATTGAGAGGAGAAACCGGAGTCTGGAGGGAGGAAGAACACGCAGCCTCTGCTGATTACCATCTCCACACCTAGGGCAACCGAGAGTTACGGCTTAAGTAGCAGGGTGCCGAGTGGGCCGGGCCTCAAAGGTAGCGTGGGTTGGGCCGGCGCTCACGAAGGCTTCGGCGTCGCGGTGGCTCGATGTCGCCCGTTCCTGCTTCTGGTTCCTGCGTAGTCGAGGTAGCGGCACCGTCCGTAACATTCTCCCCCGGTTAAGAACCAGCTTGTCCCCAAGCTGCTGCGTCCGGGAAGCGATGAAGGAGCTCATGCTGATCTTCCCACGTCGCCAGCGCTTTGGGTTGATCCCGCCACTGGACACGCACTTGGGAGCGTGTACGACCTCCATGCTTGTACAGCCGTGTCTCGAGCACCTTGACTGGCTCCGGTGGGGAAGTAGAGGAGGCCGGTAAGTCGGTGAGGACTGGAGTCGACGGCGGAACTCCCCGACGAAGCTGCGAGACGTGGATGACTGGATGGATGAGGCAGCCATCAGGAAGCTGGAGCTTGTATGAAGTGCCGCCTACGCGCTGGAGAACCTGAAAGGGACCAAAATAGCGAAAAGCTAGCTTTGGGTTAGCACGCGTAGCCAGGGATTTCTGAACATAGGGCTGCATCTTGAGGTACACCCAGTCCCCCACTGCAAACACGCGATCAGTGCGCTTCTTGTCCGCGACCAGTTTCATGTGCTGGCGAGCACGCTGCAAATGCTGTTGAAGCAGCGCCATGGTATCAGCTCGATCTTGGAGCCATTCAGACAGTTCTGGTACCGCACACGCTGCCGGGTCGATGATGCCAAAGTGTCGTGGCAGGTGCCCGTACAAGACCTCAAAAGGAGTTGTTCCTAGGGTAGCATGAGTGGAAGTGTTGTACCAGAATTCGGCAAGGTGCAGCCAGGAGAACCATCTTGTAGGGCAGGCGTGGGCAAAGCAGCGCAGGTAAGTTTCGAGGCATTGGTTAACTCGCTCCGTTTGCCCATCGGTCTGTGGGTGGTAAGAGGAGCTCATCCGGAGTTGGGTTTGAGACAGCCGGAACAATTCACCCCACAGGTTACTAGTGAACACCTTGTCACGGTCGGAGACGATGGCAGCTGGCAGGCCATGGAGCTTGTAGACATGGAGCATGTACGCCTGAGCCACTTGGAGAGCTGTGAATGGATGGGACAGAGGGATGAAGTGGGCGTACCGGAAGAGCTTGTCGACCACTACAAGAATGCAATTGTACCCGGACGAGCGCGGAAGTCCTTCAACGAAGTCCATGGTAACTGTGTTCCACGGGTGTGGTGGAACCGGCAGTGGCTCCAGGAGGCCGGGGTAGCGGACACGCTCCGGCTTGGCTTGTTTGCAGATCGAGCAGGTCTCAATGAACTGGCGCACTTGATCTTTCATCCCGGGCCAGGCAAATAGGGCTCGGACGCGACGATATGTCACGCTGACTCCAGAATGGCCACCAATGGCGCCTGTATGCATTGCCTCAAGAATCTTCTGTTGGAGAGCTGGGTTACGCCCCACCCAGATGCGTCCGTTGAGCTTAAGAACACCATCTTCCACACTGAATTCAGTAGGGCCTTCAGGTGGGTCAGCTGTACGCTGGGTGATACGTCTCAAACGTATCTATAATTTTTGATGCTCCATGCTTGTTTTTACACCATTTGCCTATTGTTTCGTTACACTTAGTGGTACTTTTATACATTTTCCGGAACTAACCTATTAACAAGTGCCACAGTGCCAGTTTCCTGTTTTCTGCTGTTTTTGTGTTTCAGAAGTGATACACAGGAAATATTCTCGGAATTGGACGAAACAAGATCCTGAAGTCTTATATCAAGGGGAGGCTTCCAGACATCCGAAGAGCTGACGGAGGGGGGCCACGTGGGCCCCAGACACAGGGGCGGGGCGGCCACCCCCCTGGCCGCGCCAGCCCCGTGTGAGGGGGCGTGGTCCCTCCTCTGACATCGCCCCTTCGCCTATATATACCCCCTGACGAGAAAAATCTAAGCCCAATCAGTTTTCCAGAATACATCGCGATCCGCCGCCACCGTCGACCCGAAGATCGGGAGGGTCCAGAAGCTCTTCCCGGCACCCTGCCGGAGAGGGGAATTGCCACCGGAGGTCTTCTTCATCGCCATGCTTGCCTCCGGAGCGATGAGTGAGTAGTCTACCTTGGACTATGGGTCCATAGCAGTAGCTAGATGGTTGTCTTCTCCACCATGTGCTTCATGTTTAGATCTCATGAGCTGCCCTACATGATTGAGATCACCGTTATGTAATACTATGATGTTGGTTTGTTGGGATCCGATGAATATTGGTGTTTATGATTAAGTTGCTGTACTGAATTATATCTTTTGTTATCTCTATGTTGTTTATGATCTTGCATGCTCTCCGTTGTTAGTAGCTATCTTGGCCGAGTAGTTGCTAGTGACTCCAAGAGGGGGTATTTATGCTCGATAGTGGGTTCATGTCTCTATTTCACCTGGGGGAGTGACAGAAACCTCTAAGGTGGTAGATGTGCTGTTGCTACTAGGGAGAAAACAACATTCATATGCTCAAGGGCATATGCTTTGTTTACATTACACACTTTGCTTAATGCAATTATCTGTTGTTCACAACTTAATACTTCTAGGGTGTTCGGATGATAACCCCGGGGGTGGATTATTAGTCATAGATGCAGTTGGATGGCGGTCTATGTATTTTGTTGTAATGCCCAGAGTGAATCTCATAGTGATCTTCTTGACATATCACGTTATCTTTATTCTATCAATTGCCCAACTGTAATTTGTTTACCCAGCATGTTATTTTATCTATGGAGAGACACCACTAGTGAACTGTGGACCCCGGTCCTATTTTAATCATATTGCAATCACCTGTTTACTTTTCCCGCACTGTTTACTTTACTCGCATATACTATACTGTTTTCCACTCGATACGCTCATAACCTTTGTTTCAAGCAAGCCGGTGAGATTGACAACCTCATCGCAAGTTGGGAGCAAAGTATTTGTTTGTGTGTGTGCAGGTTCCACAAACACCTTCAGTCGTCACCGTCTCTCCTCTCCTGTTCGATAAACCTTGGTTTCTTAACTGAGGGAAAACTAGCTGCTATACTCATCACACCTTCCTCTTGGGGTTCCCAACGGGCTGGTCATTCACCACGCATCACTGGGCGAACAGTTTCTGAGTCTGGGGGTCGCCGTGGTACCCCTGTTGGATTTCTTGAAGCCACGTAGGTAAGCAGACGGAGATGGCTACCAACTCTCCCGTGCCAGATGGAGGACAGCGAGACAAAGCATCTGCTGCACGATTGTCTGGTCCTCGCTTGTATACCACGCGGTAACGAAGCCCCAACAATTTAACCATTACTTTTTGTTGCCAAGGAGTAGCAATGCGTTGATCTTCGAGGTGTATCAAGCTTTTCTGATCTGTATGGATAATAAACTCCGCTGGTTGAAGGTATGCACGCCAATGGTCCACTGCCAGTAAGATGGCTAAGGCTTCTTTCTCGTAAGTGGACAACATCGAGGTACGAGGCCCCAAAGTCTTGCTAAGGAAAGCCAGAGGGTGCTTTTGTTGGAGCAGCACTGCCCCGATTCCACGGTCAGATGCGTCGGTCTCGATCTCGAATGTGAGAGAGAAGTCTGGGAGGGCTAACACCGGTGCTGTGATCAGAGCATGTTTCAAAGCTGCAAAAGCTGCGTTTTCTAGTTCAGTCCACCTGAAAACCGAGCTCTTCTTCAATAGATCAGTCAGAGGTCTACTGATAATGCCAAAATCACGGACAAACTTGCGATAGTAGCCGGCTAGCCCGAGGAAACCCCGTACTTCCTTGAGATTGCTTGGTGTTGGCCACAACTGGACTGCCTGGATATTCTTTGGGTCCGTGTGCACCCCGTCACCGCTGATTTCATGACCCAGGTAGGTCAAAGAAGGCTGAAGGAATTTGCATTTGCTGCGTTTCACTCTGAGCTGGTGATGGGCCAGAATCTGGAACACCTGGCGGAGGAGTATCAGATGAGTGTCCAAATCTCGGCTGTAAATGAGTATATCATCAATAAAAACCAGAACCCCTTTCCGCAATAGTGGCTGGAGAATGGTATTCATGAGACCTTGAAACGTTGCTGGTGCATTTGTGAGCCCATAAGCCATGACCTTGAACTCGTAGTGGCCTTCATGTGTTTTAAAAGCAGTTTTGTGTTCATCTTCCGGTCGCATACGAATCTGGTGGTACCCTGCCCGCAAGTCCAAACTAGTGAACAAACACGCCCCAGCAAGTTCATCCAACAACTCATCTATTACTGGTAGAGGGTAACGATTTTTCACAGTAATGGCATTGAGCTGGCGAAAATCCACACAAAAGCGCCAGGTGAGGTCCTTCTTCAGTACTAGGATCACTGGAGAGGAGTAAGGGCTGGTACTAACTCGAATAATGCCTTGCTCTAGCATTTGCTTGATCTGGCGTTCCACCTCGTCTTTCTGAGCTAGATTGAACCGATAAGGGCGCAAATTGACTGGTTTGGCACCCGGGAGCAAAGGAATAGCATGATCGAACTGACGTGGAGGTGGAAGCTCAATGGGTTCCAGGAACAGAATTTCAAACTCCTGAAGCAAGTGCGCTGCTGGTTCAGGCAATGTATCCACAGGCTGGGCAGTTTCAGGCTTGAGCAAACATAGTTGAACCACTCTGGAAATTTTCCCTTTCTGAAGTAAGGACTGCAGCTGGTCCGCAGAGACGGCCGGGCATTTGGTCAGATCAGGTTGCACGCCACAAAGAGACATGTGACGATCAAGGCCCGCAAAACTCATAGTCTGAGCACTCCAATCAATAGTCATAGGGCTATGTTGCGTAAGCCAATCATACCCAAGGATAATGTCATAGGAGCCAAGAGGTAGAATCTTGAAATTGGTGCAGAAGCGGTACCCTTGAGTCCACCATTCACAATTTTGTAACTCCTGAGTGCATTGTAACAGTCCTCCGTTGGCCACCTTGACATTGAGAGGAAGAATGGTGCGACGCTGAGCCGACAGTCGCGCTGCCAGAGAAGCACTCACAAAAGTGTGCGAACTGCCGGAGTCCACGAGCATGAGCACCTCCTGTTGTTGCACCCAACCCTGTAGCCGCATAGAATTGGCGGCTTGACCTCCATCAGACGCTGCTTGAGAGATGTGCATCAGTTGTGAACCCGCGTCAGTGAGATCTTGTTCCTCTTTTACAGGACTGTCCACTGGTGGTTGCACTAGGGCGAGAAGTTCTTCGACAATGTGCAGCTGGACAGTAGGACCACAGCGGTGCTCACGGCTGTAAGGTTCACCGCATGTGAAGCAGAGATTACGCGCACGGCGATAGTTGCGGAGAGCGAGGATCTTGTCATCAACCTGGTTGCCCTGGAAGGAGTTGGTGCCGCGCTTGTCGTCGATACGTTGTGTTGGGGAAGGATCCCGACGAGCTGCCGGAGGAGGTGGCAGAGGCACCGCATTCCTGGGAAGAGCGCGCGGCATTGGTGAGAAATTTGCCCGCCGTGTCTCGTGCCGATACGACTCCAGAACGCCTTCCTGCAACAGAGCAAGATCGACGGCAGTATCGAGATCTTTTGGTTGATGCAAAATAACCGCAGCTCGAATATCTCGTTGCAACCCGTCCACAAAGTGAGTAACAAAATATGCTGGCTCCCAGGAGTTGTGGTGAGCAGTCAAATTATGCATCAGTTCGTTGAAACGACTGGCATACTCAGCCACAGAGCCCGTTTGATGCAATTTGTTAAAAAGGCGAAGGTAGTGCTGAAAATCGGCTCGGCCAAATTGTATGCAAATAGCAGAAGAAAAATCCTTCCAAATAGGGTAACGCAGATGAGCTTCAGAGGATTGCAACCAAGAAAGAGCACCATCGATGAAGTACATGGCAGCACAATTCACCCAAGTGTCTGGATGCATAGAGCAAACTTGGAAATAAGCTTCGCACTTCAAACGCCAGGCTCGTGGATTATCTCCATCAAACAGAGGAAAATCAACACGCGGTGGAGGAGGAAAACGGTGAGAACCCCATCCCCGAGCGAATTCAGACGGATCGTAACCAGAGCCGGGTAAGCAAGGCGTACCATTGGCCGGGGCGCCGACCGGGATCGCGAGATCACCGTGACGGTAACCCCGTTGGTTCGATGCGTCGCCGTGGCCGAGTTGCCCGTGGTCGTCACCACACGATGTTGTAGCCGGCGCCGTGGGTTTGGGCGGAGTCGGCAGCAGCGCTTCCGCATGAGGAAGCGGAGGAGGTAGCTCACCGCGCGGCGAGGTCGAGGTAGAAGGGGGCCGCGCGAGGTCGATGACACGTGCGCGGAGGTCGCTCAGTTCCGCCCGAAGCGCGTCGACGGAGCGCTCGACCACCGGCTTCCAGGTGCTGAGGTCCAGCACGGCGGGGTGGATATCCTCGAGTTTGGCGTTCATCGAGGAGATCGATGCGGTCAGATCCGCGAGCAGGCGAGTCTGTTCCTACATGGCTTCGGCCTTGCCCTTGCGTGTGAGGATGATAGATGGGTACTTCCCAGCCAGATCTGAGTAGGGAAAAAATTTTCGGTGGAGAATTTGGTGGAGAAGGGGGTCGAGATGGCTCTGATACCAGATGTTACGGTCCCAGTACTAGTTCTACTTCCAGATTCACCGATTACACCAAGAGTTCATGGAATTCTGGGGATTGAGAGGAGAAACCGGAGTCTGGAGGGAGGAAGAACACGCAGCCTCTGCTGATTACCATCTCCACACCTAGGGCAACCGAGAGTTACGGCTTAAGTAGCAGGGTGCCGAGTGGGCCGGGCCTCAAAGGTAGCGTGGGTTGGGCCGGCGCTCACGAAGGCTTCGGCGTCGCGGTGGCTCGATGTCGCCCGTTCCTGCTTCTGGTTCCTGCGTAGTCGAGGTAGTGGCACCGTCCGTAACAGGAGGATAGGTTTTTTCCTAATTAAAACACGCACGCATGATTGCTTCTATAATAAACAAGCCTTAATTACGTCTGGCAATCAAGAGGATTTGTTGGGTCTAGCATTTTTGGGACGAAAGAGAAGATAGTCTACGACGATGAACAATCATCCATGAGATTTGACTGAGCATTAATGAGCGGGAAGGGTGCTACAGATTAGACTCAAGTCCACCAATTTCAGGTCGGTATAATGCCATTCTACTTTACTATACTTTTAAATAAACAACTTGAGCTCTAACATTTATCCACCAAATGATAGATGACGGAGGGATGACAAAGATTCATGTACAAATCCAGGCACGTAGCTCATTATCTAGAAATATCTATTTACTATGAATCTAGAGCATTGCTTTATCATTTATAGAGTCTATCTACGAACATATTAACATAGAAAATTTACTCACCAGAAATCTGCACGGAGATATTTGTGACGATATGCTCGAGTTTTTTTGGCATTATATTTGAGGATGTTACAATCACTTAGACACCCGGATATATATATAATATAATTCATCTGAGTGCAACCTATTAATCGATGGAGGCTATCTGTGATTATGTTTTGATGGTTTTAACAAGAAGTTGCATTGAATGTGAAGAATTGGTGTAATTTTTGTTCTAACCATTACTCAAATTTGTGAAGGATTGTTTGTAGCAATAAAAGTTAGAAGTGTATACTAAAGAATATTATTATAATTTAAAAGCGATATTTTGCGTATAATTTTGTTAGAGGCAAAAATTGTCATCTAAGATTAGTGTTAAGAGAAATATTTATAAGAAGTAAAAGAAATTAGTATAAATAATTGACATCGAATTATAATATGTTCTAGGACTACAAATTGCATTAACTAGTTATAGAGACAGATATTATAATTTAGATATGTAAATGCATGAAGTAATAAAAGGATCAAACATTGCCAACAATTTATTTCTAGATGAAATAAATATTGTACATGCGTGTAGCATAACCAAGTGTCATGTGATTATTTCTCGTTGTTTGTACCATCACTAACATAGCATAGAGTATATAATAATTTATAGTTTGCATGGGCATGAAGAAAACTATGACAATTTACATTTCAGTTTAGCTATAGCCTATATGATAATAAACTATGTAAAGGGCAAACATTATGTATGGGTAAGTTGATCATCATATTTATTTTAGTACTAATAACAATATGAAGTGTGTTAGTTTTATTCACACGGGTTAATATCATATATGATTGTTTTTGAAAGTAATACGGTAAGGGAAGCCCCTGCAGTGTTTTTTTATAATAAGAACCCAAATATGCGTCTGAGGACTTAAACTTGGCTGGGTGGGTTACACATCCACTTCTCTAACCATGTCAGCTAGGGTCACTTCTTTATCATCTATAATTTGGATCTCCTCACATGTAATGAGTAACAAAAAATTAAAAGTGCAATATATTATAGTACAAAATTAATATTGAGGAAATCATCTTTAATTTGGTTGATGATGCAAGTATCCATATGGATGGAAGGCATAATTATTTTGGCGAATGGGCTAGCACGCGGTAGCTAAGCTAATGTTGATCAATTTCTAGATTATTAAGCCAACAAATTAACTTGAATATACGCATGGATTTTGTTCTTCTCAGATTTAATACCACCCAACTCCGTCCCCCACCCAACCCTAGCTTCAACTCCCTCCCCTCCTCTTCCCCCTCCGCTACCGTCGGCGTAGGACGCCGGGCAAAGCCCGCGCGGTGCCACCGGCGGCCTTGCCTCTACCCGTGAGCTTGGCAGGGAGGCGCGGGGATCTCCACGGTCGGTGGCGGTGCGCTCAGGTCGAGGTCATTTCGGCGGCGACGGCGCCTTGCAGGGGTTGCAGCTCCGGGTGACAAGGTGGCGAGGATGCCGCCGTTTGGTGGTGGGGTGGCGCCCTCCTGGCCCAGATATGGGCCCTTTGGGCCCCATTTAGGTATGGGCGGGCTAGGCCTGGGCGTGACTGTTACACCTCCGGCGGTCGGAGGAGTGGCTCGGGCTGGGGGTGTGATGACCCACAAGTATAGGGGATCGCAATAGTCTTCGAGGGAAGTAAAACCCAAATTTATTGATTCGACACAAGGGGAGCCAAAGAATATTTATAAACCTTAACAGATGAGTTGTCAATTCAGCTGCACCTGGAAACATACTTGCTCGCAGCGGTTTATCAGTAGCAACAGTTTTATAATAGTGATAGTAGTGAAACAGCAACATCAGTAGTAAAATAAAAAATGGTAATAGTAGCAATAGTAAACAGTAGGATGAAATACTGTAGGCATAGGGATGGATGTATGGGCATTGCATGGATAAGATAATTTATGAAATTAGTGAGACATGGGCATTGCAGATAAATAATGATAAAGCATCCTAGTACTAACAATCATAGGCATGTGTTCCGTATATAGTCGTACGTACTCGCAATGAGAAACTTGCACGACATCTTTTATCCTACCAGCCTGTTGCAGCAGGGCCTCAAGGGAAACTACTGTTAATTAAGGTACTCCTTTTAATAAAGTACCGGAGCAAAGCATTAACACTCGGTGAATACATGTGATCCTTGATACGTCCAAAACGTATCTACTTTCCCGAACACTTTTGCTATTGTTTCTCCTCTAATTTGTATGTTTTGAATGCAACTAACACGGACTGATGCTGTTTTCAGCAGAATTGCTCTGGTGTCTCGTTTTTGTGCAGAAATCCAACTTCCAGTAAAAATTCGGGAAAAATCATCAAAAATCCTATTTCACCAGAAGACCCACGGAGCCAGAAGACAGGACGGAGAGGAGGCCAGAGGGCTCCTCACACACTGGTGGCGCGGCCCAGCCCTGGCCGCACCACCCTGGCGTGAGGAGGCCCCAGCAGCCCTCTCGGCCTCCCCTCTCGCCTACATATACCCTCTGACGATATAATATCGGGGAGACGGCGTTTTTCCCAGATAGACTTCCGCTGCGCTGCCGCCATCAAAAACCGCGATTCGGAACCAGAAACTCCGTTCTGGCACCCTGCCGGGACGGGGATTCGGAGGAGATCTTCATCACCATCATCACCGACGCTCCTCCATCGATCATCCATGACTCCCCCATCCATGTGTGAGTAATTCCCCCGCTGTAGGTGAGGGGATGGTAGGGATTGGATGAGATTGTTCATGCAATTTGATATGAGATTGTTAGGGCATAGTGCCTAGTATCTTTATTTAGTGCCTATGACATTGTTGCAACTTGTTGTGTTTAATGCTTGTCACTTTGGGCCCGAGTGCCATGATTTCAGATCTGAACATGTTATTATTTCTATGATGATACTTGTTGTTTATGGTCTTACCTATAAGTTGTATACATATATTGTTGTCCGGAACCCGAGGCCCCAAAGCGACAGAAATTGGGATAACCGGAGGGGATGGCTATGATGTGAGGATCACATGTGTTCACCGAGTGTTAATGCTTTGCTCCGATACTTTATTAAAAGAAGTACCTTAATTACCAGTAGTTTCCCTTGAGGCCCTGCTACAACAGGCTGGTAGGACAAAAGATGTCGTGCAAGTTTCTCCTTGTGAGCACGTACGACTATATATGGAACACATGCCTATGATTGTTTGTACTAGGATGCTTTATCATTATTTATCTGCAATGTCCATGTCTCATTGATTTCATGAATTATCTTATCCATGCAACGCCCGTAATCCATCCCTATGCCTACAGTATTTGTTCCTACTGTTTACAACTGTTACTATTACCGCTGCTATTTTACTACAGCTGTTACTGTTTCACTACTGTCACTACTATAAAACTGTTGCTACTGATAAACTACTGTGAGCAAGACTGTTTCCAGGTGTAGCTGAATTGACAACTCATCTGTTAAGGCTTACATATATTCTTTGGCTCCCCTTGTGTCGAATCAATAAATTTGGGTAATACTTCCCTCGAAGACTGTTGCGATCCCCTATACTTGTGGGTCATCAAGACTATTTTCTGGCGCCGTTGCCGGGGAGCATAGCTTTATTTGTAAGTTCACTTGGTATTCCTGTTGTTCGCTGCAATCCTTTCATCATGGGTAAACCTCGTGATGGAAAAGTTCCTATATTGCCATCCACTACAAGAAGAGGTACGACTCTCAACACCTCTGTTGCTCTTGATTCGCCATCTGTTATGAGTAAGTTGCTTACACCACCACACCCACACGCTACTGCTACTACTTCTGCTGAGATTGAAAATGCCACTGATAATTTAGAAGATGCTTCTATTGTGCTTGATGAGAGTGGTTCACTAGGTTCATTTTTAGATGCTACTATTGCTAGAGCTAAGTTGGGAAACACCACTTTTACACCTGTTAGTTCACCTGAGTCTAGGGAATGTCCTAGTGATGATTATGATGATGATGCTTATATTGAGCTTAATGATGATTTTATTGCTAAAGCACGTGCTGCTCGTAATGCTGGTAATGTTAAAGAACTTCTTGCAAGACGTTCTGTTAGATATAATTTGTCTCCTGATCCTAAGTTTGCTGCTTCTCCCATAAATATTAGATACAAGGATTATGATTTCTCTTTGGATTTATCTTACATATCTATTGTTGAGAAAACTCCTTTTTGTGGTACTAAAGATGAGAGTGCTATGCAGCACATGAATGAGCTTTCTACTTTGAGTAATTTGTTTTCTGATGATATTAAGCTCCGCACTTACTTTGTTGCCAAGATTTTTCCTTTCTCGTTGAAAGATGGTGCTAAAACTTGGTTTAATAGCTTGTCTCCTGGATCTCTTACTAGTCCTATTGCTTTGGTTAATGCTTTCTTTCAGAAATATTTTCCCGCTAGTGCTCAACATGCGGCTGTGCAGAAAATCTTTGATTTTGAACAGGGAAAAGGAGAGATACTGCCTGAATCTTGGACAAGGTTTTGTTCTTTAATTAGAGCTTTGCCTAAAGAACCATTGCCTAAAAATGAACTCCTTGATATATTTTATAATAGACTAACGGATGAATCTAAGTCATATTTGGATAGTTGTGCTGGTTGTATTTTCAGGGAAAGAACTCTGGCTGATGCTGAAGAATTAATGGCTAAAATAAGCCGGAATCATGATGATTGGACTTTAGTTGAGCCAACACCAGCACCTACCCCTGCGCCATCTACAGAGCCTACGCCGAAGAAGAGAGGGATGATTGAATTAAATGATGAAGTTATGAAGGAAGCTAAGAAATCTCTTAAGGAGAAAGGTATTAAGGACGAAGATGTGAAGAATTTACCTCCTATAGAAGAATTATGCAAGCCAATCCCTCACTCATCTACTATTGAGGTACACTCTCTCCAACGCTTTGATGAAAGAGATATTCCTTATACTAAACCTCCTGATCAATGCTTAGATGAATTTGATAATTTTATTGTTAAGTAAGAAAATTTTAATAGAATGGTGCATAATCATCTGTTGGAAAATTCTAGAGCTATTAACAAGTTGCAGGATATTGTGAAGAGAACCGCCAATGATGTGAAGATACTTGCTAAACATTTTCAAATGGTTCAAACACAAATTGATCAGCTTACCAAGGTGCAAAAAGACATGCTAGTTAATGCTGCAAGAGAGAAGCAAGCATGTGAAATATGCACAAGAAGTGGTGCTGCTACTCAAGATCCATTATATCCTGAAGGACATCCTAAGAGGGTTGAGCAAGATTCTCAACGCACTTCAAATGACGATATTCCTTCTAAGAAGAAGAAGAAGAAGAAGCATAAAACAACTACAGAATCCTCTGATGCAGGTAAAGATCCTAACAGTGTTTCTATTTCTGATGCTGAAACTGAACCAGGAGATGCTTCCGATAAAGAAGAAGTTGAAGAAGAAGTTGAAGAAGAACCGAAGAAGATTGATAAAAATGCAAAGTACACCAAAGAAGACTTCATTGCCAACAAGCATGGTAAAGAGAGAGAACCTTGGGTACAGAAACCAATGTCTTTTCCTAGTAAGAAACACAAGTCCAAGGAAGAAGAACACTACAACAGGTTTTGTGAATGGATGAGACCTTTATTTTTGCAAATTCCTTTGACTGATGCTATTAGAATGCCTCCTTATGCAAAGTATATGAAAGATATTGTCACTAACAAAAGGAAAATTCCTAGTGAGGAAATTTCCACACTACTTGCTAACTATTCTTTTGATGGTAAAGTTCCGGAGAAGCTTGGAGATCCAGGTATACCTACTATTCCTTGCTCCATTAAAAATAACTATGTTAGAACTGCTTTATGTGATTTGGGAGCTGGAGTTAGTGTCATGCCTTTCTCTCTTTATAAGAGACTTGATTTAGAAAAATTGGTATCAACTGATATATCTTTGCAGATGGCTGATAAGTCTACTACTATTCCTATTGGTATATGTGAAAATGTTCCTGTTCAAGTTGCTAACAGTTGTTTGATTTTAACTGACTTTGTTGTGTTGGAAATGCCTGAAGATGATAATATGTCTATTATTCTTGGGAGACCTTTTCTAAACACTGCAGGTGCTGTTATTAATTGCAATCAAGGAAAAGTCACTTTTAATGTTAATGACAAAGAGTATACAGTTTATTTTCCCAAGAAGATTGATAGGAAGAATACTCTAAATTCAATCAAGCATGTTGAGACCATCAAAGTTGGTCAAATCATTTGTTCAGAGCGAAAGCCCAAGGAAGAATATAAAATTGTTATGGTTGGGACTATACCTATCAAAGTTGAGGTAACATAAGCATTTAGTGAAGTGCAAAGTTTTGCCCCATATAAAGTTAGTTTGGTAACAAGACTTGATCAACCTTGTTAACAAAGTGATTTTATATGAATGAAACTTCGTTTTCACCGCATCCACTCCACCTCACTTGTATTTACTTTCATCAAATTTTATTCCTTCAGTTTAGTTGCATGATTAAGAGTATCTCAGAGCTGCTGCATGCTTAGTTTTGATTTGCTTGAAATCTTTTCATCCTCGTTTTTCTGAGTTTTATCGATATGCCAATTTCTGAAAAATCCTCGAAAATAAAGTTTCTCAAAAAATTCCAGAAAATTCTTTATAAATTTTTATGTCAAAAATGGGGCAGAGAGACACCTGGGAGGCACTAGGAGGGGCTGCCACGCTACCTCACACGTAGGTGGCGCGGCCCAGCCCTGGCCGCGCCACCCAGGTGTGAGAGGGCCCCACCTGGCCCCTCACTCATCTCTTCTTCCCCAGCTCTTTTTCTCTCCCGAAAACAATGACACACTCAGCTCAAACCCGAGTTCTTGCTGTTCTTCACCTGGATTTTTCGATCTCCTTGCTCAGCCCAACATTTCTACTGAAATTTGGAGCATTTGTTCTCCGGTATATGACTCCTCCACTTGTCCAAGTAGAATTTCTTTTGGTAAAGTATTTCTTGATTATTTTAGCATTGTAGGTGGCAGTATAAATGAGTATGCATGCTTGTTCTATTGCTTAGATTTGTTATTTTGATGCATGATAGCTCTCTAGTAACCCACTATAGTAGTTTCCTACACTTGCTTGTCTTTAAATCACTTTTTATGAGTTTGTTGAAAAATTTCAGAAAAGGGAGATGGACAACTTCACATATGGAGAAGTGTTTGCAAGTGATGCACCAAGGTCATCAAGGCTCTCAAGATCCACTGCTCAATATAGGATGTCTTATAATGAGGATCTCATGTCACCAAACCTTGAAGGGGACGATGGAGATGCACACCCATCCACCTTCCCTTGTACTAACTTTTTGAGTGATGCAGGAATTCTTGATGATTTATTGCTCCTTGTTAACAGGGTTGGGTTGACTGCTTACATGACAGATGAAAGAGACCAATATGCTATGCTTACAAAGATTTTCGTTGAAAGTTTTAAATTTATTAACGCTCATTTCAATCCTTCCGTTGCATTTAAGATTTATGATAAGTCTATCACCATGCCTTTGGGGAGGTTTTGTTCTATTTTAGGTATTCCCATGTTTGGAACGGCCAAGAGGATACAAAATCACCCAGCTGATTTGGTGGAGCTTTACCGAGGGGTGACCAATGATGATGACCGCACCGCACAGCGTGGCAAGATAAGAAACATTCAGCTCCCAGCTATTAGATATTTTACTTACTATCTTGCAACTAGTGTACTTGGTAGAGAAAACACTAGAAATATTTCCAACTATCATTTAGCTTTTCTAGCTACCGCTCTTGATGTTGGGAGGAAGTATAACCTTGGTGCTGTTATTGCTCGTCGCCTAGCTGCTAGGGGACCTATTTATGGAGGTATTATTGCCGCGCGCATTGTTGCTGAGCTAGGACTTTCTATTGCTCCTAATGATGTATTGTTGGCTCCACAGAGGCTTGATCTTGCTGCCATGAAACTCCATCATTTTGTTACTGCTAACTCATGTGCAGGGAAATTAGTTTACAGGATGTTATTTATTGATGGAGAGGAAAGGGAAGTTCCCTTGCCTCAGCCTAACTTGTTCAGCATTCACGTGAGGCCGTGGTCGCGCACGAAGGAGGAGTTGGACGATCAGCTTAGGTTGCTTGGTTTCAATATCCAACACGGCGCAGTGGTCTAGGAGGAAGAGGAGGAGTTGGCCTATCACTTCACCACGTACCACTCCGGGGCAACCTCGAGCTCATATCAGGACGATGGTGCTTCTTCGTCACACTACGGAGGCGCCACCTCATGGCCGAGTTGGCCGAGTTGGGATTGATCTCCACTTAGGCTAAAAGCCTAAGCTTGGGGGGAGGTACGCCGATGATTCACTCATCTACATAACATATTTTGTCGGACCCTTATATATCCATGTTTCGCTTTCCCTAGTGTTCTCGTTCTTGTTTCTGTTTTCCAAAACACAAAAAGACCAAAAATATTTCCGTTGTTTCTCTCTATTTGGTCCTTTAGTTTTCTACCTTTGGTTTGCTTTACTTGCTATTTTTGGTTTGCTACTTGAAAAACCCAAAAATATTTTGCTTTGTTTGCTATTTCCTTTCGTTCTTGTTTCAAAAATCAAAAACCCCAAAAATATTTGTTCTTCTTCTTCGGTTTTGTAAAGTTTGTTGCAGAGTTCAGTCTTCCGTTACTCCATTGGAGCTTGGTATTCACTTTACATTATTCAAGCCACACAAGTGAAGAGCAATAATGACGACATATGACAATCCGAGATGTGGTAAGAGGCTGGTATGAACTCTATTTGTTTTCATTTTTGTACATATACTCATCTGTGTGGACATGCTTAGTCGGTTCATGTAAGGTATATGTTATCTAATGGATGCTTTGTAGTTCTTGCTTTCATATGATTAGTTTCAATTTACTATTAGCTTGTAGCATGTCATTAGACGCTTGCATGCTTTGTTTTATTCATAATATGGTATGTTAATGTGGAATCCACCTCTGAAAGCTTCATTTGAATCGACTTGGCACATGCTCAAGCATGCATATGACTAAATAAAAAGTCAATTAAGCCTCGATGATTTACTTTGCCTCAGAGTTCTTGTATCATTTTTATGCCTATATTAATTTTGTTTTGTCGCAAGCATGATTATGATAGTTATTGCTCTCTCGACTGTCGCTTCCCAGTCTTTTGCTAGCCTTCACTTGTACTGAGTATGAGCTCTACTCGTGCATCCAATTACCAAAAACCAAGTCTTCTAAAGAGTCCACTATAAATTCCTATGCATGGTATTTGTAAGCCATTCCAAGTAAATTTTCATGTGCTACCTTTCAAAACTTTCAACTACTTCTCATTTTGTGCCACTATTTTTAGCTCATGGGGACGTAGTGGTCGGAATTGCTATCTTCCATATTAAATTAAGTACCCCTCGACTAGGCAGCTTCATCTGCTCATCATTAATTTTGCAAGGGAGCTGGTCAGACCATTATAATCTAATTCTGAAAACAAAGAAAAAAGGCACTCCTCCAATGGAATGTGAAAGTTGGTGGGCACCCGATGGAATCGGTTAGCCATGGTTTGAGAAAGGAAAAAAGGTGGGGAGGAGTGCCAAAGCTTTATAAAAGAGCACCAATGTGCCAAAATTTCAAAGAACTCGGAACCGCTCTCGCTTGTTTATTATGGCAGATAGCAAGTCCCCATTGCTAGTCGTTGACATAGAACAACCACCTCTCAAAATAAATTTGTATCCCTGTTTTACAAATGAAAAGCTCTAGCACATGTTAAATCACTACTTCCCTCTGCGAAGGGCCTTTCGTTTACTTTTATGTTGAGTCTTCACCTTCTAACTTTTAAGCACTTCTTGAGAGCATAGCTGTTATTCTTAGTGTAATGTGCTTGTCCCAGAACACGGTTAATTGTGGTATAACTTTGATGCTTGTATCTTTGATATTTCTACTTCTAGTCTTCTCTTGAACTTCAGAGGTGCCTCAGCATTTATGTTTTGCTCCACAAATAAAGGCAAGCTGGATACCACTCTTTCATATCATTTATGCATATTACAATCTTGTAGCTTCTTATGTACTTGTTATTTGTTATTAGTGCATTGGCACTCTTTCATAGCTTGCTTGACTATGAGGTGACATTAGTTGCATATTTCTTATTATGAATTGCCTGAGTACTTGATCACACAGTTAGTATATATACATCATATGAGCAAATGTGTTCGTGAAAGTTTCTTTTATCGCTCTCAGTTGTTAACTGAATTGCTTGAGGACAAGCAAATAGCTAAGCTTGGGGGAGTTGATACGTCCAAAATGTATCTACTTTCCCGAACACTTTTGCTATTGTTTCTCCTCTAATTTGTGTGTTTTGAATGCAACTAACACGGACTGACGCTGTTTTCAGCAGAATTGCTCTGGTGTCTCGTTTTTGTGCAGAAATCCAACTTCCAGTAAAAATTCGGGAAAAATCATAAAAAATCCTATTTCACTAGAAGACCCACGGAGCCAGAAGACAGGACGGAGAGGAGGCCTGAGGGCTCCTCACACACTGGTGGCGCGGCCCAGCCCTGGCCGCGCCACCCTGGCGTGAGGAGGCCCCAGCAGCCCTCTCGGCCTCCCCTCTCGCCTACATATACCCTCTGACGACATAATATCGAGGAGACGGCGTTTTTCCCAGATAGACTTCCGCTGCGCCGCCGCCATCAGAAACCGCGATTCGAAACCAGAAACTCCGTTCTGGCACCCTGCTGGGACGGGGATTCGGAGGAGATCTTCATCACCATCATCACCGACGCTCCTCCATCGACCATCCATGACTCCCCCTTCCATGTGTGAGTAATTCCCCCGCTGTAGGTGAGGGGATGGTAGGGATTGGATGAGATTTTTCATGTAATTTGATATGAGATTGTTAGGGCATAGTGCCTAGTATCTTTATTTAGTGCCTATAACATTGTTGCAACTTGTTGTGCTTAATGCTTGTTACTTTGGGCCCGAGTGCCATGATTTCAGATCTGAACATGTTATTATTTCTATGATGATACTTGTTGTTTATGGTCTTACCTACAAGTTGTATACACATATTGTTGTCCGGAACCCGAGGCCCCAAAGTGACAGAAATTGGGATAACCGGAGGGGGTGGCTATGATGTGAGGATCACATGTGTTCACCGAGTACTAATGCTTTGCTCCGGTACTTTATTAAAAGGAGTACCTTAATTACCAGTAGTTTCCCTTGAGGCCCTGCTGCAACAGGCTGGTAGGACAAAAGATGTCATGCAAGTTTCTCCTTGTGAGCACGTACGACTATATACGGAACACATGCCTATGATTGTTTGTACTAGGATGCTTTATCATTATTTATCTGCAATGTCCATGTCTCATTGATTTCATGAATTATCTTATCCATGCAACGCCCGTAATCCATCCCTATGCATACAGTATTTGTTCCTACTGTTTACAACTGTTACTATTACCGCTGCTATTTTACTACTGCTGTTACTGTTTCACTACTGTCACTACTATAAAACTGTTGCTACTGATAAACTACTGCAAGCAAGACTGTTTCCAGGTGCAGCTGAATTGACAACTCATCTGTTAAGGCTTACATATATTCTTTGGCTCCCCTTGTGTCGAATCAATAAATTTGGGTAATACTTCCCTCGAAGACTGTTGCGATCCCCTATACTTGTGGGTCATCAATCCTCACATCATAGCCATCCTCTCCGGTTATCCCAATTTCTGTCACGTTGGGGCCTCGGGTTCTGGACAACAATATGTGTAAACAACTTGTAGGTAAGACCATAAACAACAAGTATCATCATATAACAATAACAAGTTCAGATCTAAAATCATGGCACTCGGGCCCAAAGTGACAAGCATTAAGCACAACAAGTTGGAACAATGTCATAAGCACTAATAAAAGATACTAGGCACTATGCCCTAACAATCTCATAGCAAATTACATGAATGATCTCATCCAATCCCTACCATCCCCTTCGCCTACAGCGGGAATTTCTCACACATGGATGGGGGAGTCATGGATGGTTGATGGAGAGACGTCGGTGATGATGGTGATGAAGATCTCCTCCAAATCCCCGTCCCGGCAGGGTGCTGATACGTCTCAAACGTATCTATAATTTTTGATGCTCCATGCTTGTTTTTACACCATTTGCCTATTGTTTCGTTACACTTAGTGGCACTTTTATGCATTTTCCGGAACTAACCTATTAACGAAGTGCCACAGTGCCAGTTTCCTGTTTTCTGCTATTTTTGTGTTTCAGAATTGATACACAGGAAATATTCTCGGAATTGGACGAAACAAGTTCCTGAAGTCTTGTTTTACCCGGAAGCTTCCAGAGATCCGAAGAGGAGTAGGAGGTGGGCCACAGGAGCCCCACACACACAGGGGGCGCGGCCAGGCCCCTGGCCACGCCAGCCATGTGTGAGGAGGCCCTGACCCTCCTCTGACATCGCCCCTTCGCCTATAAGAAGCCTCGGGACGGAAAACCCTAAAGGAGTCGGCAAATTTCCAGAAAGAGTTCCGCAGCTCCGCCGCCACCACCGACGAATTTCGGGGGACAGAAGTCTCTGTTCCGGCACCCTGCCGGGACGGGGAAGTGCCCCCGGAGCCATCTCCATCGGTCTCCATCGCCGTCTCCGCCGTCTCCATCGACCTCGCCGCCATCTCCATCAACCTTGCTGTCTCCTATGATGAGGAGGGAGTAGTTCATCCCCGGGGCTAAGGGCTCTACCGGTAGCTATGTGGTTCACCTCTCTCTCCCATGATGTGATCTTTATGTGATCGTGAGCTTTGTATCATGTTGAACAAGTACATGTTATTATTCAGATATTTTGTGTACTCTAGTGATGTTATTAAAGTAATCTATTCCTCCTGCCATGGTGTAACGGTGACAGTGCGTGCATCATGGTGGTACTTGGTTTAGGCTATGATTGTGATCTCTTGTGGATTATGAGAATAATTATTGCTATCATAGTTTGAGTGATCTATTCCTCCTTTCATGGTGTAATGTTGACAGTGTGTGCACCGTGTTAGTACTTGGTTTAAGTTGCAATGATTTCTATCTTGAGTTGTGATTTGATTTGGATATCTCTATGAGTGGTGTTTGTCAAGTACTTCATGAACTTTAAGGGGTGCTTTTGTAGCCACTACACAATTATTAGTGTTATTAAATAGGAGAGTAATTCAGAGTACCTTAGCAAAGAGAAGTTACTTGTTCATTCATGTTATATTGTTGGGAGTGTGTCCACTAGTGAAAGTATGATCCCTAGGCCTTATTTCCAAGCATTGCACACCGTTTACTTGCTGTTTTGTTACTTGTTTGCTCGCAGCGATATTTACTTCAAGTCACATTTGCTACTTATAATCATCTATACCGCTTGTATTTTACTATCTCTTCGCCGAACTAGTGCACCTATACATCTGACAAGTGTATTGGGTGTGTTGGGGACACAAGAGACTTTCTGTATCGTAATTGCAGGGTTGTTTGAGAGGGATAGCTTTGACCTCTAACCTCCCTGAGTTCGATAAACCTTGGGTGATCCACTTAAGGGAAACTTGCTGCTGTTCTACAAACCTCTGCACATGGAGGCCCAACAAGTGTCTACAAGAATAGAAGTGCGTAGACATCAAGCTCTTTTCTGGCGCCGTTGCCGGGGAGGTAAGGTAAATGGTACTCGCATCCTCCTGTGTGAGTGCTCGGAGTTATTTCCTTTAGATTCTGCAATTACATCGTTTTGTTTCTTGTTTTTATTTTCACTAGTTAGGCTTAATGGAAAATAAAGAGTTCTCTAGTCTTTTTCCTGAGTTTAGATATGAAGTGTTTGAAGAGAAAATTGAAAAACCTTTGGAGCTTAATTTGCATGCTAATAGTGATGTTAGTATGAATGCTTTGAACACCGTTATTGCTAATGCTATAGAAAAGTCTAAGCTTGGGGAAGCTGGTTTTGTTAAGCATGATATTTTTAGTTCCCCAGCTTTAGTGGAGAAAGTTTGCTCTGATGATATTTTATCTCCCCTATGTGATGTTCCTTCTTATGATGATATGTTTGAAGAATATGCTTTGAGAAATAGTTGCTCTCTAGCTTGTGATGATACCAAACCTCTAGTTTATGATGGCTATGATGATCAGTATAATATTTTTAGTTCACCTACTATTGAGGATAAAATTAGTTATGATTACAATATGCCTCCTATTTATGATGATTATGGTGATGAGAATAATTATTCTATTGAATTTGCTCCTACTACTATTGTTCCTGTGGTGAGTATTAATTCTTTTATGCATGTGGCTCATGATAGGGATGTTTTATGTGATAGTTATATTGTTTGTTCTATTCATGATGCTACTGAAAGTTATTATGAGAGAGGGAAACATGGTTTGATGGATCTCAACAATATTAAGTTTCCCCTCTTTATGTTGCAAATCTTGAAGTGGCACTTGTTTTATCTATCCATGCTTGCTACTATGTGCCTCGTTGATTTATTTTCTTACAAGATTCCTATGCATAGGAAGTGGTTCAGATATAAATGTCTTTCATATTTGCTTTTTGATGCTCTCTATTGCTTTAAGTTTCTATATGGCGCCTTTGCCTCAAGCTCTTATATGGCGCCCACATGAGCATTTTTGCAAATTACTGCGCCTAGCTCAAAGGCGTTAAAGAAAAGCACTCTTGGGAGATAACCCATTGTTTATTTTCAGTACTTTTTCTTTTATTTGAGTCTTGGAAGTTATTACTACTGTAATAACCGCTCCTTATCCTTTTTATTTCATTGTTGTGCCAAGAGAAGCCTCTAATTTGAGTGAGGTAAGATTTGGGGATGTTGCTGTCCTGAAACTGTTTTTGGTGCTGCACCGTAAAAATTCGTATAAATTCTCTGTATATCTTTTGGACCTGCGATTTCTTGTGCATATGCCCCAGGTTATATCCAAACTTTTGTTAGTTGAACACTTTTTGATTTGAGCAACAGAAAACCCCTCAAAAATTCGACCTTTGTCAGCTGTTCAGTTTTGACAGATTTCTGCCAATATTTGTGTTTGCCACTTTATCGCTTTATTTTGAGTTCTTTTGATCATGGAACTTTTGGGGAGGTTGCTACAGTAGTATATGCTATATATGTGGTGGTTTTGAGTTGAAACCTGAAGCTAAAAGAGGTTGAATATATTTTATGCTTACACTAATGTTGCTAATAGAATTGTGTTTAGTTTTGTATGAAGAAAGTTTTCAAGTGTAGGGATTGGAGAATGATGAGATGAGTTGAAGAATGGACAAAAGCTCAAGCTTGGGGATGCCCATGCATCACCCCAAGAAATATCCAAGAAGTACAAGCGTCAAAGCTTGGGGATGCCCCCGAGGCACCCCTTCTTCATCGGCAAAAATCAGGTCACCTTTCAAAACACTATATTTTTATTGCTTCATGCACTATGTGTTTTTCTTGGAGCGTCAGTTGTTTTCGTTTTCTTAGTTGGTTAGGTTTGTTTGTTTGCTGCAATAAATGGTTAGATCACATCATGTTTCTTTTGGAGGAGATGAACTCGTTTTCATTTGCTAAGAACACTCAGTTTTTCACTCTTATCGTTCACCGAGTGTTCTTCTTTTTCTGCTACTGCTTTTGGTTTTCATTTTCGCCTTGATTTGCGTTCAGATCTTGTCATATCTTTTCATCAAGGTGTATTTTTGCCTCTGATCTTTATTGGTTTTCATCAAAAGAGGTGTCTTAAAAAATTTCAAATGGTGTTGGAAAAGAGAAAAAGCTTTATGCAAAATAGTGGTACAAGAAGGAGCTTGTGTAGACTGCGGCTTAGGCTTTTTCATGTCATGCTTGATGTCTTTTTGATAGTATGCTTAGTGGTTTTTCTGTAGCATGACTTGTCTCAAATAACTGAGATTGCTTAATGAGCCTTTGAAAAAATCATGCGTTGTTTTTATTGTATGGAAGCATTATTTTGGTTTTCTCCTTGATGCTTTATTTGGGTTGACTTGGCGCATGCTCACACATGTTAGACTCTTACAAAGTCGCCAATAGCCTTCATGATCATTTAGTTTTTGAATTTTGATGCCATCCTATGCTTCTTTTAATGTCACTTTGTCGCTTTGCATGATTATGGCCATTATTGCTCTCTTAGTTGGTCGCTCCCAGTCTTTTGCTAGCCCTCGCCTTGTACTGAGTATGAGCTCTACTCGTGCATCCAACTCCTAAAAGCCCAAGTTTTCCAAAGTGTCCACCATACATACCTACTAGCAATTTGCTATTCCAAGTAAATTTGACTTGCTTTTATATTCTCTTCAAATTAAACTCTTACCAGTGTTATGCGAAACTCGGTTAGTAAAGCTCTCACGAACCGGAAGGCACACTTTACTTTTTCCTGTTCTTAAAAATTTGACATTGTGGTCTTTTATGTTGAGTTGTTATGCTTGCAAGTTGTAAGTTGGATTCTAGCCCAGCCATGCTGTCATGGGGCAAGCTTTCAACATTGCACTTCTTTTTGAGTTGATATCGTGATCTTTTGTTTATGGATGCCCGCTGTGTGAAATGAATTGGGAATCTTGTAGGGATCATGGAGTTTGTATATGTGTTAGGGAAACGCCGGGCCGCCAATCTAAGCCATGCATAATTCATGGTGGAAATTTGCAGCATACCCATGGTGAACATTCGACGACGCATCTCACAATAAAAAGCTAAACAATATAGCAAATAAAAGAGATGTCGAGGTGTTCATTGTCTGCTTGTCCTGTCATTTTGGTGTGGGCTTGTTCCATGTCATCGGGCACGGAGGTACCCCATTGGCGGTTCTCAATGATATGCATACACTTACAATGACAAGAGCCTTGCTTGGGACTCTAAGTAAATTAGCATGGTTTGGGTACTCGTATTCACGGGACACGAGGTTTTCAACTTATGATTTGTCAAGCATATGCATCATAATTGTTCTCGCATTAACTTTAACCATTCAAGATGCTTATGATGGGGGCAATGAGAGCTCAAAGCCGGTAAGTACCATAATTTTTGAAGGTTATAAAACTTGCAATCACTGCTTCCCTCTGCGAAGGGCCTTTCTTTTACTTTTATGTTGAGTCACCACCTTCTTTCTTTATGCACCATTAAGAGAGCATAGTTGTCATTCTTAGTGTGATATGCATTGTCCCAAAGTTCATTGATTGACTCATATTGTTGGTTTCACTTGTTCTTAAATTATTTGTATCTAGTCGCCCTCTTAAACTTTGAGGTGTCCTATGCATTTATGTTTTGCTCTCCATGAAGGACAAGCTGAAAACCATTTGTATGTTTTTCCATATGATTTGAACACACGTTTGACTTTCATTGTTTCATTATTCATGATCTTTTGTTTGTGTTCATTTGCATGTTTACAACATGGTTGCTAAGTTCTTATTGTCATGATTATATCTTCATGCCTGTGTTTTAAGTTCTTATGATCCCAGCTCACAAATGCTTACATATATGATCAAGATTGTGTAGGTGCATGTCACCTCAAAAATTATTCTTTTGTTATCACTTACCTACTCGAGGACGAGCAGGAGTTAAGCTTGGGGATGCTTGATACGTCTCAAACGTATCTATAATTTTTGATGCTCCATGCTTGTTTTTACACCATTTGCCTATTGTTTCGTTACACTTAGTGGCACTTTTATGCATTTTCCGGAACTAACCTATTAACGAAGTGCCACAGTGCCAGTTTCCTGTTTTCTGCTGTTTTTGTGTTTCAGAAGTGATACACAGGAAATATTCTCGGAATTGGACGAAACAAGTTCCTGAAGTCTTGTTTTACCCGGAAGCTTCCAGAGATCCGAAGAGGAGTAGGAGGTGGGCCACAGGGGCCCCACACACACAGGTGGCGCGGCCAGGCCCCTGGCCGCGCCAGCCATGTGTGAGGAGGCCCTGGCCCTCCTCTGACATCGCCCCTTCGCCTATAAGAAGCCTCGGGACAGAAAACCCTAAAGGAGTCGGCAAATTTCCAGAAAGAGTTCCGCAGCTCCGCCGCCACCACCGACGAATTTCGGGGGACAGAAGTCTCTGTTCCGGCACCCTGCCGGGACGGGGAAGTGCCCCCGGAGCCATCTCCATCGGTCTCCATCGCCGTCTCCGCCGTCTCCATCGACCTCGCCGCCATCTCCATCAACCTTGCTGTCTCCTATGATGAGGAGGGAGTAGTTCATCCCCGGGGCTAAGGGCTCTACCGGTAGCTATGTGGTTCACCTCTCTCTCCCATGATGTGATCTTTATGTGATCGTGAGCTTTGTATCATGTTGAACAAGTACATGTTATTATTCAGATATTTTGTGTACTCTAGTGATGTTATTAAAGTAATCTATTCCTCCTGCCATGGTGTAATGGTGACAGTGCGTGCATCATGGTGGTACTTGGTTTAGGCTATGATTGTGATCTCTTGTGGATTATGAGAATAATTATTGCTATGATAGTTTGAGTGATCTATTCCTCCTTTCATGGTGTAATGTTGACAGTGTGTGCACCGTGTTAGTACTTGGTTTAAGTTGCAATGATTTCTATCTTGAGTTGTGATTTGATTTGGATATCTCTATGAGTGGTGTTTGTCAAGTACTTGATGAACTTTAAGGGGTGCTTTTGTAGCCACTACACAATGATTAGTGTTATTCAATAGGAGAGTAATTCAGAGTACCTTAGCAAAGAGAAGTTACTTGTTCATTCATGTTATATTCTTGGGAGTGTGTCCACTAGTGAAAGTATGATCCCTAGGCCTTATTTCCTAGCATTGCACACCGTTTACTTGCTGTTTTGTTACTTGTTTGCTCGCAGCGATATTTACTTCAAGTCACATTTGCTACTTATAATCATCTATACCGCTTGTATTTTACTATCTCTTCGCCGAACTAGTGCACCTATACATCTGACAAGTGTATTGGGTGTGTTGGGGACACAAGAGACTTTCTGTATCGTAATTGCAGGGTTGTTTGAGAGGGATAGCTTTGACCTCTAACCTCCCTGAGTTCGATAAACCTTGGGTGATCCACTTAAGGGAAACTTGCTGCTGTTCTACAAACCTCTGCACTTGGAGGCCCAACAAGTGTCTACAAGAATAGAAGTGCGTAGACATCAGGTGCCAGAACGGAGTTTCTGGTTCCGAATCACAGTTTCTGATGGTGGCGGCGCAGCGGAAGTCTATCTGGGAACAACGCCGAACCCCCGCTCCTTTCAGGTCAGAGGTTATATGTAGGCGGAAGGAGGGGTCGAGGTGACGGCCGAGGTGGCCTCACCACAGGTGGGCGCGGCCCCCTGGTGGTGAGCCCAGGCCACAGCCCCCCTTCGTCTCTCCTTCTGGCTCCGTCGGTCTTCTGGTAAAATAGAATTTTTGCAGTATTTTCCGGAATTTTTCCTGAAAGTTGGATTTCTGCACAAAAATGAGACACCATAGCAATTCTGCTAAAAACAGCGTTAGTCCATGTTAGTTGTATTCAAAACACACAAATTAGAGAAGAAACAATAGCAAAAGTGTTCGGGAAAGTAGATACGTTTTGGACGTATCAACTCCCCCCAAGCTTAGCTATTTGCTTGTCCTCAAGCAATTCAGTTAACAACTGAGAGCGATAAAAGAAACTTTTACGAACACAATTGCTTCATGGATGTATATATACTAACTATATGATCAAGTACTCAGGCAATTCATAATAAGAAATATGCAACTAATGTTACCTCATAGTCAAGCAAGCTATGAAAGAGTGCCAATATACTAATAACAAGCAACATGAAACATAAGAAGTTGCAAGATTGTAATACTCATAAATGATATGAAAGAGTGGTATCCCGCTTGCCTTTATTTGTGGAGCAAAACATAAATGCTGAGGCACCTCTGAAGTACAAAGGAAGACTAGAAGTAAAAATATCAAAGATACAAGCATCAAAGTTATACCACAATTAACCATGTTCTGGGACAAGCACATTACACTAAGAATAACAGCTATGCTCTCAAGAAGGTGCTTTAAAGTTAGAAGATGAAGACTCAACATAAAAGTAAAAGAAGGGCCCTTCGCAGAGGGAAGCAGTGATTTAACATGTGCTAGAGCTTTTCATTTGTAAAACAGAGATAAAAATTTATTTTGAGAGGTGGTTGTTTCATGTCAACGACTGGCAATGGGGACTTGCTATCTTCCATAATAAACAAGTGAGAGCGGTTCCGAGTTCTTTGAAAATTTGGCACATTGGTGCTCTTTTATAAAGCTTTGGCACTCCTCCCCACCTTTTTTCCTTTCTCAAACCATGGCTAACCAATTCCATCGGGTGTCCACCAACTTTCACATACCATGGAGGAGTGCCTTTTTTCTTTCTTTTTAGAATTAGATTACAATGGTCTGATCAGCTCCCTTGCAAAATTAATGACGAGCAGATGAAGCTGCCTAGTCGAGGGGGACTTAATTTAATATGGAAGATAGCAATTCCGACCACTACGTCCCCATGAGCTAAAAACAGTGGCACAAAATGAGAAGTAGTTGAAAGTTTTGAAAGGTAGCACATGAAAATTTACTTGGAATGGCTTTGAAATACCATGCATAGGAATTTATAGTGGACTCTTTGGTAGACTTGGTTTTTGGTGATTGGATGCACGAGAAGTATTCCCTCTCGGTACAAGTGAAGGATAGCAAAAGACTGGGAAGCGACAATCGAGAGAGCAATAACTGTCATAATCATGCTTGCGACAAAATAAAATTAATATAGGCATAAAAATGATACAAGAACTCTGAGGCAAAGTAAATCATTGAGGCTTAATTGAATTTTTGTTCAGTCATATGCATGCTTGAGCATGTGCCAAGTCGATTCAAATAAAACTTTCAGAGGAGGATACCACAATAACATACCATATTATGAATAAAACAATGCAAGCAAGCGTCTACATGACATGCTACAAACTATTAGTAAATTGGAACTAATCATATGAGAGCAAGAACTACAAAGCATCCATTAGATAACATATACCTTACATGAACCGACTAAGCATGTCCACATAGATGAGTATATGTACAAAAATGAAAACAAATAGAGTTCATACCAGCCTCTTACCACATCTCGGATTGTCATATGTCGTCATTATTGCCTTTCACTTATGTGGCTTGAATAATATGAAGTGAATACCAAGCTCCAAAGGAGTCACGGGAGACTGAACTCTGCAACAAACTTTACAAAACCGAAGAAGAACAACAAATATTTTTGGGTTTTTGACTTTTGAAACAAGAATAGAAAGAAATAGCAAACAAAGCAAAATATTTTTGGATTTTTCAAATATCAAACCGAAAATAGCAAGTAAAGCAAACCAAAGCTAGCAAACTAAAAAGGCAAACAAAGAGAAACAATCGGAAATATTTTTGGTCTTTTTGTGTTTTGGGAAAGTAGAAATAAGATTGAGAACAACAAAGAAAGTGAAACGTGGATATACATAGGACCGACAAAATATGATATATAGATGAGTGAATCGTCGGCGTACCTCCCCCCAAGCTTAGGCTTTTGGCCTAAGTGGAGATCAATGTCATCTCCAAAATATGCCCCATGCTGGTGGGTCATCATTGGCGTAGTCATAGCCTGGCCCTTGTGAAGATGAAGCAGATGGTGTATAATCATAATAAGGTTGCTGATTGCCTAGTGGACAGTCAGTCCTTGTGCGTGGTGAATGACCAGCCCGTTGGGAACCCCAAGAGGAAGGTGTGATGAGTATAGCAGCTGGTTTTCCCTCAGTTAAGAAACCAAGGTATGTCGATCTTGGAGAGGAGAGACAAACGACTGAAGGTGATGCAGACTGGCTTAATAGCACTCCAACAAGGGCGCACTTGTTGACTCGTCTTCGGCCAATAGCAACGCGGACCCTGCACACAACACAACCAAGTACTTTGTTCCCAACTTGCGATGAGGTTGTCAATCTCACCGGTTTGCTTGAAACAAAGGTTATGAGTGTATCGAGTGGAAAACAATAAAAGTATGTGAGTAAAGTAAACAGTGCGACTAAAGTAAACAGGTGATAGCAATATGATGGAAATAGGACCGGGGTCCACAGTTCACTAGTGGTGTCTCTCCATAAGATAAATAACACATGTTGGGTAAACAAATTACAGTTGGGCAATTGATAGAATAAAGATAAACATGATATGTCAAGAAGATCACTATGAGATTTACTCTGGGCATTACAACAAAATACATAGACCGCCATCCAACTGCATCTATGACTAATAATCCACTTGTGGCGAATCAATCCGAGAACTCCACAAGTATTAAATTGCGAACAACAGATAATTGCATTAAGCAAAGTGTGTAGGGATTTCTATTTTCGTGCCCTCAGGTCGTTAGTTGTACTCAGTTTTCCCCAGCTCGTTAGTTTTTCCTCAGTTTTCCCCAAGCCGTTGTCTGAAACCCTCAGAAGGAGCTCGGACGGGAGGATTCCCGTTAAGTGACCGTTTTCGTGCTGACGTGTGGGGCCGCGTCGCGTGGGGCTGGTAGAAAGGGACCGCGTGGGACAGGACGAGACCGTGTTTGGTTGTACGTGAGAGCTCGGTTCTGTCTCTCTCGGGCCAAATTGGCATTGACTTTTCAGAGCGCCTTTTCAGAGCGCCCTTTTCCCCTCTCTCTCTGTAAATAGTTCTCTCTCTTTTCACCAAATTAGTATCAAATCTAGAGAAGCTTCTATTTATGTCTTTCTTCAATGATTGCTGCCTTTTGGCCCTCTTTTTTGCCCAATATGGTAACAAATCTAGAATCTAATCTAGAAGCTAGTATAGTATAATACATAAAATGCATACAACAGCCAAAAGAAGCCAATAACGATGTTAATGTTCACGACAAACTAAGCTGAAAATAATATAAGACGCAATGTATGCCCAACATGAAGGTTCTTCATTCTTCATCATATATTTCGGAGTCGCTATATTCCATGAGACGAAAAAAATATTGACTGAACTCCTTCCGTCTGCAGTGTGCAGCCAATAGATCCTCCAAACGGTATGGCCTTTGTTCTATTTTCATACCGTCGGAATCTAATCTATCCACATGTCATGGCCACTCATCCCAGGCCTTTCTATCATCAAAGTACTGTCTGATATAACCGCCCTCGTAGTAGATGCAGCCAGGTCAAACTATCGGGTGCACTCTGGTGTCGACGGAGATACACCGTTTATAACTGACAAAGAAGGCACGACTGCCAATGTTGACGGCATGGAGAGAGCGGCTCTCAGTGTCCACATGGTACACCAATGGTTGACCTTCCTCCAAATGCCTGTTGCTAGTGCTGCCGCCGAACAACACAAGCAGCAGATCACCATCAGACTCCACAAGGTAGAACTTGTCATTTCCAAGTTCTGGAAATGAAAATAGTGTCTCCATGTTGATAGTGCTCGCGCGCTTCTCCAACTGGACATTGTTGGTGCATACTAATGTTCCGAACTCAAAATTGTTCACAGCTATTGCATACAATTCACCATTGAACGGGGTAAGGCAACGCAGAGAATCGTCCTCGATCGAAAATCTTCCTCCCCCCCAATCTTCTACATCTATATCCTTAGTAGGAGAGCTCTCATCGACCCAAGCAATTTCATTGGGGTAACCTGTGCACATGAAGACCATAGTCAGGGACTTCATTACAGCGACTGACTCCACAATCATAGATGGCATCTGCGCCTCAAACGTAGCGTTCAATGTCTTTGTGAGTGGGTTCAGAAGCCGTATCTTGTGCGGCTGGTTCCTCTGGGCAAGCACGATGACGCCACGGTAAAAGCCGACGAAGTAGTATCTAAAAGGGAGTTGATGAAGATAACATTCAGCACTAAGATGTTTACGATTGAAAATAAAAATAGATTAACTCTATAGATATGGAGGAATTTGAACCTTGCATGAACTTCTGTTAGATCGATGGTGACGTAGCGGGATGTGCGGAGGTTGAGGAAGGAGAACTCAGCGGCGCGTGGAAGGGCGTGTTCTACCACGATCCATTCATGCAGGTGCACATCGGGCTCAGGTAGATCTGAGCGCTAATTTGTACAAACTTGCCTCAAAGCAGCGTAGGTGTCCACGTACTCCTCGTTCGCCAGTAAGCAGTCGCCGATCTTGTGAAGTGGTCCGTCACCCTTAAGAGAGGCCCAGTTCACGGAGGCGCCGCGCTTGGATGCGCCGCCCTCAGATGCGACGGGCTCGGCGGCCATGGGCTCAGATGCGACGGGCTCGGAGGCGATGGGCTCGGGGGCGACGGCCGCCGGCGCATTCTTCTTCTCCATCGCCGGCAGGAGAGCACGCGTAGGGCGGCTGGGGTTTTTTTGGAGAAGGTGATGGGACGTGAGAGGCGTGGTTGCGTGCGTGAGTTATGATGAGACTGTGTGCAGAGGGAGGGAGAGGGGCTCTGTACTGGCAAAGTGACGGTTCGTCTCAGCAGTTGACGTTTTGGTCTCAACACGCGCACCGCGCGGCTAACCGCTGCTCACCGCGACACGCGTCCGTGGGACTGCATGTCAGCACCGTTACGTGTACTCAGTTCTACCCTCGAATCTTACACTGGAAAAATATCTGTACTCAGTTTTGCCCTCGAGTACTAATACTGCCTAGTGCAATATACTCAGTTTTACCCTCAAGTGGCTGGTCAACAGAGAGTCAACAGATGGGATTAAGCCATCTAATTGAGTCATTTCATGCGCAAAAAAATTCAAAAAAATAAAATCATAGTGCCTCCTACTCATGGAGTCTTGTTACATGACCTGCCACGTAGGAAATCATAATAATCATATATAAATCAAGTTTTCACACAAATGGCCACTTCTGAAATCACTAGTAGCTATGAAGGTTCATGGCTTTCCACTCAAACCCCTTCTCAAAACATCTATACCCAAAACATAGTTTGTCTGAATGAGGCCATAATTTTTACACTCATGTATATTTGAATTGGTAATACTTTGAGGTAGGCCAACCTAGGTTTCATTGTACAAAACATGTGTTTTTCTTTTTCTAAATCTCTTATTTGAATTCCTTAGCCTGTTTACTATTTACTTGCCCTTGTATCCTTGATACTACTCAGTTTTACCCTCTCCCTTCTCACAGAAGCCCAAACTTGGCCTGATTGGTCGAGCTGTTGTCACACGGATCGTGCCCACCTACCGTCGATCCTATGATCCAACGGGCAGGATCGTGCCACCCTCTCTCTATCTGTCGGTGGCAAACTACTACCCCTCTATGTATGTTAAATGACGAGTTTGCCACCGGATTCAACAAGTTGGGTAATCACGAATTTCTTGTAGGCATTACTTTTCACGGTAAAATGATAAACTATCACGAATTTCCATTTCTTGTAGGCTTTACTTTTCATGGTAAAATGATGAACTATCACGAATTTCCATTTCTTTTAGGCATTACTTTTCACGGTAAAATGATAAACTATCACGAATTTCCATTTCTTGTAGGCATTACTTTTCACGTTGAAATGATAAACTATCATGAATTTCCATTTCTTGTAGGCTTTACTTTTCACGGTAAAATGATGAACTATCACGAATTTCCATTTCTTTTACGCATTACTTTTCATGGTAAAATGATAAACTATCACGAATTTCCATTTCTTGTAGGCATTACTTTTCACGCTGAAATGATAAACTATCACGAATTTCCATTTCTTGTAGGCTTTACTTTTCACGGTAAAATGATGAACTTTCACGAATTTCCATTTCTTTTAGGCATTACTTTTTTGTTGAGATATAAACCACCCCCACAACGGTCATCTCCTCCTTAATTTATTGTGTAAACCCCACAACGGTCATCTCTACCTTAATTTATGGTGTAAACCCCACAACGGTCATCTCTCCCTTATAAACCCCCACAACGGCTATCCCTCATATCAATAGGTTCTGCCTCTCTCTTCTTCGTTTCTGTCTCTCTCTTCTTCGTTCACATACACTTGATCCATTGCCATGGCTTCCATGTCTCGGACGCCGACCGGAAGGGGAAGGGGAAGGGGAAGGGGCCGCCGGGGTGGTGGATCATCATCATTGCCACCACCACCGTCAACATTGCCATTGATCATAGAGGAGTTCTTCATCACCATCTATGAAGACCCTTTGGCCAAGAAGGTACGTACGCGTTCCCACATATATGATGCATGTGATTAATTATGTGCATGTTCTAAAAAACATTTAATTTCAAACGATCGGCGCTCGATCTCTTTGCAGGCACTCCCACAAAAGTTTGCGGACTATCTTGAAGGCCAGGAGCCCGCAAAGGTTTATCTGCGAGCAGCTGACTGCGGTCCTCGTCTCTGGACCGTGGAGGTCCTATTTGACGGACAAGGCCGGATGTACCTCGACAAGGGCTGGGAGAATTTCGCCATCGTGCATGGTGTGGATTTCGGCTGCTTCCTACACTTCAAATATGAAGGCGATTATGTGCTCACAGTGAAGGTGTTCGACGGAACAACGTGCAGGAAGTACTACTACACGGACGACGAAGATACTGACGATGAAAGCGATGACGACGTGAAGCCATGCATCTAAGGGGATTATGACCAAGAATATATATGTAGCTTCATATGCATCGATTTATAGATCTAGCTATTTTCTATATATTATGCATATAAAAATAATAGGGAATCGCAATTTCCACTATGATTCGAGCACCACAGCCTCCAAACGATGCCGATGCCGATATCGGCATGGTCAGAACGGGTATGCATGCTCGCCGCCACTGCTAGGTCACCGTCGGGATGCACCCTCAATCCCGTCCCCTTATTCGATCACTGACACACCAGAGATACCGCCGAGGCCAATGACGAACGTACATGCTGATGCCAATGCCGAACATGCACGCCGCTGTGGGCACGGCCACGCCGCCCCACTATGCTGGACGCCACAGACCACCGCGAGGTCTTTCCCTTCACCACCACACTCCCCTAGCACCTATCTATACACGCCAGAAAGGAGAGACACTAGTTTTCTCTACATTGCTCGCGTTCGTGTCCAACACCGTCAGTCAAAGTGTTGAGGTCGTCGTCGATGTCCTCGACCATTTCTTCTCTTCTTTGCATGGTTAAACGCGTCTAGTTTATATCTATCTAATGCGTCTGGTCTCGCCTCATGCAGTTCTTTGTGGACGTCGATCTCATCTCGGCACCCCGCAGGCCACCTCCTCCGTGCCATCATTGTAGAGCTCCGTTTAAAAATCTAATCCTACCCGTGTATTGCCCCTTGTATTAGCATCATGGCCCCACTTGTCATTCGATATACCGAAGCCCCACTCATCCACGTTTTGGTCAGGGATACGACGATGCTTATGGTCAAACAAAGATGGATGCTCTGACGTTTCTTTGCGGGCTCCACGTGGCCCCACTAGTCAGCAGTTAACGGTCAAAGGTGTTCAACCGTCGGGCAACCGGCCGTTCCAGCACTGGTGACGGTTTCAGACAAGGGCTTGGACAAAACTGAGGAAAAGTTAAGCGGCTGGGGAAAACTGAGTACAACTAACGAACCAGGGGCACGAAAATAGAAATCCCAAGTGTGTAATGTAAACAAAGCATATGCCCTTGAGCATATGAATGTTGTTTTCTCCCTAGTAGCAACAGCACATCTACAACCTTAGAGGTTTCTGTCACTCCCCCAGGTTAAATAGAGGCATGAACTGTGACGACCTCAAATTTGATACAAATTCGAAGTGCCCGTTATGTAATCCATCACAATCCCAGAATCAATGTTGTGATTTACATAACGTAGTTGATATCACAGTCATAGACATTAATAGTAAATAAAAGGGATTACATAGGTGGTCGTACAGACCAAACCTTACAATTCATCAATATGCAGCGGAATAACACTTTGGGTCCATATTGTCAAGCTTCAACCGCACAGGCAAAGCGGACAGTAGGAAACGAGCCTAATTCGCAAAGTCGTCAATGAGTCCTTCCTTCTTGATCTTGCTCCTTCAAGTCTGGCCAAGTTAATAGCCAGGGACACAGCCATGAGTACATTGGATGCACTCGCAAACCATCTTATAAACAAAGTGATGAGAGAGATATGCATGGTTGATATGGTGGACTAAGCACTAAGTTTGTTTGCAAAAAGCTAGTTTTGTTTCCCAAGAATGTTCATTGGTAGAAAAGAGGTTTAGTTCTCTAAGTTCAATCTAAAGAGGAAAATTCAAGTGTGTCAATATCATGGTCAAGTCAAGTCAATTCAATTCATGTCATTCACCAAGTTCACCATAAGTTGTTTTCATTATTGACAAAAGCCAGGTAGAGTTTGCCAACCGTCCATGACCGAGGACTCGGCTATTCGAATAGTTTGAAAACCTCTGCAGAGGGGTACACTTTACCCACAAGATTCGATACATCTGCCGGGAGAAATCCACGGTTCGCCATACACAAAGGTATGCGGGGTTCAGATAATCAAACAAAACCTTTCACTTGCTCATCCTAGTATAGGATCCTTCCCTAGAGCCCGGGATACGGAATTCCCGCTCCGGCGCCTCTAGTTCTGCCCATCCCGGGTACCGGGTTAGTGGAAACCACCTGGTCAAGAAGTATCCGCCCGTGGAGTCCTTCCATGAAGATTTGATGCAAGACCTCCCATACTAAGATAAACAAGCTACGGATTAAGCCCCTTCCCATATAGGGGTAACGTGGTTGTACGGTATAATTGGCACCCATGTACATCACTCGTTGTCAATTGAGAAATACATTTCATAGTTCTTAGTCAAGATTATTTTCTTTCATAAAGCCATCAAGTAGGAGAAACCTCCAATTCAAATTTCAAGTTCAAGTCACCAAATTTCAACTAGGGTTCCCCGAATAGATGACCTCAATTTTATTAGCGACTAAGCAACTACATGGAGTGATGATACCACTAGATATGGTTGGATAAACTCAGCTTGATGCTCTTGATAAGCAAGATATCACTACACATCTATCATTCTACTCTAGCAATTCAATCATGCAATTTACTTAAAATAGGTAGAATGCAATAGTAAAACTAGGCATTTGGAGTATGATTCAAAAGATGGCTTGCCTGGCTTGGCAAAGTCAAAATAGTCTTCATCTTCATCTTTGATTGATTGATCTCCATCTCCATATCTTGGTGGACTTCGGGATCCATTCTCCTTACTCTCGTTGTCGTCTAATCGTTGGAAAGCAAATAAGCATACAATCACCACACAATTCACAAACAACACCTATTTACTCAAATACACATACTTGGGTAAGGGAAGTGATCTAGGAAGTCTATGGAGAGTGGTTTCGACGATAATTGAGTTCCGATGGATGAGATGATTGAGTTGTTGTATCTAAGTAGGGTTTATTCATTTTGGATTATGAAAATATCTCCTGCAAGTCCTTTTTGACCAAGGTCATGGACAATGTAGATACTCAAGATCATGGTTCAACCAAAGAGGCTTCATAGGATGTGGAGTATTTTTCTTTTATTGAAGCCATTTCTAGTTTGCAACTATTTAGTAATCAAATTTGAATCTAAAAGTACAATCTATTAATCCTAGTTGACTTGGATCAGGGGCTATAGATTAATATTTAGAAATGTGGTTGATTCGAATTGGTTTCATATCATTTCCATTTATTTTGAAATAGGTGTGCAGGTTTGAGTTTCTTATTATTACCATGCAGGATTAACTTTCCAAATACTTCCTACAAGCTCACATGGACTGAGATCAATACCTACAGATGGGTATTTGGAAATGTGGTTTAACAATAAAGGTTCCATAAAAATTTTGATCATAAGTTTGAGTTTAATAAGATCCTATATGGCAAATGCCTATTTAACCATATAGGTAAATAGCATTTACTTTAAAATGTTCAAAAATGAGATCTAATGCTATAGGCAGATGGGTATCACTAATTGTGAATTTCTAAAGTTGGATTTATATTTTTAGGAATTTTATTTGAATTGATATGGATTTTCTAAGTTGGAAAAGCTCCTGTTTTGTTATTTTTACTGCAACTATTCTGTAAATCTAATTGGGTTGAAACCACTTCTAATGGATAGCTTATGTTCTAAGGTTTTCAGAACATTTTCATTTGCTAGATTTGGATCGGTAGATCTCCGGGAAACTTAAATATACTAAAGCATCTGAAAACAATTTCGGAAATTCGCCAAACCTAATTACCCCTTTTTTTTTAACTCGGGCCGGACACACAGACTGAGCTGGGCCGGCCCACTAGGCTGCAGCTGGGCGGTTGCAAGGAAAAAAAACACAAAACCGGCCTGACAAGGGGCCCCGTCCGGTCAGAACTAAAATGAAACGGTACGGGATCATCTTCGTCCTCGCTACAGCGAACTCACCGGCGGTGGTGGCTGGGAACGGCACGGCGGCGGGGCTCGGCGAGGAAGGCACGGGAGGCGACGGCGAGCAGCAAACCGGCGGAGGAGCTCCTCCTCTTCCACCTTGTCCAGACGGCGGCTCGAAGGAGGCTCGGGAACGCCGGGAACGGCTGCACGCTCCGGAGCTCGGTCTACTCCGGCGAGCTCAAACCGGCGACCAACTAGCGAAGAGATGATGTCTAGGAGGTAGAGGGAGGTGAGGGAAATCTTTCCTGCAAACGATGGCGGCCTTTTTATAGACGGGAGAGGGAGCACAGGGCGAGGGGATCTGCGGAGAGAGCGCGGCCGGTGTCGGCAAGGGAGAGAAGAGGGGGCGGCGTTGGCGGGTGCTGCGGGCTGCGGTGTGCTGTGGCGTGCTGCTGGCGCGCTTGTGGGCTGCGGGGTGGTCTGGTGCAGCGGGGGCAAGGGATGGCTGTGAGGAGGGGTCCGGGTGGTTTTCCTCCATGTCTCACGGTCGGTGCTTGGGCAGGGGAGACAGGGGATCGACCAAGGAGAGGCAGGGGAGTGTTCACGGCATGGCTACAGGACCTGGGGCGAACGGGAACAGCGTTGTCTACAGTGGGTTTGGTTTTGCAAAAATTCTGCCCAGAAGGTGTTCGACACAATGTCCGCAAGAATTCAAACTTTGAATTTTTGAAAATTTCCAATTGGGTTGGTCATTATATTGGATAGGGATTCCAGACATATTTTTGTTATGAAGAAATATATTGTTTTGCAAAAATCTTATTTCAATTTTGAAGTATGGTTTCTGTTTCAGATTCAAACTTTGGACAGATTTTGAAAGAGGTTAGGGTTTGAGTTTTTTCTGGAAACTTCTTGGTTGAGCTAGTATGTGATATGGTCAAGCTCAACTAACTGATCACACCTTGGCTTGAGTTACAAATTTCTTATTCTAAGTGTCCAAAGTAGGGTAGTGGTTAACTTTTTCTAGATCATCTTTTCTTCTCTTTTCCTTTATTTCTCTTGCTTCTGGTTCTTTTGATCTTTGTGGTTCTTCTCTAATGCTTCTATTGGTCAGGTTTGAATTAACTAAACATTGATCAATAAATTAAAACACACATGAAATCATAGAACAACATGTATTTAAAATACTATGTATGCATGCAATATGAGTGAAAAATATTTAATTGGTCCAAAAGTGTTGGTTTTCTTGGAGATGACCTGGAGTTGGGAATGACCTCTTATTTGAATTCGAACTTTGGTAGAAATTTGAATAGGGTTCCAAGTTGAGTTTTGTTTCAAACTATATTGTATTGGATTCTTTGTAGCTTGTTCTTAGTGGTGGGGGAGAGATGCATGATGGTATAGTTCAAAGATTTCTTAATACAAAGGGGTAAAGTAGTGTAATCAATAATTTTATTAAGATCACTACTTCCTCACTTCTTACTTAGGTTTTTGTGTTGCAGTTTAGTTTCTTGATTCTTTTCTATTTGTTTGGGATTGCTTGACTTAATTTCGGTTTGGTAATTGACCCAAATGGGTTTAGCATGTCACCATGCACAAAAATTTAATAGTTAGAAAACTATTTCAATTTAACAAAGATCTTTATTTAAAAATTGGGGATCAAAGGATTTGTTTTAAACCCTTCTCATACTCTTTTTATTGGAAGCATGGGAGCAAATGCTCAAATTCACAAGTTTTAAAAGTCAAGAAATTAATCTTGTATTCAAAATAAAAGTTTTTGTTGTCTCCAAAATTTGGTATTTTAATAAATCCATTTATTTCTATTTCCCAAAAATTTGGGTTGTTACAATCTTCCCCCCTTAAAAAGAATCTCATCCCGAGATTCACAAGTTAAGATTGAGATAGATTAAGAAATGAGATTACCAGATAAGAGATAGAGTGTATATTGATTCCTATCAAGATAGAAAGATTGGGTACACCCAAAATGTGATAAGGCCATACGGGCCAAAAACACATCGTCATCAATCACATAGCAATTTCAACAATCAATCCCACTTTCAAAAACCAAAATCTTCTAGATTTAACCATAGTCTTTCATTAAAAAGGGTCTTGCGATCTCGTTCTTGTTTTACAAAGAGATCAACTAGCCTACTTGTACCAAACTAAGCCGACTAAGGGTTCTTCTTACCCCAAAAAAATGTCTTCTTCTTGATTGGTGCTCCAACAACTTGATCCAACTTGTTCATACTAACTTTATAGCTACTAGCAACTTGTACCTTGTGGCTAATCCTAGATGTTTGATTTTTCTTCTCTTCATGCCTTCTGGTTGGAAGAGTTGCTTCAGGGTATTCCGGAAAAGTTTCTTCCTTCTCATGCAGATGTTGAGGTTATCTTCAATAGTAATGGGTTTTCGATTACGGGTCGTAGATGACAGGGAAAGTTTTCAAAATGTTTCTCACATGGGGTTGGTATTTTTCAGAGTTTATGTTGGGCCAGAAAGACCAAAAACATTTTTGAGCAAACAAGTTTTCAAAGGGGTTGCTACAGGTTGCCGGATGGCATATGAGCAACACACCTCAAAACAAATCAATCATTCAAACACACAAGGCACTAAGCACACTTAATAATCGTGAGGTAAGGGCAGCTCAATGAAATCAACTGAGCATTTCCTATAAATCCTGTGGGTCAAAAGGTTTGCTGGGTCTTCATCATTTTTGATCACTCTTTCTTTGCTCTTGAAGTCTTTGTCTCATAGGGTTGACTCTTGTTGGAAGATTTCTGGATCAGGTGAAGAGTCTCTCTTTCGATGGTAGCGGTCGTAGTTGACATCCAAGGGTGAAGTCTTGAAAAATATTGAGTCCCTAATCTTTTGATCCAAAAGTCCTTCGGTCATAGGTATATCGTCCATAGTATATATATTTGAAGTAGATGAGGAATAGAGTAAAACAAATCTTTGAAAAGACTTTGCAATTAAAGAGGTCAATAAATTCTTTGTCAAAATCTCTTGAGAGTATAAGTTGAGAGTGTAAGATATTTGAAGGGAATAAGATGGGAGTATAAGATTGGCTTTGGATATCAAAGCAAATAAGTTTCTTTTGTAGAAATAAGTGTTTGACAAAATACCACTTTCTTAGCTAACGACTATACTAACTAAGGTCTCCTAAGGTCATGATAGTCCTGATACCAAACTTGTGATATCAGAGATATCATTTTCTAACGACCATGCTAACTAGGGTTTCCTAGAGTCAGCCTAGGCTCTGATACCAACTTGTGACGACCTCAAATTTGATACAAATTCGAAGTGCCCGTTATGTAATCCATCACAATCCCAGAATCAATGTTGTGATTTACATAACGTAGTTGATATCACAGTCATAGACATTAATAGTAAATAAAAGGGATTACATAGGTGGTCGTACAGACCAAACCTTACAATTCATCAATATGCAGCGGAATAACACTTTGGGTCCATATTGTCAAGCTTCAACCGCACAGGCAAAGCGGACAGTAGGAAACGAGCCTAATTCGCAAAGTCGTCAATGAGTCCTTCCTTCTTGATCTTGCTCCTTCAAGTCTGGCCAAGTTAATAGCCAGGGACACAGCCATGAGTACATTGGATGCACTCGCAAACCATCTTATAAACAAAGTGATGAGAGAGATATGCATGGTTGATATGGTGGACTAAGCACTAAGTTTGTTTGCAAAAAGCTAGTTTTGTTTCCCAAGAATGTTCATTGGTAGAAAAGAGGTTTAGTTCTCTAAGTTCAATCTAAAGAGGAAAATTCAAGTGTGTCAATATCATGGTCAAGTCAAGTCAATTCAATTCATGTCATTCACCAAGTTCACCATAAGTTGTTTTCATTATTGACAAAAGCCAGGTAGAGTTTGCCAACCGTCCATGACCGAGGACTCGGCTATTCGAATAGTTTGAAAACCTCTGCAGAGGGGTACACTTTACCCACAAGATTCGATACATCTGCCGGGAGAAATCCACGGTTCGCCATACACAAAGGTATGCGGGGTTCAGATAATCAAACAAAACCTTTCACTTGCTCATCCTAGTATAGGATCCTTCCCTAGAGCCCGGGATACGGAATTCCCGCTCCGGCGCCTCTAGTTCTGCCCATCCCGGGTACCGGGTTAGTGGAAACCACCTGGTCAAGAAGTATCCGCCCGTGGAGTCCTTCCATGAAGATTTGATGCAAGACCTCCCATACTAAGATAAACAAGCTACGGATTAAGCCCCTTCCCATATAGGGGTAACGTGGTTGTACGGTATAATTGGCACCCATGTACATCACTCGTTGTCAATTGAGAAATACATTTCATAGTTCTTAGTCAAGATTATTTTCTTTCATAAAGCCATCAAGTAGGAGAAACCTCCAATTCAAATTTCAAGTTCAAGTCACCAAATTTCAACTAGGGTTCCCCGAATAGATGACCTCAATTTTATTAGCGACTAAGCAACTACATGGAGTGATGATGCCACTAGATATGGTTGGATAAACTCAGCTTGATGCTCTTGATAAGCAAGATATCACTACACATCTATCATTCTACTCTAGCAATTCAATCATGCAATTTACTTAAAATAGGTAGAATGCAATAGTAAAACTAGGCATTTGGAGTATGATTCAAAAGATGGCTTGCCTGGCTTGGCAAAGTCAAAATAGTCTTCATCTTCATCTTTGATTGATTGATCTCCATCTCCATATCTTGGTGGACTTCGGGATCCATTCTCCTTACTCTCGTTGTCGTCTAATCGTTGGAAAGCAAATAAGCATACAATCACCACACAATTCACAAACAACACCTATTTACTCAAATACACATACTTGGGTAAGGGAAGTGATCTAGGAAGTCTATGGAGAGTGGTTTCGACGATAATTGAGTTCCGATGGATGAGATGATTGAGTTGTTGTATCTAAGTAGGGTTTATTCATTTTGGATTATGAAAATATCTCCTGCAAGTCCTTTTTGACCAAGGTCATGGACAATGTAGATACTCAAGATCATGGTTCAACCAAAGAGGCTTCATAGGATGTGGAGTATTTTTCTTTTATTGAAGCCATTTCTAGTTTGCAACTATTTAGTAATCAAATTTGAATCTAAAAGTACAATCTATTAATCCTAGTTGACTTGGATCAGGGGCTATAGATTAATATTTAGAAATGTGGTTGATTCGAATTGGTTTCATATCATTTCCATTTATTTTGAAATAGGTGTGCAGGTTTGAGTTTCTTATTATTACCATGCAGGATTAACTTTCCAAATACTTCCTACAAGCTCACATGGACTGAGATCAATACCTACAGATGGGTATTTGGAAATGTGGTTTAACAATAAAGGTTCCATAAAAATTTTGATCATAAGTTTGAGTTTAATAAGATCCTATATGGCAAATGCCTATTTAACCATATAGGTAAATAGCATTTACTTTAAAATGTTCAAAAATGAGATCTAATGCTATAGGCAGATGGGTATCACTAATTGTGAATTTCTAAAGTTGGATTTATATTTTTAGGAATTTTATTTGAATTGATATGGATTTTCTAAGTTGGAAAAGCTCCTGTTTTGTTATTTTTACTGCAACTATTCTGTAAATCTAATTGGGTTGAAACCACTTCTAATGGATAGCTTATGTTCTAAGGTTTTCAGAACATTTTCATTTGCTAGATTTGGATCGGTAGATCTCCGGGAAACTTAAATATACTAAAGCATCTGAAAACAATTTCGGAAATTCGCCAAACCTAATTACCCCTTTTTTTTTAACTCGGGCCGGACACACAGACTGAGCTGGGCCGGCCCACTAGGCTGCAGCTGGGCGGTTGCAAGGAAAAAAAACACAAAACCGGCCTGACAAGGGGCCCCGTCCGGTCAGAACTAAAATGAAACGGTACGGGATCATCTTCGTCCTCGCTACAGCGAACTCACCGGCGGTGGTGGCTGGGAACGGCACGGCGGCGGGGCTCGGCGAGGAAGGCACGGGAGGCGACGGCGAGCAGCAAACCGGCGGAGGAGCTCCTCCTCTTCCACCTTGTCCAGACGGCGGCTCGAAGGAGGCTCGGGAACGCCGGGAACGGCTGCACGCTCCGGAGCTCGGTCTACTCCGGCGAGCTCAAACCGGCGACCAACTAGCGAAGAGATGATGTCTAGGAGGTAGAGGGAGGTGAGGGAAATCTTTCCTGCAAACGATGGCGGCCTTTTTATAGACGGGAGAGGGAGCACGGGGCGAGGGGATCTGCGGAGAGAGCGCGGCCGGTGTCGGCAAGGGAGAGAAGAGGGGGCGGCGTTGGCGGGTGCTGCGGGCTGCGGTGTGCTGTGGCGTGCTGCTGGCGCGCTTGTGGGCTGCGGGGTGGTCTGGTGCAGCGGGGGCAAGGGATGGCTGTGAGGAGGGGTCCGGGTGGTTTTCCTCCATGTCTCACGGTCGGTGCTTGGGCAGGGGAGACAGGGGATCGACCAAGGAGAGGCAGGGGAGTGTTCACGGCATGGCTACAGGACCTGGGGCGAACGGGAACAGCGTTGTCTACAGTGGGTTTGGTTTTGCAAAAATTCTGCCCAGAAGGTGTTCGACACAATGTCCGCAAGAATTCAAACTTTGAATTTTTGAAAATTTCCAATTGGGTTGGTCATTATATTGGATAGGGATTCCAGACATATTTTTGTTATGAAGAAATATATTGTTTTGCAAAAATCTTATTTCAATTTTGAAGTATGGTTTCTGTTTCAGATTCAAACTTTGGACAGATTTTGAAAGAGGTTAGGGTTTGAGTTTTTGCTGGAAACTTCTTGGTTGAGCTAGTATGTGATATGGTCAAGCTCAACTAACTGATCACACCTTGGCTTGAGTTACAAATTTCTTATTCTAAGTGTCCAAAGTAGGGTAGTGGTTAACTTTTTCTAGATCATCTTTTCTTCTCTTTTCCTTTATTTCTCTTGCTTCTGGTTCTTTTGATCTTTGTGGTTCTTCTCTAATGCTTCTATTGGTCAGGTTTGAATTAACTAAACATTGCTCAACAAATTAAAACACACATGAAATCATAGAACAACATGTATTTAAAATACTATGTATGCATGCAATATGAGTGAAAAATATTTAATTGGTCCAAAAGTGTTGGTTTTCTTGGAGATGACCTGGAGTTGGGAATGACCTCTTATTTGAATTCGAACTTTGGTAGAAATTTGAATAGGGTTCCAAGTTGAGTTTTGTTTCAAACTATATTGTATTGGATTCTTTGTAGCTTGTTCTTAGTGGTGGGGGAGAGATGCATGATGGTATAGTTCAAAGATTTCTTAATACAAAGGGGTAAAGTAGTGTAATCAATAATTTTATTAAGATCACTACTTCCTCACTTCTTACTTAGGTTTTTGTGTTGCAGTTTAGTTTCTTGATTCTTTTCTATTTGTTTGGGATTGCTTGACTTAATTTCGGTTTGGTAATTGACCCAAATGGGTTTAGCATGTCACCATGCACAAAAATTTAATAGTTAGAAAACTATTTCAATTTAACAAAGATCTTTATTTAAAAATTGGGGATCAAAGGATTTGTTTTAAACCCTTCTCATACTCTTTTTATTGGAAGCATGGGAGCAAATGCTCAAATTCACAAGTTTTAAAAGACAAGAAATTAATCTTGTATTCAAAATAAAAGTTTTTGTTGTCTCCAAAATTTGGTATTTTAATAAATCCATTTATTTCTATTTCCCAAAAATTTGGGTTGTTACATGAACCCACTATCGAGCATAAATACCCACTCTTGGAGTCACTAGCAACTACTCGGCCAAGATAGCTACTAACAACGGAGAGCATGCAAGATCATAAACAACATAGAGATAACAAAAGATATATTTCAGTACAGCAACTCAATCATAAACACCAATATTCATCGGATCCCAACAAACCAAACATGTAGAATTACATAACGGTGATCTCAATCATGTAGGGCAGCGCATGAGATCTAAACATGAAGCACATGGTGGAGAAGACAACCATCTAGCTACTGCTATGGACCCATAGTCCAAGGTAGACTACTCACTCATCGCTCCAGAGGCAAGCATGGCGATGAAGAAGACCTCCGGTGGCGATTCCCCTCTCCGGCAGGGTGCCGGGAAGAGCTTCTAGACCCTCCCGATCTTCGGGTCGACGGCGGCGGCGGATCGCAATGTGTTCTGGAAAAGTGATCGGGTACTTAGGTTTTTTCCGTCGGGGGGTCTTTATAGGTGAAGGGGCGATGTCAGAGGAGGGCCCAGGCGCCCTCACGCCAGGGTGGCGCGGGCCAGGCCCTGGCCACGCCAGCCCTGCGTGTGGGGCCCTGGTGGCCCCTCTCTTCCCTCCTTCGGATCTCTGGAAGCTTCCGGGTAAAATAAGACTTCAGGAACTTGTTTTGTCCAATTCCGAGAATATTTTATGTGTATCACTTCTAAAACACAAAAACAGCAGAAAACAGGGAACTGGCACTGTGGCAACTCGTTAATAGGTTAGTTCAGGAAAATGCATAAAAGTGCCACGAAGTGTAACGAAACAGTAGGCAAATGGTGTAATAACAAGCATGGAGCATCAAAAATTATAGATACGTTGAAGACGTATCAAGCATCCCCAAGCTTAACTCCTGCTCGTCCTCGAGTAGGTAAGTGATAACAAAGAATAATTTTTGAGGTGACATGCACCTAAACAATCTTGATCATGTATGTAAGCATTTGTGAGCTGGGATCATAAGAACTTAAAACATGGGCATAAAGATATAATCTTGACAATAAGAAACTTAGCAACCATGTTGTAAACATGCAAATGAACACAAACAAAAGATCATGAAAATGAAACAATGAAAGTCAAACATGTGTTCAAATCATAAGGAAAAACATACAAATGGTTTTCAGCTTGTCCTTCAAAGAGAGCAAAACATAAATGCATAGGACACCTCAAAGTTTAAGAGGGCGACTAGATACAAATATTTTAAGAACAAGTGAAACCAACAATATGAATCAATCAATGAACTTTGGGACAATGCATATTACACTAAGAATGACAACTATGCTCTCTTATGGTGCATAAAGATAGAAGGTGGTGACTCAGCATAAAAGTAGAAGAAAGGCCCTTCGCAGAGGGAAGCAGTGATTGCAAGTTTTATAACCTTCAAAAATTATGGTACTTACCGGCTTTGAGCTCTCATTGCCCCCATCATAAGCATCTTGAATGGTTAGAGTTAATGCGAGAACAATTATGATGCATATGCTTGACAAATCATAAGTTAAAAACCTCGTGCCCCGTGAATACGAGTACCCAAACCTCATGCTACTTTACTTAGAGTCCCAAGCAAGGCTCTTGTCATTGTAAATATATGCATATCATTGAGACGCCAATGGGGTACCTCCGTGCCCGATGACATGGAACAAGCCCACACCAAAATGACAGGACAAGCAGACAATGAACACCTCGACATCTCTTTTATTTGCCTTTTGTTTAGCTTTTTATTGTGAGATGCGTCGTCGAATGTTTACCATGGGTATGCTGCAAATTTCCACCATGAATTATGCATGGCTTAGATTGGCGGCCCGGCGTTTCCCTAACACATATAAAAACTCCATGATCCCCACAAGATTCCCAATTCATTTCACACCGCGGGCATCCATAGACAAAAGATCACGATATCAACTCAAATAAGAAGTGCAATGTTGAAAGCTTGCCCATGACTGCATGGCTGGGCTAGTCTCCAACTTACAACTTGCAAGCATAACAACTCAACATAAGAGACCACAATGTCAAATTTTTAAGAACAGGAAAAAGTAAAGTGTGCCTTCCGGTTCGTGAGAGCTTTACTGACCGAATTTCGCATAACACTGGTAAGAGTTTAATTTAAAGAGAAAATAAAAGCAAGTCAAATTTACTTGGAATAGCAAATTGCTAGTAGGTATGTATGGTGGACACTTTGGAAAACTTTGGCTTTTAGGAGTTGGATGCACGAGTAGAGCTCATACTCAGTACAAGGCGAGGGCTAGCAAAAGACTGGGAGCGACCAACTAAGAGAGCAGTAATGGCCATAATCATGCACAGCGACAAAGCGACATTAAAAGAAGCTTAAGATGGCATCAAAAGTCAAAAACTAAATGATCATAGAGGCTATTGGCGACTTTGTAAGAGTCTAACATGTGTGAGCATGCGCCAAGTCAACCCAAATAAAGCATCAAGGAGAAAACCAAAATAATGCTTCCATACAATAAAAAACAACGCATAATTTTTTCAAAGGCTCATTAAGCAATCTCAGTTATTTGATACAAGTCATGCTACAGCAAAACCACTAAGCATAGTATCAAAAAGACATGAAGCACGACATGAAAAAGCCTAAGCCGCAGTCTACACAAGCTCCTTCTTGTACCACTATTTTGCACAAAGCTTTTTCTCTTTTCCAACACCATTTGAAATTTTTATAAACACCTCTTTTGATGAAAACCAATAAAGATCAGAGGCAAAAATACACCTTGATGAAAAGATATGACAAGGTCTGAACGGAAATCAAGGCAAAAACAAAAACCAAAAGCAGTAGCAGAAAAAGAAGAACACTCGATGAAATTATAAGAATGAAAACGGAGTGTTCCTGGCAAATGAAAAGCAAGGCAACTTCTCCAAAAGAAATTTTTTGGGGTCCAACCATTTATTTCAGCAAAAAAAACAAACTAACAAAGAAAACTAAAACAACTGACGCTCCAAGAAAAACATATAGTGCATGAAGCAATAAAAATATAGTGTCTTGAAAGGTGACCTGATTTTTGCCGATGAAGAAGGGGTGCCTCGGGGGCATCCCCAAGCTTTGACGCTTGTACTTCTTGGATATTTCTTGGGGTGATGCATGGGCATCCCCAAGCTTGAGCTTTTGTCCATTCTTCAGCTCATCTCATCATTCTCCAATCCCTACACTTGAAAACTTCCTTCATACAAAACTAAACACAATTCTATTAGCAACATTAGTGCAAGCATAATATATAATCAACCTCTTTTTGCTTCAGGTTTCAAATCAAAACCACCACATATAAAGCAAATACTACTGTAGCAACCTTCCCAAAAGTTCCGTGATCAAAAGAACTCAAAAGAAAGCGATAAAGTGGCAAACACAAATATTGGCAGAAATCTGTCAAAACTGAATAGCTGACAAAGATCGAATTTTTGAGGGGTTTTATGTTGCTCAAATCAAAAAGTGTTCAAATAACTAAAGTTTGGATATAACCTGGGGCATATGCACAAGAAATATCAGGTCCAAAAGATATACAGAGAATTTATACGAATTTTTACGGTGCAGCACCGAAAACAGTTTCAGGACAGCAACATCCCCAAATCTTTACCTCACTCGAATTAGAGGCTTCTCTTGGCACAAAAACAAAATAAAAAGGATAAGGAGCGGTCATTACAGTAGTAATGACTTCCAATACTCAAATAAAAGAAAAGGTACTGAAAATAAACATTGGGTTATCTCCCAAGAGTGCTTTTCTTTAATGCCTTTGAGCTAGGCGCAGAAAATTGCGAATCAAGTAACATCAAGTGATGAAGCATCAAGCTCATAATTTGCTCTAAGAATAGAGTCAAAAAGTAATTTATTTCTTTTCCTAGGGAAGTGTTCCATACCTTTCTTGAGTGGAAATTGATATTTGATAGTGCCTTCCCTCATATCAATGATGGCACCTACAGTTCGGAGAAAGGGTCTTCCCAAAATAATAGGACATGAAGCATGGCATTCAACGTCCATAACAAGAAAATCAACGGGAACAAGGTTATTGTTAACCACAATAAGAACATCATTAATCCTTCCCAAAGGTTTCTTCTTTGCAACATCAGCAATAGGAACATCAAAATAACACTTTTCAAGCGGTGGTAAATCAAGCATGTCATAAATTTTTCTAGGCATGATAGAAATACTAGCACCTAGATCACATAAAGCATGGCAATCAAAACCATTAACATGCATATCAATGATGGGTTCCCAACCATCTTTAACTTCTTGGGAACAGAGGCTTTTTGCTTCAACTTTTCATCCCTAATTTTCATAAGAGCATTGGTAATATGCTTAGTAAAAGCAATATTTAAAGAACTAGCATTGGGAGTCAAAGCAAGCTTTTGCAAGAACAAAATAACTTCAGATATATTGCAGCCATCAACATCAAAATCATTAAAAGAAATAGAGCTATCATCCCCCACACTCCGAAAAATTTCAGCACTCTTTTGAGAAAAAGTTTGGCAGTTTTAGGCTTTTTAACACAAGGAGTGGGAGTTTTCTCTACCCCAATAAAAGTAAGAGGATTGCTAGCCTTAGGAGAAACATCATTAGAGGTAGTAATAGTACATACCTTCATCTCTCTAGCCATCTTATCTTCTCTTTCCTACCTAGCATGCAATTCTGCTAACAATCTAATATTTTCATCAATTCCAACTTGAATAGCGTTAGCGGTAGCAAAAACATTGTTCTCTTTCACATCATTAGGCAACACTTTTAATTTCAGAAGTTCAACATCATGAGCAAGGCTATCAACTTTAGAAGCAAGAATATCAATTTTTCCTAACTTTTCCTCAACAGACTTGTTAAAAGCAATTTGCTTACCGATGAAGTCCTTGAGCATTACCTCAAGCTCGGAGGGCGCGACCCTAGTGTTGTTGTAGGAATTACCATAAGAGTTACCATAACCATTACCATTGGTAGAAGGATACGGCCTATAATTGTTACTAGCAAAATTGTTCCTATAAGCATTGTTGTTAAAATTATTGTTTCTAATGAAATTCACATCAACATGCTCTTCTTGAGCAACCAGAGAGGCCAAAGGAACATTATTAGGATCAACATGAGTCCTATCATTAGCAAGCATAGCCATAATGGTATCAATCTTATCATTCAAGGAAGAGGTTTCCTCAACAGAATTTACCTTCTTACCTTGTGGAGCTTTCTCGGTGTGCCATTCAGAATAATTTACCATCATGTTGTCGAGTAACTTTGTTGCGGCGCCCAAGGTAAGGGACATAAAAGTGCCTCCAGCAGCTGAATCAAGTAGGTTCCTCGAAGAAAAATTCAGTCCTGCATAAAAAGTTTGGATAATCATCCAAGTAGTCAGTCCATGAGTGGGGCAATTCTTTATCATAGATTTCATTCTTTCCCAAGCTTGAGCAACATGTTCATTATCAAACTGAGCAAACTTCATAATATTGCTACACAGAGATATAATCTTAGCAGGAGGATAGTATCTACCAATAAAAGCATCCTTACACTTAGCCCATGAATCAATACTATTCTTAGTCAAAGACAGCAACCAATCTTTAGCTTTTCCTCTCAAAGAAAAAGGAAACAACTTGAGCTTAATAATATCACTTTCTACATCCTTATATTTCTGCATCTCACATAGCTCAACAAAATTGTTGAGATGAGCTGCAGCATCTTCAGTACTAGCACCAGAGAATTGCTCTTTCATAACAAGGTTCAACAAAGCAGGCTTAATCTCATAAAAGTTTGCAGCAGGAGCAGGTGGTGCAATAGGAGTGCAGATAAAATCACTATTGTTCGTGCTAGTAAAGTCACACAACTTGGTGTTTTCAGGATTGGCCATTTCAGCAAAACTAAAGTAAACAAGTAACTACCAAGGATTCTAATTTTTTTGGGTTTTTGATATAAAACGATGCAGGTAAAATAAATAAAGTAAAGCAGAACAATAACAAAGTAAAGGATGTGGGTGCGAAAAACTCCCCTCTGATACGTCTCAAACGTATCTATAATTTTTGATGCTCCATGCTTGTTTTTACACCATTTGTCTATTGTTTCGTTACACTTAGTGGCACTTTTATGCATTTTCCGGAACTAACCTATTAACGAAGTGCCGCAGTGCCAGTTTCCTGTTTTCTGCTGTTTTTGTGTTTCAGAAGTGATACACAGGAAATATTCTCGGAATTGGACGAAACAAGTTCCCGAAGTCTTATTTTACCCGGAAGCTTCCAGACATCCGAAGAGGTGTCAGAGGGGGGCCACCAGGGCCCCAGACACATGCCTGGCGCGGCCAGCCCCTTGGCCGCGCGGGGCCCATGTGTGGGCGCCTGGTCCACCCCCTGACATCGCCCCTTCGCCTATAAGAAGCCTCGGGACAGAAAAACCTAAGGCCCCGATCAGATTTCCAGAAAGAGTTCCGTAGCTCCGCCGCCGCCACCGACGAATTTCGGGGGACATAAGTCTCTGTTCCGGCACCCTGCCGGGACGGGGAAGTGCCCCCGGAGCCATCTCCATCGGTCTCCATCGCCGTCTCCACCGTCTCCATCGACCTCACCGCCATCTCCATCAACCTTGCTGTCTCCTATGATGAGGAGGGAGTAGTTCATCCCCGGGGCTGAGGGCTCTACCGGTAGCTATGTGGTTCACCTCTCTCTCCCATGATGTGATCTTTATGTGATCGTGAGCTTTGTATCATGTTGAACAAGTACATGTTATTATTCAGATATTTTGTGTACTCTAGCAATGTTATTAAAGTAATCTATTCCTCCTGCTATGGTGTAACGGTGACAGTGCGTGCATCATGGTGGTACTTGGTTTAGGCTATGATTGTGATCTCTTGTGGATTATGAGAATAATTATTGCTATGATAGTTTGAGTGATCTATTCCTCCTTTCATGGTGTAATGTTGACAGTGTGTGCACCGTGTTAGTACTTGGTTTAAGTTGCAATGATTTCTATCTTGAATTGTGATCTGATTTGGATATCGCTATGAGTGGTGTTTGTCAAGTACTTGATGAACTTTAAGGGGTGCTTCTGTAGCCACTACACAGTGATTAGTGTTATTCAATAGGAGAGTAATTCAGAGTACCTTAGCAAGAGAAGTTACTTGTTCAGTCATGTTATATTGTTGGGAGTGTGTCCACTAGTGAAAGTATGATCCCTAGGCCTTGTTTCCAAGCATTGCACACCATTTATTTGCTATTTTATTACTTGTTTGCTCGCAGCGATATTTATTTTATACCACAGTTACTACTTATAATCATCTATACCACTTGTATTTCACTATCTCTTCGCCGAACTAGTGCACCTATACATTTGACAAGTGTATTGGGTGTGTTGGGGACACAAGAGACTTTCTGTATCGTGATTGCAGGGTTGCTTGAGAGGGATAGCTTTGACCTCTAACCTCCCTGAGTTCGATAAACCTTGGGTGATCCACTTAAGGGAAACTTGCTGCTGTTCTACAAACCTCTGCACTTGGAGGCCCAACAAGTGTCTACAAGAATAGAAGTGCGTAGACATCAAGCTCTTTTCTGGCGCCGTTGCCGGGGAGGTAAGGTAAAAGGTACTCGCATCCTCCTGTGTGAGTGCTCGAAGTTATTTCCTTTAGATTCTGCAATTACATCTTTTTGTTTCTTGTTTTTATTTTCACTAGTTAGGCTTAATGGAAAACAAAGAGTTATGTAGTCTTTTTCCTGAGTTTAGATTTGATGAGAAAATTGAAAACCCTTTGGAGCTTATTTCGCATAGCAATGTTATTAGTACGAATGCTTTGAATCCCGTTATTGCTAATGCTATGGAAAAGTCTAAGCTTGGGGAAGCTGGTTTTGTTAAGCATGATATTTTTAGTTCCCCAGCTTTAGTGGAGAAAGTTTGTTCTGATAATATTTTATCTCCCATATATGATGTTCCTTCTTATGATGATATGTTTGAAGAGTATGCTTTGCGACATAGTAGTTCTCTAGCTTGTGATGATGGGTATAATATTTTCAGTTCACCTACTTTTGAGGAGAAGAATAGTTATGATTACAATATGCCTCGTGTCTTTGATGATTATGGTGATGAGAATAATTATTCTGTTGAATCTGCTCCTACTACTATTGTTCATGTGGGGAGTATTAATCCTTTTATGCATGTGGCTCATGATAGGGATGCTTTAAATGATAGTTATATTGTTAGTTCTATTCATGATGCTACTGAAAGTTATTATGAGAGAGGGAAACATGGTTTGATGAATCTCAACAATATTGAGTTTCCCCTCTTTATGTTGCAATTCTTGAAGTTGTACTTGTTTTGCCTTCCTATGCTTTTTGCTTTGCGCTTTCATGACTTGTCTCTTTACAAGACTAATTTTCATAGGAAGTGGTTTAGATTTAAATGTCTTTCACATTTGCTTTTTGATGCTCTCTATTGCTTTAAGTTCCTATATGGCGCCTTTGCTTCAAGCTTTTATATGGCGCCCACGTGAGCATCTTTGCAAATTACTGCGCCTAGCTCAAAGGCGTTAAAGAAAAGCACTCTTGGGAGATAACCCATTGTTTTATTTTCAGTACTTTTTCTTTTATTTGAGTCTTGGAAGTCATTACTACTGTAATGACCGCTCCTTATCCTTTTTATTTCGTTGTTGTGCCAAGGGAAGCCTCTAATTTGAGTGAGGTAAGATTTGGGGATGTTGCTGTCCTGAAACAGTTTTCGCTGCTGCACCGTAAAAATTCGTATAAATTCTCTGTATATCTTTTGGACCTGCGATTTCTTGTGCATATGCCCCAGGTTATATCCAAACTTTCGTTAGTTGAACACTTTTTGATTTGAGCAACAGAAAATCCCTCAAAAATTCGACCTTTGTCAGCTGTTCAGTTTTGACAGATTTCTGCCAATATTTGTTTTTGCCACTTTATCGCTTTCTTTTGAGTTCTTTTTTATCATAGAACTCTTGTGGAAGTTGCTACAGTAGTATATACTTTATATGTGGTGGTTTTGGGTTGAAACCTGAAGCTAAAAGAGGTTGAATATATTTTATGCTTACACTAATGTTGCTAATAGAATTCTGTTTAGTTTTGTATGAAGGAAGTTTTCAAGTGTAGGGATTGGAGAATGATGAGATGAGTTGAAGAAGGGACAAAAGCTCAAGCTTGGGGATGCCCATGCATCACCCCAAGAAATATCCAAGAAGTACAAGCGTCAAAGCTTGGGGATGCCCCCGAGGCACCCCTTCTTCATCGGCAAAAATCAGGTCACCTTTCAAAACACTATATTTTTATTGCTTCATGCACTATGTGTTTTTCTTGGAGCGTCAGTTGTTTTAGTTTTCTTTGTTAGTTTAGTTTTGTTTGCTGTAATAAATGGTTTGATCACATCATGTTGTTTTGGAGGGAGATGAACCCGTTTTTCATTTGCCAAGAACACTCTGTTTTTCACTCTTATCGTTTCAATGAGTGTTCTCTTTTTCTGCTACTGCTTTGGTTTTCGTTTTCGCCTTGATTTGCGTTCAGATATTTTCATATCTTTTCTTCAAGGTGTATTTTGCCTCTGATCTTTATTGGTTTTCATCAAAAGAGGTGTTTATAAAAATTTCAAATGGTGTTGGAAAAGAGAAAAAGCTTTGTGCAAAATAGTGGTACAAGAAGGAGCTTGTGTAGACTGCGGCTTAGGCTTTTTCATGTCATGCTTGATGTCTTTTTGATAGTATGCTTAGTGGTTTTGCTGTAGCATGACTTGTCTCAAATAACTGAGATTGCTTAATGAGCCTTTGAAAAAATCATGCGTTGTTTTTATTGTATGGAAGCATTATTTTGGTTTTCTCCTTGATGCTTTATTTGGGTTGACTTGGCGCATGCTCACACATGTTAGACTCTTCCAAAGTCGCCATTAGCCTTCATGATCATTTAGTTTTTGACTTTTGATTGGAAATATTCTCGGAATTGGACGAAACAAGTTCCTGAAGTCTTATTTTACCCGGAAGCTTCCAGACATCCGAAGAGGTGTCAGAGGGGGGCAACCAGGGCCCCAGACACATGCCTGGCGCGGCCAGCCCCTTGGCCGCGCGGGGCCCGTGTGTGGGCGCCTGGTCCACCCCCTGACATCGCCCCTTCGCCTATAAGAAGCCTCGGGACGGAAAAACCTAAGGCCCCGATCAGATTTCTAGAAAGAGTTCCGTAGCTCCGCCGCCGCCACCGACGAATTTCGGGGGACAGAAGTCTCTGTTCCGGCACCCTGCCGGGACGGGGAAGTGCCCCCGGAGCCATCTCCATCGGTCTCCATCGCCGTCTCCACCGTCTCCATCGACCTCACCGCCATCTCCATCAACCTTGCTGTCTCCTATGATGAAGAGGGAGTAGTTCATCCCCGGGGCTGAGGGCTCTACCGGTAGCTATGTGGTTCACCTCTCTCTCCCATGATGTGATCTTTATGTGATCGTGAGCTTTGTATCATGTTGAACAAGTACATATTATTATTCAGATATTTTGTGTACTCTAGCAATGTTATTAAAGTAATCTATTCCTCCTGCTATGGTGTAATGGTGACAGTGCGTGCATCATGGTGGTACTTGGTTTAGGCTATGATTGTGATCTCTTGTGGATTATGAGAATAATTATTGCTATGATAGTTTGAGTGATCTATTCCTCCTTTCATGGTGTAATGTTGACAGTGTGTGCACCGTGTTAGTACTTGGTTTAAGTTGCAATGATTTCTATCTTGAATTGTGATCTGATTTGGATATCGCTATGAGTGGTGTTTGTCAAGTACTTGATGAACTTTAAGGGGTGCTTCTGTAGCCACTACACAGTGATTAGTGTTATTCAATAGGAGAGTAATTCAGAGTACCTTAGCAAGAGAAGTTACTTGTTCAGTCATGTTATATTGTTGGGAGTGTGTCCACTAGTGAAAGTATGATCCCTAGGCCTTGTTTCCAAGCATTGCACACCGTTTACTTGCTATTTTATTACTTGTTTGCTCGCAGCGATATTTATTTTATACCACAGTTACTACTTATAATCATCTATACCACTTGTATTTCACTATCTCTTCGCCGAACTAGTGCACCTATACATTTGACAAGTGTATTGGGTGTGTTGGGGACACAAGAGACTTTCTGTATCGTGATTGCAGGGTTGCTTGAGAGGGATAGCTTTGACCTCTAACCTCCCTGAGTTCGATAAACCTTGGGTGATCCACTTAAGGGAAACTTGCTGCTGTTCTACAAACCTCTGCACTTGGAGGCCCAACAAGTGTCTACAAGAATAGAAGTGCGTAGACATCACCCTCGCAGAAGTCTTCTACTTCCTCCCCGGCAACAGCGCCAGAAAAATAGCTGATTGCCTAGTGGACAGTCAGTCCTTGTGCGTGGTGAATGACCAGCCCGTTGGGAACCCCAAGAGGAAGGTGTGATGAGTATAGTAGCTGGTTTTCCCTCAGTTAAGAAACCAAGGTATGTCGATCTTGGAGAGGAGAGACAAACGACTGAAGGTGATGCAGACTGGCTTAATAGCACTCCAACAAGGGCGCACTTGTTGACTCGTCTTCGGCCAATAGCAACGCGGAACTTGCATACAACACAACCAAGTACTTTGTTCCCAACTTGCGATGAGGTTGTCAATCTCACCGGTTTGCTTGAAACAAAGGTTATGAGTGTATCGAGTGGAAAACAATAAAAGTATGCGAGTAAAGTAAACAGGTGATAGCAATATGATGGAAATAGGACCGGGGTACACAGTTCACTAGTGGTGTCTCTCCATAAGATAAATAACACATGCTGGGTAAACAAATTACAGTTGGGCAATTGATAGAATAAAGATAAACGTGATATGTCAAGAAGATCACTATGAGATTTACTCTGGGCATTACAACAAAATACATAGACCGCCATCTAACTGCATCTATGACTAATAATCCACTTGTGGCGAATCAATCCAAGATCTCCACAAGTATTAAGTTGCGAACAACAGATAATTGCATTAAGCAAAGTGTGTAATGTAAACAAAGCATATGCCCTTGAGCATATGAATGTTGTTTTCTCCCTAGTAGCAACATCACATCTACAACCTTAGAGGTTTCTGTCACTCCCCCAGGTTAAATAGAGGCATGAACCCACTATCGAGCATAAATACCCCCTCTTGGAGTCACTAGCAACTACTCGGCCAAGATAGCTACTAACAACGGAGAGCATGCAAGATCATAAACAACATAGAGATAACAAAAGATATATTTCAGTACAGCAACTCAATCATAAACACCAATATTAATCGGATCCCAACAAACCAAACATGTAGAATTACATAACGGTGATCTCAATCATGTAGGGCAGCTCATGAGATCTAAACATGAAGCACATGGTGGAGAAGACAACCATCTAGCTACTGCTATGGACCCATAATCCAAGGTAGACTACTCACTCATTGCTCCGGAGGCAAGCATGGCGATGAAGAAGACCTCCGGTGGCGATTCCCCTCTCCGGCAGGGTGCCAGGAAGAGCTTCTGGACCCTCCCGATCTTCGGGTCGACGGCGGCGGCGGATCACGATGTGTTCTGGAAAAGTGATTGGGTACTTAGGTTTTTTCTGTCGGGGGGTCTTTATAGGCGAAGGGGCGATGTCAGAGGAGGGCCTAGGCGCCCTCACGCCAGGGTGGCGCGGGCCAGGCCCTGGCCGCGCCAGCCCTGCATGTGGGGCCCTGGTGGCCCCTCTCCTTCTCTCCTTCGGATCTCTGGAAGCTTCCGGGTAAAATAAGACTTCAGGAACTTGTTTCATCCAATTCCGAGAATATTTCCTGTGTATCACTTCTGAAACACAAAAACAGCAGAAAACAGGGAACTGGCACTGTGGCAACTCGTTAATAGGTTAGTTCAGGAAAATGCATAAAAGTGCCACGAAGTGTAACAAAACAGTAGGCAAATGGTGTAAAAACAAGCATGGAGCATCAAAAATTATAGATACGTTGGAGACGTATCAGCTGCTGGTATGGAAACTCCGCAATGTTAGAGGGCTGGACCGACTCCTCGGTCGCCTCTTCATTGTGCGCGGGCTGTGGGTTCTCCTCCATGTATGTGTCGAGCTCACCCTCTGTGAGTGACCATCCATTCCTGCGATCAAGGTTAAACAAAAGGGGTGCAGGCAAATGGACTGATCGATCAGTCTTCACTACCTTCCAGGTAGATTTCTTGAAAAAGGTAATTTCAAACGTCAAGTTAGTCAAACAGGCATGAGGAGTGATGCGGCACGGTGTTTATTTTTTTCACCGTCCAGTTGGGAACCCCAAGAGGAAGGTATGATAAATATAGCAGCAAGGTTTTCCCTCAGTAAGAAACCAAGGTTTGTCGATCAGGAGAGGAAGAAGCCAATACGACTGAAAGTGATGCTTGCTAGTCTAGTGACACTCCAACAAGGGTGCCGTTTATGATAAAACGAGTTAGCGCGTCTTCAACTAGTAGCAATGTGGAACATGCACACAACACAACCAAATACTTTGCTCCCAACTTACGATGAGGTTGTCAATCTCACCGGTTTGCTGTAAACAAAGGAATGAGCGTATCGAGTGGAAAATAGTAATAGTATGCGAGTAAAGTAAACAGTGCGAGTAAAGTAAACAGGTGATAGCAATATAAAGGAAATAGGACCAGGGTCCACAGTTCACTAGTGGTGTCTCTCCATAAGATAAAATAACACATGCTGGGTAAACAAATTACAGTTGGGCAATTGATAGAATAAAGACAACATGATATGTCAAGAGGATCACTATGAGATTTACTCTAGGCATTACAACAAGATACATAGACCGCCATCCAACTGCATCTATGACTAATAATCCACTTGTGGCGAATCAATCCGAGAACTCCACGGGTATTAACTTGCGAACAACAGATAACTGCATTAAGCAAAGTGTGTAATGTAAACAAAGCATATGCCCTTGAGCATATGAATGTTGTTTTCCCCCTAGTAGCAACAGCACATCTACAACCTTAGAGGTTTCTGTCACTCCCCCAGATTAAATAGAGGCATGAACCCACTATCGAGCATAAATACCCCCTCTTGGAGTCACTAGCAACTACTCGGCCAAGATAGCTACTAACAACGGAGAGCATGCAAGATCATAAACAACATAGAGATAACATAAGATAAAATTCAGTACTTCAACTCAATCATAACACCAATATTCATCGGATCCCAACAAACACAACATGTAGAATTACATAACGGTAATCTCGATCATGTAAGGCAGCTCACGAGATCTAAACATGATGCACATGGTGGAGAAGACAACCATCTAGCTACTGCTATGGACTGCTGGCGCGTGGTTGAGTGCACCAGAAGTTTCCTTGTGCGTGGTGATGACCAGCCCGTTGGGAACCCCAAGAGGAAGGTGTGATGAGTATAGCAGCTAGTTTTCCCTAAGTTAAGAAACCAAGGTTTAATATCGATCTTGGAGAGGAGAGACAAACTACTGAAGGTGATGCAGACGGGCTTAATAGCACTCCAACAAGGGCACACTTGTTGACTCGTCTTCGGCCAGTAGCAACGCGGAACCTGCACACACACAATCAAGTACTTTGTTCCCAACTTACGATGAGGTTGTCAATCTCACCGGTTTGCTTGAAACAAAGGTTATGAGTGTATCGAGTGGAAAACAGTAAAGTATGCGAGTAAAGTAAACAGTGCGAGTAAAGTAAACAGGTGATAGCAATATGATGTAAATAGGACCGGGGTCCACAGTTCACTAGTGGTGTCTCTCCATAGCTAAAATAACACATGCTAGGTAAACAAATTACAATTGGGCAATTGATAGAATAAAGATAAATGTGATATGTCAAGAAGATCACTATGAGATTTACTCTGGGCATTACAACAAAATACATAGACCGCCATCCAACTGCATCTATGACTAATAATCTGCTCCCGGGGATATCAATCCGAACACCCCAGTAGTATTAAGTTGCGAACAACGGATAATTGCATTAAGCAAAGTGTGTAATGTAAACAAGGCATATGCCCTTGAGCATATGAATGTTGTTTTCTCCCTAGTAGCAACAGCACATCTACAACCTTAGAGGTTTCTGTCACTCCCCCAGGTTAAATAGAGGCATGAACCCACTATCGAGCATAAATACCCCCTCTTGGAGTCACTAGCAACTACTCGGCCAAGATAGCTACTAACAACGGAGAGCATGCAAGATCATAAACAACATAGAGATAACAAAAGATAATATTCAGTACAACAACTCAATCATAAACACCAATATTCATCGGATCCCAACAAACCAAACATGTAGAATTACATAACGGTGATCTCAATCATGTAGGGCAGCTCATGAGATCTAAACATGAAGCACATGGTGGAGAAGACAACCATCTAGCTACTGCTATGGACCCATAGTCCAAGGTAGACTACTCACTCATCGCTCCGGAGGCAAGCATGGCGATGAAGAAGACCTCCGGTGGCGATTCCCCTCTCCGGCAGGGTGCCGGGAAGAGCTTCTGGACCCTCCCGATCTTCGGGTCGACGTCGGTGGCGGATCGCGATGTGTTCTGGAAAAGTGATCGGGTCCTTAGGTTTTTTTCGTCGGGGGGTCTTTATAGGCGAAGGGGCGATGTCAGAGGTGGAGCCAGGCTCCCTCACGCGGGGCCCGCGCGGCCAAGGGCCTGGCCGCGCCACCCCTGCGTGTGGGGCCCTGGTGGCCCCCCCTCCTACTCTCCTTCGGATCTCTGGAAGCTTCCGGGTAAAATAAGACTTCAGGAACTTGTTTCATCCAATTCCGAGAATATTTCCTGTGTATCACTTCTAAAACACAAAAACAGCAGAAAACAGGGAACTGGCACTGTGGCAACTCGTTAATAGGTTAGTTTCGGAAAATGCATAAAAGTGCCACAAAGTGTAACGAAACAATAGGCAAATGGTGTAAAAACAAGCATGGAGCATCAAAAATCTATAATATCTATAAAGTTCATCCCCACTAAAATACATTTAATGTTTGCAAGCTCAATTCTCATGCAGCCACATCATCTCAATTGTTCACATCCATTGGATATTAAATCTATGGTTTTTAGTTATCCGTCGGATGGCACTTTTAGCCATTGAATCACACGCCACCTGTTTCATACCCCTGCACTGTTACAGATTTCGTTCAGTCCCCCTCTCAGTTCGTAACCGAAGTAACATACATCGTGCGCTCAATCTGCAATCAATTGAACATCAGTTAACTTTATCAGCTTTTCCTTCTCCACTACCATAAAGATTAAGCCAGTCCACTTCTCCTTACCCCTTTATTAACTTTTCTGTGGCCATGCTCACGTTCACCCACAACGTCCCATCCTGAACTATCGTGGGCATACGAGGAGACCATCCAATCCCAACTTGACACCATTCGTTTTTCTTCCCCTCCTTCCCCATCTCTTCTCTAATGTTTCATCTGCTATGAAATGTTAATTACTAATGGTTTGATCTGTTCTTGCTTGCAGGTAGCTAGGTGTGCTTTTCCCGCAAAAGAAAAGGTGTAGCTAGCCATGTGCATGGCGTAGATATGGAGATACTGAACTGGCAATCTGATTTGGACTTTTTGTTCCTCATGCATGCTCTGCATACGGAGGCCCTTGGGCAAGGCAGCAATCCAACAAAGATATGGGGAATTAGGACCTCATTTTTTCAGGAATTTAGCAAGTATCGTATTATGTTGTAGCATAATTTTTTCCATTGATTCTTTGAGAGCCGGGTAAGAATGCTGCTCTTTTATAATCTTGCTATGTACTTGTACTTTCAGGAGGTTGTTGCTTCATCTAGAATATCATGCTGTTAGCGATGGTGGTTATCCTATTTCTGGCCAACTTTTATTGCCTGGTGACGGTATGAGGACCATGAAAATGGGGAGAAGGCAACTCGAGTCATGGCGAGACTCAAAGTGAGATTCGGATTTTTTTTTTCTTTCATGTATGTCGGCATTCTCAATGCTTGCGGTCTCATTAGATGTTCCAGAAGATAACATGATCGACAGTCCAAGAGCAGATAAATCATTCGGCAAGTATGCATCTACCTATCAGCCCATTTTCCAAAAAAAAAAATCTAACCTTACCCTGATCGTCTATGCTGCAGGTACGCACATTTTGCCATACGATTATGACGGGAGTTTTTTTCCCATACATATCCATTCCATCCCTGGCAATTTCTGAAGGTTTTCTTTCATTAGGTGTTCTTCATCTATCTCCATGTGTCGAAGATGTATGTGCCTTGCTGGTCAGTGCAGTACCGGTCTTGGACTGAAGATTTTTGTTGTACTCATTTGCAATTCCAGACCTTTTATATTTGTGTTGATTACTTTTCCTATCATGCTTTATCCTTCTCTATTTGACAAATTGATTTACATTGCATAATAATAATGTCTTTCAGAGTTTGCAGAATTTATGTACATAATATTAGATCAATATTTTTAAAATTATTATGCGTTTACCACTATGTATGTCATAGTTTGCCCTTTCATTATATCACGCTATTGTTTGCACCAACATAATCTATATTATTTATAAACTTGACTCGAATATCTTCACTTAATGTTTGCAAGCTTCATATGCATAGCATTCACGTTGTCGGTTAGTCTGGCTTGAGTGCTTGACTATGCATGCAACGGGTATTCTTAAAGTGTGCATTTAACTTTTAAATTTTGCATGGAGAGCGACTATGCATGCAATGGTTTTCTTCAAGGGGCATGCAACTTAAATGTATAGCGTAGACATCATCACTCAAATCCTTATCATCTGCAAGACCATGCATGCATTAGATTTTTTATGGCAAAGTTATATGCATCTCAAGTAATGCTATTTTTGCATGTAAAGAAAATCATTTTTTATTCCCGCAGCAACGCGCGGGGTATCAACTAGTTATAGATACGTTGGAGACGTATCAAGCATCCCCAAGCTTAACTCCTGCTCGTCCTCGAGTAGGTAAGTGATAATAAAGAAATAATTTTTGAGGTGACATGCACCTACACAATCTTGATCATATATGTAAGCATTTGTGAGCTGGGATCATAATAACTTAAAATATGGGCATGAAGATATAATCATGACAATAAGAAACTTAGCAACCATGTTGTAAACATGTAAATGAACACAAACAAAAGATCATGAAAATGAAACAATGAAAGTCAAACATGTGTTCAAATCATAAGGAAAAACATACAAATGGTTTTCAGCTTGTCCTTCAAAGAGAGCAAAACATAAATGCATAGGACACCTTCAAGTTTAAGAGGGCGATGATACGTCTCAAACGTATCTATAATTTTTGATGCTCCATGCTTGTTTTTACACCATTTGCCTATTGTTTCGTTACACTTAGTGGCACTTTTATGCATTTTCTGGAACTAACCTATTAACAAGTGCCACAGTGCCAGTTTCCTGTTTTCTGCTGTTTTTGTGTTTCAGAAGTGATACACAGGAAATATTCTCGGAATTGGACGAAACAAGTTCCTGAAGTCTTATTTTACCCGGAAGCTTCCAGAGATCCGAAGAGAAGTAGGAGGGGGGCCACCAGGGCCCCACACACAGGGGCGGCGCGGCCAGCCCCTGGCCCGCGCCACCCCCGTGTGAGGGCGCCTGGCCCCTCCTCTGACATCGACCCTTCGCCTATAAAGACCCCCCGACGGAAAAAACCTAAGGACCCGATCAGATTTCCAGAACACATCGCGATCCGCCGCCACCATCGACCCGAAGATCGGGAGGGTCCAGAAGCTCTTCCCGGCACCCTGCCGGAGAGGGGAATCGCCACCGGAGGTCTTCTTCATCGCCATGCTTGCCTCCGGAGTGATGAGTGAGTAGTCTACCTTGAACTATGGGTCCATAGCAGTAGCTAGATGGTTGTCTTCTCCACCATGTGCTTCATGTTTAGATCTCATGAGCTGCCCTACATGATTGAGATCACCGTTATGTAATTCTACATGTTTGGTTTGTTGGGATCCGATGAATATTGGTGTTTATGATTAAGTTGCTGTACTGAATATTATCTTTTGTTATCTCTATGTTGTTTATGATCTTGCATGCTCTCCATTGTTAGTGGCTATCTTGGCCGAGTAGTTGCTAGTGACTCCAAGAGGGGGTATTTATGCTCGATAGTGGGTTCATGCCTCTATTTCACCTGGGGGAGTGACAGAAACCTCTAAGGTGGTAGATGTGCTGTTGCTACTAGGGAGAAAACAACATTCATATGCTCAAGGGCATATGCTTTGTTTACATTACACACTTTGCTTAATGCAATTATCTGTTGTTCGCAACTTAATACTTTTGGGGTGTTCGGATTGATATCCCCGGGGGTGGATTATTAGTCATAGATGCAGTTGGATGGCGGTTTATGTATTTTGTTGTAATGCCCAGAGTAAATCTCATAGTGATCTTCTTGACATATCACGTTATCTTTATTCTATTAATTGCCCAACTGTAATTTGTTTACCCAGCATGTGTTATTTTATCTATGGAGAGACACCACTAGTGAACTGTGGACCCCGGTCCTATTTACATCCTATTGCTATCACCTGTTTACTTTACTCGCATACTATATTGTTTTCCATTCGATACACTCATAACCTTTGTTTCAAGCAAACCGGTGAGATTGACAACCTCATCATAAGTTGGGAACAAAGTACTTGGTTGTGTGTGTGCAGGTTCCGCATCACCTTCAGTCGTCGCCGTCTCTCCTCTCCTGATCGATAAACCTTGGTTTCTTAACTGAGGGAAAATCTTGTTGCTGTATTCATCATACCTTCCTCTTGGGGTTCCCAACGGGCTGGACATTCAACTAGGCACCAACTCTTTTCTGGCGCCATCATCCCAGCAATCAGGCGACTAGATACAAATAATTTAAGAACAACTGAAACCAACAATATGAATCAATCAATGAACTTTGGGACAATGAATATCACACTAAGAATGACAACTATGCTCTCTTAATGGTGCATAAAGAAAGAAGGTGGTGACTCAATATAAAAGTAGAAGAAAGGCACTTCGCAGAGGGAAGCAGTGATTGCAAGTTTTATAACCTTCAAAAATTATGGTACTTACCGGCTTTGAGCTCTCATTGCCCCCATCATAAGCATCTTGAATGGTTAAAGTTAATGCGAGAACAATTATGATGCATATGCTTGACAAATCATAAGTTGAAAACCTCGTGCCCCGTGAATACGAGTACCCAAACTCATGCTACTTTACTTAGAGTCCCAAGCAAGGCTCTTGTCATTGTAAGTATATGCATATCATTGAGAACCGCCAATGGGGTACCTCCGTGCCCGATGACATGGAACAAGCCCACACCAAAATGACAGGACAAGCAGATAATGAACACCTCGATATCTCTTTTATTTGCCTTTTGTTTAGCTTTTTATTGTGAGATGCGTCGTCGAATGTTCACCATGGGTATGCTGCAAATTTCCACCATGAATTATGCATGACTTAGATTGGCGGCCCGGCGTTTCCCTAACACATATACAAACTCCATGATCCCCACAAGATTCCCAATTCATTTCACACTGTGGGCATCCATAAACAAAAGATCACGATATCAACTCAAATAAGAAGTGCAATGTTGAAAGCTTGCCCCATGACAGCATGGATGGGCTAGAATCCAACTTACAACTTGCAAGCATAACAACTCAACATAAGAGACCACAATGTCAAATTTGTAAGAATAGCAAAAAGTAAAGTGTGCCTTCCGGTTCGTGAGAGCTTTACTGACCGAATTTCGCATAACACTGGTAAGAGTTTAATTTGAAGAGAAAATAAAAGCAAGTCAAATTTACTTGGAATAGCAAATTGCTAGTATGTATGTATGGTGTACACTTTGGAAAACTTTGGCTTTTAGGAGTTTGATGCACGAGTAGAGCTCATACTCAGTACAAGGCGAGGGCTAGCAAAAGACTGGGAGCGACCAACTAAGAGAGCAGTAATGGCCATAATCATGCAAAGCGACAAAGCGACATTAAAAGAAGCATAAGATGGCATCAAAAGTAAAAAACTAAATGATCATGAAGGCTATTGGCGACTTTGTAAGAGTCTAACATGTGTGAGCATGCGCCAAGTCAACCCAAATAAAGCATCAAGGAGAAAACACAAATAATGCTTCCATACAATAAAAACAACGCATGATTTTTTCAAAGGCTCATTAAGCAATCTCAGTTATTTGAGACAAGTCATGCTACAGCAAAACCACTAAGCATACTATCAAAAAGACATCAAGCATGACATGAAAAAGCCTAAGCCGCAGTCTACACAAGCTCCTTCTTGTACCACTATTTTGCACAAAGCTTTTTCTCTTTTCCAACACCATTTGAAATTTTTATAAACATCTCTTTTGATGAAAACCAATAAAGATCAGAGGCAAAAATACACCTTGATGAAAAGATATGACAAGGTCTGAACGCAAATCAAGGCAAAAAACGAAAACCAAAAGCAGTAGCAGAAAAAGAAGAACACTCAATTTTTTATAAGAGTGAAAACTAGAGCGTTCTTAGCAAATGAAAATGAGTACATCTCCCCCAAAGGAAATTTGTCGGGGTCCAACCATTTATTGCAGCAAACAAACAAACTAACCAACTAAGAAAACTAAAACAACTGACGCTCCAAGAAAAACACATAGTGCATGAAGCAATAAAAATATAGTGTTTTGAAAGGTGACCTGATTTTTGCCGATGAAGAAGGGGTGCCTCGGGGGCATCCCCAAGCTTTGACGCTTGTACTTCTTGGATATTTCTTGGGGTGATGCATGGGAATCCCCAAGCTTGAGCTTTTGTCCATTCTTCGACTCATCTCATCATTCTCCAATCCCTACACTTGAAAACTTCCTTCATACAAAACTAAACACAAATCTATTAGCAACATTAGTGCAAGCATAACATATAATCAATCCTCTTTTTGCTTCAGGTTTCAACTCAAAACCACCACATATATAGCAAATACTACTGTAGCAACTTCTCCAAAAGTTCCATGATCAAAAGAACTCAAAAGAAAGTGATAAAGTGGCAAACACAAATATTGGCAGAAATCTGTCAAAACTGAACAGCTGACAAAGGTCGAATTTTTTAGGGGTTTTATGTTGCTCAAATCAAAAAGTGTTCAACTAACAAAAGTTTGGATATAACCTGGGGCATATGCACAAGAAATCGCAGGTCCAAAAGATAAACATAGAATTTATATGAATTTTTACGGTGCAGCACCGAAAACAGTTTCAGGACAGCAACATCCCCAAATCTTTACCTCACTCAAATTAGAGGCTTCTCTTGGCACAAAAACGAAATAAACAAGATAAGGAGCGGTCATTACAGTAGTAATGACTTCCAAGACTCAAATAAAAGAAAAAGTACTGAAAAGAAAACATTGGGTTATCTCTCAAGAGTGCTTTTCTTTAACGCCTTTGAGCTAGGCGCAGAAAATTGCGAATCAAGTAACATCAGAAGAAGCATTGAGATCAACAGTAGAGGTCTTGTCAATAAGGCATTGTATTTCATCCACATAAGTTTTTGAAGACCCTTTGTGATCATACTTTGGTACACTATTTTCATCAAAAAGATTTTCAGGACAGATCCAGTCAAAATTATTTTTGAAAGCTTCACACAATCCCAAAAGCTTGCAAGGTATAGGTATTTCGGCCCCTTCATCGTTTGTACTAATAACCTTTATGGGTGAACCGAGTTTATCAAAACGTTTAAGAACTTTCCTAGCTTCAATAACGATGTCCTTAAATTCTATACGCAAAGTTTCCAAGATAAAAGCTTTCTTTTCGGGATCCTCAATTTCATGAAGCTTAAGGAACATGTATTGCGTGAAAGGATTAAGACTAGCAAACCTAGTTTCCAACATGTGAATCAAATAAGCAGAAGCAACTTCAATACTAGGAGCTAGCTCAACCAAATATTTCTCCTCAACTTCCTCATGCATACTAATGTGATTAAAGAACTCCTCAATGTTACTTTTACCAATAATCGAACCACTACCTACTGAGAGGTCCTTCAGAACGTACTTAGGGATCAACATGATAAACTAAAGTAAAGAAATAACAACTACCAACGATTCTAATTTTTTTTGGGTTTTTGATAAAAAGCAATGCAAGTAAAATAAATAAAGTAAAGCAAAACAATAACAAAGTAAAGGATGTGCGTGCGAAAAACTCCCCTCACAGAAGTCTTCTACTTCCTCCCCGGCAACGGCGCCAGAAAATTAGCTGCTGGCGCGTGGTTGATTGCACCAGAAGTTTCCTTGTGCGTGGTGATGACCAGCCCGTTGGGAACCCCAAGAGGAAGGTGTGATGAGTATAGCAGCTAGTTTTCCCTCAGTTAAGAAACCAAGGTTTAATATCAATCTTGGAGAGGAGAGACAAACGACTGAAGGTGTTGCAGACTGGCTTAATAGCACTCCAACAAGGGCGCACTTGTTGACTCGTCTTCGGCCAGTAGCAACGCGGAACCTGCACACACACAACCAAGTACTTTGTTCCCAACTTACGATGAGGTTGTCAATCTCACCGGTTTGCTTGAAACAATGGTTATGAGTGTATCGAGTGGAAAACAGTAAAGTATGCGAGTAAAGTAAATAGTGCGAGTAAAGTAAATAGGTGATAGCAATATGATGTAAATAGGACCGGGGTCCACAGTTCACTAGTGGTGTCTCTCCATAGATAAAATAACACATGCTGGGTAAACAAATTACAGTTGGGCAATTGATAGAATAAAGATAAACATGATATGTCAAGAAGATCACTATGAGATTTACTCTGGGCATTACAACAAAATACATAAACCGCCATCCAACTGCATCTATGACTAATAATCCACTCCCGGGGATATCAATCCGAACACCCTAGTAGTATTAAGTTGCGAACAACGGATAATTGCATTAAGCAAAGTGTGTAATGTAAACAAAGCATATGCCCTTGAGCATATGAATGTTGTTTTCTCCATAGTAGCAATAGCACATCTACAACCTTAGAGGTTTCTGTCACTCCCCCAGGTTAAATAGAGGCATGAACCCACTATCGAGCATAAATACCCCCTCTTGGAGTCACTAGCAACTACTCGGCCAAGATAGCTACTAACAACGGAGAGCATGCAAGATCATAAACAACATAGAGATAACAAAAGATAATATTCAGTACAGCAACTCAATCATAAACACCAATATTCATCGGATCCCAACAAACCAAACATGTAGAATTACATAACGGTGATCTCAATCATATAGGGCAGCTCATGAGATCTAAACATGAAGCACATGGTGGAGAAGACAACCATCTAGCTACTGCTATGGACCCATAGTCCAAGGTAGACTACTCACTCATCGCTCTGGAGGCAAGCATGGCGATGAAGAAGACCTCCAGTGGCGATTCCCCTCTCCGGCAGGGTGCCGGGAAGAGCTTCTGGACCCTCCCGATCTTCGGGTCGATGGCGGCGGCGGATCGCGATGTGTTCTGGAAAAGTGATCGGGTCCTTAGGTTTTTTCCGTCGGGGGGTCTTTATAGGCGAAGGGGCGATGTCAGAGGTGGAGCCAGGCTCCCTCACGCGGGGCCCACGTGGCCAGGGGCCTGGCCACGCCACCCCTGCGTGTGGGGCCCTGGTGGCCCCCCTCCTACTCTCCTTTGGATCTCTGGAAGCTTTCGGGTAAAATAAGACTTCAGGAACTTGTTTCGTCCAATTCCGAGAATATTTCCTGTGTATCACTTCTGAAACACAAAAACAGCAGAAAACAGGGAACTGGCACTGTGGCAACTCGTTAATAGGTTAGTTCCGGAAAATGCATAAAAGTGCCACGAAGTGTAACGAAACAATAGGCAAATGGTGTAAAAACAAGCATGGAGCATCAAAAATTATAGATACGTTGGAGACGTATCATGGACCCATAGTCAAGGTAGAGTACTCACTCATCGCGCCGGAGGCAAGCATGGCGATGAAGAAGACCTTCGGTGGTGATTCCCCTCTCCGGCAGGGTGCCGGGAAGAGCTTCTAGACCCTCCCGATCTTCGGGTCGACAGCGGTGGCGGATCGTGATGTGTTCTAGAAAAGTGATCCGGTATTTAGGTTTTTCCCATCGGGGGTTCTTTATAGGCGAAGAGGCGGCGTCAGAAGTGGACCAGGAGGCCCACACCACAGGCCAGCGCGGACCAGGGGTGGGCCGCGCCCCCTGGTGGTGTGGCCACCCTCTGGTCCGACTCCGTCTCCTCTTCGGTCTTCTAGAAGCTCCGTGAAATATCTGGACGTCTGGCTTTGGTTTCTTCCAATTCCAAGAATATTTCCTTTGTAACTTTTCTGAAACACAAAAACAGCAGAAAACAGGGAACTGGCACTGTGGCATCTCGTTAATAGGTTAGTTCCAGAAAATGCATAAAAATGCCATGAAGTGTAACGAAACACTAAGCAAATGGTGTAAAAATAAGCATGGAGCATCAAAAATTATGGATACGTTGGAGACGTATCAAGGAGAAACAAACTTATGATGTATCATAGAATTAAGATCAAGCCTCTCCACTAGAAACTGAAGATCTAAAACATGAGGCACTACACCATGCAAAGCTAACAAACGTGAGGCAATAAGACCTCCACAGATTCCCCCTTTCTCGCGGTTAGCATCTAGGCGGAAAGCTATTAAAGCACCCAAATTATAAGTCCTATCACCTCTCAAAGCAGCAGCAATAAAAGCTAGATCACAGGAGGACAACTTATTTGCAACTTTCCTAGCAAGGACACACTTGGAAATAAAGTAGGCAAAATATCAAATGGATGGAAGATGAGTATTTCGAATTTTACCATTCTCTCCTGAGAAACTTCTTCCTTGACAAATCTCCTCATAAAGGTTCGTTAATGGCTTAGGTCGTTCCTTCATCCTTTCGCGCGATCCCCACTGTGGTACTCTAATGGCTGCACATAAAACATCAAAGGACAAGTCCACAGATTTATTGTAGATTTTATAATGAACCATGGGGTTAGATGTAGACCAATTAAATTGAAAGTCCTGCACCATAGACATGGTTAGTTTAGCAAATTGGGGTGGTTCACCATCAATGAAATGCTCCAATCCTGCATTAGAGACTAGAGTTTGGAAGTCCTGCAGGATTCCAGCTACATTCATGAACTCTAAGCATGGATAGATTGAGGGAAAGACCCTCTCTTCACGGTGAACTTTCATGACTTCGTGCACTTCTAGTTCATGTTGAAAGAGTTGGTATGCATTCTCCTCCATTTCTGAAATTTTTAACAAACCTCATAAAAAATGATTTTGAGACAAACAAATGTAGGGAACTACTATAGGGAGTTACTAGAGGGCTAACATGCATCAAAATAACATTTCTAAGCAATAGAACAAGCATGCAAACTCATTTCATACCTATAGAGCTAAAATACTCAAGAAATACTCCACTAAACAAAATTCTACTTGGACAATCGGAGGAGTCACATACCAGAGAACAATTGCTCCAAATCTCAGCAACAAATGGGCTGAGCAAGGAGATCGAAAAATCGAGATGGAGAGCAGTAAGAACACGAGTTTGAGCAAGTGTGTCATTGTTTTCGGGAGAGAGAAAGAGATGGGGAGGAAGAGATAAGTGAGAGGCCAGGGGGCCCCTGTGATGACCCAGCATACCACTGCATGTGTAGTATGCAAGTCGTTGACATAACACTAATGAAACACCGTCTCACTAGTATTACATCCATCAGAGTGGTACAACAAAAACATCGCAGGTCCACGGTATGTCTATAGGATTACAATTTTCAGCATACAGAAGATCTTCAGAACCTCCTCAACAGGTAGAGGTTTAGTCCTGGCGACTACAAACGAGAAAGAAACAAGGTAGACTAAACTAAACTACAACTAATGCATTTGGCTTACTACTAAAATTTAGAGTTACTCTAACTACTTAGGATCTAGGATTAGGAAACTGGTTCCTTTCTAACCCTATTCTAGTTTTCCACCCAGCTTCATGCAATTGTAGACTCCGCAGATAATCATGACGTTGGTAGAATGCTTCTTCTTCATCTTCAATGTCTTGAGGTTGCCTCCTTGAGTTGCCTTCCATCTAATTCTTCATAGTCTAGCAAGGGTTTAAGAGATTGGGGTGAGTAACGAGCGTTACCCAGCAAGTTTCTTTAGAAAGAAGTTGTGTGATATGCACTAACTAAAGCCATGGACCCAAAAGAGTCGTAGGCCAATGCAAGGTTTTATCAAAATTTCTTGAAAGATTGCTTTTACTTATGAAAACTATGCCCAACAGCCAACACAGGGTATTAGTGCCTTGAGAGCACCATTCCTGCCGCGTTCGCAACTCCTTCCCGGAACAAGGGGTAACATGTCACATCCTTTTACACTCTGCAGAGGTGTGTCCTTCCAAAAGAGATCAAAGCCTTGCTGCACAACCGAGTTGCATGCTCGTCCACACTTCCTTGGTGTGGGGCCCAGTCATTGATCCAAGCCAATCACTGCCTTCTCCGCACAACGCATGTCCACCCAATTCACGCGAGCAGGTTATGCCCCTGATATTCACCCCCAACGATGAAGTACCTAGGCGCCTCTGGTGGACCATCATAGACACCAGTGCCGTGAGAACTTAGGTGTCCCACCCATATGCAAGTAGTCCCGCAAGACCTACTGCGACCGGCAACTGGCTGCCCGTTGACATGCGAATGAGAGAAGATACAGCTGACTTTCCTGTCCCATTCCAAGTCTCTTGGACGACACGGTTTTTACGGCACAAGAATAACTGTGGCATTGGTAGTTAATCCTAGGTTTACTTTCCCGTGCAAGTGGAACCTCCACCACCACAATCTTACTGTGGTTCCACCTGCCAGCCTTCCTAGGTTATCACCACTGGTCGATAACCACTAGTCATATTACTTATGAAAATAGATTTTCCATCCTTTTTGGAAATGTTAGAGTTTGAAGTCAACACTTTGCAAGTAGTTTCAAAACCAGTGCAATCAAGAGATATGAGCAAGATAAACTTGCCTTTTTTACTGCAAGATTATGCAAGTCAGGGTCTTCGATACGTAGGAAATCCAAATACCGAAATAGCACCATCATCTGGTAAAGATGATGTTAAAAGAACTGCAGCATGATATGCATCATATATGCTATGCATCGTTCTAAGCGTAACCTAACCCCGATGGTTTAGTATAAAAGGTTGTGATGATTTCTTTGTAATAAGTTGCACTTTTAGATTCACTCCACAACAAGGTTGTTAAGGACTTTTAGTTGACTGACAACTTTTAAAGTATTTGAATAAAGCTTAAAACAAGAGTTATTGCCGAGGATGGGTATAGCAACAGGTGAAAACTTGAAAGTAACACTTTTAAGTGGTATCTTGTTATTAGCAAACAATCAGGTGGGTATGGACAAGAAAAGCTAAAGCAATTCTTATTTGATAAGAATACCCAGTTAGTATTAGGGTTGACAACAATCTTAACACCAAATAGAGTTATATGAGTTCAAGCTTAATGGAATGGTTTGTTTCTTACTTTCAACGTTTCTTAAAAGAATAACATTTGAAGAACATATTTCTTATTGATTAGAAGCACTACACCTAAGGTTTAGTGTTCTAGTGATTAGCATGATTCCATCAAAACCAGAGAGTAGATACTAGTTGAGCATACCAAGGTACCAAGCTAGGTTTCATTCACTGTTAAGAGGGTTTTAGTGAAGCATGGAAATGTTATTCATCTAGGATGGTAAAGCCTAACAATGTGGTAGCACATAATTGCTTAACATAGGCACACTCAAAATTAATTACTTACTTTTAAAGCTTACAAGAGGCATTGTATTGTCTACTTGTTATATAACCTAAAAGAATAACTTTTAAAGAACATGTTTCTTAATGACTAGAAGTACTACAAATAAGAATTAGTGTTCTAGGATTGATTATACTTATCTATTACTCACAAAGTAGTTAATGGATGGAACATAACAAGTTATCTATTTAAGATTTATTTGTTACTTATGTGGTATTAGTTGGGCATGATTATACAAAGCAACTTTCATTGCTATTATTATATATGGTTCTTTCTATAGTTGCTAACACTCTTATAACATGCACATGCACTCAAATAGCTAACCATGAGCAAATGGTGCTAAAGTAATCCATACATGGTTGACTCTAGGGTTGTTAATAATCCCAACATGCATAAGTCATTACTAGATTTAGGCATAGAAATTGGTGTGATGCTTATCTGGTATGTTCTTAAAAGGAATTACTTCTGAAGAACACAATCCTTAATGGATATTTTTATTACTTAAAGGAAAGGTAGTTAGGTTATGTCAGGAGGGTAATAGTTTTTAAGTTGCAACAAAGGTGTTGCAAATAGTTAGTTGACTAAAGTATTCTATGTTGAAATGGAGTATCAAACTAACCACTCAAAGTTGAATTAGGAAGTATGGTTAGACTAGCACACTAAGGTAGTTATTAGTTTTAGTACTAAAAGAAATGGTAGGTGATTAAGTTATATGTACTTCAAAAGAATAACTTTTGAAGAACATATTCTTAAAAGAGTAATTAGTATTGAAATCCATTTTAAGTTGTCAACTTTTATCTGTAGAAACTTTATATTAACTAGTAAAGCATGATTCTTCCTATTATAAGTTTCTGGGTTTTAACTTAAATGTTAAAGTAATTGAGTGAATTACTCCTCATGGTTGAATTGAGCACTTAGAGCTAATTACTTATCAACTGAATGGAGGCTAAGAAATAACCTTATATACAAGTTACTATTTATTTGTTGAGGGCCTCTATAATTTTAATTCTTTAAAATTAACTATGAGAAGTAACTCCAGGGTTTTAAGTGATAATGGCAAAGCTAAAATTAAGATCCTATGATAATGAGATGGTATATACAATAAAGTTGTTTGAGTGTAAAAGTTATTACTACATAATTAGGGAAATCATTTGATTCCAAAATTTAATTTAATTCATATTCAAAAATTGTACTTAAATATGTTTGCAAATTTGGTTCTAAATTATTTCACACAAGCATGCAAGATTATAATTGAAATAGACAGATTATATTTTTGTGATCATTTTGGTATATTATTTACATTTTTCTGATTTTTAATGACTTAGTTGTGAATTTTCTATGTACTAAACATTTTCTGGAATTTCTAATCATCAGACAGCACTTTTGCTACCGGGGCTAAACCTACCCCGACCAACTGACTAGTGGGCCAGGGCCACGTCAGCTGCCCCGGTGGCCTTGACCGGGTCAAAATCATTGACTGGTCAAGGGGATGACGTCAGCATGGATGGAGCTCCCAGATCAAGCTCGAATTCGAGGATTCGCTTTGAATTGAGATACGCAGTTGGGTTCACTCGATGCAGCAGAGCAAGGGAAATCAACTGGTGGTATCACCGCCTCTAAATGGTCACCGGAAATGGCCGGCGGCGAGCTTACAGGGTGGCGGAATACGGCGCATGATGCGAGACCAAACCAGGATGAAATCAAAATATTTAAAATGCTCAGATGGTTCACTAGCTCACCCAGATGCACCTGCACATAAAAAAATGATGCAGAGAGTTTCGGGGAAGAAGAACTAAGGAAACTAGGGTTCACTTCCGGCGGCGGCACCCCTTTTTATAGCCAACGGAGGTCGGCGGTCTTCATCCTGGGCGTCGGAGTGGCAGCGGTGGATCGAGCGCCTGGCAGCTCTCCACCGAGCTGCTTCCTGTCCGAGGAAGAAGGTCAAAACGGTACCTGCTGAGGAGCTGAGGTGCTGGATCGGCTTGACGGGCCACGGCCAGGTAAGTCCTTTCCTATTTTTTTTCTTCTTCAGTTTCTTTTCTTTTTGCTTTATTTTTTGTTTTATCTATCTAATTTGATTTCAAACTTGCTTGCAGGATTTTGAGTTTGGCAAATCTTTTCAAACACAAATATGACACTACTGGTTCAATACACCATATTAGATAGGTTTTATAGGTGCACCTGCACATAAGATATTGAATATAACATTAGGATTTTTATTGTAAATCTTGATTGGATATTTCCAAGTAGCCTTGGTGGAGTATTCAAAATACTTTGCTAAGTTTGAATTAACAGGTAGTTGTATGTAGTAATATTATCTTGCATCATATCTTATAAGAAAACAAAGAAATAGTGTTTAACCACAATTTACTTTCCTATTAAGGGAAATGGTAAAAGGCATGATTCTATGCTTAACACTACTATGCTACTAAATGTCATGGAATTATTATATGGAATTATACCAATGGCATTAGTGATTTTCTATAAACTTAACTTGAGAATATAAACTACCTCACTTTTACAAGGAAGATCTCTTTATCAGAGGTCCACATACATGACAAGAGTAAGTGGTTTAGTGGGTAATGGACTGGACTCCTATCAGCAGGGTTGTTACTAGGAATCAATTGTTTGGTTAAAGGTATGTCAAGTTTATATGGTTTGCTTGGAATCACCAGGTGATGGATGAGTTGGATTGGAACTTATAGGATAGGTTTCCAAAGGTCTATAGGAAAAGTTTAGAGTTTGATAAGATTGTATCACTCTCATTCAAGAAGGTAATTGTCACCCCAAGGTTTGATCAATAAGATATAGACTTTAGCCTAAATATGAATCTAGGGTTTAATCTTATGATTTCCTCCACCTATCTCTATCTACTTTACTTAATGGAAACTTGTACACAAATCAAGGTTTCCAGATGGTTTCCATAAGAATGGATGTTTCCTAGTTGAGATATGCTCCAGTTGAATTCCTTCTCCACCCTTGGTTTTAGGATGATATCTGCTTATTACATTAGGGTTCATGGATAACCTACAATCTCCTAACAACAAGCATAATCATGAACTAGACATGATCATCTTATTTCCTTCATCAACTCCCTTTATCAAAGATTTAATCTTGGTTGTACCTACCTTCTGAGATTAAGAATATAATCTCCCTCCTGGTGTTATTCACAATGGAGCTACTACCTATTCATAACTCCACAAGTCTGGGTAATGGTTACTTCCTAAGGATGGTTCTAGTCTAGACCAAAATTAGGGTTTATGATGTGATCTCCCCCTATATCAAATGACTTGTCCTAATTAGACTTGGAGTAATATCTAAAGTCTCCTAGTTGGCCTTTATAGGAATGGCTCTAATGTTCTTAAGTTATCTCACCTATAGCTAAGGCAAATCTAATAATCAAACTGGCATTGAGTTATCCTCACCACTTCTCATATTTGGGCTCACTAGATAAGAATAGATCATGATTTAAGAATCAGACTTGTTTTGACTTCTTAAGCATAAAAGAAGTAGGGTTTAAAGAATACCATGATGATCTTGGTGTCATTAGATATTTAGTTCTAAAATGGTGAGTCAAGCATTTTAGTTTTACCACACTCCACTCTCTTTTAGTTGGTGTAACTATCACTACCCAAAACAAGGTTTTTAACAAAGATCATATTGAAGTTTATCGCGCTTCAATTGATGAGCTACTTCAATTCCATCAACTCAAGTGAAACTCCAATCACTTTGATATGTTTTATTTAAATGCGCAAAAATTACCCGGATTTTCTATGCATGAAATGCAATGCACACATATGTTGTCTCTATTTTATGACCTCTAATCCTGGGATCTTACAGTCTCCCCTCCTTAAACTAAACTTCGTCCCGGAGTTTTTGCTCTCGTATGTTGTTGGACGATCTTGTTGTTGGTATCACATGTCTTGAAGTTCCTTTACCAACTAATTGGGATATAGATGGTATCCTTTTTCCAGAGTGATCCTCGAATCTTCTATTGTCTGACTCTGAACAATAGTCACGCTTGAATTCCATTCCTCTTGGTTTCTTCTTGGACATTCTCATGGTTTATCATATTTTCAATACCTTCTATGGCTTATAGGGTCCTACTATTTGTTCCAACATATCTTCCTAATTGTCTCTTGGTTTTACCACCTAAGAATGGATTAAACACATGTAGTGTGTCCATTCAAGTTTTCTGATCCAACTTTATAGATCTTATTTGGTCTTCTAGATTCAAGATTACGGTTAACTCTAATCTTAATCTTCACCAGCGGCGGTTCATAATATACCAGCTGTGGCTCATAAACCAGCTGCGGCTCATACTTGGTGTGATTATGGTCAAAATCATCCCACTCGTTTGCCGAACTCCATAAGGTTACGACACAACTTGGAAAGAATTGACTTCTGACATACTTCATCCAACTTTCAACATTTTTAAGTTTCCTGGACTTCCCCCTTAGACTTTTCTAATGGTCTTTGAACATATTGATCTCTAACCATTTGAACTCCATGGTTAGACTATAAGTCTTGGTCAGCCTTACTACAACATCTTCCCGATGGTTTCTCGAAGAAATCTATGGTGTATCCACACAATTGTGGATATCCGGTACGAATTCTTCGATTGTGCATTTAGGTAGGGTGTTCTATTCCACTTTTGGATGTATGTTTTTACCCAAAAGTTACAAAGGTTGATGAGAATTGGGTTTTCCCATTGTTATCTACCATAATTCAGATGGTAGGATATATACAATGCCACGAGAGAAATCCGGCAGAGTTTTTCTTGTACCGGAGGACATCCACGATAAGCAATTGTATAAGTTGAACAAAACACGACGTAACAAGGTTATAAACGATTCAATGGTCTCAATGGAGCATTGTTGACACAAATCCTCACAAGTCTTAGTCCATAGACAAAGACTACATCTCTTTGATAAAGAAATGTCTTGCTAACGTCTTAACCACCAATCAACAATTCAAGATTTCGGGACTAGAGATCAAAGTTATACAGAGATGTTATGTGTCTTAGTCACGCTATCAACGAGGGTTACTGGGGTTACCACTCCCAGGCTGAATAAAGCAGCAGGCAATACCGGAATGGATCATCGGTATTACAACACCTCAATCAACCCATGATGTACTAAGCATAACCAAGGCTGCATAACAACGAGCTCAAATACCTTAAACTCAACTGCGGTTACCTAATTAGTGGTTCTACTCAATAATCTAGAGTTACTGATACGTCTCAAACGTATCTATAATTTTTGATGCTCCATGCTTGTTTTACACCATTTGCCTATTGTTTCATTACACTTAGTGGCACTTTTATGCATTTTCCGGAACTAACCTATTAACAAGCGCCACAGTGCCAGTTTTCTGTTTTCTGCTGTTTTTGTGTTTCAGAAGTGATACACAGGAAATATTCTCGGAATTGGACGAAACAAGTTCCTAAAGTCTTATTTTTCCTGGAAGCTTCCAGACATCCGAAGGAGAGACGGAGAGGGGCCACCAGGGCCCCACACACCGGGCCGGCGCGGCCTGGCCCCTGGCCACGCCACCCCTGTGTGAGGGAGCCTGGCTCCACCTCTGACATCGCCCCTTCACCTATAAGTACCCCCCGATGAGAAAAACCTAAGGGCCCGATCAGATTTCCAGAACACATCGCGATCCACCGCCACCGTCGACCCGAAGATCGGGAGGGTCCAGAAGCTCTTCCCGGCACCCTGCCGGAGAGGGGAATCGCCACCGGAGGTCTTCTTCATCGCCATGCTTGCCTCCGGAGCGATGAGTGAGTAGTCTACCTTGGACTATGGGTCCATAGCAGTAGCTAGATGGTTGTCTTCTCCACCATGTGCTTCATGTTTAGATCTCATGAGCTGCCCTACATAATTGAGATCACCGTTATGTAATTCTATGATGTTGGTTTGTTGGGATCCGATGAATATTGGTGTTTATGATTAAGTTGCTGTACTGAATTATATCTTTTGTTATCTCTATGTTGTTTATGATCTTGCATGCTCTCCGTTGTTAGTAGCTATCTTGGCCGAGTAGTTGCTAGTGACTCTAAGAGGGGGTATTTATGCTCGATAGTGGGTTCATGTCTCTATTTCACCTGGGGGAGTGACAGAAACCTCTAAGGTGGTAGATGTGCTGTTGCTACTAGGGAGAAAACAACATTCATATGCTCAAGGGCATATGCTTTGTTTACATTACACACTTTGCTTAATGCAATTATCTGTTGTTCGCAACTTAATACTTCTAGGGTGTTCGGATGATATCCCCGGGAGTGGATTATTAGTCATAGATGCAGTTGGATGGCGGTCTATGTATTTTGTTGTAATGCCCAGAGTAAATCTCATAGTGATCTTCTTGACATATCACGTTATCTTTATTCTATCAATTGCCCAACTGTAATTTGTTTACCCAGCATGTTATTTTATCTATGGAGAGACACCACTAGTGAACTGTGGACCCCGGTCCTATTTTAATCATATTGCAATCACCTGTTTACTTTACTCGCATACTCTACTGTTTTCCACTCGATACACTCATAACCTTTGTTTCAAGCAAACCGGTGAGATTGACAACCTCATCGCAAGTTGGGAACAAAGTATTTGTTTGTGTGTGTGCAGGTTCCACGTTGCAGCTAGCAAGCAAAGCTTGGACGAGGCGCCATATATAAATTGTCTGCTGCTGTCGCAAACTAGCAAGCATCACCTTCAGCTGTCATTGTCTCTCCTCTCCTGTTCGATAAACCTTGGTTTCTTAACTGAGGGAAAACTTGCTGCTGCACTCATCATACCTTCCTCTTGGGGTTCCCAACGGGCTGGTTATTCACCACGCACAAGGACAGTCTGTTGCCACATTCACTTGGAGCATCAGCTATTTTTCTGGCGCCGTTGCCGGGGAGGAAGAGAAGATTTCTGCGAGGAGAGTTCTTCGCACACACATTCTTTACTTTGTTATTTGTTTTGCTTTACTTTATTTATTTTACCTGCATTGCTTTATATCAAAAACCCAAAAAAAATTAGAATCCTTGGTAGTTGTTATTTCTTTACTTTAGTTTATCATGCTGTTCCCTGAGTTCGTTCTGGAGGACCTCTCAGTAGGTAGTGGTTCGATTATTGGCAAAAGTAACATTGAGGAGTTCTTTAATCACATTAGTATGCATGAGGAAGTTGAGGAAAAGTCTTGGGTTGAGCTTGCTCCTAGTATTGAAGTTGCTTCTGTTTATTTAATTGACATGTTGGAAACTAGGTTTGCTAGTCTTAATCCTTTTATGCAATATATGTTCCTTAAACTTCATGAAATTGAGGACCCCGAAAAGAAAGCTTTTATCTTGGAAACTTTGCGTTTAGAATTTAAGGATGTCGTTATTGAAGCTAGGAAGGTTCTTAAATGTTTTAATAAACTCGGTTCACCTATAACGGTTATTAGTACAAATGACAAGGAGGCCGAGATACCTATACCTTGCAAGCTTTTGGGATTGCATGATGCTTTCGAAAATAATTTTGCCTGGATTTGTCCTGAAATCTTTTTGATGAGAATAGTGTACCAAAGCATGATCACAAAGGGTCTTCAAAAACTTATGTGGATGAAATACAATGCCTTATTGACAAGACCTCTTCTATTGATCTTAATGTTTCATCTCTTGATATTACTTGATTCGCAATTTTCTGCGCCTAGCTCAAAGGCGTTAAAGAAAAGCACTCTTGGGAGATAACCCAATGTTTTCTTTTCAGTACTTTTTCTTTTATTTGAGTCTTGGAAGTCATTACTACTGTAATGACCGCTCCTTATCTTGTTTATTTCGTTTTTGTGCCAAGAGAAGCCTCTAATTTGAGTGAGGTAAAGATTTGGGGATGTTGCTGTCCTGAAACTGTTTTCGGTGCTGAAACGTAAAAATTCGTGAAAATTCTCTGTTTATCTTTTGGACCTGCGATTTCTTGTGCATATGCCCCAGGTTATATCCGAACTTTTCTTAGTTGAACACTTTTTGATTTGAGCAACAGAAAATCCCTCAAAAATTCGTCCTTTGTCAGCTGTTCAGTTTTGACAGATTTCTGCCAATATTTGTTTTTGCCACTTTATCGCTTTCTTTTGAGTTCTTTTTTATCATGGAACTCTTGTGGAAGTTGCTACAGTAGTATATACTTTATATGTGGTGGTTTTGGGTTGAAACCTGAAGCTAAAAGAGGTTGAATATATTTTATGCTTACACTAATGTTGCTAATAGAATTGTGTTTAGTTTTGTATGAAGGAAGTTTTCAAGTGTAGGGATTGGAGAATGATGAGATGAGTTGAAGAATGGACAAAAGCTCAAGCTTGGGGATGCCCATGCATCACCCCAAGAAATATCCAAGAAGTACAAGCGTCAAAGCTTGGGGATGCCCCCGAGGCACCCCTTCTTCATCGGCAAAAATCAGGTTACCTTTCAAAACACTATATTTTTATTGCTTCATGCACTATGTGTTTTTCTTGGAGCGTCAGTTGTTTTAGTTTTCTTAGTTGGTTTAGTTTGTTTGTTTGCTGCAATAAATGGTTGGACCCCAACAAATTTTCTTTTGGAGAACTTGCCTTGCTTTCCATTTGCGTAGAACGCTCGATGAATTTATAAGAGTGAAAACGGAGTTGTTCTAGCGTTCTACTTTTTCTGCTACTGCTTTTGGTTTTCGTTTTCGCCTTGATTTGCGTTCAGATCTTGCCATATCTTTTTATCAAGGTGTATTTTTGCCTCTGATCTTTATTGGTTTCCATCAAAAGAGGTGTCTTTAAAAATTTCAAATGGTGTTGGAAAAGAGAAAAAGCTTTGTGCAAAATAGTGGTACAAGAAGGAGCTTGTGTAGACTGCGGCTTAGGCTTTTTCATGTCATGCTTGATGTCTTTTTGATAGTATGCTTAGTGGTTTTGCTGTAGCATGACTTGTCTCAAATAACTGAGATTGCTTAATGAGCCTTTGAAAAAATCATGCGTTGTTTTTATTGTATGGAAGCATTATTTTGGTTTTCTCCTTGATGCTTTATTTGGGTTGACTTGGCGCATGCTCACACATGTTAGACTCTTACAAAGTCACCAATAGCCTTCATGATCATTTAGTTTTTGACTTTTGATGCCATCTTATGCTTCTTTTAATGTCGCTTTGTCGCTTTGCATGATTATGGCCATTATTGCTCTCTTAGTTGGTCGCTCTCAGTCTTTTGCTAGCCCTCGCCTTGTACTGAGTATGAGCTCTACTCGTGCATCCAACTCCTAAAAGCCAAAGTTTTTCAAAGTGTCCACTATAAATTCCTATACATGGTATTTGTAAGCCATTCCAAAGTAAAATTTCCATGTGCTACCTTTCAAAACCTTCAAAATACTTCTTGTTTTGTGACACTGTTTTCAGCTCATGGGGACGTAGTGGTCGGATTTGCTATCTTCCATATTGCTTATTCCAAAAATAAAAAAAAAGAAAAAAAGAGAAAAAAGGCACTCCTCCAATGAATGTGAATGTTGGTGGGCACCCGATGGAATCGGTTAGCCATGGTATGTGAAAGGAAAAGGTGGGGAGGAGTGCCAAGTTTTATAAAAAAGAGCACAAAAGTGCCAATCTCTCTCTCAAAAACTTGCTTCATTTTTGTATGGAAGATAGTAAGAACCCCATTGCCAGTCGTTGACAAAGACAACCACCTCTCAAAACCAATTTTTATCTCTCTGTTTTACAAATGAAAAGCTCTAGCACATGAGCAATCACTGCTTCCCTCTGCGAAGGGCCTTTCTTTTACTTTTATGTTGAGTCGCCACCTTCTTTCTTTATGCACCTTTAAGAGAGCATAGTTGTCATTCTTAGTGTGATATGCATTGTCCCAAAGTTCATTGATTGACTCATATTGTTGGTTTCACTTGTTCTTAAATTACTTGTATCTAGTCGCCCTCTTAAACTTGAAGGTGTCCTATGTATTTATGTTTTGCTCTCTTTGAAGGATAAGCTGAAAACCATTTGTATGTTTTTCCTTATGATTTGAACACACGTTTGACTTTCATTGTTTCATTATCATGATCTTTTGTTTGTGTTCATTTGCATGTTTACAACATGGTTGCTAAGTTCTTATTGTCATGATTATATCTTTCATGCCCATGTTTTAAGTTCTATTGATCCCAGCTCACCAATGCTTATATATATGATCAAGATTGTGTAGGTGCATGTCACCTCAAAAATTATTCTTTTGTTATCACTTACCTACTCGAGGACGAGCATGAGTTAAGCTTGTGGATGCTTGATACGTCTCAAACGTATCTATAATTTTTGATGCTCCATGCTTGTTTTACACCATTTGCCTATTGTTTCGTTACACTTAGTGGCACTTTTATGCATTTTCCGGAACTAACCTATTAACAAGCGCCACAGTGCCAGTTTCCTATTTTCTGTTGTTTTTGTGTTTCAGAAGTGATACACAGGAAATATTCTCGGAATTGGACGAAACAAGTTCCTAAAGTCTTATTTTTCCTGGAAGCTTCCAGACATCCAAAGGAGAGACGGAGAGGGGCCACCAGGGCCCCACACATAGGGCCGGCGCGGCCTGGCCCCTAGCCGCGCCACCCCTGTGTGAGGGAGCCTGGCTCCACCTCTGACATCACCCCTTCGCCTATAAGTACCCCCCGACGAGAAAAACCTAAGGGCCCGATCAGATTTCCAGAACACATCGCGATCCACCGCCACCGTCGACCCGAAGATCGGGAGGGTCCAGAAGCTCTTCCCGGTACCCTGCCGGAGAGGGGAATCGCCACTGGAGGTCTTCTTCATCGCCATGCTTGCCTCCGGAGCGATGAGTGAGTAGTCTACCTTGGACTATGGGTCCATAGCAGTAGCTAGATGGTTGTCTTCTCCACCATGTGCTTCATGTTTAGATCTCATGAGCTGCCCTACATGATTGAGATCACCATTATGTAATTCTATGATGTTGGTTTGTTGGGATCCGATGAATATTGGTGTTTATGATTAAGTTGCTGTACTGAATTATATCTTTTGTTATCTCTATGTTGTTTATGATCTTGCATGCTCTCCGTTGTTAGTAGCTATCTTGGCCGAGTAGTTGCTAGTGACTCCAAGAGGGGGTATTTATGCTCGATAGTGGGTTCATGTCTCTATTTCACCTGGGGCAGTGACAGAAACCTCTAAGGTGGTAGATGTGCTGTTGCTACTAGGGAGAAAACAACATTCATATGCTCAAGGGCATATGCTTTGTTTACATTACACACTTTGCTTAATGCAATTATCTGTTGTTCGCAACTTAATACTTCTAGGGTGTTCGGATGATATCCCCAGGAGTGGATTATTAGTCATAGATGCAGTTGGATGGCGGTCTATGTATTTTGTTGTAATGCCCAGAGTAAATCTCATAGTGATCTTCTTGACATATCACGTTATCTTTATTCTATCAATTGCCCAACTGTAATTTGTTTACCCAGCATGTTATTTTATCTATGGAGAGACACCACTAGTGAACTGTGGACCCCGGTCCTATTTTAATCATATTGCAATCACCTGTTTACTTTACTCGCATACTCTACTGTTTTCCACTCGATACACTCATAACCTTTGTTTCAAGCAAACCGGTGAGATTGACAACCTCATCGCAAGTTGGGAACAAAGTATTTGTTTGTGTGTGTGCAGGTTCCACGTTGCAGCTAGCAAGCAAAGCTTGGACGAGGCGCCATATATAAATTGTCCGCTGCTGTCGCAAACTAGCAAGCATCACCTTCAGCTGTCATTGTCTCTCCTCTCCTGTTCGATAAACCTTGGTTTCTTAACTGAGGGAAAACTTGCTGCTGCACTCATCATACCTTCCTCTTGGGGTTCCCAACGGGCTGGTTATTCACCACGCACAAGGACAGTCTGTTGCCACATTCACTTGGAGCATCAGTTACCTCTAGTGTTTTAAGAACTAGAGTGTTACTAAATTCCAACTTTCCTGTTGTTTTACTAAACTAGCTGTGGATCCTTCTAATCTTTATTCGAAGTATCACTGGAGCTTCCTCCTGTTGGCTTCCTTTATCTGGTGATCCTTCATCTTCTGACTTCATGGCCTTAGGAACTCGTCTCTCACTCACACGAATCCCTTGACCCTCTAGAACTATAACATCAAGTAAAAACTCGATAATGCAACATGCACTTGCACATCAAAGTCCAACTTTATGCATAGGTCTAGTCACACAATAAAATCCAAGAAAATCCAAATTTGTGCAGGCAACATACATCATCATAAGCCCATGAGTAAAACATCTCTAGAATTCAGGCTTAGATGTGTACCTTATGGCACCAAATAATATAGGTTTATATTGTGCTATATGCACGTAGTGGTGGACTACTACTCTTTGTCTCAAAACTTACCTCAATTGCCCAGTTGCAATCGAATAAATTTGAGCAAAGGGGTTTGGAAACCATTCTAACGGATTCATATTCCTTTAAGACTACTATTTCTTGCTTACCTTCCGTCCTATTGAAGACTAATCTCACGTGATCTTACAAAACTTCTGGCATTCCTATACCTCGTACACACTTCATTCACCAATCTTCTTAAGCATCTTTCTCCTCAACTTGAATTTGCTGATTTACTATAAAGTTCTACTCCATCATGTAAAGATTCTCAGGTGAATCTAACATGATTAAAGTGTTTAAACTGTCGGTACATCATACTTGTATATGGAATTCTCGAGTATCCATATACAGGACTAAAACCTAAGGTCCTACTACCTCATACAGATTCACTTCACCACTTAACATCACCCTACTATAGTTTCGGATGACTTAAGTTTAACAATTTGCCCTTGGTATACTTCTTCCAATAGGATAGTTCCCATTTTGGTTGTATCCTCTCTTTGGACTACCATGTATTGTATACCAAATATAATCCTCTTCCATCCTTTAAGTAAGGCTCTAATGATGTCATACAACTAGATATGGAACAAGATGTCTAACTTCACTAAGGAAAAACAAGTAAGAATTTTGACTCGAGTGTGTCAGGATTATTCTTTTGTTGAATATCCATCCCAAGTCATAAGAAGAGTTGGTTTAGATAAGATGGCTTCCTATAGTCACTACCAAACCTACAGGTCTCCTATTAAAGGGTTTTAATCCTAGGGTCAAAGTGTTTGCTCTGATACCAGCTGTGATGACCCAGCATACCACTGCATGTGTAGTATGCAAGTCGTTGACATAACACTAATGAAACACCATCTCACTATTATTACATCCATCAGATTGGTACAACAGAAACATCGCAGGTCCACAGTATGTCTATAGGATTACAATTTTCAGCATACAGAAGATCTTCAGAACCTCCTCAATAGGTAGAGGTTTAGTCCTGGCGACTACAAACGAGAAAGAAACAAGGTAGACTAAACTAAACTACAACTAATGCATTTGGCTTACTACTAAAATTTAGAGTTACTCTAACTACTTAGGATCTAGGATTAGGAAACTGGTTCCTTTCTAACCCTATTCTAGTTTTCCACCCAGCTTCATGCAATTGTAGACTCCGCTGATAATCATGACGTTGGTAGAATGCTTCTTCTTCATCTTCAATGTCTTGAGGTTGCCTCCTTGAGTTGCCTTCCATCTAATTCTTCATAGTCTATCAAGGGTTTAAGAGATTGGGGTGAGTAACGAGCGTTACCCAGCAAGTTTCTTTAGAAAGAAGTTGTGTGATATGCACTAACTAAAGCCATGGACCCAAAAGAGTCGTAGGCCAATGCAAGGTTTTATCAAAATTTCTTGAAAGATTGCTTTTACTTATGAAAACTATGCCCAACAGCCAACACAGGGTATTAGTGCCTTGAGAGCACCTTTCCTGCCGCGTTCGCAGCTCCTTCCCGGAACAAGGGGTAACATGTCACATCCTTTTACACTCTGCAGAGGTGTGTCCTTCCAAAAGAGATCAAAGCCTTGCTGCACAACCGAGTTGCATGCTCGTCCACACTTCCTTGGTGTGGGGCCCAGTCATTGATCCAAGCCAATCACTGCCTTCTCCGCACAATGCATGTCCACCCAATTCACGCGAGCAGGTTATGCCCCTGATATTCACCCCCAACGATGAAGTACCTAGGCGCCTCTGGCGGACCATCATAGACACCAGTGCCGTGAGAACTTAGGTGTCCCACCCATATGCAAGTAGTCCCGCAAGACCTACTGCGACCGGCAACTGGCTGCCCGTTGACATGCGAACGAGAGAAGATACAGCTGACTTTCCCGTCCCATTCCAAGTCTCTTGGACGACACGGTTTTTACGGCACAAGAATAACTGTGGCATTGGTAGTTAATCCTAGGTTTACTTTCCCGTGCAAGTGGAATCTCCACCACCACAATCTTACCGTGGTTCCACCTGCCAGCCTTCCTAGGTTATCACCACTGGTCGATAACCACTAGTCATATTACTTATGAGAATAGATTTTCCATCCTTTTTGGAAATGTTAGAGTTTGAAGTCAACACTTTGCAAGTAGTTTCAAAACCAGTGCAATCAAGAGATATGAGCAAGATAAACTTGCCTTTTTGACTGCAAGATTATGCAAGTCAGGGTCTTCGATACGTAGGAAATCCAAATACCGAAATAGCACCATCATCTGGTAAAGATGATGTTAAAAGAACTGCAGCATGATATGCATCATATATGCTATGCATCGTTCTAAGCGTAACCTAACCCCGATGGTTTAGTATAAAAGTTGTGATGATTTCTTTGTAATAAGTTGCACTTTTAGATTCACTCCACAACAAGGTTGTTAAGGACTTTTAGTTGACTGGCAACTTTTAAAGTATTCGAATAAAGCTTAAAACAAGAGTTATTGCCGAGGATGGGTATAGCAACAGGTGAAAACTTGAAAGTAACACTTTTAAGTGGTATCTTGTTATTAGCAAACAAGTAGGTGGGTATGGACAAGAAAAGCTAAAGCAATTCTTATTTGATAAGAATACCCAGTTAGTATTAGGGTTGACAACAATCTTAACACCAAATAGAGTTATATGAGTTCAAGCTTAATGGAATGGTTTGTTTCTTACTTTCAACGTTTCTTAAAAGAATAACATTTGAAGAACATATTTCTTATTGATTAGAAGCACTACACCTAAGGTTTAGTGTTCTAGTGATTAGCATGATTCCATCAAAACCAGAGAGTAGATACCAGTTGAGCATACCAAGGTAACAAGCTAGATTTCATTCACTGTTAAGAGGGTTTTAGTGAAGCATGGAAATGTTATTCATCTAGGATGGTAAAGCCTAACAATGTGGTAGCACATAATTGCTTAACATGGGCACACTCAAAATTAATTACTTACTTTTAAAGCTTACAAGAGGCATTGTATTATCTACTTGTTATATAACCTAAAAGAATAACTTTTAAAGAACATGTTTCTTAATGACTAGAAGTACTACAAATAAGAATTAGTGTTCTAGGATTGATTATACTTATCTATTACTCACAAAGTAGTTAATGGATGGAACATAACAAGTTATCTATTTAAGATTTATTTGTTACTTATGTGGTATTAGTTGGGCATGATTATACAAAGCAACTTTCATTGCTATTATTATATATGGTTCTTTCTATAGTTGCTAACACTCTTATAACATGCACATGCACTCAAATAGCTAACCATGAGCAAATGGTGCTAAAGTAATCCATACATGGTTGACTCTAGGGTTGTTAATAATCCCAACATGCATAAGTCATTACTAGATTTAGGCATAGAAATTGGTGTGATGCTTATCTGGTATGTTCTTAAAAGGAATTACTTTTGAAGAACACAATCCTTAATGGATATTTTTATTACTTAAAGGAATGGTAGTTAGGTTATGTCAGGAGGGTAATAGTTTTTAAGTTGCAACAAAGGTGTTGCAAATAGTTAGTTGACTAAAGTATTCTATGTTGAAATGGAGTATCAAACTAACCACTCAAAGTTGAATTAGGAAGTATGGTTAGACTAGCACACTAAGGTAGTTATTAGTTTTAGTACTAAAAGAAATGGTAGGTGATTAAGTTATATGTACTTCAAAAGAATAACTTTTGAAGAACATATTCTTAAAAGAGTAATTAGTATTGAAATCCATTTTAAGTTGTCAACTTTTATCTGTAGAAACTTTATATTAACTAGTAAAGCATGATTCTTCCTATTATAAGTTTCTGGGTTTTAACTTAAATGTTAAAGTAATTGAGTGAATTACTCCTCATGGTTGAATTGAGCACTTAGAGCTAATTACTTATTAACTGAATGGAGGCTAAGAAATAACCTTATATACAAGTTACTATTTATTTGTTGAGGGCCTCTATAATTTTAATTATTTAAAATTAACTATGAGAAGTAACTCCAGGGTTTTAAGTGATAATGGCAAAGCTAAAATTAAGATCCTATGATAATGAGATGGTATATACAATAAAGTTGTTTGAGTGTAAAAGTTATTACTACATAATTAGGGAAATCATTTGATTCCAAAATTTAATTTAATTCATATTCAAAAATTGTACTTAAACATGTTTGCAAATTTGGCTCTAAATTATTTCACACAAGCATGCAAGATTATAATTGAAATAGACAGATTATGTTTTTGTGATCATTTTGGTATATTATTTACATTTTTCTGATTTTTAATGAATTACTTATGAATTTTCTATGTACTAAACATTTTCTGGAATTTCTAATCATCAGACAGCACTTTTGCTACCGGGGCTGAACCTACCCCGAGCAACTGACTAGTGGGCCAGGGCCACGTCAGCTGCCCCGGTGGCCTTGACCGGGTCAAAATCATTGATCGGTCAAGGGGATGACGTCAGCATGGATGGAGCTCCCAGATCAAGCTCGAATTCGAGGATTCGCTTCAAATTGAGATACGCAGTTGGGTTCACTCGATGCAGCAGAGCAAGGGAAATCAACTGGTGGTATCACCGCCTCTAAATGGTCACCGGAAACGGCCGGTGGCGAGCTTACGGGGTGGCGGAATACGGCGCATGATGCAAGACCAAACCAGGATGAAATCAAAATATTTAAAATGCTCAGATGGTTCACTAGCTCACCCAGATGCTGCAGAGATGGTCGGAGAGGTCGCGAGGGTCAGACGGTGTCGCCATGGTCGACGATGAGTGGTGGCCTGGCGGAATAAATGTGGTCGATGCCGATGATTCACCGCATCCCGGGTTGATTCCTTTGACGAGGAAGCAGAGGGGGACGAGGCGAAGCTCCAGAGGTTCTCACCAGAGCTCGGGGTGACCGGGAATGGCGGGGACTCACGAAGGTCAGAGCTAGGGTTTCAGGAAATGATGCAGAGAGTTTCGGGGAAGAAGAACTGAGGGAACTAGGGTTCACTTCCGGCGGCGGCACCCCTTTTATAGCCAACGGAGGTCGGCGGTCTTCATCCTGGGCGTCGGAGTGGCAGCGGTGGATCGAGCGCCTGGCAGCTCTCCACCGAGCTGCTTCCTGCCCGAGGAAGGAGAAGGTCGAAACGGTACCTGGGCTGGGCTGAGGAGCTGAGGTGCTGGGCCGGCTTGACGGGCCACGGCCAAGTAAGTCCTTTCCTATTTTTTTTCTTCTTCAGTTTCTTTTCTTTTTGCTTTATTTTCTGTTTTATCTATCTAATTTGATTTCAAACTTGCTTGCAGGATTTTGAGTTTGGCAAATCTTTTCAAACACAAATATGACACTACTGGTTCAATACACCATATTAGATAGGTTTTATAGGTGCACCTGCACATAAGATATTGAATATAACATTAGGATTTTTATTGTAAATCTTGATTGGATATTTCCAAGTAGCCTTGGTGGAGTATTCAAAATACTTTGCTAAGTTTGAATTAACAGGTAGTTGTATGTAGTAATATTATCTTGCATCATATCTTATAAGGAAACAAAGAAATAGTGTTTAACCACAATTTACTTTCCTATTAAGGGAAATGGTAAAAGGCATGATTCTATGCTTAACACTACTATGCTACTAAATGTCATGGAATTATTATATGGAATTATACCAATGGCATTAGTGATTTTCTATAAACTTAATTTGAGAATATAAACTACCTCACTTTTACAAGGAAGATCTCTTTATCAGAGGTCCACATACATGACAAGAGTAAGTGGTTTAGTGGGTAATGGACTGGACTCCTATCAGCAGGGTTGTTACTAGGAATCAATTGTTTGGTTAAAGGTATGTCAAGTTTATATGGTTTGCTTGGAATCACCAGGTGATGGATGAGTTGGATTGGAACTTATAGGATAGGTTTCCAAAGGTCTATAGGAAAAGTTTAGAGTTTGATAAGATTGTATCACTCTCATTCAAGAAGGTAATTGTCACCCCAAGGTTTGATCAATAAGATATAGGCTTTAGCCTAAATATGAATCTAGGGTTTAATCTTATGATTTCCTCCACCTATCTCTATCTACTTTACTTAATGGAAACTTGTACACAAATCAAGGTTTCCAGATGGTTTCCATAAGAATGGATGTTTCCTAGTTGAGATATGCTCCAGTTGAATTCCTTCTCCACCCTTGGTTTTAGGATGATATCTGCTTATTACATTAGGGTTCATGGATAACCTACAATCTCCTAACAACAAGCATAATCATGAACTAGACATGATCATCTTATTTCCTTCATCAACTCCCTTTATCAAAGATTTAATCTTGGTTGTACCTACCTTCTGAGATTAAGAATATAATCTCCCTCCTGGTGTTATTCACAATGGAGCTACTACCTATTCATAACTCCACAAGTCTGGGTAATGGTTACTTCCTAAGGATGGTTCTAGTCTAGACCAAAATTAGGGTTTATGATGTGATCTCCCCCTATATCAAATGACTTGTCCTAATTAGACTTGGAGTAATGTCTAAAGTCTCCTAGTTGGCCTTTATAGGAATGGCTCTAATGTTCTTAAGTTATCTCACCTATAGCTAAGGCAAATCTAATAATCAAACTGGCATTGAGTTATCCTCACCACTTCTCATATTTGGGCTCACTAGATAAGAATAGATCATGATTTAAGAATCAGACTTGTTTTGACTTCTTAAGCATAAAAGAAGTAGGGTTTAAAGAATACCATGATGATCTTGGTGTCATTAGATATTTAGTTCTAAAATGGTGAGTCAAGCATTTTAGTTTTACCACACTCCACTCTCTTTTAGTTGGTGTAACTATCACTACCCAAAACAAGGTTTTTAACAAAGATCATATTGAAGTTTATCGCGCTTCAATTGATGAGCTACTTCAATTCCATCAACTCAAGTGAAACTCCAATCACTTTGATATGTTTTATTTAAATGCGCGAAAATTACCCGGATTTTCTATGCATGAAATGCAATGCACACATCTGTTGTCTCTATTTTATGACCTCTAATCCTGGGATATTACAGCCCCCTCACCATAGGTGGGCGCAGCCAGGGCTGGGCCGCGCCCCCTGGTGGTGAGGTGGCGTGGAAGGTCCCCCTGAGGTCTCCCAGGTGCCTCTCTACCCCATTTTTGACATAAAAATTTAAAAAGATTTTTTTGAAATTTTTCAAGAAACTTTATTTTCGAGGATTTTTCAGAAAAACGATAAGAGAATAAAACTCGGGAAAACGACGGTGGAGCGGTAGAAAGCAAATCAATCCAAGTATGCAGCAGCTCTAAGATATTCTAATCATTTAACTAACAAAGGGAACAAAAATGGTGAGAGTAAACATGAGTGAGGTTGAGTAAATGCGGTGAAAACGAAGTTTCGTTCTTATAAAATCACTTTATTAACAAGGTTGATCAAGTCTTGTTACCAAACTAACTTTATATGAGGCAAAACTTTGCATTTCACTATATGCTTATGTTACCTCGACCTTGATAGGCATAGTCCCAATCATAACAATTTTATATTCTTCCTTGGGCTTTTGCTCTGAACAAATAATTTGACCAACTCGAATGGTCTCAACATTCTTGATTGAATTTAGAGTGTTCTTTCTATCAATCTTCTTGGGAAAATAGACCGTGTACTCTTTGTCATTGACATTAAAAGTTACTTTTCCTTGATTGCAATTAATAACAACACCTGCAGTGTTTAGAAAAGGTCTTCCAAGAATAATAGACATATTATCATCTTTAGGCATTTCCAACACAACAAAGTTAGTTAATATCAAACAACTGTTAGCAACTTGAACAGGAACATTTTCACATATACCAATAGGAATAGTAGTAGATTTATCAGCCATCTGCAAAGATATATCAGTCAATACCAATTTTTCTAGATCAAGTCTCTTATAAAGAGAAAAAGGCATGACACTAACTCCGGCTCCCAAATCACATAAAGCAGTTCTAACATAGTTATTTTTAATGGAGCAAGGAATAGTTGGTATACCTGGATCTCCAAGCTTCTCCGGAACTTTACCATCAAAAGAATAATTAGCAAGTAGAGTGGAAATTTCCTCATTAGGAATCTTCCTTTTATTAGTAACAATATCTTTCATATACTTTGCATAAGGAGGCATTCTAATAGCATCAGTCAAAGAAATTTGCAAAAATAAAGGTCTCATCCATTCACAAAACCTGTTGTAGTGTTCTTCTTTCTTGGACTTGTGTTTCTTACCGAGAAAAGGCATTGGTTTCTGTACCCAAGGTTCTCTCTCATTACCATGCTTGTTGGCAATGAAGTCTTCTTTGGTGTACTTTACATTCTTATCAATCTTTTCTGGTTCCTCTTCAACTTCTTCTTTATCGGAAGCATCTCCTGGTTCAGTTTCAGCATCAGAAATAGAAACACTATTAGGATATTTACCTGCTTCAGATGATTCTGCAGTTGTTCTATGCTTCTTCTTCTTCTTCTTCTTCTTCTTGGAAGGAATATCATCTCTTAAAGCGCGTTGAGAATCTTGCTCGATCCTCTTAGGATGTCCTTCAGGATATAAGGGGTCTTGAGTAGTAGCACCTCCTCTTGTGCGTATTTCACACGCTTGTTTTTCTCTTGCGGCATTAACTAGCAAGTCTTTTTGCACCTTGGTAAGCTGATCAATTTGAGTTTGAACCATTTGAAAATGTTTAACAAGTATCTTTACATCATTGGAGGTTCTTTCCACAATATCCCGCAACTTGTTAATAGCTCTAGCATTTTCCAACAAATGATTCTGCACCATTCTATTAAAATTATCTTGCTTAACAATAAAATTATCTAACTCGTCTAAGCATTGATCAGGAGGTTTAGAGTAAGGAATATCTCTATCATCAAAACGTTGGAGAGAATGTACCTCGATAGTAGATGAGTGAGGGATTGGCTTACATAATTCTTCTATAGGAGGTAAATTCTTCACATCTTCGGCCTTAATACCTTTCTCCTTAAGAGATTTCTTGGCTTCCTTCATAACTTCATCATTTAATTCAATCATTCCTCTCTTCCTCGGTGTCGGCTCTGGAGTTGGCGCAGGTGTTGGTGCTAGCGTTGGCTCAACTAGAGTTCAATCATCATGATTCTGGCTTATTTTAGCCATTAATTCTTCATCTTCAGCCGGAGTTCTTTCCCAGAAAACATAACCAGCACAACTATCCAGATATGACTTAGATTCATCAGTTAGTCCATTATAAAATATATCAACGAGTTCATTTTTAGGCAATGGCTCTTTAGGCAAAGCTCTAATTAAAGAACAAAATCTTGTCCAAAATTCAGGCAATATCTCTCATTTTCCCTGTTTAAAGTCAAAGATTTTCTGCACAGCAGCATGTTGAGCACTAGCAGGAAAATATTTCTGAAAGAAAGCATTAACCAAAGCAGTAGGACTATGAATAGATCCAGGAGACAAGCTATTAAACCAAGTTTTAGCTGAATCTTTCAACGAGAAAGGAAAAATCTTAGCAACAAAGTAAGTGTGAAGCTTAATATCATCAGAAAATAAATTAATCAAAGTAGAAAGCTCATTCATGTGCTCCATAGCACTTTCATTCTCAGTACCACAAAAAGGCTCTTTCTCAACAATAGATATGTAAGATAAATCTAAAGAGAAATCATAATCCTTGTCTCTAATATTTATGGGAGAAGCAGCAAACTTAGGATCAGGAGACAATTTATATCTAACAGCACGTCTCGCTAGAAGTTCCTTAACAGCTTTAGCATCATGAGTAGCACGAGCTTCAGCAATAAAATCATCGTCAAGCTCAATATAAGCATCATCAAAATCATCACTAGGACATTCCCTAGACTCAGGTGAACTAACAGGTGTAACATTGGTGTTTCCCATCTTAGCCCTAGCAATTGTAGCATCTAAAAAGGAACCTAGCGAACCACTCTCATCAAGCACAATAGAAGCATCATCTAAATTATCGGTGGCATTTTCAAACTCAGCAGAAGTAGTAGCAGTAGCGTGTGCGTGTGGTGGTGTAAGCAACTTACTCATAACAGATGGTGAATCAAGAGCAACAGAAGTGTTCAAAGTCGTACCTCTTCTTGTAGTGGATGGCAATATAGGAACTTTTCCAGCACGAGGTTTACCCATGATGAAAGGATTGCAGCGAACAATATGAATCCCAAGTGAACTTACAAATAAAGCTATGCTCCCTGGCAATGGCGCCAGAAAATAGTCTTGATAACCCACAAGTATAGGGGATCACAACAGTCTTCGAGGGAAGTAAAACCCAAATTTATTGATTCGACACAAGGGGAGCCAAAGAATATTTATAAGCCTTAACAGATGAGTTGTCAATTCAGCTACACCTGAAAACAGACTTACTCGCAGCGGTTTATCAGTAGCAACGGTTTTATAGTGGTGATAGTAGCGAAATAGTAACAACAGTAGTAAAATAAAAACGGTAATAGTAGCAATAGTAAACAGTAGGATGAAATACTGTAGGCATAGGGATGGATGTACGGGCGTTGCATGGATAAGATAATTTATGAAATCAGTGAGACATGGACATTGCAGATAAATAATGATAAAGCATCCTAGTACTAACAATCATAGGCATGTGTTCCGTATATAGTCGTACGTGCTTGCAATGAGAAACTTGCACAACATCTTTTGTCCTACCAGCCTGTTGCAGCAGGGTCTCAAGGAAAACTACTGGTAATTAAGGTACTTCTTTTAATAAAGTATCGGAGCAAAGCATTAACACTCGGTGAACACATGTGATCCTCACATCATAGCCATCCCCTCCGGTTATCCCAATTTCTGTCACTTTGGGGCCTCGGGTTTCGGACACAATATGTGTAAACAACTTGTAGGTAAGACCATAAACAACAAGTATCATCATATAACAATAATAAGTTCAGATCTGAAATCATGGCACTCGGGCCCAAAGTGACAAGCATTAAGCACAACAAGTTGCAACAATGTCATAAGCACTAATAAAAGATACTAGGCACTTTGCCCTAACAATCTCATAGCAAATTACATGAATAATCTCATCCAATCCCTACCATCCCCTTCGCCTACAGCGGGAATTACTCACACATGGATGGGAGAGTCATGGATGGTTGATGGAGAGACGTCGGTGATGATGGTGATGAAGATCTCCTCCAAATCCCCATCCCGGCAGGGTGCCAAAACGGAGTTTCTGGTTCCGAATCGCAGTTTCTGATGGTGGCGGCGCAGCGGAAGTCTATCTGGGAAAAACACCGACCCCCGCTCCTTTCAGGTCAGAGGGTATATGTAGGCGGAAGGAGGGGTCGAGGCGACGGCCGAGGTGGCCTCACCACAGGTGGGCGCGGCCAGGCCTGGGCCGCGCCCCCTGGTGGTGAGCCCAGGCCACAGCCCCCCTTCGTCTCTCCTTCTGGCTCCGTGGGTCTTCTGGCAAAATAGAATTTTTGCAGTATTTTTCGGAATTTTTCCTGAAAGTCGGATTTCTGCACAAAAACGAGAGACCAGAGCAATTCTGCTGAAAACAGCGTTAGTCCGTGTTAGTTGTATTCAAAACACACAAATTAGAGAAAAAATAATAGCAAAAGTGTTCGGGAAAGTAGATACGTTTTGGACGTATCAGGGTGGCCTGGACGGAGGCGTGCCTACTGCAGCATGGCGATGGGAGCTTCACGAGCCCGCGGGCTCGCTGGGCCAGGGGGCCCTGGTCTGCTCCTGTTGTTGTCTCCGGTCGATTGCCGCCATTGGCGGGGGAGGTCGTGCCCTCCCGCGTGTCCGCTATTCAGCTGTTCCTCACTCTCGGTTGCCTCTTTTCGTTCCCATCGGTATCGCTACTTTGGTCACGGTGAGATGGCAGTGGTGATTGCAAGATCATGGTGGCGTGAGCTGGTGGGCGACGAGTTTGGTGGAGCGCGATGGAGCGTCGGGGTCGTGGTTTTTTTTGGGGGTCGGGAGAAATCCTTGTTGGAAGGACGACACCGATGCGGTGACGCCCACGGGCGCCGCCATTCCTTCTTGAAGGCTATCGGGTGTACCCTTTTTCCACGCCCCTCCGCGTACCGGGGGAAACCCCTTAGGACTAGTCCAGGCAGCAGCGTCGCCATCATCGCATCTTTCTTGAAGGTGCTGCTTGGTACACGGAGCTTCAAAGTGCTAAGAGCGTTGTGGGAATTCTCTGAAGGGCGCAGCGATTGCGGATCATCATCGTTTTCGTCGATCCGACGTTGTCGACATTTCTTTCTTTTCTTTTTCATTTTTTCTTTGCTTTTCCTTTTTTTCTTTTGGGCTAAGTTGTGTTGTGGTCCAACAAGCTTGTTGTATCGTGTGGTTGCTATATTAATATGGCAGGGTGAAAGCCTGTTTCATGAATACCACCCAACTAGTTTATGCCCAATGCTAATAATGGTTGTTTGCTTGGCAAATATCATGTAAAATTGTTTAATTTGGCATCCTTCCTGTCTATACGGCTATCACCAAATTATGCAACGACAATTCATGCATCTAGGGAACTAGAGTATAATCATGTCTTAATCTCCACTAGCATATATAGTGCCTCAAGAAACCAAATCAACATTAACTTCATTTCTCTTTAAAATTCCCGATTTGTATCAACATGGGATCTAGATCGCCACATGAACGAACCAAGAAGGATTTGTAATATGTGTGCCTAACTTGTATCAATCGTAGAATCAAAGATCTCTATAAGACCAAATTAGGAATTTGGTTTATTGTCTTAATTTATACTATCATCATGGGATCAAGATCCCCCATGAGACCTGTTGGCACTGCAGCTTGCAGCGCCTCTTCTTCTTCTACCTCTCTCAACTCTCTCACAAACTCTTGTGTTTTTCTCAAGAACACACACACACGCACACAACCAAGGAAGAACAGACTTTGCCCAGAAACACTTCCTTGGTGACCAACGAGACTACATTTTGCTGGTGCCTCTCACGGCTTGCCTTTTTCTATTAACTGATGAAGTATATATACAAGAGCTAAGCACACAACTCACGCACTAACTAGCCCTCCTAGAATCACTCCACGAGCCACACGACCTGGCCCTCTAACTCCACTAAGCCATGTACCGATGCCACTACCAGCTGACCTGGTCTATTTCCTAAACTCGCTCCAGGAATGCACAACCAGATTAACATGTAGACACCCACGTATCTATAGCTAATCATCACCTCACATGCAGCTAACTGACTAACTAACCTTACTAATTCGTTCAGCTGATCTAACTTCAACATCTCGCGCGTCTTGTCGTTTCACACGGCCTTGCTGCATCGCACATCAATAGCATCACGTCTTTGCACGCTGCATCGCACAGCTGCATGACATCTCGCTTCCATGGCGCCCCAGCTGCAATCTCATCAGACTCACAACTCCTTAGACTAACTAAGCTACATGCAAACCCCTAAAGTAGATATAGTGTCAAGATTAAAGCTAACAAGACCGCCGTGCACCCGTGCTTCAAAAATCCCATGTCGACGGCTCGCCGTCCCCATCCAACCGCTCCAACCAAATTCTAGTCCAGATCAGCAAAATTCGAGTTACCACGTCAAGCAATCCAACTCTAGGACCCCACCTTGCCGCCACGCGTCCCCCTCCTCCCTCCCCTCTCCGCCCCCTCGAGCCCCCAAGAGCCTCGTCTCCCTCTTCTTCCCCGATCCCCACTCCACCACCGTGCACCGGCAACCCCAGCGACGACAGCTGACCAGCCAGCCATGGGCGCATCCTCCTCCACCGACAACCCCACCTCCGCGGAGGCGCGCGAGCAGGAGTCCCTCGCCTCCGCCTCCCTCGCCCTCCCGCTCCTCCGCGCCGTCTTCTCCCGCTCCTCCGACTTAGCCGAGACCCTCTCCTTCCCGCCCGCCTCCTTCCGCTCCGCCTCCTCCTCCCCGCCGCCGCACTTCCACGACCTCCTCGCGGCCCTCGGCCCCACCATCGCCTCCCTCTTCTTCGCCCCCACCGCCGCCTCCACCCCGGGGAGCGGGGACTGGCTCGCCTTCCTCCGTGGATTCAACGCCTGCTGCGCGCGCGCCCGGGCCTCGCTCCCTCTCGCGCAGCTCCTCCGCGTCTACGCCGCGGCCTGCGCTCACGCGGGGACGCCCTGCGGCGTGCAGTTCCAGCCCGACGAGGACGGCGACGGCGACGGGAAGGTCGTGGGCGAGCTCGCGCCGGGGGAGATCGCCGTGCTTCTGTGGATGTGCTGGGCCATGGCGTGGAGCGGCTCCGCCCCGAGGGGTTCGGGCGAAGAGGCGGAGAAGGGGGAGCCCGCGGTGCTGCTCCCGGACGTGTCGCACCTTGTGCTGTCCGCGCTCGTGTCCGCGGGGGCCGTTAAGGATGACGAGGGCGTTTGGAGCTGGGAGGTCTCCGGCGCTGCTGGGAAGGGGGTCACGGCGCAGGAGTTCACGTCGTGGGTGATCTCCACCGTCCCCGGGCTTGGGAACTGCCTGTCGCGCTATGTGCAGGACAGGTTCCGGTCGTGCGAGGTTGATCCAGTGAAGGTAATCCACCTATATTGCAGAGTAGTTTGTTATGGTGAAAGATTTGAACTATACTTTTTTTTAGTGAACTCTTACAATAGAACTTAGATTAGTGCAATTTGATGTGGCATCGCAATTGTTTAGTCAGTTCATCTAATAGTAGAACAAAGAGGTCTGCAGTCTGCACAATATAATCAGGTCCTGGTAATTCCTGTTCTGCAAATTATCAGCAAGTTCTGCATTACTTAGAACCTGAGTGTCTGCTAGGGAAACTGGATCATTCTTCTTTATATGTAATGGTTCAGAACTCACTTAAGAATCCAGGTAGAAGCTAGCAAGATATCTAGAGACAGATTCTTGAGCTTGATGCAAAATTGATAACTAGATCCAATGTGTTGGAGGAGGCTGGGCTTTATCCTTTAACAACACATAACTATTAGTTGCTCCGGAAAATACGGTTAGCACTAGGCGGAAGCTTCAGCAGTGCACAACTCATCATGAGTTCATGACATCTTTATTTTGCTGCTAAAATGAAGCTTTATTTCTTTTGCCAGTTTCTTAGATTTATGTCTTGTGACTTTGTAATGAACTAGTGATGAAGCTTATCTTTCGTCTAACTAGAGTTTTTGCTTACAAGCAGGACAGATCTGTTTCAGCTAGTAACACAACTTTTGATACTTCTGATGTCTATCTATTAACACGTGGGAGGGCATGGGCAATCTCTCTCAGTGCCAGAAACACATTGAGCGAAAAGTTTCTGTCAGCATCTGTCATTGGAGTGGACACAGAAGACCTTCTTTATAGGTTACTTCTTTCTCTTTTTTGCATTGTTATCTGTGATTGCTTTGCAAACTAGTTTTCTTGCCAAGATTGTAAGTTTAGTTGATATCAGGCCAGTTTCAAGATGCTTGTGTGGCTTTATTATATCATACTTTTTGGGATGTGCTAATCCTGATCTAGAACATGTTTGTAGGTCATCGGCTCATGGAAGAGGTCTTAGCCGGTTTTGGTCTTGTGTTGAGGGGTACAAAGGACCAGCGCTAATTCTACTCTCAGCATTCTCAAACGGTGGCAGTGAGAATGTTGATGCTAATCAAAGATGGGGAATCGGTGTACTAACTGAGCAGGGATTTGAGAACAAAGACACTTTCTATGGTAGTTCTGGATTTCTGTGCACCACGTATCCAATATTCCGCATGCTTCTGCCATCTGGTATGACTTCTGTTGCTTATTTCCTTTTTTTTTGCCACACCTCATGGTATCTTATTTGTTGTCTAACCTAGCAGGCACGGAGAAGAACATTATGTATTGTCACCTACATACTCAGTTAAAGACGTATGAAGCAAAGCCAAAGCCTCTTGGTCTAGCATTCGGTGGATCAATTGGTAATGAGAGGATCTTTATAGATGAAGACTTCTCTAAAGTTACAGTTCGCCATCACGCTGTTGACAAGACTTACCAGCATGGTTCTCTCATTCCCAATCAGGTTAGATCTCACATTCATTGCTTCTAACCAGTGGCGTAGCTTCGTGGGGGCGAAAGTGGGCCGTCGCCCCCCAGCCCATGAATAAAACGCCTATTATTTACAGGTCTTGGGCCAAATTATCCACTAAAATCAGCCTGAAGCCGATAATTTAGCCCTCCCCCCCCCCCCCCCCCCCCCCCCACAGCCCATTTGCCCCCCCCTAGAATTAGGCCCAAACTCCACCACTGCTTCTAACTAAATATCTTGTCATTATTTCTATATCCACAGTATTTTATGTCTAGTTTACTTTTACTGTACTTTGTAATCTTGTTAGCTAGGGAACCATTCTTCCTTGGCTGTGAGCAACAGGTTGTTTGATTAGTTAGCCTATTTATCCAAAAGTAGCAAAACAAAAGTGCTTTTAAAAATCCAAACGTAGTACCAAAGGAAGCAACAGGGTGGTATCTCCACCGAAATGGTGATTATGTACTCTTCAATTTAGTGACTCGGTTGCCACGTAAGCTGTTTACAGGTTATGTAAGTTATGCTTTGGTAGGGCAAAACCGCATGCCACTCAAACTCTGGAAGCTATAGTATCAGCAGTATGTTGGATAGAAAATGCAGATTATCACACTACTACATTTGTTGTAATGCAGGGTTATTTACCTGTTGTGGCCTCAATACTTGATGTGGAAGTATGGGGACTTGGTGGACAAACAGTAAAACATCAGCAGGATGTATACAAGAAGAGGGAGGATATTTTCTCCGGACAGCGAAGAAAGGTGCTACTAGGAGCAAACTCGAATCCTCTAAAATATATCACCACTGTTAAAATTCCTCAAATTTTTTTTAAAATTCCTCCAAAAAAATATATCACCACTATTAAAATGTCTGTAACTGTGCATAAACTTCTCTTTTTTTCTCTTTCAGATTGATCTCGCAGCTTTTGGCAACTGGGAAGACTCCCCAGAGAAAATGATGATGGACATGGTCTCTGACCCAAACAGGGTTCAGCGGGAAGAACGCTGATTTACTTTGACGGCAAGTTCATTTGCTTGTGTTCAGCAGCTGCCCGTACAGAAGTGGACTTGGAAATCGACAATATTGATAGTTCATGTCCTTTCGAGGTATAGAGAAGTCGGTGCATGTGTTCGCCCATTTGATGGTATGGCAGGTTGTGGGGCCACTCGTAGTTTAGGTTTTCAACTGAACAGAGTGTACAGCACACAATGGCTATAATAGCATCGAGTTTCTTATATTCCCTTTTGTGTTTACGGGAAGCAAGAGCAAATGATTGTATATCTTTATTGTGAATTAGATAATTCTCATGTATACCAGATTGTTATATACAATATCACTGTTATATATCTTACCTCTGCATGAAAGTTTGCCCAGCTCCCTTGGATGTCTGACGGTGTCCATTTTTGCTTGACAGATTCATGCTACTGGCTATCTCAAACTTCTTTTAGGTATGTTATGCAACTGCACTACATTTTTCTCAAGGAAAACTTTGTTACATCAGGTTTACATACTACACTAGAAGGGTTCGATAGAGGAAGGATATTTGGGTCTAGTTAAGGGCATTTCCCGCCAAAGGATTCTGTTGTCACTTCTCTGATTCTGTGTAGCTCAGTGGCAGCATTTTTCATGTTCATTCTCTCAGACGGGTTTTCCTTTGAGCACAAGATACCAATTCTTATAACAGAAGTTAAGAAAGCCAATGCATTGTCCATCCTTGCAGCATCATTATCATAAGGCTGCATCTGTAACAGAATCGGGTCGATGATTGCTGGTATCTTGTCGGGATATGCCATCTCAGCAAACAAATGTAGACTCAACCCTTCTCCGAACATATCATCAGTTGGTGCCCTGCCTGTGAACATCTCTAGCAGAGTGATTCCAAAGCTGTAAGCATTACCAGCAACCGATGCTTGCATTCCTAATCCATATTCTGCAATAATAATTTCATGGAGATAATTTCTGTAGTAAGAAGAGTACAGAAGGGGTGCAAAAATCAAGGAGGTTCGTTATATTATGGAATGAGAATGCTTGAACTACCTGGAGCAACATATCCTGTAGTTCCTCTTATCCCAATAGAGCTCCAAGAAGTCGTTTCAGGTTGATAGATGGACTCACCAACCAGCTTCGAAATCCCGAAGTCAGCAACATAAGCAGTCCAGTCATTGTCAAGGAGGATGTTACTGGGCTTCAGATCACAGTGAATAACTGATGGTTGACTATTGTTGTGAAGATAGTCTAGCGCATCTGCAACATCAACCGCTATGTTCAACAGGTGGACCGTACTCAACTTTTGGCCATCTGTTCTTGGATGCAACCATCTGTCGAGACTGAAGTTAGGCATGAACTGGAACACAAGAGCTCGGAATTCATTGCCTCTGGAGTCAATGCTAGAGCAGCAGGTGAGAATGTTTATTAAGTTCCGATGTTTAATTTGTCTGAAAGCCATACATTCTGCCAAAAAACTTCTGGAAGAATCAGGTTGGTGAGGATTGAACACTTTCACAGCTACAGCAATATTCCTGACCGATGGAAGATTAAGGTTTCCTTTATATACGGAACCATATTTTCCAGCACCTATCAGATTGGCAGGTGCAAAGCCATCTGTAGCTGCAATTATTTCACTGTATGAAACTCTGGGATAATTGTCACTTGACACATGGAGGCCAGCAATTTTCATTTCATCCGCTGTTATTTTCCGCTTGGACAGAAAGAGTCCAGACAACACCAGACATAAGCATATAGCAACGCAGACAACTGGAAGCAGAACACTAAGCAGCAATTGATGTTTCTGCTTATGTGGCTTTACCTGACATGGAGACAATTTCAGCTCTGGAATGCCACCACAAAGCTCATCATTACCAACTACTGAGAATGCACTCAGGTTTGTGAATACACCGCTCGAAGGCACCTCACCATCCAGATGGTTAAAGGAGAGATCTAATTCAATCAAAGCACTTGAGTTCTGAAGAAGTTGTGGAATACCTCCAGTCAGGTTATTTTGTGCCAGATATAGCTGCTGCAACCCATTGATTTCGGCCAACTCTCGCGGGATACTACCGGACAGAGCATTCCTCGTGAGATTTAATTTGCTCAGGCCTTTCAAGTTACCAAGTGATGTGGGTATACTTCCCGTGAAGGAATTGTCATCCAAAGCTAGGTATACTAAGCTTGCACAATTGCCCAGTGTACTTGGTATTTCTCCTGACAAATTGTTTCTTGACAGATCCAAACTTGCAATACTCTTTAGCTTTCCAACTTGTGGGGGAAGAGCACCTGACAAATAGTTACTGGACAGAGAGAGAAAATTTATCAACGAAGGAAGGTTAAAGATCTCATCTGGGATAGAACCAGTAAGCATATTAGAGGATAAGTTGAGGCTAGGTAACTTGTGCAAGTTTCCAATGCTTTTGGGAATGGGCCCACCAATTCTATTGTTTGACAAGGAAAAGCTCTGCAGATGTGTGAGGTTGCCGAAAGACAACGGTATATGTCCCGAGAGGTCATTCTCTTCCAGCAACAATGTTTGCAAGTTTGTGAGTCGTCCAATCTCTTCTGGAATAGGACCATGCAGTTTGTTCTCCCCTAGCTCTAGGTCAGTGAGGTTGATAAGGTTTCCGATACCTGGAGGGATTGTCCCAGCGATTCCATTTCCTGCCATGCTTAGCCACTGGATCTGCCTTGAGAAGTTAGAAACATATCTTGGAAGTACTCCTCCGAGGTTGTTACTGTCGAGATCTAGCAGTTGTAGGCGGGTACAGTTGCCGAAAAATCTCAGGAACTCCCAACCCTCAGCGTCGTCAGCTTGCAGCCTGTTGCTGCCCAACTCGACACGAGCAGGGCAAAGCTTCCCTATCTCGGGGGCCACCCTCCCATGGAAGCTGTTACGGGCCAGACTTAGCAGTTGGATCATTGTGGCATTGGCTAGGGAACTCGGGATCCTCCCGGACAGGTAATTGTTGCCCAAATGGAGCTCTTCGAGCACTGGCAAGTTGGTTCCGGCATTAGGTGGTATGCCGCCCTGCAGTTTGTTGGATCCGACACCGAAGAACTGAAGAGCCGACAAGTTGAAGAACATCGGTGGAATCATGCCCGAGAGATTGTTCCTTGCCACTTGGATGAACCTGAGACGGGCAAGGCGGGATAGGCCCTCAGGGATGGTTCCCTCAAATCTGTTGTCAAAGAGAGATAGCCTCTCAAGTGAGGACAGGTTACCGAACGATGGCGGTATACCTCCGGCCAGGTTGTTCGTGGTAAGATAGAAGAGTTGGAGCTGAGAGAGCGATCCAATAGCAGCAGGGATCGCCCCCTGTAGTTGGTTTTTACCCAGGTTCATGGTCACAAGGTTGGAACAGTTGCAGAGCTCCCGAGGAATCTCACCGTGAATGGAGTTGTTCGCTAAGTTCAGGTGGCGCAGACGGTGCAGCCGGCCTACCGTATGCGGTATCTCCCCGGACAGCTTGTTGGAATCAAGCTGGAGCTTACGGAGGAAAGTGAGATTACCGATCGCCGGAGAGATGCTTCCTGCAAGGCCCTTGGAGGGCAGGTACAGGGACGACAGCCTGCCAGGGTGCCGACGGCTGCACGCGACGCCAGACCACTGACAGAAGTCGGCGTTCGTGCTGTTCCACGAGCTCAGCGAGCCTGAGTGGTCGGACAGCCCCTCCTTGAACGCCAGCAGCGCTTCCCGGTCACCGGAGGACTCGCCGTGGAGCGAGGAAGAAGAGGATGACCGGAGGAAGGCGAAGAGGAGTAGGTGGAGGAGGAGCAGCGGGCGGAAGTACATGGTTGCCATGGTCTCTGGGCTCTGGTGCGCGATATGAGGTGTAAAGCAGTGGCGCCTAGTGCTTTATAGGTAGGTTGGCGGTTTGAAAACTTCATGGAAAGTACGTAAGAAGGTAAAAACGCCGTAAAAATGGGTTCATGTGATCTTGGGGTGTGACTTGTGTGCAATTCCACGCAACATATGAAAACTGAAAGGAGTAGTGCATACGAAATGTCATTTATTCATAAAGGTGCTAGCAGTTTTGTCCTCGAAACGTCATGTCATTCTGACCGCACGAGGACAAGTCACAGCGAGCTTTGCAGGAGAGTAAACTTTATTTTTTGCGGAATTTGCAGGAGAGTAAACTGGCTTAACGGTTCCAAAAGCAAGCGCACATACCGGTGGATCGGTTGCCGTTCGCGTAGGGCGCTCCTATACGCAGCCTACTACGGCACAACTCACCCGCGCACAACGATTTCGAATTTGCCTGATTCCAAGAATAAATTTCATGCACATCCAAACATGACTTTAGTATTGGAGATCATTTCCACATCCCCATGATTTTGGTATTCATGCCCCAATTCAGTACCAAGGCCCCAATATCTACATCCAAACAAATCCTAAGAGCTCGTTGGCACCAATCATTTTATTTGGTAGAAATGAAATGAAATGACATCACTGATATCATTTTATTTGGTAAATTTGTAGAAATGATAGGGTAACAAAAGGAATTACTGTTTGGCATGGAATGGAAACAATGGAATTTTTTAGAATTTCGTAACCAATTCTATGGTAGCCAAACAAGTTAATTTTTGGAATCACAAACGGATTTTTTGATTTTACCCCAAATGATGGTAACCAAACGATACCTAAAAGATCTTAAAATACTTTAAATACATCTTAGAAAAACAATATTTTTTATAATTTATAGAAAAATGCTAACCTCAAAGGATATGCCCACATGCTTCCGTTTCTCCAAGTGTCATCTTCTTCTTCTGCATGCATTGTCTTCTTGTCAAGTGTGAGCTTCTCCTTCCGCAGGAACCATGTGGGGTGTCTACGTGTTCGATGAGTGTCATAACAAGCGAGTTCTTGTGGAATTTCTCCTTTTGACATGGAGGTTGTAGGATAATTTATTTTTTAGATTTGAATTTTCAAAATGAACTATCTTTGAATCATTTGTCTTAATTACGAGTGGTTTTTGTCTTTGCAATTTTCGTAACAAGATCTTTAAAACTAAATCCCATGTTGATATATTTTAAGAATTTTTTTTATACTTTCAAGACTACTACAATTGTACTCGGGTTGTAGTGTAAGTGACTAAGTGTACTCTGATTTTCGGTGTATTGTACTTTCTTTTTAGTATATTTTATACTATGTACTAATTTGTTTTCCATGTACTTGTAATCTTTTGGTGGGGGTGGGGGTGGGGGGGGGGGGGGGGGGGGTTGAGAGATTGACAAGCGAGGGCGGATAATGGGAGAGAGGGGAAAGAGCGAGAGTAGAGATGCTCTAAGCGGTTTGCTAGGGTTGCTCTTGTTTTATGGCTCAAGCCGAGCGGGATGGCCACTCACAATGACGCGGACTCATCTCTGCCGTCCACCTGCCGCACATAGCGCGGATCTCAATGCCGATGGTTTTCTGTAGCGTTATCCACCACCGCCGGCTCCACTTGCACACACAGGGCGGAGATGTTGCCGTCGCCGTCGCCGTCCGTCTTGCTTGCCTCCACTGCCGGGTCGTCCCGCTCGCCGGCGCCACCTTCCCAGCAGCGCTGCTCCGCGCCCCCGCTCGTATCCTTCCCCGCGGGCCGCACCCGCCTCGTCGGCCTCCGCCTCCGCCTCGCGCGCGCCGCCGGCCCCAACGGCGCCAACGGTGCCGCCTCTGCCTCTCCCGGGGATGGCGGCGCCGGCAACGGTCTGGTAAACCGCCCAACTCACTCCTCCTCCCGACCTTACTGATCCATCATCCCCTCCCCCTCTTCACTTTAACCCACTTCGTTTCACCGTAATTTCAAATCTGGAAGAGGAAACAAAGCGATTATGAATGTCTTTTCTCACCGCCTGTTGCTTCTGAATCTGTTTCCTACGACAAGTTTGAAGCTAGGCACAACAAGCCTAGCTACGTGCCACACACTCTGGATGCATCATCATCATGATCATAGAATAATTTCACCCTGTGTTGCTCTTCTGTGGTAATCATTCAGCACACTGTTTGCTGCACCAGATCGACCAATTTAGTATTCTTTCCCTCGGAAAGTGTTGATAATGAGGTTTATTAGCCTACCCTGAACCCAATTCTGCAGTGCAGATTTACTGTAAACTGTCCCTTAAGACTAGTTTTGACTGGCCTCTGCTCTCCCCAGAACCAAATCCTATAATAAATGCCTTCTATAATCGTTTGCCCTCCCCTTTGACTTTACCCCACTATATATAACTTGACGCCAGGCGTTTTTATTTGTCAGAATTTAACAAGAATTGGATGAGCGTGCTGCATCAGAATTAGCTATATTTGGGCACTTACACTTCTATTTCTTTTCTATATTATTACTGTCCACCACTGGTGTTAAGTGTTACTCCTAACTCCTAAGTGTTAACTGTGTCCACTCACCGTGTAGGGGTTCACTAGAACCAAGAATGTTGCGTTAGCTGCATTGGAGTCTGTTAATTCTGTCAAAGGAATTGTGCGAACCAACTCAATAATAACTTCACCCTATTTTCCTGACTGGAACTGCCGACTGTTAAATCTAGGAAAGATTACATATACCTCGGGTTGTCAGTCTAACGCCATGTCTCTTCTAACATGTTCTGTTATCGAAGAATAGAAATGAGGCTGGTCGCTAAAGCCTTCCTCTCGAACCATATAGATACAATCGTGTTTTAGCATCTAGCCGTGTTTGAAAGCTATCCTTATGTGTAATTTTGATCCTTACAGCCGAAGAACCGGAGGGATATTCTCCTGGAGTACGTTAGAAGTGTCCAGCCAGAGTTTATGGAGCTCTTCATGCAAAGAGCCCCAACACAGGTTATTTCATCTTTTCTTTCACTTGTCCTTTCCCCCCAGGTGTTCACAACCTATCTGCTTTTCAGTCCATGAATCGCTGGCTTTTGCTAGAAAATATCTTTATACACTGACATCACCTGTGTATTTTCCTCATCAAAGGTTGTTGAAGCCATGCGCCATACGGTGACTAATATGGTTGGGACTCTTCCGCCTCAGTTTTTTGCTGTAACTGTCACAACGGTAATGGAACATCATCTGTAAAATTCATGATGTTAGTTTTTCTTTTATGTACTATTTTTGCACTGAACATATGTACATTTCTACCATGAACTGGTGACATGTTTCCTTATCTTCTTCTTTTTTTGACCGTGAGTTTCCTTATCTTTTCATCAACACAGGTTGCTGAAAATCTGGCTCAGCTTATGTACAGTGTTTTGATGACTGGATACATGTTCAGGAATGCGCAGTACCGTCTGGAGTTGCAACAGAGTTTGGAGCAGATTGCTCTTCCTGAACCGAAAGAAGAAAAGGTTCTTGTTGACCAGTGTTAGCATATTACTTCTTACATGGATATATTGATTGTGCTGATATTTCAGTCTCTAAATGATTTCACTTGCAAATCCAGACATACTCTTAGATGTTAAGATGGAATTGCGTAGGCACCTCACTACATACGCTTGCCTGACCGTATCTATATTTACAGAACAAACTGCATCCATATTCTTCTGTACTAGCTTGGTTACATTGCAAAGATATGGTGGCAATATGGTTGATTGACTAGTGTATTTGCACTTATTACTAGAATGTTCTAGTTTCCAGAATCATGCTCCTTTTAACTCAGCAACAATGTACCCGTGGCACTTGACAATTCTGAAAGAGGTTTGCTTTTTTGGTTCTCACAAATAGTAAATCTTATGAACAAGACATGTTGATATTAGTTGTTTGGTTTCACAGCACAGCTGTGTAATTAATATGCATGCCTGGCATCTGTAGGGTTCAGAAGATTACGCTCCTGGAACCCAGAAAAAGGTGACAGGGGAAGTGATCCGATGGAACAAGGCGACAGGACCAGAAAAAATCGATGCTGTGAAATATATCGAGTTGCTCGAAGCGGAAATCGACGAGCTGAGCCGTCAAGTTGCTAGGAAATCGTCTCAGGGGAGCAATGAACTCTTGGAATATCTAAAAACTCTAGAACCTCAGAATTTAAAGGTATATCATATATGTTTCTGAGGCTGCTTCTGGGAATTCCATTGCTATTTATGTTGTCTTTGAATATCCATATTAAAAAGCCAGAAGTATATGTAATTTGAGCCTCGCATTTGATTGGCTTATCATAGACAGTTTGTTCAACGCAATATTGCTTGGCGATTTTGGTTTTGCTAATCAGTGGTGATCTGATTGCTAGGAATTGGCGAGCACTGCGGGCGAGGATGTCGTATTCGCCATGAATGCGTTCATAAAGCGCCTTTTGGCCGTCTCGGACCCCAAGCAGATGAAGGTAAAACGATGCTGGCAGTACCATCAGCAGTAATTTTCAGAAAAATGTGCTTTGGTTGCTGACTTAGTTGTGTGCGTGGTGCATACAGACAGCGGTCTCAGAGACGAGCGGCAGCCAGCTGGCGAACCTGCTGTTTTGGTTGATGATCGTCGGGTACAGCATGCGCAACATCGAGGTCCGGTTCGACATGGAGAGAGTGCTGGGCGCTGCCCCAAAGATCGGTGGCGAGCTACCGCCGCCACCCAGTGGAGACGGCACACCAACGCAATAGCAAGCTAGAGCACGCACGGTCCGTGTGGAGATTTGAGTGTGTGGAGATTTGAGTAGGTTGAGATGTGTTTTTGGTGTATGCAGGGAGGTTGCTTGCTTTGTTTTAGAGAGATTGACACTGGCCAAGGACGGAAGTTTACAAATCCACATATTTTGGGGGTATGTACACACTTGCGGAAACAACAGATGTTATACAATTCTTTGTCGCTCAAGAAACAACAATTGTACTTCGGAGATGGTACCAGGTTGGCCACATTGGCTATACAACGTGGGAGCGCGTTATCATCCCCAACCCGCGTTGAGGGTACTACATTCTTGGGAGTGGTAATACACGAAGTTAGGAATAGGACGGATGTGTGGTATGGTAGGGAAGGACGGTACATAGCTTCGTGCTCATGTAGCATTATGGCTTGCGGAAGCGGCATGAAGGCTGAGGGACATTTATGGGCAAAGTAGCTTTTGGAAGTTATTCTTGAACTGTGCCTAGTCACTCCTTGTTCCAGATTCAGAACTTCCGGGAAACAAAATCATAAGAGAATCTGACAACCGTGTAAGTGGTGTCAATGAAGATGTTTGCAAAGGAAAAGGAAAAGAGTACTATGGATACCATCCATAACCTTGGCTCAGCTCAGGATCAATGGAGCAAACCTCAAGATGGCTGGCTGAAAATTAATGCCGACACATCTTTTTCTGAGGATGATCGTATGGGACACTGGTGTGTTATCATTCGTGACTGTAATGGCTTGGAGCCCAATTGATCATTGCAGTTCCCCGGCTGAAGCTGAAGCTGTTGGCATCCGTCTAGCTGCAACCCTCAACACCCGTACCGTCCTAGAAGGCGACTGTCAGCACGTCGGCAATGTCCTGACTAAGGGAGTGCGGGACAGATCTCAAGCTAGCTTCCCTTTAACAGAAGGTCGCATTATCACGGAAAGCGTCGAAAACCTGAAGATCTTAAAGATTCCAAGATCTACTAACAGAGCAGTTATATATACATAGTGGTGTTTTGCAAATCTCTGCTCCAGCCTGCGGTGCTGAATCAAGTGATGCTCGATTGAAATGTGAACTACATTCCTCAAGTTTAACACACTTTCAAAAACAATCACCGTGAGAGGGTGTGAGGGTCCCAGCGTCCCACAAGAGGTTTCGTATTATCCACTAGCCAGGAGTATCACCAAGAGGAATCCATTTCCAAGCTGGGATACCCCTAACTCCATTTCAGCGAAAATACCAGCCAGCAGAGAATATTGTTGGAGATACTCTCATATAGCTAAGAAAGGCTCCCAGATTTGTGCGGCTTGTGATGTGGAACTAACTTCATGAAAAGGGGTCCAATATGATTTTCTTTTCCATGTAACTTCTTTATAAACAAAACTGCGTGGAGCATCAACCAGACAGAAGTAGTACATCTCCAGCTACTTATCTACGTTAGGCGATAGATACATCTCCAGCTACTTATCTATGTTAGATAATACTACTACATCTCAGGCCATTCTGTGTTTCTTCCTTCGTGAAACATGGGCAAGCTCCAACAAAAATGCAGGTCCCGGAATAAGACATCAACGCCAGCAGGTGCAGTAGTACCTGCAAGTTTTACCTACAAAGTCAACAGTAACACTGTATAGATAAAATCGCGCTGACCCATGTAAGGGACACTACTTGGAAGGCATATTACCATTGAACAACATACTGTAACAACAGCCTGCCATGAGGCAAGCAAACAATGGGAGGCAAGGAACTAAACCAAAGAGAAGTTACCAAGTTCTTTACCGGCTGCGTCATCGCTTGACTCACTTCTGAAGTCTAATTTCAATCCAGATCGTCGCTTCTCAGGTCCAATCTCAATGCCAAGACGAGTGCTCTGCATGCTCGGGCATACTCCTAAACAAACAAACGTCAGCCCATGGCAGGGGAGTACGACAGAGTATGGAAAACAAAATGCTAATGAAACTCCCTCTGCCTCAGCTCACCTTCACCAGTATCAAAGCTGCTGCTTGCTCACAGCAGGAATTCGATAGATCCATCTTCATAGTTCTGTAGGTATAAGCATCATCCAAAGCCTTGTCTTCTTCACTCATATGCAGCCAGCAAAGGCTCCTCTTTGCGTACAAGGTTGAATCATCAGGGTCGATCTCGATTGCCTGCAGACATCAAATGACGCACCAATCACAACAAAGTTTGGATTAGCTGTAAACAAAAAAAACTAAAGCACTTTCTTGTCTTGAGAAAACATATGTGAGCATTGACCGAATAGGGTAGATATCTGATTCATAAGAATGGAATACAAGGCGTAAAATGTTTGTACATCGACGTAATCTAGCAACAATATATAATGCAACTGTTTCATAGTTCAGATAATAGGGGTTTTAGCCTTCTAGGCCAGAAAGGGGTTCATCAGCAAGTGAAGTGCACAGCACAACTTATGAAGAAGTTTTTTTCTTTTTCTTTTCGAAATGGAGGGCATACCCCCAGCCTCTGCATCCAAAGGATGCACACAACCTTTTTCTTTATTTAATAAAAAAACCACAAAGGCCTTACAAGAGAAATACATCGATCAAACTGAAGCCACCAAACTAGCGACAGATCTCTAAACCTACACATACCGATGAAGGGGGTGCCTATGAACAAGGCCCTTGCCCAAGAGTATACCTTGGTATAGAGAGCCAACGCATCAGCATAAACATTTTCCTGAAATGCAGCATCCCCTTGCATTTTCAAAGCAAATACATCATTTTCCTCGAATGCAGCATCCCCTTGCTCTTTCAAAGCACATCCATCATTTACATCGAGGAGAGGATCCTGAATCAAATGCACAATAGAAAGTCAAACAGAATATAAAATGCAAGCATATCTTGAATTTACAAAGTTCACATGTTGAATTATTACATCAGTGTCTCCAGGAGTTGTAAGAGGAGAAAGAATCTTAATGCAGTCCATAAATCCTTTGGTTGCAACAATTTCTGCTGCTGTTCTACCATACTGTTCAGAAGGATATCAAGGGTCAATCTCACAAATAAACAAAGGCAAGCATATGCAATGAAAAATTAGGTTTTCCATTACTCAATAACAGAAGAATGTGACGAAGGCATTTACATTCATATCACTATGGGATTCAAAGTATGACAAAATTATAGGCGATTGTGCAGGGCATGAATTACTGTAGCAATGTACAGACGGATATGGATGTCTAGATGGGTATATGTGTAGCCATGTTCCCATTATATCCTGGACATGCCTAAAGAGTGAACAAGTGCATGAATGCTTAAAACAGCCTCTTTCAATCACTTTGCTATTTTTCTTTTGTAGCAAGCAGAGATCCTGTCAACTCCAGTATTAGATGGAACATTTTGTGAGAGATCATACATAGGCCTTTATTGTGGGGCATTTTACCCCAAAGTTTACCGAGTTATGAAAGAACTCCACTAATTACGACAGAGTTTCACAATATCTTACTTAGTAAGTGCCACTCCTCATGTTCTATCATATTATCTAGCCCAACCATAACTGTCCAAAACTCTCAGTTCATCAGTACAGCACATTTTTTTGTGGAGTCAAAAATCAATATTGCTCCTTAGCAGGCTAGCCAGTTTCTTTGTTTTCAAGTAACAGCCTTTCTGCTCTTTTCATGGACCAAAATTCATTAAAACATGAATAGAACAGGCTAGTAAAGCAATGTTTTACGAAACCCAACCCCAAACAGCAATATTTAAGACCTTACTCAAATGGCCTGAATTTACATGTGTTTTTAGCCACTCTCTTATAATATTCTGAAAATATACAGATCTTAGCAGATAACTTTACCATCCATAGGCAGCTCAGAAGATAAACAAGAGTGACAACTAACAACTTAAGAAGCATGACGGAAACTCACTTCATCAGGAATATTTGCATCAGCGCCAGCATCCAACAAACACTTCATGCAGTCAGTGAAGCCATAGGATGCAGCTATTATTAATGGTGTTACAGGCCTACCAGCATTGACATCAGCACCAGCCTGAAACATGGAATGCATAATATAGAATGCTGAAGATAGTGTTTCTAAAAAATGTCCCTTCGCAAAAAAAAAAACTATGGTAGGAGCTCTGGAGGGACAAGGCACTGCACCTTAATAAGTAGCTCCGTGCATTTAAGTGAAGAAGCGAAGATAGCCAGTGATAGTGGTGTATAGAATAACTGTGTAACAGTGCTATGCTGGAGAGAAGGCAAAGAAAAGATCACTTGCAGATAAACAATGACGAGAAGAGTACTGGAGAAAAATAAATTATTAAAGTTTGATATGCAATATTCAGCAAAACATGGAAAATGTTACCGAAAATAGTTTGCACGATATAAAAAGACAAAAAAGGAACAATAATCCCATTATCTTTGATTTTTTTCATTGTATAAGACTCCTTTCAGTCCAACACATTAATCTGATGATAAACTCCCACGTTAATCTAGAAAGGAAAAATTCTCACATTCTGCTAGGTAACTCTAACTGGGGGAAAACATAGCTGGTATGCTGAGTCCAGCTAATTCACGGTAACATAATTTCCCTTAAGCCATCTAGAAGAAACCAGAAGGCTGATTGTTCAATATAAGAGTCCAACCAACTTGCATAAGAAAAACGAAATTTTCATCTAGCAGGACACAGGAGGCAGATTGTTATAAATCCAAATAAACTGGCAGCTTAAGAACCGTAATTGGAGACGAAAGAGTCCGTACAGGAAAGGTTGATTACTTGATATCAGCTAGCTCCTTAACTGAATAAAAGCCAATTCTACGATTTGGATTTCAAATGACAAGGAATATACACGTAGTATTATAGGGTGTGTGCTGATCCTGACCCACTCAATTTACCTGCTAATAAGAGAATATAAAAGGCTAGAAATATATATCTATTATAATATGCCAAACCAAATTAGAAGGGGATATCAGGTCGAGTTGCACTAAGGAGATGCATCATGCAACCGCTTTCAGTTCTGAGGCAAAATCAAATATGCAAAGCTAAAGAAAAAGGTGTACATAGTTCTCAATTCGCTCTACCTATATATCAAATGTCCAAGTTCACTTTATGATAACTGTGACAAAATACTAGTGTGCAAGATATATATGTCAAGTTCATGCACTAGCCAGCAACCAAAAGTTCGAACTAATGGAAAGGCCTAGGAAATCCACATATATACTTCAACACCCCCTCTCACGTGTGACGTGGGACGTCAACACGTGAATAGACTCAAAGGTATGGCTCAAGAGACCTCTTCATGCACTAGCCAAAGCAACCAAAAATCCTAACTAATGGAAAGGGCTAGGCAATCCATATATACACTTCAACAATAGCTCATGCAGATGCACGACTGGACAACTAGTTGGCATACTCACAACACTTTTCAGCTCCATCTTGTAAAATAAAGCTCCTTTTGCAAGTTTGCAACTATCCAGCACATGGATCACAATCAAACAGCGCAGCACATCACCTAAGCTCCATAGTCGCTAACGCAGAGTAAACTAGCTCATAACGAACACAGTACTAATACTATGAATGGTCAGTAAGTAAGCGGTTCTGCGGGAAGCGGGGAGGACAGGTGAGCACCATCACCCAGGCACAGTTGATTAAGCTATAGTCCGGTCTCACCATGACTTACCTTAATGTGAATACACAAAGAATCATGGTTTAACCATGTTATAATCTAGCACGCAGTCATCAAGAACCTAATAAATTGATAAGCAAGGAAAGATCTTAAGGTAAATGAACATATGGCACATGATAAAAGAAGTAAAGAGCACAAAGAGCCCAGCTGGGTGACGGTGCTTTTTTTTCGCGAAAACGCAAAAAGCTTTGCGTTTCGATGCATTGATAGAAAAGAGAGTTTTTACATATTTACAAGCTCAGAAGAGCCAACACCGCGCCGAACAACTCAACCCACTAGACCTAACCTGCGGTGGGGATCAAAGCACGGATACCGATCGCTCCCGCGGATGCCCAAGAGCGAGCCTCGTCACGGATCGTGTCGGAGAGATTGGCCGTGTCAGGGGTTGCAGCGTCAAAGACCACCGCATTGCGAAGCTTCCAAATCCACCATGCCGTAAGCATAATCAACGACGAAGTCCCCTTGCGTAAAGCACGGGGGGTAGATCTCGTAGCTCCTTGCCACCATCTCACGAAGTCGTCACCTCTCCTTGGCGGTCTCGCTGTGGATCGGACCCATGATAGCACCTCATGCCACACCGTCCGGGAGAATGGGCAGCCAACCAAGAGGTGTTCCATGGTCTCTTCCGCCTGGTCACAGAGTGGGCAGCGAGGTGGGTGTGGGAGCCCCCTCCGCGCCAATCTCTCTCCGGTCCAACATCGATCTTGGCAAGCCAGCCAGATGTGGAACTTGACCCTCGGGGGGGCCCAGGAGCGCCAGTTGAGTCTCCAAGATCTTGATATGATCGCCCCCTGAAAGAGGAACTCGTAGCAAGACTTGGAAGAATACTGCGCATCCGTCGTCCATCGCCAAAGTAGCCTATCCGGCATCGGTAGTAGCTGCACATCCCGCACGCGGATCCAGAGCTGCACGTACTGCCAAAGGGCAAGCGAGCTTGTGGCACCCTGAATGTCGGTAATCCACCTACGCTCAACTAGTGCCTCTCTCACAGTGCGACGCTTCCTAGCGCGCCTTGGGATCAGCGCGAAGAGGTCCGGCGCTATGTCCCTGATGGCCGTGCCATCCAACCATTTGTCCACCCAGAAGAGGGCAGACTCTCCATCGCCCACCACCATCCTTGTGGAGATGTCAAAGACCTCCCGCTCGACAGAGGAGAAATGCATGTCTAGGCCACGCCAAGGTCGTAGCGGGTCGGTGCGCATCCTCCAAAGCCAGCGCATCCTAAGGCTAATCGCTGTGCGTGCCAGATCTGGGACTCCTAAGCCCCCTAGGCGCAGAGGCCGACACACCCTTGCCCAGTTTACATGGCAATGGCCGCCATTAGCATCCGTTCGGCCCGCCCAGAGGAAGCCTCGCACGATCTTCTCAATCTGCTTCAAGGCCTTCTTATTAAGCCCAAGCACAACAATCTGGTGAAGCGGTATCGCCATCAACACCGACTTTACCAGGGCTAAGCGTCCAGCCTTGGTCATCATGCCGGCCTTCCACAAGGGTAGGCGATCCGCGATGCTGTCAATCAGTGGTTGAAGCGCCGAAGCTGGCAGCCGACCAACCGTCAATGGGATCCCGAGGTACTTCACGGGGAAGGGTGCCAACTGGCACTCCATAACCCTCGCCGCCTCAAGGGCCTCCTCTTCTGAGCAGGCGATCGGGGACACTGAGCACTTGGCATAGTTGGTGCGCAGTCCAGATGCCTCCCCAAAGAGTGCAAGTATCTCGCGCACCGTACGCAACTCCGCCTCATCTGGGTGACAAAAGATGACCACGTCATCCGCATAGAGGGAAACGGACGTCCCCAACTCTCGGGGGGCGATCGGCTTCAGCACCCCCAGATCCTTGGCCTTGGCCAACAGCTTGTTGAGCAAGTTGATGAACAACACGAACAACATCGGCGACAAGGGGTCTCCTTGTCTCAGGCCCCTCCGATGCCAGATTGGGGGGCCTGGCTCGCCATTGAGCAACACCCGTGTACTGGCTGTGGACAGTAGGATGGCGATTAGCTCCCGAAATCTAGGGCCGAATCCAACCTTCTGGAGCACCTCAAATAACATAGCCCATGACACCGAATCAAAGGCACGAGCAATGTCAAGCTTGAGCATTACTCGCGGTTCCTTCAACCTATGGAGGAGTCGTGCCGTCTGCTGAACCATCATGAAGTTATCATGTATGCAGCGCTTCTGGATGAAGGCGCATTGGTTCCGCTCCACTAGGGCACTCAACCTAGGAGCCAATCTCGTGGCCAAGACCTTCGCCGCCAACTTGGCGAAGATGTGGATGAGACTAATCGGCCGATAATCTCCAAGGGATGACGCATCGCACCGCTTAGGCAGCAAGGTGATCAAAGCCTGATTCAGGCCTTGGAAACCGCGCCCATTCAGAGAGTGCAACTTGGCAAAGGCCGACATGAAGTCTCCCTTGACCGTCCCCCAGCAGCTCTGGAGGAATTCCGCTGTAAACCCATCTGGGCCGGGCGCCTTCCCATGTGGGAGGCGCCTGACGACATCCCAAACCTCCTCATCCGAAAAAGGCACCTCGAGATCTAGCAAGTCCTCAGCATGTGTACCTAGGAAATCTAGGTCCAGCGAGAACTCGCGATCCATAGCTGTACCGAGCACCGCTTGGAAGTGATCAAAGGTAGCCTCTGCCATGGCCGCGTGTTCAACAATAACCGCGCCACCGACCTGAAGGCTGTGGATCACATTCTTCTGTCTCCTGTATGAAGCGTGTTGGTGGAAGAATGCCGTGTTGGCATCTCCCTCTCTCAACCAGGCAACTTTAGCCCGCTGTCGCGCCATAGTACGCTCCAGTGAGGCTAGCCCTAGGTATGTGCGCTTGAGTCTCGCGCGCAATTCATGCTCGTCCGCCGAGAGTCGCCTCAACTCCATGGCGACATCTAGACGGTAAACTACTTCCCGCGCTATCATGAGCTGCAGGCTCACCGAGCCTACCTTCTTGTCCGCCCAGCTCATCAGCTGTCGCGCTGTGCGCTTCATCTTAGCGACGAGACGGCGGAATGGGTCTGGGTCGCCGTCAATGGCGGACCATGCGGACTCCACCACCTCACCAAAGCCATCTAGCTTCATCCAGTAGCGTTCGAACTGGAACCTCTTATGACCGGCCGCCTTAGGCGTGCAGTCGAGAAGGAGGGGGCAATGGTCCGCAACAACTGTGGAAAGGCAGCGCAAAGAGCAGCTACCATGCATCGCATCCCAATCCACCGTACAGAACACTCTGTCAAGTCGAACAAGCGTGGGGGACTCCCGCTCGTTGGACCACGTGTACCGCCTCCCGTGGAGATAAATCTCCTTCAGCTCGCAATCGTTCAGGAATCTCCTGAAGCGCGCCATCATGCGACGGTGGAGGTTATCGTTGTTCTTATCCTCGTCCCGGTAGATCATGTTAAAGTCCCCGCACAGGACCCACGGACCCGCGTGTGCTGCTCTAACCGCTCGTAGTTCCGCGAGAAAGGCGATCTTATCCGCGTCCTCTTGTGGCCCATATACGCAGGTCAACCACCATGGCAACCCACCCGTAGGGGTCACCCACGCCGTGACGCTGTTGAGGTCAACATGTGCGCTATCAAGCTGCACCAACCTACTCTTCCACGCCACAATAATACCACCCCTCGTACCAGACGCCGGCAAGCAGAAGTAAGCATCAAAATCCGCGCCTAAGGTTTCTATTACAATAGAGAGTGATACAATGGCAAGTTAGAGCCATACAGTAAAACAGAAGTCCTGGCTCAGCCAGGTCAAGGAAGTACCATTCCACCTTAGCAGGACCAAATCACTGGACTATGTTGGGTTGGGAAAGGGGAAAACATATAAGAACACTGCTAGGCCCAGCTGTATAAAGCCAGCCATGACTTCTCAGCTATATTGAAGGGAATATTGTACCGTAAACAGCACATATAATATTAATCAGAAATAGTAAACCAAAGATGGGAAAAAAGAATTATTACATCTGCCTGATGCCTCAACAACAATTCCACCATTCTCACATTTCCATCTTGAGCAGCAATGTGTAGTGGTGTTCCATTTTCGCATATAGGGTCAACATAAGCTCCCCTGGACAATAATAACTCTGCTATCTCACAGGTATCTGGATGAAATAAATGAAAATGCTCACGTCACATTACCATCAAGGTTGCAACAAAAAGAATATGAAAGATAGCTTATTACCTCGGGTATTCGCTGCCCATAACCTGGCTGACTCTAAGTCGGTATATGTGCCTGAATGAATGACTCAGTAGCTTACTATGAGCCAATATGGGTAGGACTGCTAAGGAAATTGGAAAAACTTCAAAAGTACTGTCCTTTTTGGCAGGTATCATTTATGGCTAAATTTCTATTTTGCCTTGCGGCCTTTGTTGATTAATATTAGAAAGAAACATGGGTTTTTATTTAAATGTTTAATGGTGAAATACAACCATGGCAAAGCCCCTAATATTTCAAAAATATATCAACGGGATATTTCTACAAACCTAGAAGCTAAAGTAAATATGAAAAATTTGCAAGCAGCAAACTGGAAAATTATCGCAACATAGGTTGGACTAAAAAGGATTTTCGCCAGCTGACCAACAAAACCTGATCCAGACCAATAGTTAAGCATAGAAAACACAGTAAAAAAAAAATACCCGACCATACCCAGACAGCCAAACCAAAATTGTTTTTCCAAGGCAAGGACTGGCATTTTAAGCCCTACTTTGAGTCTTCTCCAACTGTACTTAGGTGTTTTGTTCGAGGGGAAAGTTTGTGCACATCACATACTACTGAACTAGTTATCTGAATATATAAGAATCAAATAACTATATGCTTTCTATTGTCTCTAGATTGACAACACTACCAATTAGCCTAAAAAATGCATAGCTAATTAAAAGTTGTCATCCCCACCTTTAGTTAATCACTACAGAAGTATAATGTGCAAGACAAAGAACAGAAGAGCTGAATTTTCTGCAGGACAGACATCGCAACCAGTTTTGGGTAATATGGAGCACAACAGATCAGGCAGGATGAACAAAACTGCAGGTAACAAACCTGTACTTGCAGCAAAATGCAGCGCGGTATACCCATTCACATTCGTTTTGTTTGGCTTAGCACCATGATCAAGAAGAAACCTTACAACTGATGTGGATCCACAACCATATATTGCATATGACAGAGGCGTTGCACCTAGCGAGAATGGCAAAAAATCGATCAGAGTTATCAAACACCTCACTGCTTTACTGCAAAAACTGTAAAATGGAAAAAATATTTAGGGGCATCCCAGTATCCCACCCATCAAGACCAAATGTAAAGCAAATAACGATTGCTTATCATAGGCCCCAGCACTAAGGCACGCCCTGCAACATCAATAGTTTGGTTTGTGTTTAAAAACTAGATTGATAGGTGGTGATCAGGTGCCTCCAGCCTCTTAAGGAACAAACGTGCCCTTGAGCAGTATCAGCATTTGCAGAATTTCGCAGCTTAAAAACCTAACTACCAATGCCCTATACAGAGACTGAGTCACCGCAGCAAGCATTCAGCAACTGTTCTCTCAAACAAAATTTAAAAAAAAACATCACTCCATGGAGATGCGACTCTGCATCTCTGAATCAACCCAGCACTTTTAAGTAAAAACCGGTGCTACTAGTAACGGATAAATTACCATCGTCCCCAGGCGCGTTGACGTTGAGGCGGAGTTCGTCGACCAGGAACCTGCACATCTCCAGCCTCCCGGCCCACGCCGCCATGTGGAGCGGCCCACGGCCGCCGAGGCCGAACTGCGGGAGCTTGATAGCCGCCAGCGTCTCTTCCACGCCTTTCCCCGACTTCCTCAGCTGCCTCACGAGCCCTGCACGGATATAATCTCGTCAGATCCAGGAGCAGCAGGACCTGATCAGCGGCGGGCGCGGCGGGGCTTACTCCTCACTGCGGGGATGTCGCCGTCAGTAGCGTCTCTGAGCGTCTGTACGGCCGACCATTCATCCTTGGAGAGCGTGCGCTTCCCGTACCTCACCCGCTGCCGGGACGTGATCGCGGAGAGGCGGGCCTGCCGCATCCTGGGCTCTGGATCGGATGGGGCCATGGAAGCTTCTAGAAGGCTAGGGTTTGGCGAGGCGGAGTGGGTGGGGAACGGGGAATGGGGAATGGAAAAAAGGCGCGAAGCGTGACGGAGGGAGAGGGCGGTGCGTCGGCCTTTCTTCCGGCAAAGCAATCCTGGGCTTCTTTCTCCGGCACAGATAAGAAAAATAACCTAAATGCTTCCTGACGCAGCGGGTTGCGACAAACGGAACTCCTGGTCGCACTCTCCACAGCCACACGATCCGAACGGCCCATCGCTGGTCGCTCCGTGCATCGTGGTCCACGCCTTACCTCCCGACCACCCTCTCCCCCAGCGCACCACCGACGGCCGGCCAGCGCTGCCTTCGCCGCCGCCGGCTAGCGTCGCTCGCTACCTGCTACCGCCCCGGCTCCCACCGAGGAGATCCCTGTGCCCCGCCTCCATGGCGGATCCCCGTGTCGACCAGGTCCCGCCGTCGACCTCGCACCGCGCATGGCGCTTGGTTAACCTCTGCAGGCAGCCGTCTCTATTTCTCTTTCGCCCCAGCCCTGGGCCGTAATCCGCTGCTCTGAGCTGCTGCTCCGACGAAGCTTCTGCCCACGATCCGCCTGTGCCTCACTGGTTCCTGCGTTCTGCCTTTTGCCTCTCCCTGATTGCAACGCCCGGGCAGCAGCATCGAAGGCCCTCCACTTGGACTTCATGCGCATCCGTGTGTTCACGGTTTCCACGCTGTCGATCTCTCGATTTGAGGGCAGATGCTCCTTTGTCAGCAGTGATTTGCAGGAAACGCCCTCCTTCTTGCTGTGATTTTTCAGTCTTTGTTCTTTGTTTTTTAATAGTTTCAAGTTATCTCGTTACATGTGTATTACAAGCACTGATTACAAGCCGTGTCAGTGCTCTGCTTGTGTACAAAATGCTCGAGGTGCTAATTTGATTCAGTTTAACACGTACACCCTCCGTTTCGCTTTAATCAACGCAATTTTTTTGGATTGGACAGAGAGCGAGCTGCACGTACCGCATGTAAGTTTTGCGTCGATTTAATCGGTACAGAGGTAGTATCTATGAATTTTTTGTTTGCTCCAAGCCATGTATTATATAGAGAGAAATAAAAGTGTTGCCATTAAAATACAAGCAGTAAATTAAAGAAGTACACAAGTACCGTTAAAATATCCACACTTTTATCTAGTTGCCTACCGGTGCAACAAAGTTGTTTATCATTACAGTGAAATTGCCTACTGCTGCAACATAGTTGCCCATTGATCGTTGTGAAGTAACCTACCCTACCCGATTAAATGCCACCCCGCCTAGATTCAACACTAGGGTTCACACTGCAATTTCCGAGCACCTCTCTTATCTTCTTCGAGGGCAGCTATGAAGTTGCTATCACAATAATGAATTGAAGTTGCATAATAATGTTTGAAGTTGTCGATCACAATAGTGAACTTGCCTACTTGTATTGTTGTAAAGATTCTAAATTGTTGCTCCCTCCGATCGGAAATAAGTGTGGACAATTTTGTACTAACTTAGTATAAAGTTTGTACTAATTCACTAACATTTATTTCCGATCAGAAGGAGTATTAGTTGTTGTGAAGTTGCGTATTGTTGTTGCACAGTTACCTGCAACTATTGTGGAGTTCCTTACCACTGATGCAAAGTTATCTACCGCTGCAACATCTACTGTTGCAACAAAGTTACTTAGTGTTGTTGCGATGAAGTTGCCTGCCACTGCGATAAAGTTGCCTGCCACTGCGATGAAGTTGCCTACCATTGTCCTGAAGTTGGTATGAAGTTGCCTACCATTGCCGTTGCGACGAGGCACACTAGGAACGGGGTAGAGGGATTGGCCGACTCTGTTTCCTTATTTTTCTTAGATGGATTACTCGTTGGGGAGAAAGGGATAGGAGAAAAATAAGGACACGTGAAAAGAGGAGAAAATTTTGTTGGATCGTGCGTATGATTTGTCGGCTACAAAGTTGCATTCTGAGGCGAGTAAAATTCACCGTTAGTACTTCAACTTGTACAACAAAATCACTTTGGTCATCATACATCAGGAATACGATTTTATGGTCACTAAATACAACTTGTCGGCTCATCTACGGTCACTCCTGCCAATTGCACTCTGTATTTGCTGACGTGGCGATCTAGGGTCCATTTGTCAGTCCAAGTGGAGGTTCCAGCAGTGTAACTTGATTGCAAAGAACCCCCTAAACTTTGGTGAAAAACAATCCTTCTGTCTTCTTCCTTCCACAGTAGCCCAAATCCGGCTACATCCCCAACCCCGTGTGCGCGCGAGCACAACCTCGCCGCCGACAACGTCCCCTGCCCGTGGATCCATGGGGTAAGGACGAGACAATTCCAAGATAGCCGAAGGAGACGAATTCGAGCACAGTTGAGGGCGAATTGGCGGCTGCGGCGCTCCGCCGGACTTGGAGAATACGAGACCGTTTCTGGGCATCCCGGTCCGATTCCTCCGCAGGGGAGGATCAGCGGCGGAGTGGAGCTCGGGGCCTCCTTCGTGGTGCATCTCGGGAAGGAGCGCCTCGGCCTCGAGCGACGAAGTTTCCGGTTGCAGAGCACACGTTCAGGGCATCGAGAGCGAGCGTGCACGCAGGCGAGCGCATGCTCTGCATCTTGGCCGCCGCCTACTTCTGCACCAGCCGTCGACATCGGCCGGTGAGCCACACGACATCCACGACATTTCCACGACGACGGCGATGGAGTGGTTGCTCTGCTCTTGCTCGGTCTCCTGCCCTTCGTCTACCGGTAGGTACCAGTTGTACTGAATGTACGCGTTCCGCCGCCAGAATAGCACCAGCACGGCCCCGGCCACCATCAGTTGAACAGTGAGCGCCACGTGAAGCTATCAACACGGGATCGCAGGTAGAACGGCGCGCCCATCAACAGTTCCAGAGGAGCATCTCGGCCTCGAGCGTGCTCCCCATCGACCATCAGACCACCGCCGCTGCGTCTCCTTGGCCGGGGCGCGCCGCAGAGCTCCGGGTCGGAGGCGGATAGCCGGATCAAGGGGCGGCCGGGAGTTCCTCGGACGGCCACGACGTCCTTGATGCTCCGCCGCCGACGAGAACACCATAGCTCCCTCATGCCCAGGAGCTCATCCACGATGCGACCGAGCACGACCAGCGACGGGTCGAGCCTTCCGGCCACCGCCACGGGTATGCTAACCGGTGGGGGAAAGGCAGAGGGACACACCGGACCGAGGGCCGGAGCCACGGTGGCGAGGTTGGACGGGAGGAGGGGATGGGGCCATGGAGGAGAAGATGAGATCGCAACCTTATCTCTTTCCTCCTTTTTGCAATTTAACCCCATGTTGTTTCTACTATTCATAACTAGACCTTGTGGATGGTTTGAGACTGCCACATGGGGCCCATGAAGTGCCACATCGGCAAATACAACGCTCCACCAGAACCAGTGACCGTAGATGATCCTCTATGTCGTATTTAGTGACCGTAAAATCGTATTTCTAATGTACAATGACCAAACTAATTTTGCTTGACAAGTTAAGGTACTATCCATGGATTTTACTCTTCTGAGGCGCTAAAGTTTTGTCGTCGGGCACCAAAATTGCCCAACCAGGCCTTAAAATTTAATTTGTGGCGCACTAGAATTGCATCGTCGATAATCAAAATTGTACTATGGGGCACCAAAATTGCTCTGTTGTGTATCAATGTTATGCTGTCGGGCACCAAAGTTGTGACGTTGGTACTAAAGTTGTGTAGTTGGGCACCAAAATTGTACGCGTGCCAAAGTTTCTCAAAATGGGAAATCGTCTGGAGGACTCTCTACAATAAGGAAAGTACCACTAATGATGATCCTAAGCCTCCTCGACAGCCTCGGATGGGCGTCCAACTGGGAACAAGGAAGGAAAACCTGCAAGGAATGCGGTGTCATCATCGAACATGGTGCAAGTATCGATTTGTAAGTTCCTTGAGAAGGTCTCAGCGAACTCAAGCTTGAGAGCAAGTTTGATGCTATATTGAAGGTCTTATTGGAAAAGCAAAACCGGAAGATTGAGGTTGATAGGGAAAATTCAAACCACCAAGATATGAACCCAATCTTTCTCATCATCCTCAACTCCCCCCCCCCCCCCATGTCTTCGTGCTCGGTTCCAATCGCTTGAGTTGTTTGTGTACATGATGGTCCTAAATCATTGACGACGGTCTGTTCTGTAGTCTCTTTGTTAACAATATAAACCACTGACAACACAATCCTCGTGCACAAGTTACTACCCCACATCAGGGACAAAGCTTCACTAGTCTTAATGTCACAGAAGTTGTCAGAATTGCGATGCTAGTAACTTGGCACAAATTCCTCGTTTTGGCTATAGGGAACTTGGGAAATTTCATGTGCAAGTGTTTTAGAGTTAGTTGTTCTACGTCTAGGTGTGTCCATAATCAAATGGCGCTGGTAATTCTACCATTAGGTAGAGTTTTAGTTTGACACCTGTGGCGAATCTTGTGTAAAATCCTGATGCAAAAGATGTCCTACGGCTACCTACATATATCCTCAGGATTTGAATCACTAATTTAACATATAAGAGAAATAATTTCAATTCTTACTCTTCATGGGCGAAGAATGACACATTCACATGACTCTAAAGCTGCAAAGCTTTGCTGCCTGCGTTCTACGGATCGGCACCGCTCACAATATTCATATGTGCATGATCATATGTGCCCAAATCCGCTCCACATCGATCATCGAAGGCATGTCGCGACAACCAGGGCACACGTCAATCATGTAAGGCATGCCGCGACAACCAGGGCACACACACTTTGCTTCAAGCCGCCAAAGCACGCTAGGGCATAGGAAAGCAACCTGTAGGAAGAGTATGAGTGGGGATTCATCAGCGGTGGAGGACATCGGCCAGGAAAGGCCTATAGAGGTGCACTGCAGTAGGCACCAGAATAGTGGGAGGAGCAGGGGCACGAAAAAAAGAAATTGCACAAAATGGGGTCTCAAATCGAAAAAAAGAAATTGCACAAAATGGGGTCTCAAATCCTCAAACATGGCACGCGAACTATTTTTGTGTTGACGTGGTAGGGCCTTTTGTAAGGATAACTGTCAAAACGAGTAAGCAAGGTGAGACCCACACATCAGAAAATGAGTTAAATAGGCAGCAAGTTAGCCAAACCTAACGGTAGCTAGCGAACGACTTCACTCAAGTTAGTGGCATTTATCCACAAAATCATATTGTATTGGTAGGGATGGAATTTATAGGCGAACTAGTGCCACCGACGTAAAAACAAGACCTTGTTTTCAGGGATACAAACTCTCTGAATTTGTATAAAAATCTCAAAAGGTTTTTCTAGCATCAATCAACATCGTCACATGGTGAACCCACGTTGGGCTGAGTGGGGGGGTGAGGGGAGGGGGGCTAGACCCTCACTCATTTTCTGTATATTATGCTTTGAATCATACAATTTTACTAATCGAGCTGTAGTCAACCTGAAAACAAGGTCACCACTTACTTACGCGGCTCCTCTAATGTGCTTAAGGCGCCTCAGAGCTGACGTAGGGCTGGGCATCAGCCGTTCCTTGTACATGAAAATAACCCAACGGACCTAGCCATTTTAGCTCTGACACACGCAAAGGCTACCACACAGGGCACGAAAGTCTTTCATGGTCTCGTTTTCTGGCGCCAAACAACACAGAGAGGAGAGAAAATCGAGCAAAACTTGCAGTTAACTTGGTAGCGGCGGGAGAAGAAAAGGGGACGCCACCGCCGCGAGTAGCCACTCTGTCGCGGCTGTGTCAACATCGCCATTGACTTGGCCGGTGTCCTTTCGATCACGTATGTGGTTGCTTTGTTGCTAGATAGTACATTTTTTCAATAACGGATAATTTATAACTTAAAAGTTTTAAGTTACACATTCAACCTCTGCATAGCTACCTAAGATGCACAGTCGCTGTCCAATCAAGATAAAGAAACAAAAAAAGCGAGACACTGTCAGATACATAGTCCTTTCCATGCGGTAGTAATGAGATGTTATTCTGATAGTATGCTCGTTGGTCTGTTGGTCTGTGAAGCATAGGGCAAAAGTTCTGAACACATATCTGCCAACCTTAAGCTGCGAAGACTTTTTTTTGCCGGAACCGTTAAATAAGATACACGGCAACAACGCCTGCCGGCCAGTTGGATGCCATGAGTTGTTTACCGTGTGTCACACACAGCAAACAGTTTGCCGTGTTCCAAAACGCTGTTTGCCGTGTATTTCATTTACACTGCAAATTGTGTGTTTCATGCCAAAAATTATACACCCTAAATTTAGGAAGAGGAGGTATATGTATGGTTCAATTCAATGGATCGCAGATTCTTTTCACAACATTAGCCTAGATTGGAGTATCACTAAATCTATGGTGCAACAAGTCACAAAATATCATATAAGTTTACTCGTTATTTGAGTTACATTATTCAACATGTGCATTGCACATGCACACTAGTATGAAGATTTGTGCAGACAAACATCGCCTGTTATGTGGGTCTAAGTTCATGAAAAGAGGGTCCAACAGGATTTTATTTTCAGTGTAATATTATCTCTGTTCAAAGCTACTCCCTCCAATCGATACAAGTATCGGTGACTTAGTATAACTTTATACTAAATTTTACTAAATCATTTCAAACTTTTTTCCAATAGGAGGGAGTATATATTGCTTTATAAACAGAACCGCATGGAGCACCAACCACACAAAAGTCATAAACGCAGTAGCAGTACATCCCCGGCTACTTATCTACGCTATGCGATAGATACATCTGCAGCAACTTATCTATGTTAGATAGTGCTATTACCCCTCTCAGGCCGCTCTGGTTTCTTCCTTGGCGAAACATGGGCAAGCTCCAATGAAAATGCAGCCACCTCCCCAAAGATCTCAGCAGATGAAACAAGACCTGCAAGTTTAACTTACAAAGTTAAATATAACATTGTACGGTTAAAATCAAGCTGACCCGCATAAGGGACACTACTCACAAGTCACAAGACATGTTACCATTAAACAACATACTATAACAACAGCCCTGCCATGAAGCAAACGAACACTGGGAGGCAAGAAACTAAAGCGAAGATCAGAGGTTACCAAGTTCCTTCACCAGCTGCATCACCGGGTGATTCGCTACTAAAGTTCAATTTCAATCCAGATCGTCACTTCTCAAGTCCAATTTTAGTGCCGATACGAGTGCTCTACATGCTCGGGCATACTCCTAGACAAACACGTACATCAGTGCATGGCCAGGGAATGCATCAGAGTACAGGAACCAAATGCCCAATGTAACTCTCCCTGCCGCAGCTCACCTTCACCAGTATCAGAGCTGCTGTTTGCTCGTAGCAGGAATTTGATAAATCCATCTTCATAGTTCTGTAGGTATAAGCATCATCCAAAGCCTTATCTTCTTCACTCATATGAACCCAGCAAAGGCTCCTCTTTGCATACAAGGTTGAATCATCAGGTTCAATCTGCATTGCCTGCAGACATCAAATGATGCCCCAATCACACCAAAGATCAAATTAGTTGTATTAAAAAACTAAATCACCTTCTTTTTTGATAAAGGGAATATATATTAATATCGTGAAGATACCAATCACACCCAGCCTCTGCAACAATGTAGTGCCCTATTGGCAATACCGATGCACACAGCCAAAAAAAGAAAGAAGAATTGCTGAAAAGAAAAAGTCACACTATGGTGATCTATTCCTTGTAGAAGCGGACCAAACACCACCAAGACAGCACCAGAAATCCATCTTCTCCAAAAACGGCGCCTCCAAGAAGGGAACAGTGCACAAACGTTGTCATCGGCCTGATCATAGATCATAGGTTTTCACCCAGGAGAAAGTCCACGCTCACAAAACAATGCTTTCAACAAAGCCATCGCTAGGTACAACCAATTAAGGTTAGACCTTGGGTTTTCACCCTGCAAGTTTAGACTATAAATTTCTCATGTGTTGTCGCCCCCACTTGCCGATGTCGCTGCTCCAAGTCACGAATCACCAAGCCAAAACCTCATCACCACCATGACTCAAACCACCATTACTAGTCCTCAAATCTCGGCTTCCATGCCATTCTCCGCGATTGACTTCACCATGGGACTAAAGACATGTCCCACAATGGCAACAGACTGCAGAGCTTCGCATCGCTCCCTCTGAAATCAAACGTCGGAAAAAACATGGTTGCACGAGACTGAATTCCATCTGATCCGACAATCTCCAAGCATGTTGTCCATTGGAGTTCGATAGCAGAGCCTTCCGGAACTCGACACTCCGGCCAGATCAATGAAGACATGCATCAAGCAGATCTTTGTCATGGCGTGAGAAGGATCTTAGGACCAAACCCCCTTTATTCGAAGCTAGGCCTGCAGCCCCCACACTACCGGCCATCACCGGCCGCCAGCTAGACCAGCAGATCAAGGGCGGGGGATCAAGATCCACAGCACCGCCCCTTCCGCAGGATCGCACCGAAGTGCATGGTTGAGGAAGAAAGACATTGTCGCCGCATCAACCAGAGGACTCCGCCCCGGCCGCCGCGCTCGACAGGAAGTGCTCGCGCCGCCCCAGCCGCGCTTGAACGTCGTCGCCGCGATCTGCCCCCAGCTTCTTCGACGCTGGGGCCCGCCACCACCGCGGGCGAGGCCTGCGGCAGCGGCGGCGAGGATCTACACCAGGGAGGTGAGTTTTTGGTGGCGGCTAGGGTTAGCACTGACCAACTAGGATATACCTCTTACTCGCAAGAATCAGCTATAAGATATAACAGTTTTTACATGGAGATAATCTAGCAACAAGCCAACAATATGTAATGCAACTGATACATAGTTCGGAGCATTTTGGCCTTATAGGCCAGAAAGGGGTTCATCAGCAAGTAAAGTGCACAGCAGAACTTATGAAGAAGTGGATGATGCAAGAGTATACCTTGGTATAGAGAGCCAGCGCATTAGCATAATCATTTTCCTCAAATGCAGCATCTCCTCGCATTTTCAAAGCAAATCCATCATTTTCCTCGAATTCAGCATCCCCTTGCTCTTTCAGAGCACATCCATCATTTGCATTGAGGAGAGGAACCTAAATAAACTGAAAGTCAAACAGTATATAAAATGCAAATTTACTCTTGAATTTACATAGTTCACATGTTGAATTATTACATCAGTGCCTCCGGGGGTTGTAAGAGGGGAAAGAATCTTAACGCAGTCCTTAAATCCTTTGGTTTCAGCAATTTTTGCTGCTGTTCTACCAAACTGTTCAAAAGGATACCAAGGGTAAATCTCACAAATAAATAAGGGCAAGCTTATGCAATGAAAAAATAGGTTTTCTATTACGCAATTACAGAAAAATGTGGCGAATGCATTTATACTCATATCACTGTGAGATTCAAAATATGACGAATTATAGGGGATTGTGCAGGGCATGTATTACTGTAGCAATGTATATGTCTAAATGGGTATGTGTAGCCAGGTGCATGAATGCTTCAAACAGACTCTTTCAATCATTTTGCTATTTTTCTGTTGTGGCCAGCAGAGATCCTGTCAACTCCAGTATTAGATAGCATGTTGTGAGAGATCAGACATAGGCCTTCAATTGTGGGGCATTTTACCCCAAATTTCACTGAAGTTATGAAAGAACTCCACTAAGTACGACAGAGTTTCACAATACCTTATTCGGTATGTGCCACTCCCATCTTCTATCCTATTATCTAGACCAATCAAAACTGTACATAACTCTCAGTTATACAGTACAGCACATTTTCTTGTGGAGTCAAAGATCAATAATGGTCCTTAGCAGGCTAGTCATTTTTTTCTTTTCAAGTATAACAGCCTCTTTTCATGGACCAAAATTCATTAAAACGTGAATACTACACATAAAACAGGCTAGTAAAGGTATGTTTAAACCAAATTAACCCCAAATAGAAGCATGTGGCAATATTTAAGGCCTTACTTCTCACAACCTAGATTGCGGAGGGGGTAGTCGTGAGAGGTGGGAGGCCTGGGGCGAGGTGGTTTAGGTTTGGGCGTTGTGGTGCCCTAGGGATAGATCGACTCTGGAGGAAAACCTCCCTTTTCTCTGTTTATTTCTTTGATACCAGATTACACGGGACTGCCCAGCTTTATATCACAGCTGGTGACTAGGAAAGAAAGATAAAACAGAATCCAAACTAACCAAAATAACAAGACTTGCGAACCAAGAAAACACTAAGGACTTATCTCCTAGGATGGTTTGGCTGGGCCTAACTTTGTGGTGGCAGCTGTAATGCCTGCCCCACATTACATTACTCAAATGACCTGAATTTACATTTCTTCTTAGCCACTCTCTCATATAATTCTAAAAAACTAAGCAGCTGAATTAAGCCATTCATAGCCAGCTCAAAGGATAAACAAGAGTGACAATTAACAACCTAAGTAGCAGTACAGAAACTCACTTCATCAGGAATATTTGCATCAGCGCCAGCATCCAACAAACACTTCATGCAGTCAGTGAAGCCATAGGATGCAGCTATTATTAATGGTGTTAGAGGCCTACCAGCATTGACATCTGCACCAGACTGAAACATGGAATGTATAATATAGAATGCTGAAGATAGTGTGTCTAAAAAATACAACAGCTTCCCCCCCAAAACTTTCAATGGTAGGAGCTCTGGCCAAGACACTGTACCTTAATAAGTAGCTCCGCACATTTCAGTGAAGAAGCGAAGATAGCCATCGATAGTGGTGTATAGAATAACTGTGTAACACTGTTGTGCTGGAGAGAAGGCAAAGAAAAGATTACTTGCAGATAAAAAATGACGATAAGAGTACTAGATAAAAATAAATTATCAATGTTTCATATGCATTTTTTTAGCAAAACATAAATATTACCGAAAATAGTTTGCACACCATAAAAAGGCAAAATGGGACTAACAATCCTATCATCCTTGATTTTTTTAACTGTATCATCTTATATATGTATATATATTTCTCAATAAGTAATGAGAGACTCCTTTCAGTCCAGCACATTAATCAGATGATAACTCCCATATTAATCTAGAAAATAGAAGTTCTCACATTCTGCTAGGTTATTGAAGCTATCTGAATGCTTAGATCTCGATTTTGCAGTATAATCAGCACATAGAAAACTATAACTGGGGGAAAACATAGCTGGTATGTGGAGTCCAGCTGATTCACGGTAACATAATTTCCCTTTTGCCATCTAGAAGAAGCCAGAAGGCTGATGCTCAATACTATAGTCCAACCGACTTATACACAAGACAAAACAAATTTCCATCTTAGCAAGACACAGGAGGAAGATTGATATCAATCCAAACAAACTGGCACTTAAGAACCGTAACTGGAGACAGAAGAGTTTGTACAGGAAAGGTTAATAAGTTCATGTCAGCTAGCTCCTTAACCGGATAAAAGTCAGATGTACGATCTTGGTTTCATATGACAAGGAATATGCACATAGTATTATAGGGTATTACCGATTTTGAACCACTACATTTACCTGCTGATAAGAGAATATAAAAGGCTGGAAATGTACATCTATTATAATATGGGAAATCAAATTAGAAGGGGGTATCGAGTCGTGTTGCACTAACGAGATGCATCACGCAACCACTTTCAGTTTTAGACAAAAATCAACAACGCAAAGCTAAATAAAAGGGTGTACATAGTTCTCAATTCGCTCTACCTATATATCAAATGTCTAGGTTCACTTTATGATAACAGTGACAAGCCGCCGCCATAGGACGCTGCCGGGCAAAGCCCATGTGGCCGATGGCGGCGGCGGGGAGCTTCCTCATGGCAGCATCGGAGGCCTGGGCGGCGGTTTCCGGCGTCGTCGTCGGTCGCCGGCGCAAGGCGGGGCTTCTGCAGTGCGGTGGCGGGGCCATGTGAGTGGCAGAGGTGGCCCGGCCTCCAGAGATCGACGTGGTAGCAATGGATCCAATGGCCTCCGGTCGTCATCCCTGCAGCCTCTCCTTGGTTGGCGGCTCTGCTGTCCGCCAGGTCCGGCGCGGCAGCTTGGATCTTTGGTTCCGTTAGTGCCAGAGGCGCCAGATCTGTTCTGGCCTGCTGACGTTGTTGGCAGCGGGGAAGATGACTCATGTGCGATGGTGGCGCCGCCCTCGCGCTGGAGGTGTTTGGTCCAGCGGGTTGCAGGTTGACGATGCTGCGGTTTTCCGGGCTCCGTTGATTGCGTGGGGATGAGGAGTCAGGGCTGCTCCGGGCAAAAGCTCGATGACGCAGCGTCTGTGGACATCGTTTTCCTTCTTGGGGGGGTCGTTGTGGAGCTCTCCGTTCTCCCCAGCCTCGGATCACTTCTTCGGGTGAAAACAGCTCCTACGTTGCAGGGCCGGGCGACAGCGTCGACCCACGTCGCTTCCCCTCTTGAGGGCGTCGTCTTGAAGATCATGTTCTCCTGTGTGCTCCCCAAGGCTGGGTCTTGCATGTCATCGCGGTTGGCAAGAGGTGGTGTGGCGTGAATTTTTCCGCGTCGACGACGGCGGGTCTTGGCTGCTTGGCGCAGCAGGGCCCCGGCGGCGGACGTGCGATAATGAACACGCGCAGGGTGGGGGCACCGTCTGGCGCCGTGGTGGCGTCGATGGTAGGCCTGGTGAGGGCTTCACATCAATCTAACATCCTGAAGATGGGTTGGAGGATAGTGGTGGAGGTGTCTTCTGGAGCATGCACACAAGGCGCTATCTTTGGATTTTGCCGAGAGTAGGCGTTGACAGTGGCCGGGGCACAAGGCCCGTTCTCCTCTTCTGTTGTACTAGTATGGTGGTGCTTTGACACCTTCTTTTGGTGGCTTCATTTTGTATGATTGTTTTAAGGCTTTTTGCCATGTTGAATAAATGAAATAAATAAAAGTTGTATGCATCTTTTCGATGCAGAGGCTGGGGTCATCCCCATATCAAAAAAACATTATATATATGTAGCTCATGCAGATGCATGGCTGGATAACTAATTGGTATACACCCAACATTTTGATGCTCCACCTTGTAAAATAGAGCTCCTTTTGCAACTATCCAGGATCCACACATCACCTAAGCTCCATAGTCGCTAAGTTAAGTAACCCGGATACTATAAATGAACAGTAAGTAAGCAGTTCTGAGGATAAGGTAGGAAGAAGAGGGGAGGTCAGGTGAGCAACATCATGCAGGTACAGTTGATTAAGCTACAGTTTGGTCTCACCATGACTTAATGTGAATACACAAAGAATCATGGTTTAGCCACGTTATCATCTAGCACACAGTCATAAAGAATCTAATAAAATTTTAAGCAAGGAAAGAGCCAAAGGTAAATGAACAAATGATGCATGATAAAAGAAGTAAAGAACACAAAGAGCTATAAAACAGAAGTCCTGGCTCAGCTGGTTCAAGGAAGGGCCGTATGCATCGATTGATACAGAGGCTGGGGCTGCCCCATTTCGAAGAAAAAAAAAGCTGGTTCAAGGAAGTATAACAGCACCATTCCACCTTAGCAGGACCAAATCGTTCGACTAGGCAGGGTTGGGAAAGGGGGAAACATATAAGAATACTGCTAAATAAATCTGGCCATGACATCTCAGCTATATTGAAGGAAATTTTATACCGTACAAAGCATATATAACATTAACAAGATATAGAGAACCGAAGATGGGAAAAATTACATCTGCCTGATGCCTCAACAACAATTCCAACATTCTCACATTTCCTTTTTGAGCAGCAATGTGTAGTGGTGTTCCATTTCCGCATACAGGGTCAACATAAGCTCCCCTGGACAATAATAACTCTGCTATTTCACAGGTATCTGGATGGAAATAAATGAAAACTGTTCACTCACATTACCATCAAGGATATACTAAAGAGAATATGAAAAGATGGCTTATTACCTCGGGTGTTAGCTGCCCATAACTTGGCTGACTTTGAGTCGGTATGTGTGCCTGGATGAATGACTTAGTAGCTTAATATGTGCCAATATGGGTAGGACGGCTAACGAGACAGGTACTACCTCCGTCCCAAAATGTAAGCCTTTTTAGAAAGCTAAGTAGCTCTCTAAAAAGGCTTACATTTTGGGACGGAGGTAATAGCATTTATGATTAGATTCCTATTAGCCTTTTTTGCGGTTAGAATCCTATCAGCCTTTTTTGCGGTTAGATTCCTATTAGCCTTGCGGTCTTTGTTCATTGAAATTAGAAAGCCAACATGCATTTTTTATTAAAATGTTCAATAGTAAAATACATCATGGCCAAGTGCCTAATATTTCAAAAAATATCAATGGGACATTGTATAAACCTATAAACTAAAGTAATTATGAAAAAAAAATACAATCTGTAAGAAAACTAGAAAATTATCACAACATAGGTTGGACCTAAAAAAGGCTTTTCGACATCTGACCAACAAAACCTGATTCAGACCAATAGTTAAGCATAGGGAACACAGCAAACAAAATAGAAAAAAAACTGACTGTAACCAACCAGCCAGACCAAATTTGTTTTTCCAAGCCAAGGGCTGGCATCTTAAGCCCTATTTTGAGTATTTTTCAACTGTACTTAGGTGTTTTGTTCGAGGGAAAAGTTTGTGGACATCACATACTATTAAACTAGCTATCTGAATAAATAAAACATCAAATAACTACATGCTTTCTATCGTCTCTAGATAGACAACACTGCCAATTAGCCCAAAATATCCATAGCTAATTAAAAGTTGTTGTTCCCACCTTTAATTAATTAATCATACAGAACTACAATGTGCAAGACAAAAAACAGAAGAGCTGAAATTTACTGCAGAACGGAACAGACATCGCAACCAGTTTCAGGCAACAAACCTGTACTTGCAGCATAATGCAGCGGGGTAAACCCATTCATATCTGTTTTGTTTGGCTTAGCACCATGATCAAGAAGAAACCTTACAACTGAAGTAGATCCACAACCATATGTTGCATATGAAAGAGGTGTTGCACCTAGCGAGATAGCAAGAATGGCAAAATTTGATCAGAATCATCAAATACCTCCCATACTTTACTGCAAAAACTGTAAAATCACAAAAAGATTTAGGGGCATCCCACTCATCAAGACCAAAGTAAAAGAAATAATCCAGCAATTGCATCTCTGAATCAATCCAGCAGCACCAAGTCAAAACGGTTCTACTAGTAACGAACAGATTACCATCGTCGCCGGGGGCGTTGACGTTGAGGCCGAGTTCCTCGACCAAGAACCTGCACATCTCCAGCCTTCCGGCCCACGCCGCCATGTGGAGCGGCCCACGGCCGCGGAACTGTGGGAGCTTGATCGCCGCCAGCGTCTCTTCCACGCCTTTCCCCGACTTCCTCAGCTGCCTCACGAGCTCTGCATGGATAACCTCGTCAGATCCAGTATTACCGGAATCCAGTCCGCGGCTGAAGCGCGGGGGTGCCTTACTCCTCACGGCGGGGATGTTGCCGGCGGTGGCGTCGGTGAGCGTTTGCACGGCCGACGACTCATCCTTGGAGAGCGTGCGGTTCCCGATCCTCACCCGCTTCCGGGATGCGACCGTGGAGACGCGGATCGGCTGCAACCTGGGCTCCGGACGGGATGGGGTCATGGAAGCTTCTAGAAGGTTAGGGTTTGGCGAGGAGAGTGAGGCGGAGTAGGTGGGGAACGGGGGATGGGGAATAGGACAAAAAGGCGGGAAGCGTGGCGGGAAGGCGGTGCGAGTGCGTCGATTTGGAGGACGAGTCTCGTGGATCTCGTTTTTTCAAACTTCAAAAAATATAAATTTTAAACTTTGAATTTTTTTAAAAATACTGTTCTATCTATGTGTGAATTTATATTATGAAATATCTTATATTTAGTCCTCGATAAAAATAACAAAATTTCAGATATAGTAACATGTTACAAATTTTGTTCAATTATCTTTTTTGTAGAGCCGACAATACAAGATATATCCACATTTTATTTCTAAAACTTTCTGAAACTTTAAAATTCCGATTTAAAAAAATAAAAAAAGGGACTACATGGTGGTCGGGCTCCAAAACCGATTTTTTATTTGGTACAAGGGTAGTGAGTAGTGACAGACTGATCGCTATCAGCTGGCCGACGAAGGCGCCTATGAGGGACTGAGATCCGGTGCCTCGCTGTGGGCAAGGCACGGGTGAACAGTACTGTGCCTTGCACCCCTATTTTAGCCATTGGATTAAGAATCGATGGACCAGATGATATGAATAGTCCAGTGCTAAGTACATCCGCTACAGTACTTAATCTTGACTACCTATTTTCAATCCGATGGCCCAAGGTGCAAGGCACGGTACTGTTCATCCGTGCCTTGTCCACAGCAAGGCACCGGATCTGTCCTCGCCTATGAGGTATCACAATGATACGACTGGTGGTGCGTCGGTCTTTCTTCCTGCTGGCACAACAACCCTGGGCTTCTTTCTCCGGCATAGATAAGAAAATAATTACTACTCCCTCCGTCCCAGTTTCTAAGTCTTGCATGTATATCTAGGTCGTCATTTTGACAAATATAATCTAAATTTTACGACATAAAAATTATACCATTAGAAAGTACAATATTTGAACTTTTCAGTGATATGTATTTTATAGTATATAAGTTGTATTATATTGATCAAAATGACGAACTAGGTATACGTGTAAGACTTAAAAACTGGAATGGAGGGAGTACGATCTTAAAAGAGGGTCGGTGATTTAATATAAATTCGGTTTTGCTATTTCTTAGTAGACTGAGAAATAGCTTATGACTCAGTAGAATTCTAGACTATTAGATTTGCATCGTGATTCGTACAATTGAGTTGCAAGTTGGGTTGCAACTGAGATTTTTTTAGTTGCAAGTGATGTTGCAACTAGGAACCATACATCCGAACTGTTGAATTGCTTCATGATTCGTGCAATTGAGTTACAAGTGTTGGAAAAATCAGCAATTTACCAAAGTATTTAATCCATGAAAACAGTGAACAAAATATGGCAGAAAGCATGGAAATCAAACAAACCATGTTTACAAGAGATCGATATGAATAGAACATGTCTAGCATATCTAAATCGATTGCTAGTCCGAGAAACTGAAGCACACAAGCGAAGATCAGGAAGACATACGGTGTTGGAGCCGGTGCGGAAGCTGAACCGCCGTTGGTGTTGTCATCAGTGAGAGACATGTCGCCGAAGAGGTTGTCGATGTCGGGGAAGAAGTCCTCGTTGGGGAAGACGTCGTCCTCGTGGGCGTCCGTGATGAAGAACTCGCCAGTAGACGCGCAGAGCGCTCCCCAAAAACCTTATCGCCTCTCTCCCATACAGGATCGCAAGAGACGGGGTTCCGGAGGCCTACTGTCCCGGCTCGCGGTGCACGCCGCAAGACGGGATGGAGAAGACTGAGAGGCAGCGCAAAGCTTTGGAGGCAGTAGGCAGTGGTGGCTGTGTACTGTGTATTCGCAGAGAGGAGCGACCTCTCTTTTATAGCCACAGAGAGAGGCGAACAGGCAGCGCGGGAGGCGAAACGAACAGCCAGAAGACGAACCGAACAGTCTCGTATTCATTTTCCACTCAGGCAAATCGTTTCAGCTTCCACGTGACCGTTCAGTTCCGTAGTCCAGTCATGCGTGACAAAAAGAAAGGCTCGGCACATTCCGCAAACCGCAGCGCGCGCGCGCGCGTCGTGACGAGGCGTGGCGTGGCGTGGCGAGGCGGGCGGCGGAGGAGGAGGAGGAGGAGGAGGAGCGCGCGTGAGAGAGCCTTCTTCTCACACACTCTTACCACAAGGAGAAGAGCTCACCTTATATGTTGGTCCAACTCCTTCCAAACTAGCAAGGTGCGACTAAACATTTGTCCCACCCCTTGTCATGCATGAATGGGCCACATGGGCCTCTAGGATTTAGGAATTATTGGATTTACTATTTATAGGCTGGGCCATAAAGGGCCAAAATTCCAACAACAAGTTGGGTTGCAACTGAGATTTTTTCAGTTGCAAGTGATGTTGCAACTAGGAACCATACATCCGGACTGTTGAATTGCTTCGTGATTCATGCTAATAGTGAGTTGCAATATGAGTTACAACTGAGATATGATGACGTCATTCTACTGAGCCATAAGCTATTGCTCAGTAAACTGAGCCCTAGATACACCCATATAAATTTTGTACTAAGCTGATCTAAAATTATGGATATTCTTTTTTGTTCGGAGGCAGTACTCTAAAAAACAATACTCCCTCCGACCCATATTACTATTCATTGATACGGATGTATCTATGAACGTGTCTAGATATATCTATATTAGCGAAGAGTATTATAGGTCGGAGAGAGTAATAAAAAAAATAGAATTGCAATGCCGTGTACCGACGCCTCTTGCCCCGCATATATATACGACTCCCGTCACTCCCGTGTACATGCATGTATCGCATAGCAAAGTCGCTCACGCGCATAGTCTTCGCACACGGTTTGTTTAGTCGTGTGGGAAGTAGAATGTCGTCGTCACCCTTGCATAGTGACTATACGAGAAATCGTGTGCGATGGGCCATGATATGAACACAATCCTCATGACCAAGTTGTGGTAATAGTACGTGGGCACAAATTCCTCATTTTTGTCTATAGGAAAATCCGTAAATTTCATGTACAAGTGTTCTTGAGTTAATTTTGATGTGTCTACTATCAATGATTACGGTCAAAAATAATACTCAAGAGTGAGAGAACGAGTCAAACCTGTGGTAAGTTTGCCGGTCTAAAGGTAGCCGACTGCCGATGTCAAATGCATCCAAAGGTATAGAACGAACGCTGTCGTCTTAGTTAGTGACATTTATAGAGTTTTTTGTTTGCAGGAAATCCAAATCTATTTCATGAATTCACAAGAAGAACAAGGCAACCTAAACATAATAAAAATTACCTTGAGATCCTTTGGACCAGCTAACGACTATCACTGCCACCAAAACGAGCTATCAACACGCCGATGTCGCCGCTCTCATACCGTCGTCGACCTGACATTGTTGATGATAGTCGGCAAGTCTTTGTGCACGTGCCACTAAGCCCTAGAGCCAAAATCGTTACCGTTAAACCCTTGAATTGATCCGAAGCTTCTAACACCAAACTTGTAAAATACATAGACTGGACGAGATCCACCACTCCATGGAAGCGACGACCAGACGAATCCCCACCCTCCTCAACGCTACCGGCAAGATCGCCGCCAACGAGGTGGACGAGGAGGCGGGAATACCTTATTCTTGTCCCGCACAATGTCACCATAGCCACCATAACAACGTTGCCGGTAGACCAAACTCTAACTTAGGGACCCTTCAACAACGCTGAGCGCAGGTCCGAGGTTTCCACCTCCTCCAGCCATCGAAGTGGCAAGGCAGAGGAGACGGTGAAAGTGCAAACTTTGTATCCCTCAGGTTTTGTGTGTTAGATAACAACATTAGGAATTTTATGTGTGTTAAGTGATGCAGATTTTACAGCTCAGGAAGTTCTAGGCCGGATAATCCGGCCAGGGGCCGGATAATCCGCCCCCTCTGGCGAGTGGCCAAAAAACGGCTAAGTCCCTGGCTCGGCGTCATGCAGTAACCGGGCCGGATATTCCGGCCAGGGGCCGGATAATCCGCCCCCCCCCCCGGCGAGTGCTCAAAAACGGCTAAGGACCTGCATCGGCGTCACCCAGTATAGGGGCCGGATATTCCGGCTAGGGGGCGGATATTCCGCCCCCCTTCGACGACCTCAGAATTTCGGCTAAGGACCAGAGTCGGCGTCAACCAGATGTGGGGGGCGGGATAATCCGGCCATACTTTGGCCGGATAATCCGCCCCTCCAAGTCAGCAACGGCTACATTTTGGGAGGGGCTATAAATACCCCTCCCCTTCTTCCACCTCAAGCTGCTCGAGCTGTGCAAGAAGAACACCCATTTGGAGCCACCAAATTCGCAAGATCTCCTCCCTCAATCCACCAAAGCTCTTGATCTTTGGAGAATCGAAGGAGAAGGCCTTGATCTACATCCTCACCGAAGCGATTTGATTTCCCCTCTCATTTGCTTGAGGGCCCTTGTGTCTTAGGTTCCCTTGTGTCCCTGACTTTGTTTTGTGTGATTGATATCTTGATACTTGTTGATTGAGATCTTTGTGGTGCTTGGGAGCCTCCAATTCAGTTGTGGAGTTGTGCCCCAAGTTTTGTAAAGGCCGATTCCGCCTTGAGGAATCCCTTAGTGGAAAGTGAGCTAGGCCTTTGTGGCGAAAGCTTGCACCGGAGAATAGGGTGAGCCTTTGTGGCGTTGGTTAGGCCTTTGTGGCAACCACACCCCTCCAACGTAGACGTACTTCCCCTAAAAAGGAAGGAACTACGGGAATTACATCCGTGTCTCCGTGTGCTCCACTCTCGGTTACCTCTATCCTTTATTGCCTTTACTACTTGTATCTTGCTTAGCTTGCTAGTTGTCATATAGGTAAATTCACCTTAGTTGCATATCTAGAGAATTTACCTTTTGTGTCAAGCCTAAATTGAAAAAGAATTAAAATTTGTGTAGCACCTATTCACCCCCCCCCCCCTCTAGGTGCCCATACGATCCGTTCAATTGGTATCAGAGCCTCAGCTCTTAATTCGGGCTTAACCGCCTAAGAGTATGGATCCTCCACCTAAAGAGGGCTCGGGTCAAGTTTCCATGGGTGAGTTCAAATCGTTGGAATCATCCATGACTTCCATGACATCTCAAATAAGTGAGTTGCGTGAAATGACAGCGCAACTCATGCAAGCTAAAACTGCTAATGTTTCTCCACCTCCGGAAAAACCCGCTACTCCACAAGTGGAGAATGTGGGGATAGATGAGGAGGGTGCCGACAAGAATGGCGATGCTAAATCTTCCACCAAGGGCGACGGGAAAGGTGAATTCCCACATTGGTATTCACCCGACCCGCCGGTTCCTCATCCTCATATTAACGATAGAGGAGATCCGCCTAAGCTTGATGCATTAAACTTTGGTCAATGGCAATATCAAATGATCTCTCATATGCGCAGTTCTTCCATCGAGCTTTGGAGGATCGTTGAGGAAGGATTCAAAGCCGTGGATCCCAGCAACATGACAAGAAGAGAGACTGTCGATAGTCAACTCAATGCTACCGCTCTTCACATGATTCAAGTCGCCGTTGGATCCAAGGACTTGCCTCACATCCAACACTTCTCCACCGCCAAAGAAGCTTGGCAAGGACTCTCCGACGTCTTTGTTGGCAATGAGAGCATGAAGAAAACAAGATATATTGCCTTCTCAAATCAAGCGGAGGGATTCTTCATGATGGATGGTGAGGATCATCAAGAGATGTATAGAAGACTCAAGGCTATTGCTACCACCTTCAAGAACCTCGGTGCTCACCATATTGATGATGAGTGGATCAAGATGAAGTACATTCTTGCTCTCACTCCATATGAGCCCGCGGATGTGAAGAGTGTTCAAGGAAAGCACAACTTCAATGAGATGACCTCCAATCAAGTGATGCAAGAGATTCAAGCCTACAAGGTTTTCCGCACAAAATGCGGAAGATGCTCGTGCTCATGCCATAGGAATGCAAAGAAGCTCTAACCTTGCATTAAAAGCAAGTGTGGTTGAGAAAGAGGTTCCTCTTCAAGCTAGTATTGAAGCAAGACTAGAGATGTGTCCCGAGGACATAAGACATGAGTACAATGAGCACATGGCCTTCTGTGGAAAAACCTTTTGGGTTGATCCACACAAGGCTAAAGAAGACAATCAAAGAAGAAGCAAGTCAAGTGGCTATCAAAGGAATGACAACAATGGTCAAAGGGTGAGGACATGCTACAATTGCAATGATAGATTCCACTTTGTCGCCGAGTGCCCTTATGAGAAGAGAGAAGACCATGGTGGAAAGCTCATCCTCAAAAGCAAGACCAAGTCACCATCAAAGAAGCCATTTGTGAAGAAGGGTGGACCAAAGAAGAAACAACCAAAGTTTGTGTTCTTGACTCAAGAAGAGTACTCCGCAAGTGAGAGTGATGAAGAAGAAACCACAACTAGTGAGATGGCCGCAATGGCAACCACCTCCACTTCCCCCACATCACTCTTTGAATCCCCCAATGAGGACTCTCTCGTCAAGAACGTCAAGTGCCTTATGGCCAAGTCTTCTGAGGTATCACCCACATCTTTCTCCTCCTCTAAGACAAATGATGCTCCCTTGAATGATCTTGCTAGTCTTAGAGTAAAGGAAGAAATTGTTGCTTTTGATGATTATGTGTCTAGTGTAGATGGCGTTCATAAGCTTCACTTTGAACGTCTATTGAGCCAATATGGTAAAACTCTTGAAAAACTAGATGAACAAATGAGGCTTGAAAAGGAATATGCTCAAGATATTGCCTCACTAACCGAGTCTCTTGAAGAAGAGCAAGAGGAACGAGCAAATCTCGAAGAGAAGCTCGATTCCATTGAGGAATCTAATAATGAAGTTGTTTCCAAACTCATTAAAGAGCGAGACCACGCTCGTGCTAAAGTAAAAATGCTTAAAAAGGAAAAGGTTGAATTTGGTGTTGGTCATGATATACTTGTTAAGGATTTAGAAGATCTTGACAAGGCTCACAAGGCCTTGAAAAGTGAACACTCTATTCTTACCAAGTCACATGAAGAACTTCAAATTCAATTGACCAAGAATAATGTGCCTAGTTCTTCTATTTCTACTTGTGATCATGCAAATGTTATTGAAGAAAATGCTAGGTTGAAAGATGAGCTTGCCAAGTCCTCCATTCCCATAGGTGAGCAAAACTTGAATGACCTTTTGAGTAAGCAAAAGGCATTTGGTGATAAAACGGGGATTGGCTTTGTCTCAAAGAAGAAGAAGAAGAAGAACAACAAGAAAAAGAAGGCCAAGCCCGCACAAGCAAAGAAGGATCCTATTGTGGGTGGCAAAGCCACTCATGATGATCATGCGGGAATTGCTAACCCTCACTATGTTCTATTTCATGATTATTATGGTGATGTTTATGCAAAATATGTTGGTCCAAATGATGGTTATGTTGCTTGGTCTATTTGGGTTCCAAAGACCCTTGTTGCTAACAAAAGAGGACCCATTGAGAAATGGGGACCTAAAACCAAGCAATAATCTCTTGTAGGACTATGCTTCCGGTGGATCAAAATGGGTGCTTGATAGTGGATGCACAAGTCATATGACCGGAAGCAAGGAGATTATGACGGAGATGAGGCCTAATGACAATAACATAACCATCACTTATGGAGACATGTCACAATCCGAGGTATTGGGTCTTGGCAAGGTGGTGGTCGCACCGGATATTTCCCTTGTGGACGTCATGCTTGTTGAGACCCTAGGTTACAATTTACTTTCAGTTCGTGCACTTGGTAAGATGGGCTTTGCCGTCTTCATTGATAATGAAATTGTGGTACTCTTGTGGAGCAAGTCTCTAAAGGTCGCTTTCGTTGGGCACATTGAAAACAACTTGTATGTGGTGGACTTCTCGGGGAAAACCACTACAAGTGCAATGTGTTTATTTGGAAAGGCCGATGTGGGTTGGCTTTGGCATCGCCGACTAGCCCATGTCAATATGAGAACTTTGCCAAAGATCGTGTTTGCAGGGCTTCACGAGGGTGGCCACATACTCGGACTAAAAGAGAATGTTTCTTTTGCCAAAGATCGTGTTTGCAGGGCTTGCGTTCTAGGAAAAATGCATGATTCTCCCCACCCTAGCAAGACTATAATTTCTTCCAAGAGGATCTTGGAGCTCCTTCATGTGGATCTTTTTGGTCCTCCCTCTCATGCAAGTCTTGTTGGGAAGAAATATTGTTTGGTGATTGTTGATGACTATTCAAGATACACGTGGGTCTACTTCTTCAAGCATAAGAGTGAGACTCAACAAACCGTCATCGACTTTGCCAAGGAAGTTGAACGTCAATATGGGCAAACTATTTTGGCAATTAGAAGTGACAATGGCTCGGAATTCAAGAACTACACCTTAAATGGGTTTCTCAGTGATGAGGGGATACGTCATCAATATTCCGCTGCATACACCCCTCAACAAAATGGTGTAGCCGAAAGGAAGAACCGGACTCTTATGGATATGGCTAGGTCCATGTTGGCGGAGTTTAAGTCTCCATACAACTTTTGGGCCGAAGCTATCTCTACGGCTTGTCACTCTTCAAACCGGCTCTTCCTCCGCAAAGGCCTAAACAAGACTCCATATGAAATACTCACCGGAAGCAAGCCCAACATCTCCTACTTCCGTGTTTTCGGGTGTAAGTGTTTCTTTCAAAGAAAAGGAGTTCGTTTAGGTAAATTTGATCCGAAAGCAATAGAAGGTATTTTTGTTGGTTATGGTGCCGAATCCCACACTTATAGAGTCTTCAACAAGTCCACCGGACGTGTTGAAGAATCTTGTAGTCTGGTATTCGAAGAGAATGACGGCTCCCAAGGGGGGCGAGATGTTGTTTCTTGTGATGTAGATGATGTAATACCTCGAGAAGCCATAGGAAGAATGGGCGTGGGATTTTTCCGCCCCATTGAGGGACACCTTGTGGCGGACCGAGAAGGACTATGCTCTACTCAAGTGGAGCCTTCATCTTCACAAGCTCAACAAGCCTCTCCCAAGGAAGCAACTAATGCACCATCCGAGGAACAAGGCAAGATTGGTTGCTCAAGGTTTCTCTCAAGTTGAAGGGATTGACTTTGGAGAAACTTATGCTCACGTGGCTCGCCTTGAGTCCATCCGTATCCTTCTTGCATATGCCACTCATCATAACTTTAAGTTGCAACAAATGGATGTTAAAAGTGCTTTTCTAAATGGTCCATTGAAAGAGGAAGTGTATGTTAAGCAACCCCCGGGGTTTGAGGATCTCAACTTCCCGAACCATGTCTACAAACTCCATAAGGCACTCTATGGCCTTAAACAAGCCCCACGTGCGTGGTACGAGCACCTTAGGGAGTTGTTGTTAGACCGTGGGTTTGAAGTTGGGCAAATCGACCCCACTCTTTTTACTAAGAGGGTCAATGGGGAGCTTTTCGTATGTCAACTATATGTTGATGATATTATTTTTGGCTCTACTAACAAAGCTTTTAATGATGAATTCTCAAAGCTTTTGACCGATAGGTTCGAGATGTCTATGATGGGCGAAATGAAGTTCTTTCTTGGTTTTGAAATCAAGCAATTGAAAGAAGGGACTTTCATAAATCAAGCCAAATATGTCCAAGACATGCTCCAGAGATTCAAGATGAAGGAACTAAATGGGGCCGCCACACCAATGGCCACTAAATGTCATCTCGATCTAGATCCCAATGGTAAAAACGTGGATCAAAAGGTATACCGTTCTATGATCGGTTCGTTGCTTTACCTTTGTGCATCTAGACCCGATATTGTGTTGAGTGTAGGTGTGTGTGCAAGGTATCAAGCCGCTCCTAAAGAAAGCCACCTTATGGCGGTTAAGAGAATCTTTCGATATTTGGTTCATACCCCAACTTATGGGCTTTGGTATCCCAAAGGCTCGGATTTCTCTCTTTGTGGCTTCACGGATTCGGATTGGGCCGGTGACAAGGATGATAGGAAATCAACCTTCGGAGCTTGCCAATTTCTTGGTAGGTCTTTGGTGTGTTGGTCTTCTAAGAAGCAAAATTGTATATCTCTCTCCACCGCCGAAGCCGAATACATTGCCGCCGCAAGTGGATGCACTCAATTGTTATGGATGAGGCAAACTTTAAAGGAATACAGTGTCAATTGTGACAAAGTGCCTCTTTTATGTGACAATGAGAGTGCTATCAAGATCGCCTATAATCCGGTGCAACATTCAAGAACCAAGCATATTGAGATCCGGGATCATTTCATTAGAGATCATGTTGCCCGTGGTGATATTGAGCCTGCTTATGTGAGCACCAAGGATCAACTTGCCGATATTTTCACGAAGCCTCTTGATGAAGCAAGATTTGGATATTTGAGGAATGAGCTAAATATCATCGATTCAAGGAGTGTGGCTTGAACATCTTGCAAATACACCTATATTTCAATGCTTGTTTGGTTTAGGTGTGGGCATGGAGATAGGGGGAGTGCGGTCCTAATTAATTGGGCTATCCCTCCCCCCATAATGTCGATAGTAAAAATATCATTCTCTTAATATCATTTGTGATATATGAGCTTCAATGACGAGTAGTGGTTATGGACTCAAGATACATCTTCGTGGTCCAATGCCATAACACTCAAACATGGTGGCTTCGGCCACCGGCCTCTTCTTTTTCGAAGAGTTGATTCCTTGCATATCTTATTTGAGGTCTTCGTGTTCTCTATTGGTGTTGTTTCTTAAATTGATATGGGAAGGCACTTGCATTGGTTTTTTCGTTGATTTGCTCTTGCAATGTCAAGTGCCGAGAACCACTCCATGTTTGCTCTCTCACCTAAGCCATCCTATCTCAAGACATCTAATCTTTGCACACGAGTTCAAAGTTTTCGTCAAAACAACATTTGTTTTTGAAAATTTCCAAGTTTTTCTGTTCTGGTGCTCCAGGCCGGAATATCCGCCCCCTGGGCGGAATATCCGGGGGGGCGGATAATCCGGGTCACTCTGGCGGGATTATCCGACTGGGTCGGGCTGGGTATATAAAGGGGGGCGGGGGGCAGTTCTTTTCCCCCACCCCTAGGGTTTCCCAGCCGCCGCCGCCTACCCACCGCCGCCGCCGGAGTTCCAGCCGCTCTCCTGGCCTCTCCTTGTCGGTGTTGGGTCTCCTCCATCTCGGGAGGGTCTTCACCAAGCCATTTGCGCAATGGATGCGTGTATTTTTCTATCCCTAGGATGTGATTTTACCCTTGCATATTCTTGGTGATTTGGCCCTCTAGTTGTTGTTTTTGACACTCTTGAATCATGTTGTATGGCTCTTCCTCCCCGATCTATCAATTTGTAGGCTGCAGCAACAGTTAGAATTTTTTTTTCGAGGGGCCGGATTATCCGCCCCCCATGGCCGGATAATCCGGCCTGGGAAGTTCACTGTCAAATTTTTTTGTTGTTGCTGCCCTCAATTTGATGTTTTGGTGAAGGTTGTTTGTTCATACTACATGGTTCTTTGATCCTTTCCGTAACTCGTGTGCATATGCTTATCCCCATGCTCTCCATGCATCTCTCTTTCACAGGTGGTTCGGGTATGCCGAAGCGCAAGCACCGGTTGATTCCGAATGAGGAAGGAGTCTTAGTTGATGAGGTTGTTATCCGTCAGTGTCAGAGGGAGGCTGCTAGGAAAGCTGAGAAAGAGAAGGCTGCCAAGGCTCAAGCCCGTCGTCGCAAAGGCAAAGCGACACGTCCTAACTACAAGAGCATGCCAGAGGCCGACTACATTCTTTTGCGGCGCAACAATTGGTACGCCACAGCAAGAGATGAAGGTATTGAGGACCGTGGTTTCTGGAATGAAGAGCAGTGGGGGATTTTCCGTGATGTTTATGAGCCTTTCAAGAATCCTTGTCGCCCGATGCATCCTATTGATTTTGATCATCTTCGCAGCAAGACCTATTTTGCTGAAGCTATCTCTGTGGTTGAGAAGATGGGGTTGATGGGGTTGGCTAGCATTCAGTGCAACTATAATCCCGGTCTCATCAAGCAGTTCTATGCTACTCTGGTGATCTTGCCCAATGCTCAGAAGTCTATGAAGTGGATGACCGGCGAGCATGAGTGTACATCAGACTTCTCCACGTTTGCCTCTCTCTTGGGCTATGCGTATAATGGAGACACTCCTGTGGGTCGCCGTATTCATAATCCGGGGACCAAGCCTGACAAGGATAAATTATATGATCTCTATGACTCCACAGGCGTTGTGGGCTTCATCCATGGGCTGCATCCACTCTATGATCAGCTTGTCCGCATTTTCAGAGAAAACATTGCTCCTAGTGGTGGCAACAATGATGCCATTCGCACCTCTCTTGTTGATCTCCTCGCTTTTGCTCATGAGTGTGCCACTTCGTCTGACCCGGCTGAGGACTTTACCCTTGATGTGATGGATTTCATCTTCTATGAGATCAAGGATGCTATCATTCAGAGGAACACTGTGCCATATGCTCCTTACATCATGCTCCTCATCAAGCAGGCCCTTGGAGATTATGATATCCATGATGATTGTGTGGAGCACCTTGTCAAGAAGATGTATGTCAAGAAGAAGAGGTCTACTGCTCCTTCAGCTGCCTATCCTAGCACATTCATGGCGGATGCGAGGTCGAGTGCTTCTACACGTGTTCAGAGGGCTGCTGCGTCTTCTTTGTCCAGGGAGGTGAGGAAGCTCAGTTGGTTTGAGCGGAATGTTCTGTGCATGAAGGTAGAGATCCACCGTGAGAACTACCAAGCCTATGTTGAGAGGAAGAACATTCAGGACACCCAGCAGCTGATCCTTCACCATCTCAGTGGTGCTCAGACCGCCGATCCCACTCCTACCGCTCCTACATCCTATGAAGCTTGGAACACCGACCGCTACAATTGGGTTGAGATGCAGAAGCATCTCTTTGCTGCTCCAGATGCTCCCGCAGGAGGTGCTCATGCAGAGGCTGAGGAGGACTTGGAGGCTGAGGATGAAGATGCTGGAGCTGATGAGGATGATGGCGGAGATGATGATGATGACGGAGCTGATTATGCTAAGGACTCCGACGACATCGGTGATTGGGAGGATTGATTCCTCGGGGCATGTAGCATCGCTCTTCTCTCTTTTTGGTGTCTTGATGCCAAAGGGGGAGAAGTAGTTCTATTAGGAGTCTCACGGGATTTGCATGGGTGGGAACACAAGCTTGCGCATTTATCATTCATTTGGCGCTTGTGTTTCTTCTTATTTTATTTGTCTTAAGATTGGAACTTCGTGTGGTTTATTTGCTACTACCGTGTGTATGAGACTATGTTATATGATCTATATGTGCCATCTGGAACCTTATGTTTATTCACTTATGTTTTGTGAGCACTTGGTTTATGTGTGAGATGGCTATGGAATTATTGTCCGGTATCTCGTTATTATCATATTCGGAATTCCATAATGTTTGAGTTATCTATGCAAAGGTATGTCTCCTCCAAACTCATTTGTGTAGATGCACACATTTAGGGGGAGCTTTATTTCTCGCTCAAATATTTGTTGTTTGAAATATTCGATCTCTCTTGCAAATCCTAGTGTTATCATCTAACACCAAAAAGGGGGAGATTGAAAGTGCAAACTTTGTATCCCTCAGGTTTTGTGTGTTAGATAACAACATTAGGAATTTTATGTGTGTTAAGTGATGCAGATTTTACAGCTCAGGAAGTTCCAGGCCGGATAATCCGGCCAGGGGCCGGATAATCCGCCCCCTCTGGCGAGTGGCCAAAAAACGGCTAAGTCCCTGGCTCGGCGTCATGCAGTAACCGGGCCGGATATTCCGGCCAGGGGGCCGGATAATCCCCCCCCCCCGGCGAGTGCTCAAAAACGGCTAAGGACCTGCATCGGCGTCACCCAGTATAGGGGCCGGATATTCCGGCCAGGGGGGCGGATATTCCGCCCCCCTTCGACGACCTCAGAATTTCGGCTAAGGACCAGAGTCGGCGTCAACCAGATGTGGGGGGCGGATAATCCGGCCAGGGGGCCGGATAATCCGGCCAGGGGGCCGGATAATCCGGCCATACTTTGGCCGGATAATCTGCCCCTCCAAGTCAGCAACGGCTACATTTTGGGAGGGGCTATAAATACCCCTCCCCTTCTTCCACCTCAAGCTGCTCGAGCTGTGCAAGAAGAACACCCATTTGGAGCCACCAAATTCGCAAGATCTCCTCCCTCAACCCACCAAAGCTCTTGATCTTTGGAGAATCGAAGGAGAAGGCCTTGATCTACATCCTCACCGAAGCGATTTGATTTCCCCTCTCATTTGCTTGAGGGCTGATGTCTACGCACTTCTATTCTTGTAGACACTTGTTGGGCCTCCAAGTGCAGAGGTTTGTAGAACAGCAGCAAGTTTCCCTTAAGTGGATCACCCAAGGTTTATCGAACTCAGGGAGGTTAGAGGTCAAAGCTATCCCTCTCAAGCAACCCTGCAATTATGATACAGAAAGTCTCTTGTGTCCCCAACACACCCAATACACTTGTCAGATGTATAGGTGCACTAGTTCGGCGAAGAGATAGTGAAATACAAGTGGTATAGATGATCATAAGTAGCAAACGTGATGTGAAATAAATATCGCTGCGAGCAAACAAGTAACAAAATAGCAAGTAAACGGTATGCAAAGCTTGGAAACAAGGCCTAGGGATCATACTTTCACTAGTGGACACACTCCCAACAATATAACATGACTGAACAAGTAACTTCTCTTTGCTAAGGCACTCTGAATTACCCTCCTATTGAATAACACTAATCATTGTGTAGTGGCTACAGAAGCACCCCTTAAAGTTCATCAAGTACTTGACAAACACCACTCATAGAGATATCCAAATCAGATCACAATTCAAGATAGAAATCATTGCAACTTAAACCAAGTACTAACACGGTGCACACACTGTCAACTTTACACCATGAAAGGAGGAATAGATCACTCAAACTATCATAGCAATAATTATTCTCATAATCCACAAGAGATCACAATCATAGCCTAAACCAAGTACCACCATGATGCACGCACTGTCACCGTTACACCATAGCAGGAGGAATAGATTACTTTAATAACATTGCTAGAGTACACAAAATATCTGAATAATAACATGTACTTGTTCAACATGATACAAAGCTCACGATCACATAAAGATCACATCATGGGAGAGAGAGGTGAACCACATAGCTACCGGTAGAGCCCTTAGCCCCGGGGATGAACTACTCCCTCCTCATCATAGGAGACAACAAGGTTGATGGAGATGGCGGTGAGGTCGATGGAGACAGCGGAGACGGCGATGGAGACCGATGGAGATGGCTCCGGGGGCACTTCCCCGTCCCGGCAGGGTGCCGGAACAGAGACTTCTGTCCCCCGAAATTCGTCGGCGACGGCGGTGGAGCTGCGGAACTGTTTCTGGAAAATTGCCGAATCCCCTAGGGTTTTCCATCCCGAGGCTTCTTATAGGCGAAGGGGCGATGTCAGAGGAGGGCCAGGGCCTCCTCACACATGGCTGGCGCGCCCAGGGGCCTGGCCGCGCCACCTGTGTGTGTGGGGCCCCTGTGCCCCACCTCCTACTCCTCTTCGGATCTCTGGAAGCTTCCGGGTAAAATAAGACTTCACGAACTTGTTTCGTCCAATTCCGAGAATATTTCCTGTGTATCACTTCTGAAACACAAAAACAGCAGAAAACAGGGAACTGGCACTGTGGCAACTCGTTAATAGGTTAGTTCCGGAAAATGCATAAAAGTGCCACTAAGTGTAACGAAACAATAGGCAAATGGTGTAAAAACAAGCATGGAGCATCAAAAATTATAGATACGTTTGAGACGTATCAAGCATCCCCAAGCTTAACTCCTGCTCGTCCTCGAGTAGGTAAGTGATAACAAAGAATAATTTTTGAGGTGACATGCACCTACACAATCTTGATCATATATGTAAGCATTGGTGAGCTGGGATCAATAGAACTTAAAACATGGGCATGAAAGATATAATCATGACAATAAGAACTTAGCAACCATGTTGTAAACATGCAAATGAACACAAACAAAAGATCATGATAATGAAACAATGAAAGTCAAACGTGTGTTCAAATCATAAGGAAAAACATACAAATGGTTTTCAGCTTGTCCTTCAAAGAGAGCAAAACATAAATGCATAGGACACCTCAAAGTTTAAGAGGGCGACTAGATACAAATAATTTAAGAACAAGTGAAACCAACAATATGAATCAATCAATGAACTTTGGGACAATGCATATCACACTAAGAATGACAACTATGCTCTCTTAATGGTGCATAAAGAAAGAAGGTGGTGACTCAACATAAAAGTAAAAGAAAGGCCCTTCGAAGAGGGAAGCAGTGATTTAAACATGTGCTAGAGCTTTTCATTTGTAAAACAGAGAGATAAAACTTGATTTTGAGAGGTGGTTGTCTTTGTCAACGACTGGCAATGGGGTTCTTACTATCTTCCATACAAAAATAAAGCAAGTTTTTGAGAGAGAGATTGGCACTCTTGTGCTCTTTTTATAAAACTTGGCACTCCTCCCCACCATTTCCTTTCACATACCATGGCTAACCGATTCCATCGGGTGCCCACCAACATTCACATTCATTGGAGGAGTGCCTTTTTTCTTTCTTTTTTTCTTTTTGGAATAAGCAATATGGAAGATAGCAAATCCGACCACTACGTCCCCATGAGCTGAAAACAGTGTCACAAAACGAGAAGTGTTTTGAAGGTTTTTGAAAGGTAGCACACGAAAATTTTACTTTGGAATGGCTTATAAATACCATGCATAGGAATTTATAGTGGACACAATGGCAAACTTGGCTTTTAGGAGTTGGATGCACGAGTAGAGCTCATACTCAGTACAAGGCGAGGGCTAGCAAAAGACTGGGAGCGACCAACTAAGAGAGCAATAATGGCCATAATCATGCAAAGCGACAAAGCGACATTAAAAGAAGCATACGATGGCATCAAAAGTCAAAAACTAAATGATCATGAAGGCTAATGGCGACTTTGTAAGAGTCTAACATGTGTGAGCATGCGCCAAGTCAACCCAAATAAAGCATCAAGGAGAAAACCAAAATAATGCTTCCATACAATAAAAACAACGCATGATTTTTTTCAAAGGCTCATTAAGCAATCTCAGTTATTTGAGACAAGTCATGCTACAGCAAAACCACTAAGCATACTATCAAAAAGACATCAAGCATGACATGAAAAAGCCTAAGACGCAGTCTACACAAGCTCCTTCTTGTACCACTTTTTTGCATAAAGCTTTTTCTCTTTTCCAACACCATTTGAAATTTTTAAAGACACCTCTTTTGATGAAAACCAATAAAGATCAGAGGCAAAAATACACCTTGATGAAAAGGTATGACAAGGTCTGAACGCAAATCAAGGCGAAAACAAAAACCAAAAGCAGTAGCAGAAAAAGAAGAACACTCGGTGAACGATAAGAGTGAAAAACTGAGTGTTCTTAGCAAATGAAAACGAGTTCATCTCCTCCAAAAGAAACATGATGTGATCTAACCATTTATTGCAGCAAACAAACAAACCTAACCAACTAAGAAAACTAAAACAACTGACGCTCCAAGAAAAACACATAGTGCATGAAGCAATAAAAATATAGTGTTTTGAAAGGTGACCTGATTTTTGCCGATGAAGAAGGGGTGCCTCGGGGGCATCCCCAAGCTTTGACGCTTGTACTTCTTGGATATTTCTTGGGGTGATGCATGGGCATCCCCAAGCTTGAGCTTTTGTCCATTCTTCAACTCATCTCATCATTCTCCAATCCCTACACTTGAAAACTTCCTTCATACAAAACTAAACACAATTCTATTAGCAACATTAGTGTAAGCATAAAATATATTCAACCTCTTTTAGCTTCAGGTTTCAACCCAAAACCACCACATATAAAGTATATACTACTGTAGCAACTTCCACAAGAGTTCCATGATAAAAAAGAACTCAAAAGAAAGCGATAAAGTGGCAAAAACAAATATTGGCAGAAATCTGTCAAAACTGAACAGCTGACAAAGGTCGAATTTGTGAGGGGTTTTATGTTGCTCAAATCAAAAAGTGTTCAACTAACGAAAGTTTGGATATAACCTGGGGCATATGCACAAGAAATCGCAGGTCCAAAAGATATACAGAGAATTTATACGAATTTTTACGGTGCAGCACCGAAAACTGTTTCACGACAGCAACATCCCCAAATCTTACCTCACTCAAATTAGAGGCTTCTCTTGGCACAACAATGAAGTAAAAAGGATAAGGAGCGGTCATTACAGTAGTAATGACTTCCAAGACTCAAATAAAAGAAAAAGTACTGAAAATAAACAATGGGTTATCTCCCAAGAGTGCTTTTCTTTAACGCCTTTGAGCTAGGCGCAGTAATTTGCAAAGATGCTCATGTGGGCGCCATATAAAAGCTTGAGGCAAAGGCGCCATATAGGAACTTAAAGCAATAGAGAGCATCAAAAAGCAAATGTGAAAGACATTTATATCTGAACCACTTCCTATGCATAGGAATCTTGTAAGAAAATAAATCAACGAGGCACATAGTAGCAAGCATGGATAGATAAAATAAGTGCCACTGCAAGATTTGCAACATAAAGAGGGGAAACTTAATATTGTTGAGATCCATCAAACCATGTTTCCCTCTCTCATAATAACTTTCAGTAGCATCATGAATAGAACTAACAATATAACTATCACATAAAACATCCCTATCATGAGCTACATGCATAAAAGAATTAATACTCACCGCAGGAACAATAGTAGTAGGAGCAAATTCAATAGAATAATTATTCTCATCAACATAATCATCATAAATAGGAGGTATATTGTAATCATAACTAATTTTTTCCTCAATAGTAGGTGAACTGAAAATATTATACTCATCATCACAAGCTACAGAACTACTATGTCGCAAAGCATATTCTTCAAACATATCATCATAAGAAGGAACATCACATAGGGGAGATAAAATATCATCAGAGCAAACTTTCTCCACTAAAGCTGGGGAACTAAAAAGATCATCAAAACTAGCTTCCCCAAGCTTAGACTTTTCCATAGCATTAGCAATAATGGTGTTCAAAGAGTTCATACTAATAACATTGCCATTAGCATGCAAATAAAGTTCCATAGGTTTTTTAATTTTCTCTTCAAACACTTCATGTCCTAACTCAAGATAAATACTATAAAGCTCTCTAATTTTTTTGTTGTTTTCCATTAAGCCTAACTAGTGAAAATAAAAACAAGAAACAAAAAGATATAATTGCAGAATCTAAAGGAAATAACTCCGAGCACTCACACAGGAGGATGCGAGTACCTTTTACCTTACCTCCCCGGCAACGGCGCCAGAAAAGAGCTTGATGTCTACGCACTTCTATTCTTGTAGACACTTGTTGGGCCTCCAAGTGCAGAGGTTTGTAGAACAGCAGCAAGTTTCCCTTAAGTGGATCACCCAAGGTTTATCGAACTCAGGGAGGTTAGAGGTCAAAGCTATCCCTCTCAAGCAACCCTGCAATTACGATACAGAAAGGCTCTTGTGTCCCCAACACACCCAATACACTTGTCAGATGTATAGGTACACTAGTTCGGCGAAGAGATAGTGAAATACAAGTGGTATAGATGATCATAAGTAGCAAACGTGATGTGAAATAAATATCGCTGCGAGCAAACAAGTAACAAAATAGCAAGTAAACGGTATGCAAAGCTTGGAAACAAGGCCTAGGGATCATACTTTCACTAGTGGACACACTCCCAACAATATAACATGACTGAACAAGTAACTTCTCTTTGCTAAGGCACTCTGAATTACCCTCCTATTGAATAACACTAATCATTGTGTAGTGGCTACAGAAGCACCCCTTAAAGTTCATCAAGTACTTGACAAACACCACTCATAGAGATATCCAAATCAGATCACAATTCAAGATAGAAATCATTGCAACTTAAACCAAGTACTAACACGGTGCACACACTGTCAACTTTACACCATGAAAGGAGGAATAGATCACTCAAACTATCATAGCAATAATTATTCTCATAATCCACAAGAGATCACAATCATAGCCTAAACCAAGTACCACCATGATGCACGCACTGTCACCGTTACACCATAGCAGGAGGAATAGATTACTTTAATAACATTGCTAGAGTACACAAAATATCTGAATAATAACATGTACTTGTTCAACATGATACAAAGCTCATGATCACATAAAGATCACATCATGGGAGAGAGAGGTGAACCACATAGCTACCGGTAGAGCCCTTAGCCCCGGGGATGAACTACTCCCTCCTCATCATAGGAGACAGCAAGGTTGATGGAGATGGCGGTGAGGTCGATGGAGACGGCGGAGACGGCGATGGAGACCGATGGAGATGGCTCCGGGGGCACTTCCCCGTCCTGGCAGGGTGCCGGAACAGAGACTTCTGTCCCCCGAAATTCGTCGGCGACGGCGGCGGAGCGGCGGAACTGTTTCTGGAAAATTGCCGAATCCCCTAGGGTTTTCCGTCCCGAGGCTTCTTATAGGCGAAGGGGCGATGTCAGAGGAGGGCCAGGGCCTCCTCACACATGGCTGGCGCGGCCAGGGGCCTGTCCGCGCCACCTGTGTGTGTGGGGCCCCTGTGCCCCACCTCCTACTCCTCTTCGGATCTCTGGAAGCTTCCGGGTAAAATAAGACTTCAGGAACTTGTTTCGTCCAATTCCGAGAATATTTCCTGTGTATCACTTCTGAAACACAAAAACAGCAGAAAACAGGGAACTGGCACTGTGGCAACTCGTTAATAGGTTAGTTCCGGAAAATGCATAAAAGTGCCACTAAGTGTAACGAAACAATAGGCAAATGGTGTAAAAACAAGCATGGAGCATCAAAAATTATAGATACGTTTGAGACGTATCAAGGGCCCTTGTGTCTTGGGTTCCCTTGTGTCCCTTGACTTTGTTTTGTGTGATTGATATCTTGATACTTGTTGATTGAGATCTTTGTGGTGCTTGGGAGCCTCCAATTCAGTTGTGGAGTTGTGCCCCAAGTTTTGTAAAGGCCGATTCCGCCTTGAGGAATCCCTTAGTGGAAAGTGAGCTAGGCCTTTGTGGCGGAAGCTTGCACCGGAGAATAGGGTGAGCCTTTGTGGCGTTGGTTAGGCCTTTGTGGCAACCACACCCCTCCAACGTAGACGTACTTCCCCTAAAAAGGAAGGAACTACGGGAATTACATCCGTGTCTCCGTGTGCTCCACTCTCGGTTACCTCTATCCTTTATTGCCTTTACTACTTGTATCTTGCTTAGCTTGCTAGTTGTCATATAGGTAAATTCACCTTAGTTGCATATCTAGAGAATTTACCTTTTGTGTCAAGCCTAAATTGAAAAAGAATTAAAATTTGTGTAGCACCTATTCACCCCCCCCCCCTATAGGTGCCCATACGATCCGTTCAGACGGGGAGCCGTCAATTCCCGGTCATAGACGGGGAGGATGAGGCAGATGGCGGCGGGTGCTAGGGTTTTCATCCTACCCGCCGCCTCTCTATCTTCCACGTGGGAGAGGAAAACAATTGGTAATCAGGCCATAGAGTTCAGCGATTGTATTGGCATTGACTACCGAACTAGTGTGTGATACGTCTCAAACGTATCCATAATTTTTGATGCTCCATGCTTGTTTTTACACCATTTGCTTAGTGTTTCGTTACACTTCGTGGCACTTTTATGCATTTTCCAGAACCAACCTATTAACAAGTCGCCACAGTGCCAGTTCCCTGTTTTCTGCTATTTTTGTGTTTCAGAAAAGTTACACATGAAATATTCTCGGAATTGGACGAAACCAAAGCCAGTCGCCCAGAATTTTACCGAAGTTTCTAGAGAACCGAAGAGGAGACGGAGTGGGGCCACGAGGGGCCCTCACACCAGGGCAGCATGGCCAGGGGCTGGGCCACGCCCCCTATGTGTGAAACCGCCTCGGTCCACTTCCGACGATGCCCCTTCGCCTATAAAGACCCCCCAACAAGAAAAACCTAAGGGCCCGATCAGTTTTTCAAAACACATCGCGATCCGCCGCCGCCGTCGACCCGAAGATCGGGAGGGTCCAGAAGCTCTTCCCGGCACCCCGCCGGAGAGGGGAATCGCCACTGGAGGTCTTCTTCATCGCCATGCTTGCCTCCGGAGCGATGAGTGAGTAGTCTACCTTGGACTATGGGTCCATAGCAGTAGCTAGATGGTTGTCTTCTCCACCATGTGCTTCATGTTTAGATCTCATGAGCTGCCCTACATGATTGAGATCACCGTTATGTAATTCTACATGTTTGGTTTGTTGGGATCCGATGAATATTGGTGTTATGCTTGAGTTGAAGTACTGAAATTTATCTTTTGTTATCTCTATGTTGTTTATGATCTTGCATGCTCTCTGTTGTTAGTAGCTATCTTGGCCGAGTAGTTGCTAGTGACTCCAAGAGGGGGTATTTATGCTCGATAGTGGGTTCATGCCTCTATTTAATCTGGGGGAGTGACAGAAACCTCTAAGGTTGTAGATGTGATGTTGCTACTAGGGGGAAAACAACATTCATATGCTCGAGGGCATATGCTTTGTTTACATTACACACTTTGCTTAATGCAATTATCTGTTGTTCGCAACTTAATACTCATGGGATGTTCGGACGATATCCCCATGAGTGGATTATTAGTCATAGATGCAGTTGGATGGCGATCTATGTATTTTGTTGTAATGCCCATAGTAAATCTCATAGTGATCCTCTCATCATATGCACGTTATCTTTATTCTATCAATTGCCCAACTGTAATTTGTTTACCCAGCTTGTATTATTTTATCTTATGGAGAGACACCACTAGTGAACTGTGGATCCCGGTCCTATTTCCATTATATTGCTATCACCTGTTTACTTTACTCGCACTGTTTACTTTACTCGCATACTATTATCATTTTCCACTCGATACGCTCATACCCTTTGTTTCAAGCAAACCGGTGAGATTGACAACCTCATCGTAAGTTGGGAACAAAGTATTTGGTTATGTTGTGTGCAGGTTCCGTGTTGCTATTGGTTGAAGACGAGTCAACAAGTGTCATAAACGGCGCCCTTGTTGGAGTGTTATTAGGCCAGTCAGCATCACCTTCAGTCGTTTGTTTGCTCCTCTCCTAATCGACATACCTTGGTTTCTTAACTGGGGGAAAATCTTGCTGCTATATTCATCACACCTTTCTCTTGGGGTTCCCAACGGGCTGGTCATTCAACTAGGCACCAGCTCTTTTTTCTATCAACCAGCAATCAAGCTCTTTTCTGGCGCCGTTGCCGGGGAGGAAGAAGACTTCTGCGAGGGGAGTTTTCGCACGCACATCCTTTACTTTGTTTTAAGTTTTGCTTTACTTTATTTTTACTTGCATCGTTTTATCAAAAATACAAAAAAAAATTATTAGTTCCTACTATAGTTGTTATTTTTGTTGGTCTGTTATTGTCTTCTTTTATCATGCTTTCTATCAATGGTTGGTTTCTTTAAAACTAAATCTTTTTTGGCAAGGTGGGTTCACAAAAAAGCAGAAAAATTATTATGAGGAACACCGCTTGTCACAAAAAGGGAAACACTTACGGGAACAAATCAATAGATTGTATATCATTGCTAGAAATCTGTGCTCTACTTATAATGTTACTTATTACTTTGATAGATCTTGTTGCTGTAGGAGGTATAAACACCTCCCTTTTCAATGTGAGTATAATGATGATGTTACCATATCTTCTTATATTAATGGAAATTATGACTTTTATGATGTGGAACAAATTGAAGAATTTATTGCTTGGAAGGGTGCATTCGAACTTGCTTATTTGCTTGAAAATACTGATGATGCACCTTATAAATATGAGGTTTATGATATACTCACATATTGCTTTGATAATTACAAGGAAGAAAATGGCTATATTTTTAAATACCTTAATAGATGGTCTCCAACGGAAGAGACTAATGCCTTGAAGGAGCCTATGGAAGAAGAAATTGCTGAAACTGGAAGCTCATTGGATGAAAAAGCGGAGGAGAGTGATGACCAAGAGGAGGAAGAATGGAGCTACCCATGTCTACCTCCCAATAAGAGTAACTCTCTAACTAACACCTTATTTGATTGCCCTCCATGCTTAACAAAAGAGGATGAGTGTGATATTTATATTGTTGAGTTTGTTCATGCACTAGTGGAAAAAAGCCTATTGGTGGCGCACCGTTTTGGCATATGTGTGGCGCATATGGGATGCGCCACCAATGCCACGCCACTAATAACAGATTATTGGTGGCGCATCTCAATATGCGCCACGCATATGTTGAATATTAGTGGCGCATATAGCATATACGCCATTAGTGTCTTATGCGTGGCGCATATTGCTATATGCGCCACCAATACATAATGCGCCACTAAATACCTACAATATGCGCCACTGATATTTCGTACAGGTCCAAAAAAAACTGATATTTTCTGGTATTTATACACAGCAATGCACAAGAATATATATAGGTATACAATATAACTGCAGAATACACAGCATGCAGTACAAAACAAATATATCATCATCACAAACAATTAGATCCATAATAGTGACAAAGTTCCCGAATATTATAAGTGTTAGAGCATATATAGCCCAAGTCCATGCATTACACACACTACACATCTCACCAAAAGACCGAGTAGACTACACCCGCAATGGTGAGCAAGACCGGGAGCACGATCATCAAGGTCTTCATCTGGTTGTTGTTTCTCCGCTCTCCTAGGAGGTGGATCCTCCACCTAGCTTCTGCTAGCTCTCTCGTCGGATACCCCTTGTAGGAGTTCCCGCTGAACTTGTTCACTTGCTTCTGGCAATCCTCCCACTCATCGTAGACTCCTGGTACCCATCCTTTGTACACCACGTAGCATCTCGACATCTCTGAAGACAAAGCCATATATATAGTATTCAAGCTATAAGAAAAGAGTTACATATGTCGACAAAGCCATATATCATATGCAACCGAAAGAATGAAGGATTAACATGCATGTCTGAAAGAGCATTTCCCGCCTAATTGATTTTGGCGTTTGTTAACAATACATTATCTATTAATGTGTGATTATGCTTTGCAGGATTTAATTATGTTCTTGCACAAGATATTGGGTTTCCTATATTATACTTGATATTTAATATTGCCCAAAGGAAATTATTGAGGAAATGGTGAAAATATGCTCTGGGAGAAGTTTCAAATGAAGTTGGGTCAGTTAGGCCGGCTTTAGCCGGTCCCCAGACCGGCTATAGCCGGACTGCCCGATTTCGGAAGGGGTCCTGCGCCTCTGGACTCAACCGGCTATTTGTCTGGCTATTTCCGGCTGGGCCGGATATTTCAGGCCGGCTATAGCCGGTGTGAGGCCGGCTTTAGCCGGTGTGGCCGGCTTTAGCCGGACTTAACTCCGGCTATAGCCGGACTTCCTGGCTGGCAACGGTCAGATTTTGTGGGGGGTATAAATACCCCCCACCTTCTTCTCCAATGGGCAGCTCGTGAAAATAGAAGAAGACCACCATTGTTGAGCTCTCAAATCAACTAGATCTCCTCCCTCAACCCACCAAAGCTCTTGATCTTTGGAGAATCGAAGGAGAAGACCATCATCTACATCCTCACCGAAGCGATTTGATTTCCCCTCTCATTTGCTTGAGGGCCCTTGTGTCTTGGGTTCCCTTGTGTCCCAAGACCTTGTTTGTGTATTTGATATATTGCTACTTGTTGTTTGACAGCATTGTGTTGTGCTTGGGAGCCTCCAATTCGGTTGTGGATGCGTGCCCCAAGATTGTAAAGGCCGGTTCCGCCTTGAGGAATCCCTTAGTGGAAAGTGAGCTAGGCCTTTGTGGCGGAAGCTTGCACCGGAGAATAGGGTGAGCCTTTGTGGCGTTGGTTAGGCCTTTGTGGCAACCACACCCCTCCAACGTAGACGTACTTCCCCTAAAAAGGAAGGAACTACGGGAATTACATCCGTGTCTCCGCGTGCTCCACTCTCGGTTACCTCTATCCTTTACTGCCTTTAGGGGGGTGGCCGCGCCGCCCCTGTGTGTGGGGGCCACGTGGCCCCCCTCCGTCAGGTCTTCGGATGTTTGGGAGCTTCCCCGTGAAATATGACTTCAGGAACTTGTTTCGTCCAATTCCGAGAATATTTCCTGTGTATCACTTCTGAAACACAAAAACAGCAGAAAACAGGAAACTGGCACTGTGGCACTTCGTTAATAGGTTAGTTCCAGAAAATGTATAAAAGTACCACTAAGTGTAACGAAACAATAGGCAAATGGTGTAAAAATAAGCATGGAGCATCAAAAATTATAGATACGTTTGAGATGTATCAAGCATCCCCAAGCTTAACTCCTGCTCGTCCTCGAGTAGGTAAGTGATAACAAAGAATAATTTTTGAGGTGACATGCACCTACACAATCTTGATCATATATGTAAGCATTGGTGAGCTGGGATCAATAGAACTTAAAACATGGGCATGAAAGATATAATCATGACAATAAGAACTTAGCAACCATGTTGTAAACATGCAAATGAACACAAACAAAAGATCATGATAATGAAACAATGAAAGTCAAACGTGTGTTCAAATCATAAGGAAAAACATACAAATGGTTTTCAGCTTGTCCTTCAAAGAGAGCAAAACATAAATGCATAGGACACCTCAAAGTTTAAGAGGGCGACTAGATACAAATAATTTAAGAACAAGTGAAACCAACAATATGAGTTAATCAATGAACTTTGGGACAATGCATATCACACTAAGAATGACAACTATGCTCTCTTAATGGTGCATAAAGAAAGAAGGTGGTGACTCAACATAAAAGTAAAAGAAAGGCCCTTCGCAGAGGGAAGCAGTGATTGCAAGTTTTATAACCTTCAAAAATTATGGTACTTACCGGCTTTGAGCTCTCATTGCCCCCATCATAAGCATCTTGAATGGTTAAAGTTAATGCGAGAACAGTTATGATGCATATGCTTGACAAATCATAAGTTGAAAACCTCATGTCCCGTGAATACGAGTACCCAAACCATGCTAATTTACTTAGAGTCCCAAGCAAGGCTCTTGTCATTGTAAGTATATGCATATCATTGAGAACCGCCAATGGGGTACCTCCGTGCCCGATGACATGGAACAAGCCCACACCAAAATGACAGGACAAGCAGACAATGAACACCTCGACATCTCTTTTATTTGCTATATTGTTTAGCTTTTTATTGTGAGATGCGTCGTCGAATGTTCACCATGGGTATGCTGCAAATTTCCACCATGAATTATGCATGGCTTAGATTGGTGGCCCGGCGTTTCCCTAACACATATAAAAACTCCATGATCCTCACAAGATTCCCAATTCATTTCACACAGCGGGCATCCATAAACAAAAGATCACGATATCAACTCAAATAAGAAGTGCAATGTTGAAAGCTTGCCCCATGACAGCATGGCTGGGCTAGAATCCAACTTACAACTTGCAAGCATAACAACTCAGCATAAAAGACCACAATGTCAAATTTTTAAGAACAGGAAAAAGTAAAGTGTGCCTTCCGGTTCGTGAGAGCTTTACTGACCGAATTTCGCATAACACTGGTAAGAGTTTAATTTGAAGAGAAAATAAAAGCAAGTCAAATTTACTTGGAATAGCAAATTGCTAATAGGTATGTATGGTGGACATAATGGAAAACTTTGGCTTTTAGGAGTTGGATGCACGAGTAGAGCTCATACTCAGTACAAGGCGAGGGCTAGCAAAAGATTGGGAGCGACCAACTAAGAGAGCAATAATGGCCATAATCATGCAAAGCGACAAAGCGACATTAAAAGAAGCATACGATGGCATCAAAAGTCAAAAACTAAATGATCATGAAGGCTAATGGCGACTTTGGAAGAGTCTAACATGTGTGAGCATGCGCCAAGTCAACCCAAATAAAGCATCAAGGAGAAAACCAAAATAATGCTTCCATACAATAAAAACAACGCATGATTTTTCAAAGGCTCATTAAGCAATCTCAGTTATTTGAGACAAGTCATGCTACAGCAAAACCACTAAGCATACTATCAAAAAGACATCAAGCATGACATGAAAAAGCCTAAGCCGCAGTCTACACAAGCTCCTTCTTGTACCACTATTTTGCACAAAGCTTTTTCTCTTTTCCAACACCATTTGAAATTTTTATAAACACCTCTTTTGATGAAAACCAATGAAGATCAGAGGCAAAAATACACCTTGATGAAAAGATATGACAAGATCTGAACGCATATCAAGGCGAAAACGAAAACCAAAAGCAGTAGCAGAAAAAGTAGAACACTCGATTTTTAATAAGAGTGAAAACTAGAGCATTCTTTGCAAATGAAAACGAGTACATCTCCTCCAAAGGAAATTTGTTGGGGTCCAACCATTTATTGCAGCAAACAAACAAACTAAACCAACTAAGAAAACTAAAACAACTGACGCTCCAAGAAAAACACATAGTGCATGAAGCAATAAAAATATAGTGTTTTGAAAGGTGACCTGATTTTTGCCGATGAAGAAGGGGTGCCTCGGGGGCATCCCCAAGCTTTGACGCTTGTACTTCTTGGATATTTCTTGGGGTAATGCATGGGCATCCCCAAGCTTGAGCTTTTGTCCATTCTTCAACTCATCTCATCATTCTCCAATCCCTACACTTGAAAACTTCCTTCATACAAAACTAAACACAATTCTATTAGCAACATTAGTGTAAGCATAAAATATATTCAACCTCTTTTAGCTTCAGGTTTCAACTCAAAACCACCACATATAAAGTATATACTACTGTAGCAACTTCCACAAGAGTTCTATGATAAAAAAGAACTCAAAAGAAAGCGATAAAGTGGCAAAAACAAATATTGGCAGAAATCTGTCAAAACTGAACAGCTGATAATGGACGAATTTTTGAGGGATTTTATGTTGCTCAAATCAAAAAGTGTTCAACTAAGAAATGTTTGGATATAACCTGGGGCATATGCACAAGAAATCGCAGGTCCAAAAGATAAACAGAGAATTGTCACGAATTTTTACGGTGCAGCACCGAAAACAGTTTCAGGACAGCAATAACCCCAAATCTTTACCTCGCTCAAATTAGAGGCTTCTCTTGGCACAAAGACGAAATAAACAAGATAAGGAGCGGTCATTACAGTAGTAATGACTTCCAAGACTCAAATAAAAGAAAAGGTACTGAAAAGTAAACAATGGGTTATCTCCCAAGAGTGCTTTTCTTTAACGCCTTTGAGCTAGGCGCAGAAAAGTGCGAATCAAGTATTTTCAGAAGAAGCATCAAGATCAACAGCAGAGGTCTTATCAATAAGACATTGTATTTCATCCACATAAGTTTTAGAAGACTCTTTGTGATCATTCTTTGGCACACTATTCTCATCAAAAAGATTTTCAGTACAAATCCAGTCAAAATTATTTTCAAAAGCTTCACTCAATCCCAAAAGCTTGCAAGGAATGGGTATTTCGGGCTCTTTATCATCTGTACTAATAACATTTATAGGAGAACCGAGTTTATTAAAACGTTTAAGAACCTTCCTAGCTTCAACAACGACATCCTTAAATTCTAGGCGCAGAGTTTCCAAGATAAAAGCTTTCTTTTCGGGATCCTCAATTTCATGAAGCTTGAGGAACATGTATTGCATATAGGGATTAAGACTAGCAAACCTAGTTTCCAACATATCAATTAAACAAACAGAAGCAACTTCAATACTAGGAGCAAGCTCAATCCAAGATTTTTCCTCAACTTCCTCATGCATACTAATGTGATTAAAGAACTCCTCAATGTTTCTATTTCCAATAATTGAACCACTACCTACTGAGAGGTCCTCCAGAACGAACTTAGGAAACAGCATGATAAACTAAAGTAAAGTAAAAACAACTACCAAGGATTCTAATTTTTTTGGATTTTTGATAAAAAGCAATGCAGGTAAAATAAAATAAAGTAAAGCAAAACAAATAACAAAGTAAAGAATGTGTGTGCGAAGAACTCCCCTCGCAGAAGTCTTCTCTCTTCCCCGGCAACGGCGCCAGAAAAGTAGCTGATGCTTAAGGTGAATGTGGCAACAGACAGTCCTTGTGCGTGGTGAATGACCAGCCCGTTGGGAACCCCAAGAGGAAGGTATGATGAGTGCAGCGGCTAGTTTTCCCTCAGTTAAGAAACCAAGGTTTATCGATCAGGAGAAGAGAGACGATGACGACTGAAGGTGTTTGTGGAACCTGCACACACACAAACAAATACTTTGTCCCCAACTTGCGATGAGGTTGTCAATCTCACCGGTTTGCTTGAAACAAAGGTTATGAGTGTATCGAGTGGAAAACAGTAGTAATATGCTAGTAAAATAAACAGTGCGGGAAAAGTAAACAGGTGATTGCAATATGATTAAAATAGGACCGGGGTCCACAGTTCACTAGTGGTGTCTCTCCATAGATAAATAACATGCTGGGTAAACAAATTACAGTTGGGCAATTGATAGAATAAAGATAACGTGATATGTCAAGAAGATCACTATGAGATTTACTCTGGCATTACAACAAAATACATAGACCGCCATCCAACTGCATCTATGACTAATAATCCACCCTCGGGGATATCATCCGAACACCCCAAAAGTATTAAGTTGCGAACAACAGATAATTGCATTAAGCAAAGTGTGTAATGTAAACAAAGCATATGCCCTTGAGCATATGAATGTTGTTTTCTCCCTAGTAGCAACAGCACATCTACCACCTTAGAGGTTTCTGTCACTCCCCCAGGTGAAATAGAGGCATGAACCCACTATCGAGCATAAATACCCCCTCTTGGAGTCACTAGCAACTACTCGGCCAAGATAGCTACTAACAACGGAGAGCATGCAAGATCATAAACAACATAGAGATAACAAAAGATATAATTCAGTACAGCAACTTAATCATAAACACCAATATTCATCGGATCCCAACAAACCAACATCATAGAATTACATAACGGTGATCTCAATCATGTAGGGCAGCTCATGAGATCTAAACATGAAGCACATGGTGGAGAAGACAACCATCTAGCTACTGCTATGGACCCATAGTCCAAGGTAGACTACTCACTCATCGCTCCGGAGGCAAGCATGGCGATGAAGAAGACCTCCGGTGGCGATTCCCCTCTCCGGCAGGGTGCCGGGAAGAGCTTCTGGACCCTCCCGATCTTCGGGTCAACGGCGGCGGCGGATCGCGATGTATTCTGGAAAACTGATCGGGTCCTTAGGTTTTTCTCGTCAGGGGGTTTATATAGGCGAAAGTACGATGTCAGAGGAGGGACCACGGCCCCTCACGCGGGCCCGACGCGGCCAGGGGGATGGCCGCGCCGCCCCTGTGTGTGGGGGCCACGTGGCCCCCCTCCGTCAGGTCTTCGGATGTTTGGGAGCTTCCCCGTGAAATATGACTTCAGGAACTTGTTTCGTCCAATTCCGAGAATATTTCCTGTGTATCACTTCTGAAACACAAAAACAGCAGAAAACAGGAAACTGGCACTGTGGCACTTCGTTAATAGGTTAGTTCCGGAAAATGTATAAAAGTACCACTAAGTGTAACGAAACAATAGGCAAATGGTGTAAAAACAAGCATGGAGCATCAAAAATTATAGATACGTTTGAGACGTATCAGGCTTCCATGACATCTCAAATAAGTGAGTTGCGTGAAATGATGGCGCAACTCATGCAAGCTAAAACTGCTAATGCTTCTCCACCTCCGGAAAAACCCGCTACTCCACAAGTGGAGAATGTGGGGATAGATGAGGAGGGTGCCGACAAAAATGGCAATGCTTAGTCTTCCACCAAGGCCGACGGGAAAGGTGAATACCCGCATTGGTATTCACCCGACCCGCCGGTTCCTCATCCTCATATTAACCATAGAGGTGATCCGCCTAAGCTTGATGCATTAAACTTTGGTCAATGGCAATATCAAATGATCTCTCATATGCGCAGTTCTTGCATCGAGCTTTGGAGGATCGTTGAGGAAGGATTCAAGGCCGTGGATCCCCACAACATGACAAGAAGAGAGACGGTCGATAGCCAACTCAATGCTACCGCTCTTCACATGATTCAAGTCGCCGTGGGATCCAAGGACTTGCCTCACATCCAACACTTCTCCACCGCCAAAGAAGCTTGGCAAGGACTCTCCGACGTCTTTGTTGGCAACGAGAGCATGAAGAAAACAAGATATATTGCCTTCTCAAATCAAGCGGAGGGTTTCTTCATGATGGATGGTGAGGATCATCAAGAGATGTATAGAAGACTCAAGGCTATTGCTACCACCTTCAAGAACCTCGGTGCTCACCATATTGATGATGAGTGGATCAAGATGAAGTACATTCTTGCTCTCACTCCATATGAGCCCGCGGATGTGAAGAGTGTTCAAGGAAAGCACAACTTCAATGAGATGACCTCCAATCAAGTGATGCAAGAGATTCAAGCCTACAAGGTTTCCGCACAAAATGCGGAAGATGCCCGTGCCCGTGCCATAGGAATGCAAAGAAGCTCTAATCTTGCATTGAAAGCAAGTGTGGTTGAGAAAGAGGTTCCTCTTCAAGCGAATATTGAAGCAAGACTAGAGATGTGTCCCGAGGACATAAGGCATGAGTACAATGAGCACATGGCCTTCTATGGAAAAACCTTTTGGGTTGATCCACACAAGGCTAAAGAAGACAATCAAAGAAGAAGCAAGTCAAGTGGCTATCAAAGGAATGACAACAATGGTCAAAGGGTGAGGACTTGCTACAATTGCAATGATAGATTTCACTTTGTTGCCGAGTGCCCTTATGAGAAGAGAGAAGACCATGGTGGAAAGCTCGTCTTCAAAAGCAAGACCAAGTCACCATCCAAGAAGCCATTTGTGAAGAAGGGTGGACCAAAGAAGAAACAACCAAAGTTTGTGTTCTTGACTCAAGAAGAGTACTCCACAAGTGAGAGTGAAGAACAAGAAACTACAACTAGTGAGATGGCCGCAATGGCAACCACCTCAACTTCCTCCACATCACTCTTTGAATCCCCCAATGAGGACTCTCTTGTCAAGAACGTCAAGTGCCTTATGGCCAAGTCTTCCGAGGTATCACCCACATCTTTCTCTTCCTCTAAGACAAATGATGCTTCCTTGAATGATCTTGCTAGTCTTAGAGTAAAGGAAGAAATTGTTGCTTTTGATGATTATGTGTCTAGTGTAGATGGTGTTCATAAGATTCACTTTGAACGTCTATTGAGCCAATATGGTAAAACTCTTGAAAAACTAGAAGAACAAATGAGGCTTGAAAAAGAATATGCTCAAGATATTGCCTCACTAACCGAGTCTCTTGAAGAAGAGCAAGAGGAACGAGCAAATCTTGAAGAGAAGCTCGATTCCATTGAGGAAGCTAATAATGAAGTTGTTTCCAAACTCACTAAAGAGCGTGACCATGCTCGTGCTAAAGAAAAAATGCTCAAAAAGGAAAAGGTTGAATTTGGTGTTGGTCATGATATACTTGTTAAGGATTTAGAAGATCTTGACAAGGCTCACAAGGCCTTGAAAAGTGAACACTCTATTCTTACCAAGTCACATGAACAACTTCAAATTCAATTGACTAAGAATAATGTACCTAGTTCTTCTACTTCTACTTGTGATCATGCAAATGTTATTGAAGAAAATGCTAGGTTGAAAGATGAGCTTGCCAAGTCCTCCATTCCCATAGGTGAGAAAAACTTGAATGACCTTTTGAGTAAGCAAAAGGCATTTGGTGATAAAACGGGGATTGGCTATGTCTCAAAGAAGAAGAAGAAGAACAACAAGAAAAAGAAGGCCAAGCCCGCACAAGCAAAGAAGGATCCTATTGTGGGTGGCAAAGCCACTCATGATGATCATGCGGGAATTGCTAATCCTCACTATGTCTTATTTCGTGATTATTATGGTGATGTTTATGCAAAATATGTTGGTCCAAATGATGGTTATATTGCTTGGTCTATTTGGGTTCCAAAGACCCTTGTTGCTAACAAAAGAGGACCCATTGAAAAATGGGGACCTAAAACCAAGCAATGATCTCTTGTAGGACTATGCTTCCGGTGGATCAAAATGGGTGCTTGATAGTGGATGCACAAGTCATATGACCGGAAGCAAGAAGATTTTGATGGAGATGAGACCAAATGACAACCACATAACCGTCACTTATGGAGACATGTCACAATCCGAGGTATTGGGTCTTGGCAAGGTGGTAGTCGCACCGGATATTTCCCTTGTGGATGTCATGCTTGTTGAGACCCTAGGTTACAATTTACTTTCAGTTCGTGCACTTGGTAAGATGGGCTTTGCCGTCTTCATTGATAATGCCATTGTGGTACTCTTGTGGAGCAAGTCTCTAAAGGTCGCTTTCGTTGGACACATTGAAAATAACTTGTATGTGGTGGAGTTTCGGGGAAAACCACTACAAGTGCAATGTGTTTATTTGGAAAGGCCGATGTGGGTTGGCTTTGGCATCGCCGACTAGCCCATGTCAATATGAGAACTTTGCAAAGCCTTCACAAGGGTGGCCACATACTCGGACTAAAAGAGAATGTTTCTTTTGCCAAAGATCGTGTTTGCAGGGCTTGCGTTCTAGGAAAAATGCATGATTCTCCCCACCCAAGCAAGACTATCATTTCTTCCAAGAGGATCTTGGAGCTCCTTCATGTGGATCTTTTTGGTCCTCCTTCTCATGCAAGTCTTGGTGGGAAGAAATATTGTTTGGTGATTGTTGATGACTATTCAAGATATACTTGGGTCTACTTCTTCAAGCATAAGAGTGAGACTCAACAAACCGTCATCGACTTTGCCAAGGAAGTTGAACGTCAACATGGGCAAACTATTTTGGCAATTAGAAGTGACAATGGCTCGGAGTTCAAGAACTACACCTTAAATGGATTTCTTAGTGATGAGGGGATTCGTCATCAATATTCCGCTGCATATACCCCTCAACAAAATGGTGTAGCCGAGAGGAAGAACCGGACTCTTATGGATATGGCTAGGTCCATGTTGGCGGAGTTTAAGTCTCCATACAACTTTTGGGCCGAAGCTATCTCTACGGCTTGTCATTCTTCAAACCGGCTCTTCCTCCGCAAAAGCCTAAACAAGACTCCATATGAAATACTCATCGGAAGCAAGCCCAACATCTCCTACTACCGGGTTTTCGGGTGTAAGTGTTTCTTTAAAAGAAAAGGAGTTCGTTTAGGTAAATTTGATCCAAAAGCAATAGAAGGTATTTTTGTTGGTTATGGTGCCGAATCCCACACTTATAGAGTCTTCAACAAGTCCACCGGATGTGTTGAAGAATCTTGTAGTGTGGTATTCGAAGAGAATGACGGCTCCCAAGGGGGGCGAGATGTTGTTTCTTGTGATGTAGATGATGAAATACCTCGAGAAGCCATAGGAAGAATGGGCGTGGGATTTTTCCGCCCCATTGAGGGACACCTTGTGGCCGACCGGGAAGGACTATGCTCTACTCAAGTGGAGCCTTCATCTTCACAAGCTCAACAAGCCTCTCCCAAGGAAGCAACTAATGCACCAACCGAAGAACAAGACAAGGACCTTCATGAAGAAGAAGGGGCACCACCATCCTCTCCGGTTATTTCATCCGCCCCCAATTCTTCACATGACCAAGATCAACCTACTCATGAAGATAATGATGATCAAGGTCAATTTGATGGTCAAGACGGGGACCAAAATGATCAAGATGATCAAGTGACTCCTCCAAGGTCAAATGAGGAGATTGAAGCCCGTCGTAAGAAAAGAGTTGAAAGAGATTTGGAACTTAAAGGTCATACCCTTGAGAGGGTTATTGGAGATTTAAGAAGCAAAGTGTCAACTCGGCGTCAATTGGCACAATTTAGCTCTCATCATGCTTATATCTCCATGATTGAACCCAAGAAAGTATTTGAAGCACTTGAAGATCCGGATTGGTTGGATGCTATGCATGAAGAACTCAACAACTTCAAGCGCAATAATGTATGGGTGTTAGTAGAGAAGCCAAAGGAGTGCCGCAATGTGATTGGCACAAAGTGGATATTCAAGAACAAGCAAGATGAGCATGGAATTGTTGTGAGGAACAAGGCAAGATTGGTTGCTCAAGGTTTCTCTCAAGTTGAAGGCATTGACTTTGGAGAAACTTATGCTCCCGTGGCTCGTCTTGAGTCCATCCGTATCCTTCTTGCATATGCCACTCATCATAATTTTAAGTTGCAACAAATGGATGTTAAGAGTGCTTTTCTTAATGGTCCATTGAAAGAGGAAGTGTATGTTAAGCAACCCCCGGGGTTTGAGGATCTCAACTTTCCTAACCATGTCTACAAACTCCATAAGGCACTCTATGGCCTTAAACAAGCCCCACGTGCGTGGTATGAGCACCTTAGGGAGTTGTTGGTAGACCGTGGGTTTGAAGTTGGGCAAATCGATCCTACTCTTTTTACTAAGAGGGTCAATGGGGAGCTTTTCGTATGCCAACTATATGTTGATGATATTATCTTTGGCTCTACTAACAAAGCTTTTAATGATGAATTTTCAAAGCTTATGACCGATAGGTTCGAGATGTCTATGATGGGCGAAATGAAGTTCTTTCTTGGTTTTGAAATCAAGCAATTGAAAGAAGGGACTTTCATTTATCAAGCCAAATATGTCCAAGACATGCTCAAGAGGTTCAAGATGAAAGAACTAAATGGGGCCGCCACACCAATGGCCACAAAATGTCATCTTGAGCTTGATCCCAATGGTAAAGATGTGGATCAAAAGGTATACCGTTCTATGATCGGTTCTTTGCTTTACCTTTGCGCATCTAGACCCAATATTGTGTTGAGTGTAGGTGTGTGTGCAAGGTATCAAGCCGCTCCTAAAGAAAGCCACCTTATGGCGGTTAAGAGAATCTTTCGATATTTGGTTCATACCCCAACTTATGGGCTTTGGTATCCCAAAGGCTCGGATTTCTCTCTTTGTGGCTTCACGGATTCGGATTGGGCCGGTGACAAGGATGATAGGAAATCAACCTCCGGAGCTTGCCAATTTCTTGGTAGGTCTTTGGTGTGTTGGTCTTCTAAGAAGCAAAATTGTATATCTCTCTCCACCGCCGAAGCCGAATATATTGCCGCCGCAAGTGGATGCACTCAATTGTTATGGATGAGGCAAACTTTAAAGGAATATGGTGTCAATTGTGACAAAGTGCCTCTTTTATGTGACAATGAGAGTGCTATCAAGATAGCCTATAATCCGGTGCAACATTCAAGAACCAAGCATATTGAGATCCGGAATCATTTTATTAGAGATCATGTTGCCCGTGGTGATATTGAGCTTGCATATGTAAGCACCAAGGATCAACTTGCCGACATATTCACGAAGCCCCTTGATGAAGCAAGATTTGGATATTTGAGGAATGAGCTAAATATCATTGATTCAAGGAGTGTGGCTTGAGCATCTTGCAAACACACCTATTCTTCAATACTTGTTTGGTTTAGGTGTGGGCATGGAGATAGGGGGAGTGCGGTCCTAATCTATTGGGCTATCCCTCCCCCCATTATGCCAATAGTGACAAAATTGTTCTCTTTCTATCATTTTTGTGATATATGAGTTTCAATGACGAGTATTGGTTATGGACCCAAGATATATCTTCGCGGTCCAATGCCATAACACTGATACATGGTGGCCTCGGCCACCGACCTCTTCTTTTCGAAGAGTTGATTCTTTGCAAATCCTATTTGAGTTTTATTGAGCTTTTTCGTCATTATCTCTATCCTTGAAATGGGAAGGCACTAGCATTGGTTTTTCCAAAGATTTCTTGTGTTTTGCAATGCCAAGTGCCGAGAACCACTCCATGCATGTCTTCTATCCTAAGCCCACTTATCTAAAGCCAAAGCATCTCTCTCTTGCATGTCCAGAAGCTCATATTCCAGCTTTCCTGTTTTTGGCAATCTAGGCCGGCTATTGCCGGACTTTGTCCTGAAATAGCCGGTGGGGCGGCTATAGCCGGTCCTTACACCGGCTAAAGCCGGCCTCTGCGAGGGCCCGGCTTTTTCCTCCTTAGGGCTGTGGTGTGAGGGGTATCCTCATTTTCCCCCACGCTCTATCCTCTCCAGCCGCCTCCTCGTCCTAGACCGCCGCCGCCGCCGCCGTTCCTCGTCGCTCCGGCCGCCGGAGCCCCCTCTCCGGCCGGCCACTCCTCTTCGGCGCCTCTCCCATGGATCAGGGTACTCTTCCCTCCTCTCTCTCTCTCTCCCTAGGTGCTCTCTAGGGTTAGAGTTAGAAAATCTTGGGTATATCTTGATGCAGTGGGAGATTTTGGTTCTTTTGCCTTGCTGGGTGTAGTGTAGATCGAATGCATTGAAGTAGTGTGGTGGCCAACCCGTGTTATTTCGCCTGTGTTCATCTGGTCCGGCTATAGCCGGTGTCAGGCCGGCTAAAGCCGGTCAGACCGGCTAAAGCCGGTGCCAGGCCGGAAATAGCCAGTGTAGATCACCACTTTGCTCCATGCTTTCGTTCTGGGCTATTGTAATTGTTCCTCTGGCATGCATGCTTATCCTATATGCTTTCTACCTATGTGCTGTGTGCAGGTGGTTCTCGACCCAAGCGGTCACGATATGTTGATCCCTCGCTTGCCCGCCGTCAAGAGCATCAAGATGCTCGTGTGACAGCTGCTATGAAGAAGAAGAGGTTGGAAGAACGGAAGAAGAAATCTCTGTTTGCCAACATTAGTGATCTCAAGAAGCTGTCCAAGCAAGAGTACCGGGAGTTCTGTGAGCAGAAATTCTACACCATGCCTAGGGACATTGACAGTGGGTCCTTCTACCGGTCAGAGCATCAGAGGATATTTGAGCAGATTTATGCAACCATGAGCACAAAGGTTTGCCCCATGAAGGTCACCAACATTGCATCGCTGTCCAGGGATGAGTACTTTGCCGATGCTCTTTGGGTCACCGAGAAGTTGGGTTTGCACAAGTTGATGGTCTTCAAGCAAGACTACAATCCTCATCTGATTCAGCAGTTCTTTGCCACATTGGAGTTTGATACTCGGGATGAGGTTGGTTTCACTTGGATGTCAGGTGAAGTGAGGAAGTACTCGACCATGTCTCGCTTTGGGAAGCTTTTGGGCTATAGGTTTGATGGCATTCATCGACCTAGAGGTGCCCGCTTGCATCTTGACACCACTGAGTACAACAAAGGGAAGATCCAGTGTTTGTATGGTCCAGGGGGCAAAGCGGGAGAGACTGCAAATCTCCTTCCCCTCTATGATATTTTGCTTCGGATATTCCGTGCCAACATTGCTCCAAGTGGGGGCAACAATGATTCTATCAGAGGTGGTCTTGTGTATTTGCTCCACCATGCCCGTCTTGTCTTTGAGGCCGGAAGAGATTGCGAAGGGATGGAGCTCGATGTGATGTACTTCATCTTCATGGAGATGAAGATTGCTATGCTTGATAGGAAGATCCCTCCTTATGCTCCATTCATCATGAGGCTCATCATTGATAGAGGCATTGAAGGAGACTTTGAGGTTGAGGAAGCTTTGCTTGATGAAGAGTTGGAAGTGCACAAGCCCAACAAGCTCTACAAGAAGACCGCTCATTTGGTGTCTAGCACCTCAAGTGCTTATCCCTCGTCGAGTGATGTGTTGGGTGGCAACATCTATGCTACCGGTTCTAGGAGGAAGAATGCGGATCCACCAAGTGGTGGAATGGCTCAAGAGATGAAGAAGCTCAAGTGGTGGCAAAGGGCTTTGTTTTGCATGAACAATGATGTGCGTCACACTCAATACAAGGACTATGTGGACCGCAAGCACATTTCCAAGAAGCAAAGAGAGTTGGATGCTCGTTTGAGGGCTGTGGAGAAGGGCAAAGGAGCTAGCAATGAAGAAGAGTCCCAAGAGCAAGATCTATCTGAGGACACTTTTTCTTTTGGCAAGTGGAATGAAGGATCAACTTTTGATTGGAAGGAGTTAGCCGAAGTCACCTCCAAGGGCAAGGAAGCCGATGATGCTGAAGAGGAAGAAGACGATGACCAAGAAGATGATGAGGATGATGAGGAATTTGATGATGTTGATGAGTGATCTCGTGTTGTGGTCTCCCTTTTTGGCGTCTTGATGCCAAAGGGGGAGAAAGTCCCATTTGCATGTGTTTCCATTTGGATTTGGTTTTCCATTTGGATTTGGTTGGGTCACAAGCCCTTATGTCGTGTGCTTGCTCGCTTGTGTCCCATGGTTGAACTTATCGTTATCTACTATGTGTTGAACTTATGTTTATCGTTATTAATCCTACTTGCTATATCTTGTCATATTATATGTTTGTTGATTATGTGCTATTGAATTATGATATATATCTTGTGCATATATGGATCACATTATAAAATCTAGGGGGAGTTCTTATTGTTGATGTGTCTTTGTATTCAAATACAAATTTAAAATAAGGCACATAGCAAGGGGGAGCTCCGTCTATATTTTATATAGTTTGAAACATGCAAAATTATGTATTGTCATCAAACACCAAAAAGGGGAAGATTGAAAGAGCATTTCCCGCCTAATTGATTTTGGCGTTTGTTAACAATACATTATCTATTAATGTGTGATTATGCTTTGCAGGATTTAATTATGTTCTTGCACAAGATATTGGGTTTCCTATATTATACTTGATATTTAATATTGCCCAAAGGAAATTATTGAGGAAATGGTGAAAATATGCTCTGGGAGAAGTTTCAAATGAAGTTGGGTCAGTTAGGCCGGCTTTAGCCGGTCCCCAGACCGGCTATAGCCGGACTGCCCGATTTCGGAAGGGGTCCTGCGCCTCTGGACTCAACCGGCTATTTGTCCGGCTATTTCCGGCTGGGCCGGATATTTCAGGCCGGCTATAGCCGGTGTGGCCGGCTTTAGCCGGACTTAACTCCGGCTATAGCCGGACTTCCTGGCTGGCAACGGTCAGATTTTGTGGGGGGTATAAATACCCCCCACCTTCTTCTCCAATGGGCAGCTCGTGAAAATAGAAGAAGACCACCATTGTTGAGCTCTCAAATCAACTAGATCTCCTCCCTCAACCCACCAAAGCTCTTGATCTTTGGAGAATCGAAGGAGAAGACCATCATCTACATCCTCACCGAAGCGATTTGATTTCCCCTCTCATTTGCTTGAGGGCCCTTGTGTCTTGGGTTCCCTTGTGTCCCAAGACCTTGTTTGTGTATTTGATATATTGCTACTTGTTGTTTGACAGCATTGTGTTGTGCTTGGGAGCCTCCAATTCGGTTGTGGATGCGTGCCCCAAGATTGTAAAGGCCGGTTCCGCCTTGAGGAATCCCTTAGTGGAAAGTGAGCTAGGCCTTTGTGGCGGAAGCTTGCACCGGAGAATAGGGTGAGCCTTTGTGGCGTTGGTTAGGCCTTTGTGGCAACCACACCCCTCCAACGTAGACGTACTTCCCCTAAAAAGGAAGGAACTACGGGAATTACATCCGTGTCTCCGCGTGCTCCACTCTCGGTTACCTCTATCCTTTACTGCCTTTATATATTGTATCTTGTTTAGCTTGCTAGTTGACATATAGGTAAATTCACCTTAGTTGCATATCTAGAGAATTTACCTTTGTGTCAAGCCTTAATTGAAAAAGAATTAAAATTTGAGTAGCACCTATTCACCCCCCCCCTCTAGGTGCCCTTACGATCCGTTCAATGTCGACAAAGGAAAGTACTCGAGCTAAGCAAAGAGTTATATATAAGTATTCCGCATACAAAAGTAAATAAGTCCAACAACGATGCTTTCGACTAAGGCAAGTTATAAGTTTACACCTCACACACATACACACACCGGAATGAGTTGCAGACAGTAAAGTTTATGACTCAAGCACACACGATTGACATACACGCGAAAACGACTAGGAATAATCATGAAGACTTTGGTTGACATGGCTCCGGGAACGGTTTGTAACAATCTTTCGTTGTCCATGTCCTAGTGTCACGCTGTTTCCGGAGCCGGTCTTCGATCTCGCGCTTAGCCAACGGTCTGGCGTAGGACAAGGTTCTGCCCCTTGTGATGACATCTTCTTGCAAGATAGTCGCAATCTGATTCTGGATGCGGAAGAAGTCGTCCCTAAGTTCAGCGTCCTCGATCCTTGCATGCTCTTCGGCCCATCCTCGGACACTAGCTGGCGTCGTAAGCCTGTGTTCGTTCTGGATGATCGCCCGCATGTGATGGAGGGCGTAGAAGGCCTCCTTGACACTGTTAGGCGGCTACTTGACGCAGGGGAACTTGATTACGTGCTTGAACATGTGTCTGCCGTCCTTGACATTTTCCGCCCCCTTCCTGAAGTCGCCTCCCTTCCTGGCGTATCCCTCGAGAGCATCATCTAGAACACCCTTGATGTAGGCGTAGTTTTTTGTCTTTGCCTCACTCCCCGAGTCTAAGTAGACGGCTACCGAGTACCTCGGGGCAACGAGGATCAATGTGCAGTATATGTCTCTGCGCAAAACAGTTGAAACGAAAGAATGTTGGAAAAGGAGCTAAGAAATGACAAGTTATTACGGCGGCCGAGTGAGTGTGCACTTACTCGGGAAAGTAAGGAAGAAGAATGTCTTTTGTACTCTTGTTGTCCAGCAGGAACTTTTGGAGGTACTCCTTTGCTCTGGAACGGTTCGCTGGATTCATCAACATGCCTTCACGCATGTAGTAGGGGTCCGCTATCGCGACGCCAGGGTTCTCCTCTCTGTTGACCTTCATCGCCCGCTGGAGCGCGTATAGGCGGACCAAGTTATAGTCCAGCCGTTTGGCGTTGAAAAGCTTGAAGACGTCCTCGTACGATATGAAGAAGATATCCGCGGGGTGATCATCGACGAAGCCCACGTCCGCTGGAACCTTCACCGTGAAAATGGGGTACGATGGATTTGTTTCCTTAAGAAGGCCCTCCTCCAGAAACAGAATACCGTGCATAAGGCTCACCATCGCTCCACTCGCGTGGGCGACCTGCTCCTCAGTCATAATCGGTTTTCCAGCTTCATGAATTATGCCCTGCAAGGTGCCCTTAGCGGGTTGTGACATTGGGTCGTCGTGAACCCTGGGCCTCTTCGGACCGATCGGCTGCTGGCTCGCAGACGGCTTATCCTTCTTGGTCCTCTTCCGGTGGTGCTTCTTCTGGATGGGACCACCGGTTTCCAACTGCTCACCACAGTCGGTTGCCAACTGATCACCGCCGCTCACCACCTTATGGAGTGTGTTGGGGCTAAAAATATTTCCCGTATTGACTTTAGGATCAGCGGCGCCAGCATCCGGAGGCGTCTCCTCTAGGGCACCATGGAAGTCCAAACGTGTGCATGCTTTGGTGCGAGCATTTTGATCTTCACGGACATGGTAGGGTTCTTCCATGTTTGGCATGAACAAAGAGTCGGTGGCGCCGGTGTTGAGCCAGTCATCTGGGTTGTCATCATCATCATCGTTGATGTCCTCAACCAGTACTGGGTATGATGCAGTGACGGCCTTGACATGTGGTGCTGGTGGTGGCTGCGGTAAAGCGGCGGCCAACAACTTCTGGTGACGAGAGGTGTTGGCGGAGACAACTTGTTGTGGCCGCCGAGGCGGTGGCGCCATACGTGGCGGCGCCGGCTCAGTAACTTGTGCCGAACATGGCGGCGGCTCAGTAACTTTTTCCATGCGTGGCAGCGGCTGAGTAACTTGTTGTTCCTTCACAAGCCGAATCTGGGTCTTCGGCCATGTCAAGACCCAGCCGAAGCAACCCGCAAGGGTCTTATGTTCATCGGCGCCTTGAGGTTGGGTTGGGGGGTCAATGTCTTCGCATCCCGGCAACACCCGAGCCAGCCGAACCTTGAACACCGCTGAGACCATCTCCTTGTGATGCATGACTGTGCTATTTTGCTGAATGATTGTGCCCTTGGCAACATCCTTCAGCTCGCCGTCCACGAAATGCAAAAGTGTGCAAGGTGTGTCCTGTGGGAAAACAAGTTTGCATGCATATCGTGAGATGCATGTCGCTGGCTAGCTATAGTCATCAAAGGCAAAGGAAATGAAATGTGCTGGCCGGAGTCATTACCTTGGAGATGGCGTTGAGCTCGGCTAATGTCGAGACACCGGTATCATTCTACCGCCGAGATGCCTTACGACGAAGCACCGTCGGTTGCGCCTTAGCTATGGCGGGAGGAGGCACTGGTGCGATCGGCTGCTCGGTGTTGGCGTCGGCGGGAGGTGGTGTCACCAGAGCGACCTCCGGGTGCGCGTTTGTGTTGGTGGCGGCGGGAGGGGGCACCGGAGCGGCCGCCGGCTGCGCCTCCTCGACGTTGGCGGTATCGGGAGTCACCACATCCGGCGACACGTGCTGGATAGAGTTGCTGCCGGAGATGCTGGGCACCACTAGCGCCCCTCGTCGACCTGCCGCATTCCAAGCAGCAAGCCCCTCCCACAACTCATCGGGAATGATCTCGCGGAGCTTCTGTTGCACTTGCTGGGCGATCAGGTCCGGCATCTGCTATCGGAGCTTTTCAACTTCGTGTATTTCACTTGCGGCGGCCGCCGCCACCGCCGCCGCTGCCGCGGCCTTCCTCTGTTTCTTCGCCTCGGGGTCCTCTTTCTTGAAGTCGCCAACCTTGTCGTACGTACCATAGCCGGCCACGTGGCCAGCTGAAGTCGGCGGCAAGGACTTGGCTCTCCCCTTGATCACGTTTATCGCCCTGTTGAAGGGCGTGTCTCACCACGGGTCCGCCGTCGACCCTTGGGACGAGCTCGCACTTGAAGCACAAGATCTTTCTTTGATTCTCTGCAGAGAAGGAAAGAGATGGCCATTTAGAAATTTAGAACGCTGCTACTCGTGTGATGGCGCCAGAAAAGACTGTGGCATTTAGTTGACGTGGGAGCAGTAAGTCCTTGTGCGTGGTGATGACCAGCCCGTTGGGAACCCCAAGAGGAAGGTATGATGAGTGTAGCGGCTAGTTTTCCCTCAGTTAAGAAACCAAGGTTTATCGATCAGGAGAAGAGAGACGATGACGACTGAAGGTGTTTGTGGAACCTGCACACACACAAACAAATACTTTGTTCCCAACTTGCGATGAGGTTGTCAATCTCACCGGTTTGCTTGAAACAAAGGTTATGAGTGTATCGAGTGGAAAACAGTAGTAATATGCGACTAAAGTAAATAGTGCAGGAAAAGTAAACAGGTGATTGCAATATGATTAAAATAGGACCGGGGTCCACAGTTCACTAGTGGTGTCTCTCCATAGATAAAATAACATGCTGGGCAAACAAATTACAGTTGGGCAATTGATAGAATAAAGATAACGTGATATGTCAAGAAGATCACTATGAGATTCACTCTGGGCATTACAACAAAATACATAGACCGCCATCCAACTGCATCTATGACTAATAATCCACCCCCGGGGATATCATCCGAACACCCTAGAAGTATTAAGTTGCGAACAACAGATAATTGCATTAAGCAAAGTGTGTAATGTAAACAAAGCATATGCCCTTGAGCATATGAATGTTGTTTTCTCCCTAGTAGCAACAGCACATCTACCACCTTAGAGGTTTCTGTCACTCCCCCAGGTGAAATAGAGACATGAACCCACTATCGAGCATAAATACCCCCTCTTGGAGTCACTAGCAACTACTCGGCCAAGATAGCTACTAACAACGGAGAGCATGCAAGATCATAAACAACATAGAGATAACAAAAGATATAATTCAGTACAGCAACTTAATCATAAACACCAATATTCATCGGATCCCAACAAACCAACATCATAGTATTACATAACGGTGATCTCAATCATGTAGGGCAGCTCATGAGATCTAAACATGAAGCACATGGTGGAGAAGACAACCATCTAGCTACTGCTATGGACCCATAGTCCAAGGTAGACTACTCACTCATCGCTCCGGAGGCAAGCATGGCGATGAAGAAGACCTCCGGTGGCGATTCCCCTCTCCGGCAGGGTGCCGGGAAGAGCTTCTGGACCCTCCCGATCTTCGGGTCGACGGCGGCAGCGTATCGCGATGTGTTCTGGAAATCTGATCGGGCCCTTAGGTTTTTCTCGTCAGGGGGTATATATAGGCGAAGGGACGATGTCAGAGGAGGGACCACGCCCCCTCACACGGGGCTGGCGCGGCCAGGGGGGTGGCCGCGCCGCCCCTGTGTCTGGGGCCCACGTGGCCCCACTCCGTCAGGTCTTCGGATGTCTGGAAGCTTCCCCGTGAAATATGACTTCAGGAACTTGTTTCGTCCAATTCCGAGAATATTTCCTGTGTATCACTTCTGAAACACAAAAACAACAGAAAACAGGAAACTGGCACTGTGGCACTTCGTTAATAGGTTAGTTCCGGAAAATGTATAAAAATGCCACTAAGTGTAACGAAACAATATACAAATGGTGTAAAAACAAGCATGGAGCATCAAAAATTATAGATACGTTTGAGACGTATCAAGCATCCCCAAGCTTAACTCCTGCTCGTCCTCGAGTAGGTAAGTGATAACAAAGAATAATTTTTGAGGTGACATGCACCTACACAATCTTGATCATATATGTAAGCATTGGTGAGCTGGGATCAATAGAACTTAAAACATGGGCATGAAAGATATAATCATGACAATAAGAACTTAGCAACCATGTTGTAAACATGCAAATGAACACAAACAAAAGATCATGATAATGAAACAATGAAAGTCAAACGTGTGTTCAAATCATAAGGAAAAACATACAAATGGTTTTCAGCTTGTCCTTCAAAGAGAGCAAAACATAAATGCATAGGACACCTCAAAGTTTAAGAGGGCGACTAGATACAAATAATTTAAGAACAAGTGAAACCAACAATATGAGTCAATCAATGAACTTTGGGACAATGCATATCACACTAAGAATGACAACTATGCTCTCTTAATGGTGCATAAAGAAAGAAGGTGGTGACTCAACATAAAAGTAAAAGAAAGGCCCTTCGCAGAGGGAATCAGTGATTGCAAGTTTTATAACCTTCAAAAATTATGGTACTTACCGGCTTTGAGCTCTCATTGCCCCCATCATAAGCATCTTGAATGGTTAAAGTTAATGCGAGAACAGTTATGATGCATATGCTTGACAAATCATAAGTTGAAAACCTCGTGTCCCGTGAATACGAGTACCCAAACCATGCTAATTTACTTAGAGTCCCAAGCAAGGCTCTTGTCATTGTAAGTATATGCATATCATTGAGAACCGCCAATGGGGTACCTCCGTGCCCGATGACATGGAACAAGCCCACACCAAAATGACAGGACAAGCAGACAATGAACACCTCGACATCTCTTTTATTTGCTATATTGTTTAGCTTTTTATTGTGAGATGCGTCGTCGAATGTTCACCATGGGTATGCTGCAAATTTCCACCATGAATTATGCATGGCTTAGATTGGCGGCCCGGCGTTTCCCTAACACATATAAAAACTCCATGATCCTCACAAGATTCCCAATTCATTTCACACAGCGGGCATCCATAAACAAAAGATCACGATATGAACTCAAAAGGAAGTGCAATGTTGAAAGCTTGCCCCATGACAGCATGGCTGGGCTAGAATCCAACTTACAACTTGCAAGCATAACAACTCAGCATAAAAGACCACAATGTCAAATTTTTAAGAATAGGAAAAAGTAAAGTGTGCCTTCCGGTTCGTGAGAGCTTTACTGACCGAATTTCGCATAACACTGGTAAGAGTTTAATTTGAAGAGAATATAAAAGCAAGTCAAATTTACTTGGAATAGCAAATTGCTAGTAGGTATGTATGGTGGACACCTTGGAAAACTTTGGCTTTTAGGAGTTGGATGCACGAGTAGAGCTCATACTCAGTACAAGGCGAGGGCTAGCAAAAGACTGGGAGCGACCAACTAAGAGAGCAGTAATGGCCATAATCATGCAAAGCGACAAAGCGACATTAAAAGAAGCATACGATGGCATCAAAAGTCAAAAACTAAATGATCATGAAGGCTAATGGCGACTTTGTAAGAGTCTAACATGTGTGAGCATGCGCCAAGTCAACCCAAATAAAGCATCAAGGAGAAAACCAAAATAATGCTTCCATACAATAAAAACAACGCATGATTTTTTCAAAGGCTCATTAAGCAATCTCAGTTATTTGAGACAAGTCATGCTATAGCAAAACCACTAAGCATACTATCAAAAAGACATCAAGCATGACATGAAAAAGCCTAAGCCGCAGTCTACACAAGCTCCTTCTTGTACCACTATTTTGCACAAAGCTTTTTCTCTTTTCCAACACCATTTGAAATTTTTATAAACACCTCTTTTGATGAAAACCAATGAAGATCAGAGGCAAAAATGCACCTTGATGAAAAGATATGACAAGATCTGAACGCAAATCAAGGCAAAAACGAAAACCAAAAGCAGTAGCGGAAAAAGATGAACGCTCGATTTTTAATAAGAGTGAAAACTAGAGCGTTCTTTGCAAATGACAACGAGTACATCTCCTCCAAACGAAAATTTGTTGGGGTCCAACCATTTATTGCAGCAAACAAACAAACTAAACCAACTAAGAAAACTAAAACAACTGATGCTCCAAGAAAAACACATAGTGCATGAAGCAATAAAAATATAGTGTCTTGAAAGGTGACCTGATTTTTGCCGATGAAGAAGGGGTGCCTCGGGGGCATCCCCAAGCTTTGACGCTTGTACTTCTTGGATATTTCTTGGGGTGATGCATGGGCATCCCCAAGCTTGAGCTTTTGTCCATTCTTCAACTCATCTCATCATTCTCCAATCCCTACACTTGAAAACTTCCTTCATACAAAACTAAACACAATTCTATTAGCAACATTAGTGTAAGCATAAAATATATTCAACCTCTTTTAGCTTCAGGTTTCAACTCAAAACCACCACATATAAAGTATATACTACTGTAGCAACTTCCACAAGAGTTCCATGATCAAAAGAACTCAAAAGAAAGCGATAAAGTGGCAAACACAAATATTGGCAGAAATCTGTCAAAACTGGACAGCTGATAAAGGACGAATTTTTGAGGGATTTTCTGTTGCTCAAATCAAAAAGTGTTCAACTAAGAAAAGTTTGGATATAACCTGGGGCATATGCACAAGAAATCGCAGGTCCAAAAGATAAACAGAGAATCTTTACGAATTTTTACGGTGCAGCACCGAAAACAGTTTCAGGACAGCAATAACCCCAAATCTTTACCTCACTCAAATTAGAGGCTTCTCTTGGCACAAAAACGAAATAAACAAGATAAGGAGCGGTCATTACAGTAGTAATGACTTCCAAGACTCAAATAAAAGAAAAAGTACTGAAAAGTAAACAATGGGTTATCTCCCAAGAGTGCTTTTCTTTAACGCCTTTGAGCTAGGCGCAGAAAAGTGCGAATCAAGTAATATCAAGTGATGAAGCATTAAGATCAACAGCAGAGATCTTTTCAACAATGAAAGAAAATGTGTTCAACTGAGTTTTTGAAACTCCTTTAGGATCACGCTTTGGCACACTACTCTCATCAAAAAGATTTTCAGGGCAAATCCAACTGGAATTCTTTTCCCAAGCATCATGAATTCCTATAAGTTCATACGGTATTGGTACTTTAAAATCATCGGGCGTACCAACCTTAACAGGCGAGCCAAGCTTATTAAACTTCTTAAAAACTTTCCTAGCCTCAATTGCAACATCTCTAAATTCTGTGCGCAAGGTTTCTAAGATAAAAGCTTTCTTTTCGGGATCCTCAATTTCATGAAGCTTAAGGAACATGTATTGCATAGAAGAATTAAGACTAGCAAACCTAGCTTCTAACATGTGAACTAAATGAGCAGAAGCAACTTCATAACTAGGAGCTAACTCAACCAAAGACTTTTCCTCAACTTCCTTGTGCATACTAATGTGATTAAAGAACTCCTCAATGTTACTTTTGCCAATAATTGAACCACTACCTACTGAGAGGTCCTCCAGAACGAACTCAGGGAACAACATGATAAACTAAAGTAAAGTAAAAACAACTACCAAGGATTCTAATTTTTTTGGGTTTTTGATAAAAAACAATGCAGGTAAAATAAAGTAAAGCAAAACAAATAACAAAGTAAAGAATGTGTGTGCGAAGAACTCCCCTCGCAGAAGTCTTCTCTCTTCCCCGGCAACGGCGCCAGAAAAGAAGCTGCTACTCGTGTGATGGCGCCAGAAAAGACTGTGGCGTTTAGTTGACGTGGGAGCAGTAAGTCCTTGTGCGTGGTGATGACCAGCCCATTGGGAACCCCAAGAGGAAGGTATGATGAGTGTAGCGGCTAGTTTTCCCTCAGTTAAGAAACCAAGATTTATCGATCAGGAGAAGAGAGACGATGACGACTGAAGGTGTTTGTGGAACCTGCACACACACAAACAAATACTTTGTTCCCAACTTGCGATGAGGTTGTCAATCTCACCGGTTTGCTTGAAACAAAGGTTATGAGTGTATCGAGTGGAAAACAGTAGTAATATGCGAGTAAAGTAAATAGTGCGGGAAAAGTAAACAGGTGATTGCAATATGATTAAAATAGGACCGGGGTCCACAGTTCACTAGTGGTGTCTCTCCATAGATAAAATAACATGCTGGGTAAACAAATTACAGTTGGGCAATTGATAGAATAAAGATAACGTGATATGTCAAGAAGATCACTATGAGATTCACTCTGGGCATTACAACAAAATACATAGACCGCCATCCAACTGCATCTATGACTAATAATCCACCCCCGGGGATATCATCCGAACACCCTAGAAGTATTAAGTTGCGAACAACAGATAATTGCATTAAGCAAAGTGTGTAATGTAAACAAAGCATATGCCCTTGAGCATATGAATGTTGTTTTCTCCCTAGTAGCAACAGCACATCTACCACCTTAGAGGTTTCTGTCACTCCCCCAGGTGAAATAGAGACATGAACCCACTATCGAGCATAAATACCCCCTCTTGGAGTCACTAGCAACTACTCGGCCAAGATAGCTACTAACAACGGAGAGCATGCAAGATCATAAACAACATAGAGATAACAAAAGATATAATTCAGTACAACAACTTAATCATAAACACCAATATTCATCGGATCCCAACAAACCAACATCATAGTATTACATAACGGTGATCTCAATCATGTAGGGCAGCTCATGAGATCTAAACATGAAGCACATGGTGGAGAAGACAACCATCTAGCTACTGCTATGGACCCATAGTCCAAGGTAGACTACTCACTCATCGCTCTGGAGGCAAGCATGGCGATGAAGAAGACCTCCAGTGGCGATTCCCCTCTCCGGCAGGGTGTCGGGAAGAGCTTCTGGACCCTCCCGATCTTCGGGTCGACGGCGGCGGCGTATCGCGATGTGTTCTGGAAATCTGATCGGGCCCTTAGGTTTTTCTCGTCAGGGGGTATATATAGGCGAAGGGACGATGTCAGAGGAGGGACCACGCCCCCTCACATGGGGCTGGCGCGGCCAGGGGGGTGGCCGCGCCGCCCCTGTGTCTGGGGCCCACGTGGCCCCACTCTATCAGGTCTTCGGATGTCTGGAAGCTTCCCCGTGAAATATGACTTCAGGAACTTGTTTCGTCCAATTCCGAGAATATTTCCAGTGTATCACTTCTGAAACACAAAAACAGCAGAAAACAGGAAACTGGCACTGTGGCACTTCGTTAATAGGTTAGTTCCGGAAAATGTATAAAAATGCCACTAAGTGTAACGAAACAATATACAAATGGTGTAAAAACAAGCATGGAGCATCAAAAATTATAGATACGTTTGAGACGTATCAAACGCATATCGACTCGATCGAGATGCGCGGTAAATTCCTTACGAGCTTTTTCTGGAACTTCCTCACATCATCGTCGTCGGTAACGAATTCCTTGAGTTCGGGGTGGAGATAGTAGCGGGCACGGACAAACTGCATCACCTGCTCGTCCGTGAATTTGTGCCACGGGTTCTCTTTCCCTAGACAGGCATACTCGGCGTCCTCCTTTGCCCAAACGGCCTTCTTTCCTCGGTAACCGCCGCCTCCGCAGTGTTGGTTACCTATGTTGAGGTCCCGCATACGCCTCCCCCACTCGGTCCATTCGATACCTTCCGGAGTGAGGCACGCATCCTTGAACTTGATGAACTCATCTTCGTCGAGCATCGGCTCGGCCTTCTTTATCTCCTCCCAACTTTTGCCGGCGAGAATCCTCTTCTTCACTCGGCTTTTCCAGCTGCTCAAGGTTGTGCTCATCCTCGTGAGGGCTAACTTGTTGACCTTGTTCCCTTTGAGCTTCTTGTTATTGAACGGCTCTGGGAACTGGTACCGGTTGTGAAGCTTCTCAATGAGTAGCTCGCGCAACCGCGTATTGCCCTTAGCTCTTATGTTCTTCTGGTTGATGCTCATGCTCTCCCGCACGATGCACCCGAGCTGTAGGCCGTACCCAGCGGCAAGCTTCGCAGGTTCCACGGGTTGGCCACTCGGTTTCACATACGTGAACTCTTCGAGCTTGGTGCCGAGTACCGGCGGCGTACGATCCTACCTTTCCTTCTTCTTCTTCTTCTTCTTCTTAGCGGCGGCGTCCGATCCACCGACGTCCATGCGGTCACCGCCACCATGACTACTTGTGTCATCCTCCTCGTCGCCATTGCTACCCGCCAAAACTTTAGGTTGGCTTTTCTTGCTTCTTCTTCGACGCTCATAGGCCGAGAAGGGCCAGCCCCGACGTCTTTGTCTCCGCTCGACATGTCGGCACTTCATACAAAATATGTAATAATTTAATTAGTACAATAATTAATTAAGCTAGAGTCGACCGAAAAATTTGGCATGACCTTTGCTGTTTTTTTGACCTAGGAGTGACCATTTCTCAACCGAACGGAAGTAAATCGACATTTCGGGAGAAATGGGCAACTCATTTCGAAATAACCTGCAGCATGATTTGTTCTGAACCAAATATTCTTATAAGCATGAATAAGAAGCTCAGCAATAAACATGAGCAATAGTCACTTTGTTTTTTATTCGAAGGAATGAATACAAAGCCCAGAGCAACTAACTCATGCAAAATGTAACCATTAGTTTGGCTCCATCTACTTTCCCGTACAACGTCAAGCAACTGGCAGTAATATTGCGGTTTTCAGATCACAGCTATATCTACTTTCCCGTCATCATCACAGCCTAATAGTCAAAAACCCAGGACCTTCAGAGTTTATAGTAAAAGCAATTCTACATTCTAAAAATTAGCAATTGGTTACAGCAAAATTGAAATATTTTGCAAGCATGACATGTCTTGGCCACGAAAGTAGCAGCACGGATTTGGATCAGCCCTGGGAGCCACGATTCAGCAAACGCAACTCACGTTACGATGCCACGGGCACGGGAAAGAAGAAACGGGGGGCTTACAGTTGCGGTAGAAGTTGCCGTAGCCGGCCCTGTCCCCGTCGCGGAGCTTGAGCGCCTCGTAGATCCCCGTGGCCGGCCGGCGGCGCTTGCTCCTCCTCGGCCGGCGGCGCTTGCTCCTCCTCGGCCGGCGGCGCTTGCTCCTCCTCGGCCGGCGGTGCTTGCTCCTCCTCGGCCGGCGGCGCTTGCTCCTCCTCGGCCGGCGGCTTCGAGCGGCGACGGCGGCTTCGACCGGGGGCTTCGAGCGGCGGCAGCGGCTTTGACCGGCGGCGGCTAGGGTTAGCAGCGTCGCGAGATCGGGCTAGGGTTAGCAGCGGCAGAGAGCTCGATCGGGGGGGAAATGGGGAGAGGAGAGAACTCTCGGCCGGCGAAGCATTATTTGACTAAGTGTCAAATATGCGTGGCGCATTTTGTGCAATATGCGCCACGCATATTTGACACTTAGTCAAATAGCGCGAGCACATGCCATTTGACAACATTCGGTCACTAGCTCACTGGTAGCGTTCTCTGTAGCCAGAGGGGGGATCCAGGGTTCGAACCCTGCTGGTTGCCCTCACACCTTTTTTTAAATTGTTTTTTCACAATTTCTAACAAATACAAGTTACTTTAAAATAATAGTTTGTAATAGTTTTAAATTATTTTTTCACAATTTCTAACAAATACAAGTTACTTCAAAATAATAGTTTGTAATAGTAAAAAAACACAAATATCGTCATGTCACATCTTTTTCTCACTTCATTTGCGAGTATCATAATAGTTAGTTTATTCAAAAAACGACGAATATATATCGTCGTGTCACACGAACATCGATATCCATACACATACGTACGAATATTATGATAGTCTATATAGTTTCGAGTAAACGCATGCATACACAAAAAATGTCATGATCTCGATTCCGCGCTAGCTAGCTAGAGCTAGCGTCGCTTTGCAATCTTCTTGCCCTTCTTCCTCGCGTTTGTTGAATACTTTAGGCCGGGAATGTTGAGGTTTCTTCTCGTGAACGGACAACCTTTAGTAGGTAGGGTGGTCTTCCTTCTTCCTGCGGCGGCCGGCTTGTCGAAGTACTTGTCGAATTCCTCTTCGATCTTTGGATCGCCGTTCTTTTCTAAGTCTTGGTCGTTGGCGGGTCCTTCCATTCTGATGATGCTCCTCTTGCCCCTCCTCACGACAACACGGCTTGGCTTTGACGGGTCGGTGATGAAGAAGCATTGGTCAACTTGGCTCGCGAGTACCCATGGCTCATTTTTTGCGGAGGCGTTCTTCGCGGAGGCATCGGGTATAACCATGGTTACTCCTGAGTTCTGATATTCGCTACTCCTGTCCCTTTCCTCGGTGTAGAATCTGTATCCGTTGATGTCGTAGGCCTGATATGTCCTCATGTTGTGCCCGGGGCCCTGTGATAATGCAAAAAATGAGTTTTTCATCCTCCGTAGAAGGCGTTGACTGCAGGCCGTGAAGCTTTTCCTTGAACCAAGCCGTGAAGCTGGAGTTGTGCTCTCTTGTTACGTCTCCCTTCTTCCTCGGCCGACCTAGGTCAATGAACTTCTGCTCTACAAAGCTTTTGTGCTCCTCCACCCAAGGGTCAACCAATTCGATGTGCTGTAGCGCGACGAGGTGTGCCCGAACAAAGTCGGGGCGTCGACCCTTCGCGCCGACATGCAAGGCGCGAAAACCCTCACGGTGACCATATCCGGCAAGCCTACTAGTTATGTGTGGCGCATATAGCAATATGCGCCATTGATAAGTCTGCCACCTTTTCAGAGGTGTGGGCCCCACTAGTTATGCGTGGCGCATATAGCAATATGCGCCATTGATATTTTATTTATCAGTGGCGCATATTGCTATATGCGCCACGCATAACACTGGCAGGGGTCAGGCCAGTGGGGCCCAGGTGGGTCCCACAGACTTGTCAGTGGCGCATTATGCATAATATGCGCCACTAAAGGGTCAAATATGCGTGACGCATATTGAAAATGCGCCATTGATAAGTCAAGATATTTTGTCGACGACCCTTCTGGTGGGTCCCACAGACTTATTGGTGGCGCATTTCGAGCAGAATGCGCCACTAGTAAAAAAAATTAGTGGAGCATATTTGATAATGCGCCACTAGTAAATACTAGTGGAGCATATTGATTAATGTGCTCCACTAGTAAAACATCTATCTATAAGCCTTATCCCACTAGTGATGATGCTACTGAAAATTATTATGAGAGAGGAAAATATGGTTGTTGGAATTCTCATGTTACTAAAACACCTCTCTTTATATTGAAATTTCCAAAGTTGCTCTTATTTTATCTACCCATACTTGTTACTATGTGCTTCTTTGATTTATTTTCTTACAAGATTCCTATGCATAGGAAGTGGGTTAGAATTAAATGTTTTTTATATTTGCTCTTTGATACTCTCTTTTGCTTCAATTCATATTTCTTATGTGAGCATCTTCTCAAATTACTGAGCCTAGCTCAAAGGCGTTAAAGAAAAGCACTCTTGGGAGATAACCCATTGTTTATTTTCAGTACTTTTTCTTTTATTTGAGTCTTGGAAGTTATTACTACTGTAATGATCTCTCCTTATCCTTTTTATTTCGTTTTTGTGCCAAGAGAAGCCTCTAATTTGAGTGAGGTAAGATTTGGTGATGTTGCTGTCCTGAAACAGTTTTCGGTGCTGCACCGTAAAAATTCGTGAAAATTCTCTGTATATCGTTTTGACATGAAATTTCTTGTGCATATGCCCCAGGTTATATATAAACTTTCATTACTTGAACACTTTTTGATTTGAGTAACAGAAAATCCCTCAAAAATTCGATCATTGTCAGCTGTTCTGTTTTGACAGATTTCTGCCAATATTTGTGTTGCCGCTTTATTGCTTTCTTTTTGAGTTCTTTTGATCACGGAACTTTTGGGGAAGTTGCTACAGTAGTATATGCTTTATATATGGTGGTTTTAGGTTGAAACCTGAAGCAAAAAGAGGTTGATTCTATGTTATGCTTACACTAATGTTGCTAATAGATTTGTGTTTAGTTTTGTATGAAGGAAGTTTTCAAGTGTAGGTATCGGAGAGTGATGAGATGAGTTGAATAATGGACAAAAGCTCAAGCTTGGGGATGCCCATGCATCACCCCAAGAAATATTCAAGAAATACAAGTGTCAAAGCTTGGGGATGCCCCTGAGGCACCCCTTCTTCATCGGCAAAAATCAGGTCACCTTTCAAGACACTATATTTTTATTGCTTCATGCATTATGCGTTTTTCTTGGAGCGTCAGTTGTTTTAGTTTTCAGTTTGTTAGTTTTGTTTGCTGCAATAAATGGTTGGACCCCAACAAATTTCTTTTGGAGAAGTTGCCTTGCTTTTCAGTTGCCAAGAACACTCTGTTTTTCATTCTTATCATTTCAACGAGTGTTCTTCTTTTTCTAGAACTGCGTTTAGTTTTTGATTTTCGCCTTGATTTGCGTTCAGATCTTGTTATATCTTTTCATCAAGGTGTATTTTTGTCTCTGATCTTTATTGGTTTTCATCAAAAGAGGTGTTTATAATTTTTTTGAATGGTGTTGGAAAAGAGAAAAAGCTTTATGCAAAAAAGTGGTACAAGAAGGAGCTTGTGTAGACTGCGGCCTAGGCTTTTGCATGTCGTGCTTGATGTCTTTTTGATAGTATGCTTAGTGATTTTTGCTGTAGAACGACTTGTCTCAGATAACTGAGATTGCTTAATGAGCCTTTGAAAAAATCATGCGTTGTTTTTATCGTTTGGAAGCATTATTCTGGTTTTCTCCTTGATGCTTTATTTGGGTTGACTTGGCGCATGCTCACACATGTTAGACTCTTACAAAGTCGCCAATAGCCTCTATGATCATTTAGTTTTTGACTTTTGATGCCATCTTATGCTTCTTTTAATATCGTTTTGTCGCTTTGCATGATTACGGCCGTTATTGCTCTCTTAGTTGGTCGCTCCCAGTCTTTTACTAGCCCTCGCCTCGTACTGAGTATGAGCTCTACTCGTGCATCCAACTCCTAAAAACCAAGTTTGCCAAAGTGTCCACCATACATACCTATTAGCAATTTGCTATTCCAAGTAAATTTGACTTGCTTTTATCTACTCTTCAAATTAAACTCTTACCAGTGTTATGCGAAAATTGGTCAGTAAAGCTCTCACGAACCGGAAGGCACACTTTATTTTTCTTGCTTTTAAAAATTTGACATTGTGGTCTCTTATGTTGAGTTGTTATGCTTGCAAGTTGTAAGTTGGAGACTATCCCAACCATGCCGTCATGGGGCAAGCTTTCAAGATTGCACTTCTTATTTGAGTTGATATCGTGATCTTTTGTTAATGGATACCCGCGGTGTGAAATGAATTGGGAATCTTGCGGGATCATGTAGTTTGTATATGTGTTAGGGAAACACCTGGGCCGCCAATCTAAGCCATGCATAATTCATGGTGGAAATTTGCAGCATACCCATAGTGAACATTCGACGACGCATCTCAAAATAAAAAGCTAAACAAATGGTAAATAAAAGAGATTTCGAGGTGTTCATTGTCTGCTTGTCCTATCATTTTGATGTGGGCTTGTTCCATGTCATCGGGCACGGAGGTACCCCGTTGGCGGTTCTCGATGATACACATATACTTACAATGACAAGAGCCTTGCTTGGGACTCTAAGTAAAGTAGCATGAGGTTTGGGTACTCGTATTCACAGGACACGAGGTTTTCAACTTATGATTTGTTAAGCATATGCATCATAATTGTTCTCGCATTAACTTTAACCATTCAAGATGCTTATGATGGGGGCAATGAGAGCTCAAAGCCGGTAAGTACCATAATTTTTGAAGGTTTATAAAACTTGCAAACACTGCTTCCCTCCGCGAAGGGGCTTTCTTTTACTTTTATGTTGAGTCACCACCTTCTATCTTTATGCACCATTAAGAGAGCATAGTTGTCATTCTTAGTATAATGTGCATTGTCCCAAAGTTTTCATTGATTGATTCATGATCATGGTTTCACTTGTTCTTAAATTATTTGTATCTGGTCGCCCTCTTAAACTTGAAGGTGTCCTATGCATTTATGTTTTGCTCTCCATGAAGGACAAGCTGAAAACCATTTGTATGTTTTTTCTTATGATTTGAACACACGTTTGACTTTCTTTGTTTCATTTTTATGATCTTTTGTTCGTGTTCATTTTCATGTTATAACATGGTTGCTAAGTTTCTTCTATCAAGATTATGTCTTTCATGCCCATGTTTTAAGTTCTTTTGATCCCAGCGCACAATGCTTACATATATGATCAAGATTGTGTAGGTGCATGTCACCTCAAAAATTATTTCTTTTGTTATCACTTACCTACTCGTGGACGAGCAGGAGTTAAGCTTGGGGATGCTGATACGTCTCAAACGTATCCATAATTTTTGATGCTCCATGCTTGTTTTTACACCATTTGCTTAGTGTTTCGTTACACTTCGTGGCACTTTTATGCATTTTCCAGAACTAACCTATTAACAAGTCGCCACAGTGCCAGTTCCCTGTTTTCTGCTGTTTTTGTGTTTCAAAAAAGTTACACAGGAAATATTCTCGGAATTAGACGAAACCAAAGTCAGTCGCCCAGAATTTTACCGAAGTTTCCAGAGAACCGAAGAGGAGACGGAGTGGGGCCACGAGGGGGCCTCACACCAGGGCGGCACGGCCAGGGGCTGGGCCACGCCCCCTATGTGTGAGACCGCCTCGGTCCACTTCTGACGATGCCCCTTCGCCTATAAAGACCCCCCGACGAGAAAAACCTAAGGGCCCGATCAGTTTTCCAGAACACATCGCGATCCGCCGCCGCCGTCGACCCGAAGATCGGGAGTGTCCAGAAGCTCTTCCCGGCACCCTGCCAGAGAGGAGAATCGCCACCGGAGGTCTTCTTCATCGCCATGCTTGCCTCCAGAGCGATGAGTGAGTAGTTTACCTTGGACTATGGGTCCATAGCAGTAGCTAGATGGTTGTCTTCTCCACCATGTGCTTCATGTTTAGATCTCATGAGCTGTCCTACATGATTGAGATCACCGTTATGTAATTCTACATGTTTGGTTTGTTGGGATCCGATGAATATTGGTGTTATGCTTGAGTTGAAGTACTGAAATTTATCTTTTGTTATCTCTATGTTGTTTATGATCTTGTATGCTCTCCGTTGTTAGTAGCTATCTTGGCCGAGTAGTTGCTAGTGACTCCAAGAGGGGATATTTATGCTCGATAGTGGGTTCATGCCTCTATTTAATCTGGGGGAGTGACAGAAACCTCTAAGGTTGTAGATGTGCTGTTGCTACTAGGGGGAAAACAATATTCATATGCTCGAGGGCATATGCTTTGTTTACATTACACACTTTGTTTAATGCAATTATCTGTTGTTCGCAACTTAATACTCATGGGTTGTTCGGACGATATCCCCGTGAGTGGATTATTAGTCATAGATGCAGTTGGATGGCGGTCTATGTATCTTGTTATAATGCCCAGAGTAAATCTCATAGTGATCCTCTCATCATATGCACGTTATCTTTATTCTATCAATTGCCCAACTGTAATTTGTTTACCCAGCTTGTATTATTTTATCTTATGGAGAGACACCACTAGTGAACTGTGGATCCCGGTCCTATTTCCATTATATTGCTATCACCTGTTTACTTTACTCGCACTGTTTACTTTACTCATATACTATTATCACTTTCCACTCGATACGCTCATACCCTTTGTTTCAAGCAAACCGGTGAGATTGACAACCTCATCGTAAGTTGGGAACAAAGTATTTGGTTGTGTTGTATGCAGGTTCCGCGTTGCTATTGGTTGAAGACGAGTCAACAAGTGTCGTAAACGGCGCCCTTGTTGGAGTGTTATTAGGCCAGTCAGCATCACCTTCAGTCGTTTGTTTGCTCCTCTCCTGATCGACATATCTTGGTTTCTTAACTGAGGGAAAATCTTGCTGCTATATTCATCACACCTTTCTCTTGGGGTTCCCAACGGGCTGGTCATTCAACTAGGCACCAGCTCTTTTCTGGCGCCATCAACCAGCAATCAGTGTGACACACGTAGAAAAACATTGTTTTTAAGGAAAGAGTCATAAGGGTGTTCCACAATCACATCAACATTGCCTTTCATTCATCCTTGCAAAGATTAAGAGTGACACGACTAATTGGGTGACAACGTTGCAAAACAATTTATCTAGTTGATATTGGGAGATTAAATTTATGATATTGCATCTGTTCTGAAATAAATAACCTAACATTTTCTAGATATGCATTTATTTAAACATTGAAATATGTTTGGATACATCTATATCCCTAACCACCTATTTTAGAAAGGAGGTTCCTCCTTGCTATAGTCCTGCATTTATCTCTAAATCATCAATTTGATCAATTTAATAGGAGAAATATAATATTAAAAATAAAATATTAAAAAAATAAATGTCATATTTTCTAATGATATATTTTGTATTCTGTTCGTGAAAGTGTAAGTAAAACCTTTGATATGGGAAATGCACTTTTGATATCATGTGCATATGCTCTCTTTATCTGAAAAATGAATTTTAAAATGCTAAAAAAAATTAGAAAAAAAATGCACATGTATATCTCCATATTCTACGTGGTCACACAAAGTTTCGTCAAAAACAGAATTCTTTGTGCCCTATGCAAAAAAAGACAAAAAAATGCATCGCGAAAAGGCCTATTTCAATACCAAATTTTGTCATTTTTACATAGTCCATATAAAAAGTCAGTTTTTGTTCAAACAACTTTGTAGGCACATAGAACATGGATATGTATACAAAACATTTTTGTTTCAAGTTTTTTTAATATTTTCAAATATATAAAAATGCATTTCAAATAAAGGGTGCATATGCACCCAAGAGCAAAAAAGCCTTTGAGATCTTTTTTTTACCATCAATACCATATATATTTATCGTAGCAAATAGTACTTGGTAAAGATACATGAGCTACAAGTTAAAAAAAAGATACATAAGCTGTCTTCAACAATTATAAAATAATTATTAATGAGGATATTAAGAAATCTCATGGCGGCGGTACAAAAATAATCTAACAGCGCACATGAATCTTTTTTTTCAAATGAGGACCGTAGCCTCAGGCTCTACATTAAAATGATGCATATGGCTATTCTTTTATTAACGCGCACAGGGGTCCATGTCACCCCCATTGACCAGTGTGACATGCGCACGTGACCTTCTTCTCCTTCTTGTTTATATCTTGCACACGAGACGCAATGATGTTTCTGTCTTATCCTCGACGACGACATTGGCGTGTGCCGGTCTGAACGTACGTGACTGAACGCTGTATAATGGAAGAAAAACTGGTAAACTGCATCCCGACCACGGACATACGCACGCACAGTACGTGCTGTTGCAATACCTTGTCGGGTGCCGACGATCATGATTGGTTGGTTTGGTACAAGGAACACACACACGGTTATACTACACGATGTCACGATGACACGATCGATGGACGTGACGAGACGGTATATGATACTGCCTGGTGCCTGCCTGCTGCGAAGGACGAAATCGACAAAATTGACCCTTGACTGAAAGTTCAGCACAAAATGAACCTAGTTTGAAACTATTTCAAAATCTAACCATTTTTTATGAAGCCTGCATCAGTGGCGCTACCCTATATGGGGTAGCTCCATTCTGAGTGGAGCTACCCTTTCGCCAGCGTGGCACTAGACGACCCCACATGTCACAGGTACAACACGGTAGCGCCACAGAGAATGGCTTCACAAATTGTAGGGTAGCTCCATTCACAATGGCGCTATCCTTCTTAATGGGCCGGCCCATTAGTGCGCCGCGTGCTTGCTGCTCCGGGTGGGACTTTTTAGTCCCACCTCGGAAGCTGAGGGTGGTGCGCACCAGTTTATAAGCCCCGGTCTGAGAGGGCCTGTGAGCTCCTCTCAGATCCGGTGCATGCATGTGTGTGTGTGTCCTCCCTGCCCCGTGGGCCCGGGGTCCCTGGTCCCGCTGGCAGTACTGGCCCCGCCGACGGGTGGGGTCGTGGACCCCAGTGGTACCCGGTTGACCCTCGGACGGGCTTTTTTTATTATTATTTGTTTAGGTAGCGCCACTCTGAGAGGAGCTACACCTTGTAGCGTAGCGCCATTCTCAAAGGAGCTACCCTTTGTTGTGTAGCTCCAAGCTCAAAGGATCTACCCCGTGTATGTATGGACAACCGCGACCCCGACACCCTTCTTCCTCCCCGTCTCACTCCTTAGCAGTTTTTAGGGTACCTACATTTCTGGATTTTTGGATGAACCAAGGTGTCCCAGATCTGGCAGGATAGGAGAGAAATTTTCAGATGAAATCGAGGGGAACGGAAGAGATTACCTTGGGGAGGACTCCAGCGACGAAATCCCCAAAATTTGCCTTCAGACCTTGAGGGATTTGGGGGGGGGGGGGGGGGGATTTGAGAGGAGGGGTGAGAGGGCGGCCCGCCCGGGTAAAAACTGCTAAGGAGTGAGATGGGGAGGAAGAAGGGTGTCGGGGTCGCGGTTGTCTATACATACACGGGGTAGCTCCTTTGAGCTTGGAGCTACATAACAAATGGTAGCTCCTTTGAGAATGGCGCTACGCTACAAGGTGTAGCTCCTTTCAGAGTTGCGCTACCTAAACAAAAAATAAAAAAAGCCCACCCGAGGGTCAACCGGGTACCACTGGGGTCCAGAACCCCACCAGTCGGCGGGGCCAGTACTGCCAGCGGGACCAGGGACCCCGGGACAGGGAGGACGCACACACACATGCATGCACCGGATCTGAGAGGAGCTCACAGGCCCTCTCAGACCGGGGCTTATAAACTGGTGTGCACCACCCTCAGCTTCCGAGGTGGGACTAAAAAGTCCCACCCGGAGCAGCAAGCACGCGGCGCACTAATGGGCCAGCCCATTAAGAAGGGTAGCGCCATTGTGAATGGAGCTACCCTACATTTTGTGAAGCCATTCCCTATGGCGCTATCGTGTTGTACCTGTGACAGGTGGGGTCGTCCAGTGCCACGTTGGCGAAAGGGTAGCTCCACTCAGAATGGAGCTACCCCATGTAGGGTAGCGCCACTGATGCAGGCTTCACAAAAAAGGGTTAGATTTTGAAATAGTTTCAAACTAGGTTCATTTTGTGCTGAACTTTCAGCCAAGGGTCAATTTTGTCGATTTCGTCGCTGCGAAGCTAGCAAAAGTACGTAGCCTGCCGCCATTGGGATGAGAAAAATATTACTCCCTCTGATCGGAAATAAGTATCGGCAATTTTATACTAACTTAGTACAAAATTTATACTAAGCCACCAATAGTTATTTCTTAGTTATTTCTGATCGGAGGGATTACTTCAATATTAAGTACTTCAGAGCATCTTCAACGGCCTGAAGCAATCTACCGCGGCTGTCTTAACCGGTCTAAATTTGATCGGGTGCCGGAAAACTCAGCTTAGTGGTTCAACATATTTTAGTTATCCTGTCCACGGTGATGTAAATATGATCCAATTTTAAGCACGGTTTGTGTCATCACAGACAGCACCAGACATCCACGTGTGCCCTCCTTAATTGGCCTTGGTCCCAGATGTTAGCCACACACACGCTAGTTAACTAATATAATTAATATTTAAATCTAGTTAACTTGTTTTTACACTCAAAATTACACCGATGACCATACCTACTCGCCGTCGCGCGGCCTATCACTATGGCGGCTACTTGCAGTCGCTCGTCCTACTAGCTGTCGGATGTGTCAGCGCTGTCTTCACCGTCGAAAGGACCAGCACCGCCGTTGCACGTTGGCCCCAGATCTCGCGCCGCCGCAGGTGGGCGAGGCAACAGTGCTCACGAGGGGTCATCGCCTTGGTGGCCGCCCGCCGCTACCTCTCGTGCACCACCTAGGGAGATTACTCCGCCGCGCGACGCGCCTGGCCTTCCGCCAGGGCGTTCGCCCGGTGTGCGCGCCACCTCCTTCACCTGTGCCTGTGAGGCCCGCGCACGGGCTACTTCCACCACCGCCTTCTTCCGTCTCGCGTGCCTCCCGCTGGTGCTGCTCGCGCACCACGACCACCGCAGCCCACTACATGAGGTCCTCGTCCTCATCGCCGGTCCACACCGCCGCCGCAGCCCGGTTGCCCCAGTGGGCTGTCACGCGGGCGGCGCCCTGCGACATGGCCCTCACATTGTTGTGTGCTTGGCGCTCCACGGCCATGAGCTGTCGGCCAGCTTGGTCGCGGTGAGCAATCTTGAACTAAGTGAGCAGGGCCCGCTGCTTGTGGGCGACGGCTGGGGTGCCCTCCTTGTCGTCGAAGTCGTCCAAGTCCTCATCGTCGATCTCGTCGAGCACCTCAATGACGGGCTCCCACCCGAGGGCCCATTCGCGTGCAGCACCTCCGCGTGTGCCTCCCGCGCCACCACTCGCGCCGGCCTGCGGCAACGAAGGCGCTCGCCTCCTCCCGTAGCTTGGCACAGAGGTCGGCACGGAGCCGCGTCGTTCCACGTGCTGCGTCGAGGACGCTCGCCGTCGGTGTCCTAGGTGGTGACATATGCCGCGGTCTCCTACGTGTCGTACATGAACCGCGCGAAGGCCTGCGCGGCGGGCTCGTTATCCGGAAACTGGGCACGCACCATCTCCACGATCCTCGCCTAGGTAGCGTGGATTTTGTGCTACCTTAGCGCCGCCACCGGCCCCCTTATATAGGGGCGCGTGGGAACATGGAAGGGCCTCTCCTTGAGCGCGGGAAGCCGGCACAGCGGGACGTAGCTGCGCTAATTCAGGCGGCGGCTATGACAATGCGCTAATTTGAGTCGAACCACTTAGACCATTCCCGACGTCAATAGACATAGTGTGAAAATTATGTCCATAACCCGACGCAAATGATCCAAAACAAATACGTCGTCAATAGACAGCCTGAAAATTATTTCCATGTCCTGACGTAGACGATCTAAAACAAACACGACTTAAGACCAAAATATGTAGGGCCGTTCAACATGTCATAAGTCCATCTATGGATGTCGAGCATCTGCTGTGCAGATGCACTGGCAGGCCCAAAATTCCAACGTCTTGGCTGCATGCTTGCATGGCCGACCGTGATTTGCCCACACGACTGCACGCAATTCCTCCTGCCGACAGCTTCAAGTCAGCAGCACACAAGTTGCTGGACTGCATGCGAGCGTGCGCGCGTATGCCTCTTTTTCTGCACCCGATTGATATCAATTGTTGTGATTTATTTTCTGAAGCTGCAGTATGGAGCTGCTGGAAGCATATTTTCTGACTGCTGCTTTTTCACACGGATATACAAAGTCCAATAATAACCGAGTACTCCGTCATGAGCTGTTTGCCCGACAAAGTCAAATAATATAATTCACCTATCCAATCTTAATAATGTTTTCTACACATATTACGAGTCAAAGTTGGTAAAGTTTTTTCGAACATTATTCTAGTTCACAAATATGCAACATTTTAGACATTGACACAATATTCACAATGTAATTTGGAAGGGCGCAAAAGATTTTTTTTTTTATTTTCATTAATGAAGTAGATGAGAGCTGGCGGTTAATTAGTAGGAAACTAGCAAAAGACCAGCTCACAATTTAATTTTGACCCTAAGCTGCTAGTTATAGAAAACCAACATGAATGAAATATTTTGAAAAAAATTTAGTCAAATCTAATCATATGATTTCTAAATTTCAAATTCAAATATTTAAATGATACTGACGTGTGCCATTTCTTGTCAATTTCATGCATGACACCATTATCCGGAAATCAACCTGGAGAGTCTATGCCAGAGGTTAGGGATCGGAAGTTCTGGCTAAGTTTGCATGCATCCATTTCAAGCTTGACATACGACGGCAGTAACACGGCTAAGGCTCATTTGTTTTGCTCGCGCGTGTCGTGCACGGCGATCAAGGGCTTGTTTGGTAGGTTGGGTCTAGTTCTCTGCTCCATGGGAGCATTCCTCATTCAAAATGGGCTTTGGGCCATGTTCTTGACTTTGTTTGGTTGCCCTTGTGGTGGTGTTTGATGATGTGGAGGCCGATTTAACACCGGCATCATGGCCAGGTTAATCGGCGGCACCGTGTTGCGGAGTCTGCCAGCCTTGTAGTGGCAGTCCATGTGCTCCGTCGATACGGCCCATTGTGGAGAAATCTTTGGTAGGCACCATGAGAGCGGAGGGAGCAGAGGAGGGTACGAAGCCATTGAGCTGGTTGATGGGACGCAAGACGGGTTAGAGAGAGAGAGGAGGGGTGATGGCAATGGAATGGGGTGTGTCATGTGTGTAGAGAGTTATTGGCAACATGGACATGGTTTTGTGATCCAACGGGCCAGACTCTATGAAAACGACCGATTTGGCAGTTCCCGATGTCTGACCCAGAGATGCTTTAAAACTCATGCATGCCACAACACCGACGCCTCCCAAAAAAACTAAGGGTGTGTCTAGGGCTCAGTCTACTGAGCAATAGCTTATGGCTCAGTAGAATGACGTCATCATATCTCAGTTGCAACTCAACTCATTATTAGCACGAATCATAAAGCAATCCAACGGTCCGGATGTATGGTTCCTAGTTGCAATATCACTTGCAACTGAAAAAATCTCAGTTGCAACTCAACTTGCAACTCAATTGCACGAATCACGATACAAATCTAATGGTCTAAAATTCTACTGAGCCATAAGCTAGCAAAACCGAAAAACTAAACAGCCTAATTTCATCTACATGTTTAGAGATCGTGCAACCTACTAAACACGGCCCAACTGACATATCGGCAACCTACACGGATTGTCACGGAGATGGTCGGGTAAGCTGAGACACGGTAGGAATATCCATGGGCCATGGCAAAGATCAATGTTGATCCAGCGGTTTTCAAAACAGGAGAAAGAGGAGTAGCAAAAACTATATGCAGTGATGCTGATGGGGTTACCTCGGAGATTCGGCTGTTGTCTTCAAGAGCATTACTGATCCAGCAATATTAGAATCTATGGCCTGCTGGGAGGCGTTGTCATTAGCCGAGGACCTACCATTGACAAGAATCCATGTGGCCTCCAGTGGTTTCAGACATACGAGACGAGACCAAGGAAGGAACAATGGTTCGGTCGTTTGAGATAGAATATCGAGCTAAACGATTTAATTTAAGAAGTGCAGCTTCGTCTATAAAGGAAGGGGCTTCTAATTTTGAAACAGACAACCTTGCTAGATTTGCTTTATCTTATGATTTAGGGCGCCAAGTGTGGCTTGGCAATTCTTATTATTGTGTAAACATTCTTATCGAGTAATAAAATCTATTAGCATGTTGCCTAAATTTTTTTCCACGCACGTACATCACGGATCGGGTGCGTGGCTGAGTTCCACGGCCATGTCTCACAGGCGGCCAATCATCGCGCGTGATACATGCATGCTACCAGAGCGCGCGAGTTTCTTCAATTCTACCCAGGCGGCCGGGCCGGGGCCGGTGGCAGCCGACTGCGCCGTAGGGCCCTGCCGGGTGATGGGCAATGTGGTAGCAGATGCTGGGGAATTTTTCCTTTCAGGTCTCGTTTACCATGTGCACATGTCATTCGTGCTGTAAAAAACAGAGTTATACAATTTGTGTGGAATACGGCTAGAAATAGAAGATTCTTCAGAAACAAGAACTTCCAGGGCTGTCCCCGAACGAAGGATTGATAAAGGGGCATGCTACCTGACTTGAATATTTTCAAAACTGAAGGGGCATGCTACTTTACTGCCCATGTGCAATTAACCTCGAATCCACCCATGTATATATTCTCCTTTTATATCTGAAAATTAGTGAAATGTCTACGAGTATTAGGCCTCCTTTGATTTGTAGGGTAGGAAAATCAAAGGAATAGGAAATGCAAAGGATTGGAGTGCTCTGCCCAAGCGAATCCTATGGCTACGGGAAGTCTCATAGGAAATTTTCCATTAGGTCTGACTTCATGCAAAATTTCCTACAAAAATACACTATGAAGTTCCTACAGGATTGATTCCTACAGGATGAGTTCCTATGAATCAAACAGCTCTCAAAGGAAAAAATCCATAGGATTCTGATGTCTACGCATGTGTCTGTTCTTGTAGACAGTGTTGGGCCTCCAAGTACAGAGGTTTGTAGAACAGCAGCAAGTTTCCCTTAAGTGGATCACCCAAGGTTTATCGAACTCAGGGAGGAAGAGGTCAAAGCTATCCCTCTCAAGCAACCCTGCAATTACGATACAGAAAGTTTCTTGTGTCCCCAACATACCCAATACACTTGTCAGATGTATAGGTGCACTAGTTCGGCGAAGAGATAGTGAAATACAAGTGGTATGGATGATTACAAGTAGTAAATACAATCTGGAATAAAAATGGCAGCAAGCAAACAAGTAACAAAACAGCAAGTAAACGCTGTGCAAAGCTTGGAAACAAGGCCTAGGGATCATACTTTTACTAGTGGACACACTCCCAACAAATATAACATAATTGAACAAATAAATAACTCCTCTTCACTATGCTACTCTGAATTACTCTCCTATTGAATAACACTAATCATTGCGTAGTGGCTACAGAAGCACCCCTTAAAGCTCATCAAGTACTTGACAAGCACCGCTCATAGAGATATCCAAATCAAATCACAACTCAAGATAAATATTATTGCAACTTAGACCAAGTACTAACACGGTGCACACACTGTCAACATTACAGCATGAAAGGAGGAATAGATCACTTCAATACTATCATAGTGATAATTATTCTCATAATCCATAAGAGATCACAATCGTAGCCTAGACCAAGTACCACCATGATGCACACACTGTCACCGTTACACCATGGCAGGAGGAATAGATTACTTTAATAACACCACTAGAGTACACATAATGATGAAGAGTAGCATCTACTTATTCAACATGATACAAAGCTCACGATCATATAAAGATCACATCATGGGAGAGAGAGGTGAACCACATAGCTACCGGTAGATCCCTCAACCCCGGGGATGAACTACTCCCTCCTCATCATAGGAGACAGCAAGGTTGATGGAGATGGCGGTGAGGTCGATGGAGACGGCGGAGACGGCGATGGAGACCGATGGAGATGGCTCCGGGGGCACTTCTCCGTCCCGGCAGGGTGCCGGAACAGAGACTTCTGTCCCCCGAAATTTGGCTTCGACGGCGGCGGCGCTGCGGAACTGTTCTGGAAATTTCGCCGACTCCCCCAGGGTTTTCCATCCCGAGGCTTTATATAGGCAAAGGGGCATCGTCAGGGGGCTGCCAGGGGCTCCTCACACATAGGGGGCGCGGCCAGGGGCTGGGCCGCGCCGTCCTGGTGTGAGGCTGGCCCCTGGCCCCACTCCGGCTCTCGTTTGGTCCTCGTCCTTCGTCCGGGAAAAATAAGACTTCTGGAACTTGTTTCGTTCAATTCCGAGAATATTTCCTGTGTAGCTTTTCTGAAACACAAAAATAGCAGAAAACAGGGAACTGACACTGTGGCATCTTGTCAATAGGTTAGTTCCGGAAATCGCATAAAAACGCCACGAAGTGTAACGAAACACTAAGCAAATGGTGTAAAAACAAGCATGGAGCATCAAAAATTATGGATACGTTGGAGACGTATCAGCATCCCCAAGCTTAACTCCTGCTCGTCCTCGAGTAGGTAAGTGATAACAAAAGAATAATTTTTGAGGTGACATGCACCTACACAATCTTGATCATCTAAGTAAGCATTGAGTGCTGTGATCAAAAGAACTTAAAACATGGGCATGAAAGACATAATCTTGACAATAAGAAACTTAGCAACCATGTTATAACATGAAATAGAACACAAACAAAAGATCATGAAAATGAAACAATGAAAGTCAAACGTGTGTTCAAATCATAAGGAAAAACATACAAATGGTTTTCAGCTTGTCCTTCATGGAGAGCAAATCATAAATGCATAGGACACCTTCAAGTTTAAGAGGGAGACTAGATACAAATAATTTAAGAACAAGTGAAACCAACAATATGAATCAATCAATGAAAACTTTGGGACAATGCACATTATACTCAGAATGACAACTATGCTCTCTTAATGGTGCATAAAGGTAGAAGGTGGAGACTCAACATAAAAGTAAAAGAAAGGCCCTTCGCGGAGGGAAGCAGTGATTAAACATGTGCTAGAGCTTTTTATTTGTAAAACAGAGAGATAAAAATTGGTTTTGAGAGGTGGTTGCTTTTGTCAACGACTGGCAATGGGGTTCTTACTATCTTCCATACAAAAATGAAGCAAGTTTTTGAGAGAGAGATTGGCACTTTTGTGCTCTTTTTTATAAAGCTTGGCACTCCTCCCCACCTTTTTTCCTTTCACAAACCATGGCTAACCGATTCATCGGGTGCCCACCAACATTCACATACCATGGAGGAGTGCCTTTTTTTCTTTCTTTTTTCTTTTTTTTTTTCTTTTTGGAATAAGCAATATGGAAGATAGCAAATCCGACCACTACGTCCCCATGAGCTGAAAACAGTGTCACAAAACGAGAAGTATTTTGAAGGTTTTTGAAAGGTAGCACATGAAAATTTACTTGGAATGGCTTACAAATACCATGCATAGGAATTTATAGTGGACACAATGGCAAACTTGATTTTTAGGAGTTGGATGCACGAGTAGAGCTCATACTTAGTACAAAATGAGGGCTAGCAAAAGACTGGAAGCGACCAACTAAGAGAGCAATAACGGCCATAATCATGCAAAGCGACAAAGCAATATTAAAAGAAGCATAAGATGGCATCAAAAGTCAAAAACTAAATGATCATAGAGGCTATTGGCAACTTTGTAAGAGTCTAACATGTGTGAGCATGCGCCAAGTCAACCCAAATAAAGCATCAAGGAGAAAACAAAAAAATGCTTCCAAACGATAAAAACAACGCATGATTTTTTCAAAGGCTCATTAAGCAATCTCAGTTATTTGAGACAAGTCATGCTACAGCAAAACCACTAAGCATACTATCAAAAAGACATCAAGCACGACATGCAAAAGCCTAGGCCGCAGTCTACACAAGCTCCTTTTTGTACCACTTTTTTGCATGAAACTTTTTCTCTTTTCCAACACCATTCAAACTTTTTATAACCAACTCTTTTGATGAAAACCAATATAGACCAGTGGTCAAAATACACCTTGATGCAAAGATAAAAGAAGATCTGAACAAAAATCAAGGCGAAAAACAAAGGCTAAACACAGTAGCAGAAAAAGAGAACACTCGTTGAACGATAAGAGTGAAAACTAGAGTGTTCTTGGCAATGAAAAACGAGTTCATCTCCTCCAAAAGAAACATGATGTGATCTAACCATTTATTGCAGCAAACAAAACAAAAGAAAACTGAAAGCAAAAGTAAAGACACTCCAAGAAAAACACATAGTGCATGAAGCAATAAAAATATAGTGTTTTGAAAGGTGACCTGATTTTTGCCGATGAAGAAGGGGGTGCCTCGGGGCATCCCCAAGCTTTGACGCTTGTACCTCTTGGATATTTCTTGGGGGTTGCATGGGCATCCCCAAGCTTGAGCTTTTGTCCATTCTTCATCTCATCTCATCATTCTCCAATCCCTACACTTGAAAACTTCCTTCATACAAAACTAAACACAATTCTATTAGCAACATTAGCATAAACATAATAATGAATCAACCCTTTTTGCTTCAGGTTTCAACCTAAAACCACCACATATTAAGCATATACTACTGTAGAAACTTCCCCAAAAGTTACGTGATCAAAAGAACTAAAAAAGAAAGCGATAAAGCGGCAAACACAAATATTGGCAGAAATCTGCCAAAACAGAACAGCTGACATAGGTCGAATTTTTGAGGGGTTTTCTGTTGCTCAAATCAAAAAGTGTTCAACTAATGAAAGTTTGGATATAACGTGGGGCATATGCACAAGAAATCTCAGGTCCAAAAGATATACAGAGAATTTTCATGAATTTATACGGTGCAGCACCAAAAACTATTTCAGGACAGCAACATCCCCAAATCTTTACCTCACTCAAATTAGAGGCTTCTCTTGGCACAACAACGAAATAAAAAGGATAAGGAGCGGTCATTACAGTAGTAATGACTTCCAAGACTCAAATAAAAGAAAAAGTACTGAAAAGAAAACATTGGGTTATCTCCCAAGAGTGCTTTTCTTTAACGCCTTTGAGCTAGGCGCAGTAATTTGCAAAGATGCTCATGTGGGCGCCATATAATAGCTTGAGGCAAAGGCGCCATATAGGAACTTAAAGCAATAGAGAGCATCAAAAAGCAGATGTGAAAGACATTTAAATCTGAACCACTTCCTATGAAAAATAATCTTATAAAGAGACAAATCATGAAAGCGCAAAGCAAAAAGCATAGGAAGGCAAAACAAGTACAACTTCAAGAATTGCAACATAAAGAGGGGAAACTCAATATTGTTGAGATCCATAAAACCATGTTTCCCTCCCTCATAATAACTTTCAGTAGCATCATGAATAGAACTAACAATATAACTATCACATAAAGCATCCCTATCATGAGCCACATGCATAAAAGAATTAATACTCCCCACATGAACAATAGTAGTAGGAGCAGATTCAACAGAATAATTATTCTCATCACCATAATCATCAAAAATAGGAGGCATATTGTAATCATAACTAATTTTCTCCTCAAAAGTAGGTGAACTGAAAATATTATACCCATCATCATAACCATCATAAACTAGAGGTTTAGTATCATCACAAGCTAGAGAACAACTATTTTGCAAAGCATATTCATCAAACATATCATCATAAGAAGGAACATGGATAGTACTAATGGTACAACAATTATTAACCTTAGAATTTGTACCAAAAAGATTTTCAATATCAAAAGTAGAGTGCTTTTCCCAATCATGATCACTAACATAGGTAACAGGCATCGGAACGTCATCCCAATCAGAATTATCACAATCTATAGCAGGATCATAACGCTTAGGGGAAGATATCGTGTCCTCTCGCCTTTTACTCCTCTTCTTCTTCTTCATACTCTTCTTACTCTCTCCTTTAGGAGGGAGAGACTTGAAGGGCATCTTCTCCACATAATCTGATTTGCTGACAGAAACAACAGAATAAACTTTGGAGGATTCCTCCTCTCTATTAATAAGATCGAAAAATCTATTAGTCCTGTCATAGCTTGGCAAAACATCATGTTTTATAAGATCTTGTAAGTAAATATTTGCAAGGCAATCTTTAGCACAATAGAGACGACAACCACGAAGGGTACTATTAATATCAGCATCTCTCATATCAACCAAAGAAATCTTTCTAGATATCTCTTCACAATTCAAAAACAAAGTAAGCTCATCATACTGATTGAAAGTAATCTTATCATCACAATACAAATCTGCGGTACTCGTTTGATTAATTGGGCATTGAAAATTAAAGTGACCCTTTTCACCGCAAAATTCACAAAGAAAAGGATAAAGCTCACAAACCCTTTCACCAAGCACATCTAGATCCTTGAGCCACATACTGGTTTCTTCATTTGCGTGGGTGATGCAATAATCTTCCTTGTTGTAACTCTGTTCACAAGGTCTATGTATTCCACAAAAATTAACATGCTTATAAGAGATAATACTTTTAGAAGTTTGAGCATGTTTATTGCAATCATCAATAACAATATCACTTTCTATGCAAGTGTCCTTAAAAGGTTCATGATACACGTCCCCATTTCCTTTAGGAACATTCAAATGGGAAGCAAAGGCTTTAAAGCAATCAACCATAATTTGAGGATCAAGACCATATTTAGCACTAAGTTCTTGAAAATTAGCAGTTTCAGCGAAAGACTTAATGCAATCAAACTCGTAATTCATACCTGATCCTTTACCTTTGTCGCTATCCCAACCTTCAATATTGTTTTCAATTGTCTCAAGCAGATCCCACTTGGTGTCAACATCCTTGCTTGTGAAAGACCCATCAAAGCATGCATCTAGATAGTCCTTATAATATCCTGAAAGCCTTGCATAAAAATTATTAATAACAATATTACGGGGAAGATCATGAATAGGACATTTGTGCATTAGTAACTTCAATCTTCCCCACGCTTGGGCAATGCTTTCTCCCTCATGAGGCCAAAAGTTATATATCCGATTACGATCTTTATGAATTTCACTTGGAGGATAAAACTTGGAATAAAAGAGAGGCACAATTTCCTCCCATGCAATAGATGGACCATCTTCAAGCAGCCGATACCATTCCTCAGCTCTGCCTTTCAGTGATAAAGAGAATAGCTTCTTCTTAACTTGGTTCATTGAAATACCTGCACACTGGAACAACTCGCATAATTCATGTATAAAAAGCAAATGGTCACCAGGATGGATAGTTCCATCTCCTAAATAGCAGTTATCCCTAACACGTTCAACAATCTTCGTAGGTATTTTAAAAGGATGAGGAGCACAAGCATCATTAGATACATCACATATGGGAGATAAAATATTATCAGAACAAACTTTCTCCACTAAAGCTGGGGAACTAAAAATATCATGCTTAACAAAACCAGCTTCCCCAAGCTTAGACTTTTCCATAGCATTAGCAATAACGGGATTCGAAGCATTCGTACTAATAACATTGCTATGCGAAATAAGCTCCAAAGGTTTTTCAATTTTCTCTTCAAATCTAAACTCAGAAAAAAAGACTAAAGAACTCTTTATTTTCCATTAAGCCTAACTAGTGAAAAATAAAAATAAGAAACAAAAAGATATAATTGCAGAATCTAAAGGAAATAACTCCGAGCACTCACCAGCAACTAAAAGACTTAGTAGCCAAAGAATGTGAGTACCTTTTACCTTACCTCCCCGGCAACGGCGCCAGAAAAGAGCTTGATGTCTACGCACGCATCTGTTCTTGTAGACAGTGTTGGGCCTCCAAGTGCAGAGGTTTGTAGAACAGCAGCAAGTTTCCCTTAAGTGGATCACCCAAGGTTTATCGAACTCAGAGAGGAAGAGGTCAAAGCTATCCCTCTCAAGCAACCCTACAATTACGATACAGAAAGTCTCTTGTGTCCCCAACACACCCAATATACTTGTCAGATGTATAGGTGCACTAGTTCGATGAAGAGATAGTGAAATACAAGTGGTATGGATGATTACAAGTAGTAAATACAATCTGGAATAAAAATAATAGCACGCAAACAAGTAACAAAACAGCAAGTAAACGGTGTGCAAAGCTTGGAAACAAGGCCTAGGGATCATACTTTCACTAGTGGACACACTCCCAACAAATATAACATATTTGAACAAATAAATAACTCCTCTTCACTATGCTACTCTGAATTACTCTCCTATTGAATAACACTAATCATTGCGTAGTGGCTACAGAAGCACCCCTTAAAGCTCATCAAGTACTTGACAAGCACCGCTCATAGAGATATCCAAATCAAATCACAACTCAAGATAAATATTATTGCAACTTAGACCAAGTACTAACATGGTGCACACACTGTCAACATTACACCATGAAAGGAGGAATAGATCACTTCAATACTATCATAGTGATAATTATTCTCATAATCCATAAGAGATCACAATCGTAGCCTAGACCAAGTACCACCATGATGCACACACTGTCACCATTACACCATGGCAGGAGGAATAGATTACTTTAATAACACCACTAGAGTACACATAATGATGAAGAGTAGCATCTACTTATTCAACATGATACAAAGCTCACGATCACATAAAGATCACATCATGGGAGAGAGAGGTGAACCACATAGCTACCGGTAGAGCCCTCAGCCCCGGGGATGAACTACTCCCTCCTCATCATAGGAGACAGCAAGGTTGATGGAGATGGCGGTGAGGTCGATGGAGACGACGGAGACGGCGATGGAGACCGATGGAGATGGCTCCGGGGGCACTTCCCCGTCCCGGCAGGGTGCCGGAACAGAGACTTCTATCCCCCGAAATTTGGCTTCGACGGCGGCGGCGCTGCGGAACTGTTCTGGAAATTTCGCCGACTCCCCCAGGGTTTTCCGTCCCGAGGCTTTATATAAGCGAAGGGGCATCGTCAGGGGGCTGTCAGGGGCTCCTCGCACATAGGGGGCGTGGCCAGGGGCTGGGTCGCGCCGCCCTGGTGTGAGGCTGGCCCCTGGCCCCACTCCGGCTCTCGTTTGGTCCTCGTCCTTCGTCCGGGAAAAATAAGACTTCTGGAACTTGTTTCGTTTAATTCCGAGAATATTTCCTATGTAGCTTTTCTGAAACACAAAAACAGCAGAAAACAGGGAACTGACACTGTGGCATCTTGTCAATAGGTTAGTTCCGGAAATCGCATAAAAACGCCACGAAGTGTATCGAGACACTAAGCAAATGGTGTAAAAACAAGCATGGAGCATCAAAAATTATGGATACGTTGGAGACGTATCAGATTCCAATCCTATAGAAATCCTGAGCAAATCCTTTGAATCAAAGGAGGCCTTACATTCTTCACATGCTGATGTTTTGTTCTGGATTCAAACTCGTTTGGCTACCAGTCTTGCTTTTACTTTACGCAATGGAAGCGTTTAAATTTGAATCTTATTGTTCCGAAAAGGCCAAAGGTCATTTATTAAGTAGAACAAACCCTTACAAAAAATTCTCGTATAATTTTAAAATAATATACAAGGCCTTATGGGTATTGATGTCTTCTTCCTCTTGCATCCACCGGCAGCGTGCCATGAGTCAATCTCGGTACCGGCTTTGGACATTAATTTGTAACACCAATAGAGCCAGGATAACATTGTTATATCGGAGAAGAATTCGCCAGTTTTAAAAAAAAGATGTCGACAACCAATATGTGTGAAGCCGATCGCTGCCTCAGAGAAGAAAACAATGGAAATGGCCTGAAGAACTCCCCATGCCTGGCCAAGCAGAACAGGGGAACACAAATCTCACACGCTCCTCGGCAAGGCTGAGGCAATCATCGTTGGAGCCGGAAGACAAAGACGCCCGACAACGCCACCAAGAAAATCCCGCAACACACACAGACAAAACGAGATTCACCACTCCTAGTGAGCACCAACTAGACGATTCTCTTCCCTCCGCTGAGACTATCGCCAACAAGGTGGGCGATTAGACATGGAAACCTTATTATTATTTTGCACATCACCGCTTAGCATCCATAGCGCCGTTATTTGCTGACTAAACTTAAACGCTACTTTAGTGATCTAACTACATCATTGAACATAAGAAGAAATCCTCACCCCTCTTGCCGCTAGAACAACAAGAAGAGGAGGTGAGGGCCCGTCGATTGCATGATGGAGATGAAGGAGAATGGTGGTGACTAGGGTTTTGGAGACCACCAGAAACTTGGATTAACACGTTCTTATAAAGTTTTAGTCACTTTTTCGATTTTTTTTGAATCATTTAGGGGTGAAGAAAATTTAGCATGCACCTATCGACATGTCCTTTCTTTTGGGATTGATCCATAGATTCTTCTTCTATGCGTGAATCCTGACGGATCTGCATGCTAATCCGCACCATAAAATATTGCTTGCTCGCTCAGCTAGAGTAGCACTAGTACAAGCAGTAGCTTAGCTCATGTGTACAAGTGTCAGCCGGTATCATGAATAAAGGATCTGCATGCGATATTGCGGTGATCCCGGTGAATCTTTTTCAGATCACGCAGATACAGCAGCAGGCTGCCTAGCTATAGAAGCTTTAGCAGCGCGGCAATAAAATTCGGACAAGAAATGACGCGACATACATGAGCTATCGCAGTAAATGGAGTAAAATATGGACAGACCGTAGCCTGAAAATTAGCAGCAGGCTAGTGGTAATCGGGCATTGGCTGCAGTTGCTTGCCTGCGTTTTTCAGTGTAACCTCGGGAATGGACGCGCCTACTACGTCGGAGTGCGTACATAAGTATGCGTGTGTCTTGGATCGGCATGATTGTTTTGCTGAATTTATATTCACGGACTCCTAGCGCAGCTCATTTTGATGGGTGCTTTCCGCTGCCTGTCCGTGGAGAAGAGTTTTTCAGAAATTCTTTCTAGTGTTTGGTTCAACGTAAAGTGCTGCCACAGTGCTATGCATCCGATGTTGTCAACTTGTGATATCTTTTCATTTTGAAATTGCACATGTGCAGACAACCTGCCAATTCCAGAGTTTTTAGAAAACACGAAAATTTGTCTGCATATTTGTTTCAATAGGAGAAGCCTTTGACAAATAATAGCACTGTCAGATATATAAATTTATGATACAGAATCATAACCACAAACACGTAGATGGAAATAAAATTTAAAGATACCTACTTTATGCATGCATGTCACTACTCACTCGAAAGAAAATGAGAGTTTTTTTTTTCTGAATCCATGGTAGGTCACCCCTATCACTGGTGGAAAAAAAACCCCTATGGTCCCGGTTCGTGCGGGCCATTGGTCCCGGTTGCTGAACCGGGATCAATAACTCAGGACTAATGCCGGTCCCGGTTCCAGCACGAACCGGGACCGATAGGTCTCCACGTGGGCGCGCGCGCAGCGAGGGGGGCGTGGATCATTGGTCCCGGTTCATGGCACGAACCGAGATCGTTGATCTCTGTATTTCGGGCTATTTTTGTACAGCGGCAGGGTTTTGTGTTTTTTTTCATTTATTTATTTGGTGTGTTTTGTATTCAATTAATGGTACTACATATATACAGCAATAATGAAGGAACCACACTATATATATATATTACACATCATGGTCACGAATATATTATTCACCGTCTCATCCGTCGTGCTTGGTCGAAACATATTACAAACGGTACTCACACGAATTTGATCTAATTTACATCTTCTTTTTTACACTTCACCCTTCCAAATGAACTGGGTAATAGTATTCTCCTTTCGGATCTATGACATGTTCTAATAAGAATCTGGCAATTTCCTCTTGTATTGCTTGCACGCGTTCTTGTGGTAGAAGACCGTCCCACATCCGTTCGATCTAATTTAAAGAAGGGGATCAATATATAAGAATGAAACTAAACACAATTGATGGTAATAAAATAAAGTTGTGATTATTGTTTATCGTACTTCAATTTTTTTGAAGTTCCGGTCTGCGCCCTTCTCTTTGGTCGTCTAGCGAATGAACTCGCAGACATAGTATCCACATAAGTTATTCCCGGCTTCCTGCCTCAAGCACTTTACGAGAACGGAGTTCAATCAAAATAATAATCAAGCATGATAATGGTATTGAAACTAGAATCAAAGAGATGCACGGATCTAGCAAGTAGTACTTACATTCAATGGTTGAAATGTAAGCTCTGGCTTCCAAACACCCCTAGTCTTGGCGGTGAACCGTTTCCAAGCCTTTTGGAGGCATTCCTGCATGTTCGCCCACTTTTCTAAAGGTGTGCGTTTTGAGTCCATGACTTTGACTACTCCTTCGTCAACAATAATGATTAACAGAATAAAGTGGAAGCTGCACACACATAACGAGTCAATTATACGCTTAACATCGAGTAAGCGAAAACAGAATGTGTACAAGACAGTAACACTCACTCAAAATTGTAAGGAAATAGTATTTCCCTTCTGTTGCTGAAATACTTCAACGATTGTACCAAGTTATCCTCTGTCTCTTTGGGGTTTTTTTTAGAGTATCTTCATGGACGAAATTGCAGTCAACGAACCCAAGGTCATAGATTCCTCCTTTGTTACATTCGAGAATCTTCATTCTGCATATATAATTAGTATAGTGATGAGTAAGATTATACAAACAACGAATGAGCTGAGCTAGAAAGACTTAATAATACTTACAAACAATAGGCACTGACGATAGTTTTATCGAGGGCGTCTTGTTGGTAAAACTGAAATAATTCTAGAAATTCAATCAGTAAGAAGCCATCTCCATGACCGTAATGGTGGTGTTTATATCCAGCGTAGATCCAGTTTTTGGATTCAGCAGAGGCTTCCATATATCACTTATGCAATCTCCGCATTTTTGTTGGTAGATCTTTGACTAACCCGGGTTTGACGAGAGGAGCCCCGTGCCGGTATATATATGCTATTTGTTGGTACCCCTCGAACTCATCCAGATGGCTCATGTACTCAGCAATAGACAGTCCATATAATTTGGTCTTTTCTCCGTAGAGTTGAATAAACTCTGGATCAATGTTCGGATCATGCCGCTCCTGGGCTCTCCACTCATTGGTATCGTACACTTTGAGTGGTTCGATCAATTGATTTTTCTGTTGTCCGAGCTGGGCAACTTCTTTCCCGCCTCTCCGCTCTTTTGCCTCAGCCGACTTGGTAATAGAGCGATTATAGTCTGGTGTGAGCGCTATGGGTTGGTAAAGCTGAATCTTAAGCGCGGCTGCTTTGGCTTTATCTTCTGCGGTGACTGGGAAGAATGGCTCCGTCGGCTTTGGCTTTTTCTTGTTAGCCATGTCAATCTTCCACTTTTCATAATGGGCATCTGCGGCCGCAGCAATTTCCTCATCTATCTTCTCGTAAGGTAGCTTCTTCATATTCTGATGAGGTACTCTTGGGAGGGGCGATAGCTTACATTTCGCTGATCGGAACATGCTCTTGCTGCTGCTGGTGGTGCTTCCCCTCTTAGTATACTTCCGTTTTTGTCTCTGAGGCTCAGGGGACGGAGACGGCTGAGGCGGCGGTGGAGACGGCTGCGCTGAGTGGTGAGGCGGTGAAGGCGATGGTTGCGCTAGAGAATGGTGAGGTGGTGGCGAAGGTGGATTGCTGCTTTGAGGAGTGGGTGGCCTTGGCGGCACATAATTTGGAAGCACGATGTGCTCCTTTGGCCATACAATAGTCCCCCCTTTGGCTTCTCCTATTTCAGTCAGCTCCCTATCTTCCCCTGCAGGGTGGTCTAGCTTCAGCTCCTCAAAATCTTGCTTTGCATCATCCACCGTGACGACAGCATACCCTTTTGGAACCGGTCTGCAATGCCAAGTTGGGTTAGGCAGAATTGGTACGGCCATGCCGACCGCCGCCGTCACCCTTAAGTTCATAACTTGCACCTTTAGCTCATAAGCTGTGCTCTCCGTGATATCATCCACTGGGTAGCGTTTAGGAGGAGCCATCGTCAGTGCATCATCATCACCATCCTGGAGCTGGGTGAAAGCGATGTTGCTTTTCTTATTCGATAGGGCGCCGGTACCGTCGAATGCAGCTTCTACCATGTGCCGCTGAGATTGGCCGCTAATACCTTGCTGGCTAAGTCTGTCGAGTTGATCCTACTGCCGCTTTAATGCTTCTTCTACATTATGCAGCCGGTCTGCAGCTGTCGCTTTCTCAGCTGCCTCCCTTTCCTTTCTCCTCTGATGACTTTTATCGGGATATCTCTTCATTTCCGCGGGGAAGGCAACATTCAACGGCTTGGAGCCTGGTGTGCCTCGTGCTCATCCGGTGTGTTCATCATTTTTAAGGGCGCGTGTGAGCTCGTCGTTCTCTCTATCAGGAACAAACCGTCCTGCTTCAACGTCTTGTACCGCACTTCTAATATCTTCGATGGGCAGTAGGGGATGATCTTTGTGTTTCTGGGTATATATTGCCCTCCCTTCTTTGTCCAACGAGCCCCCATGGCTGTAAAACCAGTTTCTCGCCCATGGTGTCCATGTTGTGGGCTCTGGTCTGATCCCGGCAGCAATATACTTGACCTCAAGTGCATCCCACTTAGGCATGCAACCGGTGTAACCAGCAGACCCCATATTATGGTGGTACACTTTCTTAGCAGCGTTCTCCTTATTTATTCTAGACATTTCCAAAGCTTTCTCCGATGTCTTGTACTTCACAAAATCAGCCCACTGGTGTCTTAACTTAGCATAGCCGACTTGATTGAAATCCGGAGTCTTGTCTAACTTGACAAAGTTAAGGTACAGTTTCTTCTTCCAGTTCTTGAATGCCTCGGCCATCTTGATGAGAGCAAACTTCTTGACTCTTTGCAGTAGCTCCTCATTTGCTCTCTCCTCCTCATCTGGATTCACATCTGGCCTCGGCAGGAGGAAATTAATCATGAGCCTGTCAAAAAGCTTATCTTTGGCAACGTCGCGACATACGGGACTCCGCCGCTGCTTGGCCGATTCCATTCTTGAACGGTGATCGGGATGTAGTCCCTCACAAGAACTCCGCATTGCTTGACAAATTTTTTTGCGACATCGTCGGGAGCTTGCGGTTCACCGTCTACACCGATCACTTCGATCCTATACCTCACAGTGGTATCCAACTTTTTTTGTTGGGCCTTGTTTCGTTCTTATGGAAGAAGTGCTCGATCCGGAGGGCTAAAAGAAGAAAGAGTGTTAATATATGCATGTATATATATAGACAACAGCATCACAAAAATACATATATACACCTCGCCGGAGTTTCTGAGATTTAAGGTTCTGCTGGAGCCGTCGCCTTCTCCCTCGTCGGCTTTTCCCTTATCGGCTTCTCCCTCACCGGCTTCTTCCCCATCCCAGGCTTTGGCTTCTACCTCACCGGAGCCATCTCCTCGGTTAAGAGATTCATCTCCCTCACCAGAATCGTTCAGAAACGTCCTGGTGACATTGATATCTTCATTTTCACGGATCATTCCTTGGAGGAAGTATTCATCATCTTGAGTTGTGCCATGTGCTGGATCCATAGTATCTGCAAATTAAGAATTGCAAGTTATTATAATGCAAATAATCAAGATTTTTCTACTATAAAAGTAAAACCATTTTATTAATAGGAAAAACAACTGCTAATAGTAGTTAACCCTATTCTCGACACCAACACCTTGCAGGCATCGAACTTTACCACAAACTTCACTCAGCACAGCAACAGATAGCTAACAAGCTCATCAAGCCAACCCAATTGGAATCACTCCGACATAGGTTAGGGTTGATTTTTAATGATCTTCCTAACCTCAAATATTACTAGAAGTGCAAAATAAATTCTAAAAACAATCTGTAGCCCCTAAAATTCTACCTGAGGTTTTGGTTACCAAACATTTGCATGAGTGCTGGCCAAGGTTTTGGTTACCAAATGAGTTAACATGCCACTCAATCACTATTGCCTGAACTTTATTTTGTTCTTCTAATTAAGCAAGGTTCAAAGTTGGTTAACAATGCATGATTATTGACATAAACAAGTAGAGCACATTGTACTGATCATTTTGATAGGTCATTCACAATTTTCTGACAAGCAGATAATTTTCTACGGATTTTACAAATTGCAGCATTTTCTAAAATTATAGAAAAATAAAAAAACATTTTACACCTAGGGCAGTCTAGCCAAAGTGGCTGACAAAGGGGCCCGAGGCCATCTCATTTCAAATTTTAACAGATTTCGGTTTTTTAGCAAATTTCAAATGTTGAACACATTTCATTATTGCAGTAAAAGAAAAAAAGAAAAAAAATTGGCCAAGGCCGGCCGGGAGAGCTCCCGAGGAGCTTACCGAGCGGTGGCGGCTAGGTCTCGACGCCGGGAAGGAGGGCGATGGGCAGCGGCGGAGCTTCTCCTCGAGGCAGGGTCGGGCGGCGGAGCTTCTTCTCGATGTCGGGAAGAAGAGGGCGCGCGACGGGCGGCGGTAGAGCTCTCCAGCCGGGATGGGTGCGACGGACGGTCTGTAGGGGAGAAGAGGGTGAGCGGCAGCGGCGGGAGAGGGCGAAAGGGGGAGGCGGCGGCGGCGGGAGAGAGAACTCATCGAGCGGCGGTGGCTTCTCGAGGACGGCGGCGGCGGGCAGCCTGTCGGCGTCGTTCTGGTTTCCGCGCGTATTTCCTTAGCAGTTTCAGCGATTTGGGGGGAAGTGGGGAGGAAGAAGGACTCACCCTATATACATCGGGGTCATTGGTCCCGGTTCATGACATCAACCGGGACCGTTGATCCATCGATCCCGGTTGATGGCATGAACCGGGACCAATGACCTGGGTGGGGGGGCGCTGCTGGGCTGCCACGTGCCCAGGGTCATCGGTCCCGGTTCGTGCGACCAACTGGGACCAATGACCCGATTTAGGCTTTTTCAAATTTTGTTTTCTTTAATTAATTAGGTGTTTCAATTTGAAATGATTATTTATTTGGAATTTGAAAAAACTTTTAACAGGAAAAGTGCTTCAATTTAAATAACTAATCCAAAACCATTTTCTGTTTTCAAAAATATTTATTGTAACTAAACAATTTTACTATTTTAATTAAAAATGTATTAACAAATATTAGCAGGAGGGTGCCTAGATTTGAACTACAAGTATAGGATATAATGCTTCTGAATTTTTTTTAAAATCATTTATAGGTTCACAACATGCTATTTCATCAGAGATCCACTTCAAGTTCAGCGAGGCTTATCCCCGGGCGAAGAAGCTGCATGCCCGCCGTTTTGAATATAGTTTGAAACGGGCATAAGAAATTCAAAAATGATCCAAACAATGTGAAATCTTCGCGTGGTGTCATATTATGTGTCAAAGTTGCAAGGAAAAATATTGAACTTGGAAAATTGCAAACATCATAAAAAATCCTTCACAAAATGACCTATCATGTGCGAGGTTTCATGGCATTTAGGTCAAACCACCAATGTTATGGCTAGAATCAGGGCATAGTTTGTGATAATGTGCCCATATTGTGCACACATGTGCATCTTTGGATGGTTTACGATGTTGCAGGAGGATGATTTCCCTTTCGACGCATGAAATAGCCAATTTCCATTTTTGAGGTGCCGAAATCGGGGTGTTTTGTGAAGGAACCACCAAATTAAAGTTTGGCATTGGTACCAACCCATTTTTGAAAAATACTAGACCACCTTAGATGGACAAATTCCCAACCGGTGTATCAGGAACCTTTCCGTCCATCCCTCATGAAAAAGACAAATTCCTGCCGAATCGGCAGGAGGGTGCCCAGATTTGAACTACACGTACAGGATATAATGCTTCTTAATTTTTTTTAAATCATTTATAGGTTCACAACATGCTATTTCATCAGAGATCCACTTCAAGTTCAGCGAGGCTCATCCCCGGGCGAAGAAGCTGCATGCCCGCCGTTTTGAATATAGTTTGAAATGGGCATAAGAAATTCAAAAATGATCCAAACAATGTGAAACCTTCGCGTGGTGTCATCTTATGTGTCATAGTTGCATGGAAAAATATTGAACTTGGAAAATTGCAAATATCATAAAAAATCCTTCACAAAATGTCCAATCGTGTGCGAGGTTTCATGCCATTTAGGTCAAACCACCAATGTTATGGCTAGAATCAGGGCATAGTTTGTGATAATGTGCCCATATTGTGCACACATGTGCATCTTGGGATGGCTTACGATGTTGCAGGAGGAAGATTTCCCTTTCGACGCATGAAATAGCCAATTTCCATTTTTGAGGTGCCAAAATCGGGGTGTTTTGTGAAGGAACCACCAAATTAAAGTTTGGCATTGGTACCAACCCATTTTTCAAAAATACTAGACCACCTTAGATGGACAAATTCCTAACCGATGTATCAGGAACCTTTCCGTCCATACCTCATGAAAAAGATATTTTCATGCCGAATCGGTAGGAGGGTGCCCAGATTTGAACTACAAGTATAGGATATAATGCTTCTGATATTTTTTTTAAAATCATTTATAGGTTCACAACATGCTATTTCATCAGAGATCCACTTCAAGTTTAGCGAGGCTCATCCCCGGGCTAAGAAGCTTCATGCCCACCGTTTTGAATATAGTTTGAAACGGGCATTAGAAATTCAAAAATGATCCAAACAATGTGATGTGTCATAGTTTTCATACATTACATAGATTTACATAGGGTTTAGGGTTTAGGGTATGAATCCTTTGTCGCGTATGTCGATCCCTTGCCTATGATCGCTTCTTAGGCCGTAACCATGGAGCATCTTCATTATTTAACGGGATGCTTGGGTCAGTTTTCACGGTGAAGGGCAGAATTTCTTCAAACTTATCATAATCTGCTGACATGTCTGTCTTGTCCTCGACTCCCGCGATGTTTCTTTTCCCTGAAAGAACTATGTGACACCTGGGCTCATCGTCAGATGTATTCATTTTTTTTTTGGTCTGGAGGACATGTCCTTAACATAGAAAACCTGAGCCACATCATTGGCTAGGACGAACGGTTTGTCTCTGTAACCAAGATTCTTGAGATCCACTGTTGTCATTCCGTACAGCTGGTCTACCTTTACCCCTTCTCCATTCATGTTGACCCAACTGCACCGAAACAAAGGGACCTTAAAAGTAGGTCCATAGTCAAGTTCCCATATCTCCTCTATGTAACCATAGTATGTGTCCTTTTTCCCAATCTCGCATGTTGCATCAAAGCGAACACCACTATTTTGGTTGGTGCTCTTTTTATCTTGGGCGATCGTGTAAAATGTATTCTCATTTATCTCGTACCCTTGGAAAGTCAATACAGTCGCAGATGGTGTCGCGGCCAACAAGTAGAGCTGATCTCCAATAGTGGTGTCATTCATGAGATGTAATTGCAACCAAGTGCCGAAAGTCTCCATGTGATTTTCTTTAATCCAGTAGTCATCCTTCCCCGGTAACTTGGAGCGTACAACATTCATGTGTTCCTTGATACACGGAGCCACGAAGGTAGAATTTTGTAGAACTGTGTAGTGTGCTTGATTCAAAGAATGCTCGTCCCTAAATATCATTGCTTTCTTTCCTAGCGTGCCTTTTCCACTCAGTCTCCCCTCATACCGTGATTCAGGAACACCAATCGGCTTAAGGTTAGGAAGAAAGTCAACACAGAACCCAATGACCTCCTCTGTTCCATAGCCCTTGGAGATGCTTCCTTCTGGCCTAGCACGGTTACGAACATATTTCTTTAAGACTCCCATGAACCTCTCGAAGGGGAACATATTGTGCAAAAATACAGGACCGAGAATGGAAATCTCTTCGACTAGGTGAACTAAGAGATGCCTCATAATATTGAAGAAGGACGGGGGGAACACCAACTCAAAGCTGACAAGACATTGGACCACATCCTTTTGTAGCCTTTCCAGACTTTCTCGATCGATCACTGCTACTCGTGTGATGATGACGTGGGAGCAGTAAGTCCTTGTGCGTGGTGATGACCAGCCCGTTGGGAACCCCAAGAGGAAGGTATGATGAGTGTAGCGGCAAGTTTTCCCTCAGTTAAGAAACCAAGGTTTATCGAACAGGAGAAGGGAGATGATGACGACTGAAGGTGTTGTGGAACCTGCACACACACAAACAAATACTTTGTTCCCAACTTGCGATGAGGTTGTCAATCTCACCGGTTTGCTTGAAACAAAGGTTATGAGTGTATCGAGTGGAAAACAGTAGAGTATATGCGAGTAAAGTAAACAATGCGGGAAAAGTAAACAGGTGATTGCAATATGATTAAAATAGGACCGGGGTCCACAGTTCACTAGTGGTGTCTCTCCATAGATAAAATAACATGCTGGGTAAACGAATTACAGTTGGGCAATTGATAGAATAAAGATAACGTGATATGTCAAGAAGATCACTATGAGATTTACTCTGGGCATTACAACAAAATACATAGACCGCCATCCAACTGCATCTATGACTAATAATCCACCCCCGGGGATATCATCCGACCACCCTAGAAGTATTAAGTTGCGAACAACAGATAATTGCATTAAGCAAAGTGTGTAATGTAAACAAAGCATATGCCCTTGAGCATATGAATGTTGTTTTCTCCCTAGTAGCAACATCACATCTACCACCTTAGAGGTTTCTGTCACTCCCCCAGGTGAAATAGAGACATGAACCCACTATCGAGCATAAATACCCCCTCTTGGAGTCACTAGCAACTACTCGGCCAAGATAGCTACTAACAACGGAGAGCATGCAAGATCATAAACAACATAGAGATAACAAAAGATATAATTCAGTACATCAACTTAATCATAAACACCAATATTCATCGGATCCAAACAAACCAACATCATAGAATTACATAACGGTGATCTCAATCATGTAGGGCAGCTCATGAGATCTAAACATGAAGCACATGGTGGAGAAGACAACCATCTAGCTACTGCTATGGACCCATAGTCCAAGGTAGACTACTCACTCATCGCTCCGGAGGCAAGCATGGCGATGAAGAAGACCTCCGGTGGCGATTCCCCTCTCTAGCAGGGTGCCGGGAAGAGCTTCTGGACCCTCCCGATCTTCGGGTCGACGGCGGCGGCGGATCGCGATGTATTCTGGAAAACTGATCGGGCCCTTAGGTTTTTCTCGTCGGGGGGTACTTATAGGCGAAGGGGCGATGTCAGAGGTGGAGCCAGGAGCTCTCACACAGGGGTGGCGCGGCCAGGGGCCAGGCCGCGCCGCCCCCTTGTGTGGGGCCTTGGTGGCCCCCCTCTGACACTTCTTCGGATCTCTGGAAACTTCCGGGTAAAATATGACTTCAGGAACTTGTTTCGTCCAATTCCGAGAATATTTCCTGTGTATCACTTCTGAAACACAAAAACAGCAGAAAACAGGAAACTGGCATTGTGGCACTTCGTTAATAGGTTAGTTCCGGAAAATGTATAAAAATGCCACTGAGTGTAACGAAACAATAGTCAAATGGTGTAAAAACAAGCATGGAGCATCAAAAATTATGGATACGTTTGAGACGTATCAAGCATCCCCAAGCTTAACTCCTGCTCGTCCTCGAGTAGGTAAGTGATAACAAAGAATAATTTTTGAGGTGACATGCACCTACACAATCTTGATCATATATGTAAGCATTGGTGAGCTGGGATCAATAGAACTTAAAACATGGGCATGAAAGATATAATCATGACAATAAGAACTTAGCAACCATGTTGTAAACATGTAAATGAACACAAACAAAAGATCATGATAATGAAACAATGAAAGTCAAACGTGTGTTCAAATCATAAGGAAAAACATACAAATGGTTTTCAGCTTGTCCTTCAAAGAGAGCAAAACATAAATGCATAGGACACCTCAAAGTTTAAGAGGGCGACTAGATACAAATAATTTAAGAACAAGTGAAACCAACAATATGAGTCAATCAATGAACTTTGGGACAATGCATATCACACTAAGAATGACAACTATGCTCTCTTAATGGTGAATAAAGAAAGAAGGTGGTGACTCAACATAAAAGTAGAAGAAAGGCCCTTCGCAGAGGGAAGCAGTGATTAAGCATGTGCTAGAGCTTTTCATTTGTAAAACAGAGAGATAAAACTTGATTTTGAGAGGTGGTTGTCTTTGTCAACGACTGGCAATGGGGTTCTTACTATCTTCCATACAAAAATAAAGCAAGTTTTTGAGAGAGAGATTGGCACTCTTGTGCTCTTTTTATAAAACTTGGCACTCCTCCCCACCTTTTCCTTTCACATACCATGGCTAACCGATTCCATCGGGTGCCCACCAACATTCACATTCTTTGGAGGAGTGCCTTTTTTTCTTTCTTTTTTTTTCTTTTTTTTTCTTTTTTGGAATAAGCAATATGGAAGATAGCAAATCCGACCACTACGTCCCCATGAGCTGAAAACAGTGTCACAAAACGAGAAGTATTTTGAAGGTTTTTTGAAAGGTAGCACACGAAAATTTTACTTTGGAATGGCTTACAAATACCATGCATAGGAATTTATAGTGGACACAATGGCAAACTTGGCTTTTAGGAGTTGGATGCACGAGTAGATCTCATACTCAGTACAAGGCGAGGGCTAGCAAAAGACTGGGAGCGACCAACTAAGAGAGCAGTAATGGCCATAATCATGCAAAGCGACAAAGCGACATTAAAAGAAGCATACGATGGCATCAAAAGTCAAAAACTAAATGATCATGAAGGCTAATGGCGACTTTGTAAGAGTCTAACATGTGTGAGCATGCGCCAAGTCAACCCAAATAAAGCGTCAAGGAGAAAACCAAAATAATGCTTCCATACAATAAAAACAACGCATGATTTTTCAAAGGCTCATTAAGCAATCTTAGTTATTTGAGACAAGTCATGCTACAGCAAAACCACTAAGCATACTATCAAAAAGACATCAAGCATGACATGAAAAAGCCTAAGCCGCAGTCTACACAAGCTCCTTCTTGTACCACTATTTTGCACAAAGCTTTTTCTCTTTTCCAACACCATTTGAAATTTTTATAAACACCTCTTTTGATGAAAACCAATAAAGATCAGAGGCAAAAATACACCTGGATGAAAAGATATGACAAGATCTGAACGCAAATCAAGGCGAAAACGAAAACCAAAAGCAGTAGCAGAGAAAGTAGAGCGCTCGATTTTTAATAAGAGTGAAAACTAGAGCGTTCTTTGCAAATGAAAACGAGTACATCTCCTCCAAAGGAAATTTGTTGGGGTCCAACCATTTATTGCAGCAAACAAACAAACTAAACAAACTAAGAAAACTAAAACAACTGACGCTCCAAGAAAAACACATAGTGCATGAAGCAATAAAAATATAGTGTTTTGAAAGGTGACCTGATTTTTGCCGATGAAGAAGGGGTGCCTCGGGGGCATCCCCAAGCTTTGACGCTTGTACTTCTTGGATATTTCTTGGGGTGATGCATGGGCATCCCCAAGCTTGAGCTTTTGTCCATTCTTCAACTCATCTCATCATTCTCCAATCCCTACACTTGAAAACTTCCTTCATACAAAACTAAACACAATTCTATTAGCAACATTAGTGTATGCCTAAAATATATTCAACCTCTTTTAGCTTCAGGTTTCAACCCAAAACCACCACATATAAAATATATACTACTGTAGCAACTTCCACAAGAGTTCCATGATAAAAAAAGAACTCAAAAGAAAGCGATAAAGTGGCAAAAACAAATATTGGCAGAAATCTGTCAAAACTGAACAGCTGACAAAGGACGAATTTTTGAGGGATTTTCCGTTGCTCAAATCAAAAAGTGTTCAACTAAGAAAAGTTTGGATATAACCTGGGGCATATGCACAAGAAATCGCAGGTCCAAAAGATAAACAGAGAATTTTCACGAATTTTTACGGTGCAGCACCGAAAACAGTTTCAGGACAGCAATAACCCCAAATCTTTACCTCGCTCAAATTAGAGGCTTCTCTTGGCACAAAAACGAAATAAACAAGATAAGGAGTGGTCATTACAGTAGTAATGACTTCCAAGACTCAAATAAAAGAAAAAGTACTGAAAAGTAAACATTGGGTTATCTCCCAAGAGTGCTTTTCTTTAACGCCTTTGAGCTAGGCGCAGAAAATTGCGAATCAAGTAATATCAATAGATGAAGCATCAAGCTCATAATTTGCTCTAAGAATAGAGTCAAAAAGTAATTTCTTTCTTTTCCTAGGGAAGTGTTCCATACCTTTCTTTAGCGGGAATTGATACTTGATAGTGCCTTCCCTCATATCAATGATAGCACCTACAGTTCGAAGAAAGGGTCTTCCCAAAATAATAGGACATGAAGCATGGCATTCAACGTCCATAACAAGAAAATCAACGGGAACAAGGTTATTGTTAACCACAATAAGAACATCATTAATTCTTCCCAAAGGTTTCTTCTTAGCAACATCAGCAATAGGAACATCAAAATAACACTTTTCAAGCGGTGGTAAATCAAGCATGTCATAAATCTTTCTAGGCATGATAGAAATACTAGCACCTAGATCACATAAAGCATGGCAATCATAACCATTAACATGCATATCAATGATGGGTTCCCAACCATCTTCTAGCTTCTTGGGAACAGAGGCTTTTTGCTTCAACTTTTCATCCCTAATCTTTATAAGAGCATTGGTAATATGCTTAGTAAAAGCAATATTTAAAGAACTAGCATTGGGAGTCAAAGCAAGCTTTTGCAAGAACAAAATTACTTCAGATATATTGCAGCCATCAACATCAAAATCATTAAAAGAAATAGAGCTATCATCTCCCACACTCCGAAAAATTTCAGCACTCTTTTGAGAAAAAGTTTTGGCAGTTTTAGGCTTTTTAACACAAGGAGTGGGAGTTTTCTCTACACCAATCAAAGTAAGAGGGTTGCTATCAGTAGGAGCAACATCATTAGAGGTAGTAATAGTACATACCTTCATCTCTCTAGCCATCTCATCTTCTCTTTCCCACCTGGCATGCAATTCCGCTAACAATCTAATATTTTCATTAATTCCAACTTGAGTAGCATTAGCGGCAGCAACAACATTGCTCACATTCACATCATTAGGAAACACTTTTAATTTCAGAAGTTCAACATCATGAGCAAGGCTATCAACTTTAGAAGCAAGAATATCAATTTTGCCTAACTTTTCCTCAACAGACTTGTTAAAAGCAGTTTGTTTACCGATGAAGTCCTTGAGCATTACCTCAAGCTCGGAGGGCGCGGCCCTAGTGTTGTTGTAGGAATTACCATAAGAGTTACCATAACCATTACCATTGGTAGAAGGATACGGCCTATAATTGTTACTAGCAAAATTGTTCCTATAAGCATTGTTGTTAAAATTATTGTTTCTAATGAAATTCACATCAACTTGCTCTTCTTGAGCAACCAGAGAGGCCAAAGGAACATTATTAGGATCAACATGAGTCCTATCATTAGCAAGCATAGCCATAATGGTATCAATCTTATCACTTAAGGAAGAGGTTTCCTCAACAGAATTTACCTTCTTACCTTGTGGAGCTCTCTCGGTGTGCCATTCGGAATAATTTACCATCATGTTGTCGAGTAGCTTTGATGCGGCGCCCAAAGTGAGGGACATAAAAGTGCCTCCAGCAGCTGAATCAAGTAGGCTCCTTGAAGAAAAATTCAGCCCTACATAAAAAGTTTGGATAATCATCCAAGTAGTCAGTCCATGAGTGGGGCAATTCTTTACCATAGATTTCATTCTTTCCCAAGCTTGAGCAACATATTCATTATCAAACTGAGTAAACTTCATAATATTGCTGCGCAAAGCTATAATCTTAGCAGGAGGATAGTATCTACTAATAAAAGCATCCTTACACTTAGCCCATGAATCAATACTATTCTTAGTCAAAGACAGCAACCAATCTTTAGCTTTTCCTCTCAAAGAAAAAGGAAACAGCTTGAGCTTAATAATATCACTATCAACATCTTTATATTTCTGCATCTCACATAGCTCAACAAAATTGTTGAGATGAGCTGCAGCATCTTCAGTACTAGCACCAGAAAATTGCTCTTTCATAACAAGGTTCAATAAAGTAGGCTTGATCTCATAAAAGGTGGTAGCAGGAACAGGTGGTGCAATAGGAGTGCAGATAAAATCACTATTATTCGTGCTAGCAAAGTCACACAACTTGGTGTTTTCAGGAGTACCCATTTCAGCAAAACGAAAGTAAACAAGTAAAAACAGCTACCAAGGATTCTAATTTTTTTGGGTTTTGATATAAAAAGCAATGCAGGTAAAATAAAATAAAGTAAAGCAAAACAAATAACAAAGCAAAGAATGTGTGTGCGAAGAACTCCCCTCGCAGAAGTCTTCTCTCTTCCCCGGCAACGGCGCCAGAAAAAGTGCTGCTACTCGTGTGATGATGACGTGGGAGCAGTAAGTCCTTGTGCGTGGTGATGACTAGCCCGTTGGGAACCCCAAGAGGAAGGTATGATGAGTGTAGCGGCAAGTTTTCCCTCAGTTAAGAAACCAAGGTTTATCAAACAGGAGAAGGGAGACGATGACGACTGAAGGTGTTGTGGAACCTGCACACACACAAACAAATACTTTGTTCCCAACTTGCGATGAGGTTGTCAATCTCACCGGTTTGCTTGAAACAAAGGTTATGAGTGTATCGAGTGGAAAACAGTAGAGTATATGCGAGTAAAGTAAACAATGCGGGAAAAGTAAACAGGTGATTGCAATATGATTAAAATAGGACCGGGGTCCACAGTTCACTAGTGGTGTCTCTCCATAGATAAAATAACATGCTGGGTAAACGAATTACAGTTGGGCAATTGATAGAATAAAGATAACGTGATATGTCAAGAAGATCACTATGAGATTTACTCTGGGCATTACAACAAAATACATAGACCGCCATCCAACTGCATCTATGACTAATAATCCACCCCCGGGGATATCATCCGAACACCCTAGAAGTATTAAGTTGCGAACAACAGATAATTGCATTAAGCAAAGTGTGTAATGTAAACAAAGCATATGCCCTTGAGCATATGAATGTTGTTTTCTCCCTAGTAGCAACAACACATCTACCACCTTAGAGGTTTCTGTCACTCCCCCAGGTGAAATAGAGACATGAACCCACTATTGAGCATAAATACCCCCTCTTGGAGTCACTAGCAACTACTCGGCCAAGATAGCTACTAACAACGGAGAGCATGCAAGATCATAAACAACATAGAGATAACAAAAGATATAATTCAGTACAGCAACTTAATCATAAACACCAATATTCATCGGATCCCAACAAACCAACATCATAGAATTACATAACGGTGATCTCAATCATGTAGGGCAGCTCATGAGATCTAAACATGAAGCACATGGTGGAGAAGACAACCATCTAGCTACTGCTATGGACCCATAGTCCAAGGTAGACTACTCACTCATCGCTCCGGAGGCAAGCATGGCGATGAAGAAGACCTCCGGTGGCGATTCCCCTCTCCGGCAGGGTGCCGGGAAGAGCTTCTGGACCCTCCCGATCTTCGGGTCGACGGCGGCGGCGGATCACGATGTTTTCTGGAAAACTGATCGGGCCCTTAGGTTTTTCTCGTCGGGGGGTACTTATAGGCGAAGGGGCGATGTCAGAGGTGGAGCCAGGAGCTCTCACACAGGGGTGGCGCGGCCAGGGGCCAGGCCACGCCGCCCCCTTGTGTGGGGCCCTGGTGGCCCCCCTCCGACACTTCTTCGGATCTCTGGAAACTTCCGGGTAAAATATGACTTCAGGAACTTGTTTTGTCCAATTCCGAGAATATTTCCTGTGTATCACTTCTGAAACACAAAAATAGCAGAAAACAGGAAACTGGCACTGTGGCACTTCGTTAATAGGTTAGTTCCGGAAAATGTATAAAAATGCCACTGAGTGTAACGAAACAATAGGCAAATGGTGTAAAAACAAGCATGGAGCATCAAAAATTATGGATACGTTTGAGACGTATCAATCACCTTCTGAGATATTGCATTGAGGAATGCACATAGCTTCACAATGGGTAATCAAACATTTTCCGGTAGAAGCCCCCTCAATGCAACTGGAAGCAACTACGTCATAATCACGTGACAATCATGAGACTTCAGGTTCTGGAATTTTTTCTCTGCCATATTTATTATTCCCTTTATATTTGACGAGAACCCAGCCGGGACCTTGATACTGCTCAGGCATTCAAAAAGATTTCCTTCTCTGCTTTGGTAAGAGCATAGCTGCTTAAATATTGACGGCCTTTATCAGTATGCTTGTTGTATGGGTCTTTGATACGTTGCTGGTCCTCCCGTGCTTCTGGTGTATCTTTTGTCTTCCCATACACGCCCAGGAAGCCTAGCAGGTTCATGCAAAGATTCTTCATCACGTGCATCACGTCGATTGAAGAACGGACCTCTAGGTCTTTCCAATACTCAAGCTCCCAAAATATAGATTTCTTCTTACACATGGCCGTGTGTCCGGTAATGGGGTCTTTCGGAACAGATTGACCGCCAGGACCCTTTCCAAAGATTACTTCTAGGTCCTTCACCATACCAAATACATCAGCACCTTTAGGGAGCTTAGGCTTCTTCCAGTGATCTGCCTCACCGTTGAAATGCTTGCCTTTCTTTCTTACTTGATGATTGGTCGGAAGAAATTTACGACACTCCAGGTACACAACCTTCTTACATTTATCCAAATATGTACCTTTAGTCTTATCTAAACAGTGTGTGCATGCATTGTATCCCTCGTTTGACTGTCCTGAAATGTTACTAAGAGCAGGCCAATCATTGATGGTTACGAACAGCAATGCTCGTAGGTCAAATGGCTCCTGTTTGTGCTCATCCCACACCTTTACACCTGGTTCTGCCCACAGCTGCAAAAGTTCATCGACTAATGGCCTTAGGTACACATCAATGTCGTTGTCAGGTTGCTTCGGTCCTTGGATGAGCACTGACATCATAATGAACTTCCGCTTCATGCACAACCAAGGAGGAAGGTTGTAGATACATAGAGTCACGGGCCAGGTGCTGTGACTGCAGCTCTGCTCCCCAAAAGGATTCATGTCGTCTGTACTTAGACCAAACCATAAGTTCCTCGCGTCACCTGCAAAGTTGGAGTACTTTCTCTCGATGTTTCTCCACTGCGACCCATCGGCGGGGTGTCTCAGTTTCCCGTCTTTCTTACGCTCTTCTTTGTGCCATCACAACAACCTGGCATGCTCTTTGTTTTTGAACAGACGTTTCAACCGTGGTATTATAGGAGCATACCACATAACCTTAGCAGGAACCCTCTTCCTGGGGGGCTCGTCATCGCACTCAACATCACCAAGGTCATCTTGTCTGATCTTGTACCGACATGCAGTGCATACCGGACATTTATCCATATTCTCGTACTTCTCACTGCGGTACAGGATGCAGTCATTAATGCATGCATGTATCTTTTCCACATCTAATCCTAGAGGGCAGATAGTCTTCTTTGCTTCGTACGTTGTCTCGGGCAGCTCGTTATCCTTTGGAAGCTTCGGCTTCATTATTTTCAGTAACTTCTCAAATCCCTTGTCAGATAAACCAGCCTGTGCCTTCCATTTCAGTAGTTCAAGTGTGGTACCAAGCTTTGTGCTGCCATCTTTGCAATTTGGGTACAACAACTTTTTGTGATCCTTTTGCATGGCCTCCAACTTCAGCTTCTCCCTTTCTGTATCGCATTGTTGCTTTGCATCAGAAATGACCCGACCAAGACCATCAGCGGGCTCAGCCGATGCCCGTTGTTCTTCTTCATTGCCGCCTCCCTCTTCTTCATTGTCTTCCATTGCAGTATCACCATATTCTTCAGGGGACATAGGATAGCTGTCATCATCCTCCTCTTCTTCATTTTCTTCCAGCCTAACCCCTCTTTCTCCGTGCATGGCCCAACAATAATATCTGGGCATGAAACCTCTCCGAAGCAGATGGCTTTGAAGGATTCTCGGGACAGAATGCTCCGTCACATTCCGACAGTCGACGCAGGGACAAGGCATAAAATTATCCACTTTGTTTGCCTTAGCCACATAGATAAATTTATGCAGGCCTGCAATAAAATCGGAATCGCGTCGGTCACCGTACATGCATCGCATCCACGCATCGATCTGCGTCATAATAATTAACCATTACAATACCATCGTGAATAGTGAAATGACCACCCTACATGGACACATGCAATATTTTTGTATCAGTTACAGATGAAGAAGATAAGGTTGCTAACCTCGGTCGAGGATACCGTGTTGTGCGAACTTAAGTGTGGGTTGGAAATTTCGTCGAACACCTTGTGTGCAATCAAAGGAAAAAAAGCTAGCACCCACACCTCACACACAATCCAGCAAAATTTTGTGGCAAAGGGCTGGGCTTATTTATAGCCAGGGGAGGGTCTTTGATCCCGGTTCGTGGCATGAACCGGGACCAATGCTCCGCAGAGCGCCACGTGACACGCGTGGGGGGGGGGGCATTGGTCCCGGTTGATGCCACAAACCGGGACCGATGCTCCGAAATGAACCGGGACCGACCACCAGGCGGCACGAACCGGGACCAATGCCTGTCATTGGTCCCCATTGGCAAACCAAACCAGGACAGATGTCATTTTGGTGCTGGATCAAAGACCCATTTTCTACTAGTGTATCAAAGAGTGAGTGTTGCATCAAAATCTGCATTTTACTTTTCTCGAACAAATCATGATTTTACTTTTACAAAAAAACTTATATGTTTTCTCTCTCCCAGATAAAAAACATATGAAATTGAAACTTTGCAGATAAACAACATATCAGAACTACAATATTTAAATATACTTTTTTGTAGACCATATAAATTTAAAATGATATAATTAGTCAAAAATATTATTTTAATATTTATGATGCGACAAAAAAATCTGGAATGTTGTTGTACCTTTCAAGTTACTCTATTTATGTTGAGCTGCATAGTATCAAGCTTAAATATTTCGTCATTCTCCCCTCTTACCCAATGAAAAGGCAGAGCCCTACCCCGCTTCAAAAAATACTTTTTTTTGTCATTTGGGAGAAACAAACATGAGAAAATATTTTCCATATATTCCTTGATAGGGGAATTACTATGATTGAAGATTTTTAAAATAGTTACAAAATTGTACAACAAACATATGCCTTTTCAAATTTAAACCGTAGCTCACAAAACTTAAAAGAAAAAACACTATGAATAATACCAGCATGATACTATCCACCAATTAAGGTTTGGATATATGTTTTCATCCATAGTCTAATTTTCTTCTTTTCTTGAAGTATAGATCAGACTTGAATTTATGATTTTATAACATGGTAAATGTATATTTTATCTATGTCATGAATTTGGGCATAATATTTCACAATTTGAAAATGTGTTTTTTTGTGTGTCCAAGAACACAAAAATTTGTATGCCCCCAACAATGCGTGATCAACATAATGAAAATTTGACTAACAGTTTTCTTGAAAAATATGCTGTATGGAAGAAAATATGTTGTATGAAAGAAAATTTGACTAACAATTTGACTAGCTATAATGGAAGTACTAACATAGGTTAACATGCAATACTAGTCATGTCATTAAATGAGTAACCACTAGTAGAAAAAAGGGCTTCCATTCACCCCAATTAGTCCCCAAACTATTCGACCCGCGGCTAAAGGGGGCATTAGTCCCGGTTTATTCGAAAATATGGGCCAGGGAGCATTAGTCCTGGTTCAAAGGTGCCCTTTAGTCCCGGTTTTTGTCAACAACCGGGGCTAATGAGTATGGGCCTTTGGTCCCGGCTCGTGGCTAAAACCAGGACTAAAGGGCACCCTTTAGTCCCGGTTCGTGTCACGAGCCGGGACCAAAGGCCCGTCCAAACGAACCACCCCCTTCCCGCGCCAGTTACGACGACGCTTCAGAATCGATCGATTGCATTAACGAGCGTCGCTTTGTATCATCGCGCGCTCAGGAACCGCCGGTGGCGCTTCGGAAATCGATCGCCTTCACACCGCCGGCGTCTTCTCATCTCCCTCTCTCTACTATATATAGTCACTCATATTTTCATCTTAAGCACACACATTCTCATCCTAATCTTCTTCTTCCCCAAAACACATCTCCCATGCATCACCACCGCCGGCGCCCTCTCTCTCCCTCTCAATGGCGGAGCAATTTCTACCTCATTCTCGGCTATACTACATCATCATTGAAGAGATGAACTTCACCATCACGAAGACTCTCCGTGCATCAAGGGTGGAGAATTGGATCCGCACCGTCAAGCGACGGTTCCTCGATGCCGCACCGATCAAGTGCGTGGGCTTGGACTGTGAGTTCACCACTCACGAGGTCCCTCAGCATGCCGCCGTCCTTCAACTCTTGGTGGCATCCGAGATATTGATCTTCCAGATATGTCATGCCAATCGCGTGCCGCAACTGCTCAAGGAATTCTTGAAGGACACCACCATCAAATTCTGTGGTGCGGCTATCGCCAATGATCTGCGCATGCTGAGGACATACGGAATTATTATTCCGTCTGCGTACGATCTTCAAAAGATTGTCCCAAACCCCACCAACAAACTAACGCCGAGTCTCTATGATTTGGCCAATGCTACTATTGGGACACATCTTGAGAACAAGAAGAGGGACAAGAAGAAGGATAAGAAGAAGGACAAGAAGAAGTACAAGAAGAAGGGAGAAGAAGAAGAAGAAGAACTAATATTTGGTTGGGCCAAAGTTCCATTGAGCTTCAACCAATTGTTATATGCCGCTTTAGACGCTCGCCTAGGCTTTGAGATTGCTAGGAGCTAGTAGAAGCTAAAAGGCTACAATAGCCATGTTGATCGTCTTAACCTTAATGTTTATTAGGTGGATGATTGTAGATGTGGTTGTGTGAGTCTTATTGTTATTCTATTGGATGAGTATAATGTTTGGAAAAATGTACTCCCTTTGTTTCGGTTAACAAAGTCTATTAATTTTCGAATTTGTGATTTTTCAAGTATTTTGGCTTTTTTTGAATATTTTAATTATTAAAAATTAATAATTAAATTATGCATAAAGATTATTTGAAATTCATTGGTGCTTATTATATTACTTAATCATTGTTGCTTATTTTGTGAATTTATTTGGAATTTTAAAAAGTAATATTATATATTACCAAAGTGTATAGGTTAATTGAATTGGTAGCATACCATTATCAAGAAGTCGCGAGCGCAGTCTTGGAAGCTAGTAGAGAAGGAATGGAGAAGTTAAGCGTGCTAAGGGTGGAGCAGTGTGAGGATGGATGACCGATCGGGAAGTAAGGACCATAAGTACTTGGAATTTGATATGAGATATGGAGTGAGAGCCATAAGTATCTAATTTGATATGAGAATAGAGATGATTAGATAATAGAGAAATAAAGAAAAATAGAGAAATAAAGAAAATACAGAAAATACAGAAATTCTGAAACAGAAAATACAAATTTTATTCCGAATGAACCTTGACCAAAGGTCCTCCAGCCGCAGCACATGCCCCAGGCCACATGGAGGCCCATTGATCCCGGTTCGTAAGCAACCGGGACTAAAGGCTCCAGCCTTTATTCCCGCTTTGTTAGTCTCGGTTGCTACAACCGGGACTAATGGGCTTTACAAACCGGAATTGAAGGCATTTTTTCCACCAGTAAACTAGATATAGTATTAGCATAATAAGAGGTTGTGCTCCAACTTCTCAAGCCTAAATAAATTTGAACCCAACTTTTGGGCTCATCTCCCACTTTTCTGTAGCAGAGTAGTACTTATCTTGAGTTAACCGATTTGATCCTGCCCTGATATAAATAGAAGCTGCTGTCTAGCTCTTCCAGTCCCTTTCACTGGTTGCAGTGACCGTTTTGCCTGGCAGCATTCCATGTGGCCACAGAGTTGCTCTCCACTCCTCTCCCTATCATACAAAACAAGAAGCACTTGATGGCTTCAACTGAAGTCACACAACCTCTTGCCAGGCTCCCCCAGACACTCAATGCAGACAGGGATGTGTGAGAGAGGAATGAGAGAGAGACAAGGGAACAGGGTCTTTAACAGGAAGGACCTATGTTCTTCAGGGACAGATAGGTGCAGGGGGTGAGAGAGGGGAGGGCAAGGGAGAGAAGAGCTCCTCTAGGGTAATCATGATGCTCTTTTCGGCCATATCCCTAGGGAAGAATGAGAGTAAAGAGAGAGAGGAGATCAAAGTTGCATCACTGAGAAGATATCACGAGCTATAGCTAGGGCTGCATGTACATGTTCACCTCTGCGTGGAATGAACGGCAGCAGCCCGGCCCCTCCATGCGCATGGCTTTGTCTCTCTCTCATGCAGGGCTATCTGCTGCTGTAGTACACAGTACATGCTTGACATGGACACAAAATATTATACTACTTGCACTGCTGTGCAAAGGCTAGTGTGGCTATGAGAAGGATATCATGTTTGTGATCTGGGACTAGCTGCGTGCTTCTCTTGACTGACTCGGTGGTTTTTGCCGATTCCGTGGCTATTCTTCGTGCCAAAGTTATGGTCTGGCTGATCCGTCACATGATCTGCAGAAGAGGGGGTTCGAGTGTGAGTTAATATGGGATCGAGTAGCCTGGTGGCCTAACTGATCGTGAACTGATTGGCATCGTTGCTAGAGCCTACTACAGTTCATGCCACTGTGCTGGGGCGGCGCATGCATATGCTTGCTAGTGTGTGAGCTACTGGTAGTACTACTACTAGGAGTAATTCAATAGGCAAATGGAAGGATAATAAATGTGAATAGTTTGAATTTTATATATCACACAATTTTGATACATGGACTGCTCATGCACTCCATTTGTGCAACTTTTCAGAATACAAAATCCGTTAGCACACCCAACTACATAGAATCTAAACTATTTTGCTAAACCGAGCTACATAAAATGTTAGTACTCCCTCTGTCCCAAATTACTTGTCTAAACTTTTTCAAGATACACTTTTTTAGATACACATGTCGCACTAAAAATGTTTCTAATACATGTGTATCTAGACAAAGTTGAGACAACTAATTTGAGACCCAGGAGTAGTATAAATCTAGAGGTTTGCTCCGGTACAACCCCCTCCCCCAAACTCAATTAAATTGAACCGGCCCGTCCAAGCCCATATCAAATCCCATATCCAAAAATCAGTATCCCACGTATAGATATATCGTATTCCTCAACTTCTGTCCCATATGATCGGTATCCATCTCACATACGTGCCCACGCCGCCGCCGGCCAAGCGCGCGATCATCGTTGCTGCCATCCAACCTTGCCGCCGCCGCCGCAAGACAGTCCGGCGCGGGCATCGCAAGACAGTCCTGTGGGTGTCCAGTGAGACTATCAAGACAGTCCGGCGGCCGCCACAAGACAGTCCGGCGCGACCACCGGCGCCGCAACACAGTCTGGCACGGGCATCGCAAGACAGTCTGTCGGCTGTCCAACGAGACTGTCAATACAGTCCGGCGGGCTCCATGAGATAGTCCATCGCGACCGCCGCCGCGGACAGCAAAGGACTGTTTGGCCGCACCGCGCGCGCCACGCACGCTGCCGCCAACCTAGCCAGCACAAACCTGTGAGGCACGGTCGAGGCTGTGCCCCATGGCCGACCAACACCGCCTGCCATCCTTTCCACTCACCGGCCACCGCGAGGAAGAGTCACCGCCAATAACATACGTTCATGCTCGTATCCGTATGTATGCTACATATATGTATAATTTAGTTGGGCTATATGGGTATTTATAGGTCTGGATATACCCATTTAGTATTAATAACGAAGAGGTATCGAGCGATCTTAGTCGTTCTTATGTTTGAGTTAATCTAAGTTTCGTGGGAGGGGGTGTACTGGAGCAAACCTCTAAATCTATGTCACCTCAAAAAGTCAGAACCCTATGCTACCATTGGTTCACCCCACGAATTAATAAATTTAGCATTTTTGGACTGGAACCCCCTACGCCATTCGTTTACTCCACGAAAGATTGTTTGTTTGCCCATTAAGTAATGTTTCACCAACCAACTATCACAATTTATTTTTGTTTTCACTCACTAAAAAATAGCCGCCGCCCTCTCGTCTTGGTGAATTTGGTTTTGTGGTGCTTCTTCTCGAATTGGCAAGGTTCAAGCAACTTCGGCTTTGTCGTGGAGCCATTGCGGTTTGGTTTCTCTGGACCTGTCTATCCCTCTTCATCGACTCCTTTGGGATGGCAATATGTTTCTCGTATATCACTACTCGTTGGCACCTTCTGGCTCCGACGGATGACTTCCAGTCTTCCAATGTTCTCCTGGCTTCGACATGGTTTGGATGTCCATAGGAAATGTCAAGTTTCACTCATGGCGCACCACCTACAACATTGATTTCTTGCAAGGACCTGTGTGTAATTTTATGTTGGTGTAAGGATAGTCCTTAAGAGTTGATTGATCTTAATAGATGGCCTTTTCCTTCTTGCAATTAATAGATTACAAAAATCACAATTTTAGCATTTTTTTCTCTTGGATGATCGATTGAAAATTCATTCATCCACATCAACGAATACACTAGTGGGGATTAGTTTGTGTTGAAGGTGTGCATGTGTTCCCTGACTAACGTCCGAAGCAGAAAGGATCTATCGGAAATGATGGACAACCTGCTTGAGTTTCACCAAAACGATCAAGCACGCAATCACTTTACACAATCCATGAACAATCAAATAAGAGTTGTACTACCACTAGAGCAGTATTTTCTTTCAGCGAGGACGTACGGATCAGTCCAATACTCCAATGGCACGCACGGAAGCTAGGTGTGGTACGGTGCTAGATGGTGTGCTACAGTGCATGGCACCGTACGTAGGCGCGCGCGCATGCATCGGAACCGGGAAAAGGCGCGCGCGGACCTTGCCGGTCGGTTCGTTCGATGCTACAGCTAGCTGCTGCTACGGCCGGCCCCGGCCGCGCGGACGTACGCCATCCTTCTCCCTACGGATCAATCATATGGCAGAAGATATATCCGTCCTCGTGTTCACTGTACACATACTTTCCCTTCATCAGAAAAAAAGGAATATCCGCGGTAGCCATGAACTTGGAGCAGAGCTAATTAAATTGCACACTAGCAGCTTCTAAGTTGGTCGATTCTTGTACGGACCATGACGGGCTATTTTGATTTTGTCGATCGACCGAGGTGGCTTTTTAAACGGAAGGCTCAAAGAGCATAACTTTGAATTAACAAAGAGAAACGTTACGCCCGAGACCAGGCGACACCCAGCCGATTGGATCTCATCCGGACTCCAGTCGGCGCCGCCGCGGATCGCCTCGTCTCTGTGGCCGGTGGATCTCGGCCTTCGTCGGTGGGAGGGCTCCGCCCCCTATTTTGAGAACTCCGTTCTCTATTTTTAGGCTCAAGGTTTGTAGGGGGCGGCGCTCAGGTGGTGGTGACGGCGCCTCGTGCAATAAGGTCTCCCCGGCTACAACCCCATCTCGGCATCAACGTCAAGAGGCGTGTGGGAGCGGTGTGGTCTTCGAGAATTTCGTCTGGCTGTGGGGATCTTCGGATCGTCAAGGGGCTTCATCGGCAGTTCTTCCTTCTTCTTCATCTATAGGACGGATGTGGTCTTCTTGACCCATTCGGCGACTTCCCGTCCGCAACCAGCAACGCCAGGCCGACTCAGGTAGGAGCTACAACGGCAGCGTGCTGTCGGCACGGTCTAGAGGTTGGAGATGAAGGGATTCTCAAAGATCTCGTGGTAATTTTCATTTTTCTTGGGGTGCTCTATATTGTTCATTGTTACTTTTAATGCCAGAGTCCTATTTGCAAAAAAGCCAACACGGCCATAGTACATAGGTGCTGAATATCAGCTTACAAAACCTATTATAAGTAAAACAACAAATAGGCAAGAAGTACAGCTTGAAAAATGAAGCCCTCATTCGTGATCAACACACCAAAGCCGGAGAAGCAAACTGAAGGCGGAAGCCTGCCAGGATTGTCAAGACTTGGGTTGTGCCCGGGGACAAGTACTACAGTTTCATCCTATCCATAGCCGAAGGAGTCCCCTACCTCCCCGCCCTAGCTTGAAGGACACCGTATCGCCGACCGATGGGGCGCTCACCCTGAATTCAGATGAACTCTAACACCGAACCCCGCAAGAGACGACTCCAAGAAGGCCCAAATCGATGCCACACACACACCTTGCTAAACTATGCAAAGTTCAGGAGATCAAACACTTGGAGAAGAAGCTATCGAGTAGCCGAAGAAGAAGGCAGGGGGAGTACCCGGCAGAGCCATGCACCACCACCCGCCGGTCACCTGCACACCACCACATAGCCCATAGACGTCCACAAATCCCCAAGTTCCCAAGACCTCACCTTCAAGAAGGTCGACACCGATGACGCTGATGTGGTCCAATCAAAAGATGTGGGCTTTCACCCGGGAAGGACAAGAGGGGCGGGAAGGGAGAGGATCACGATGACCCACCTGAGAGAGAGACGGCGCCCAACAACAACGCAATCATCGAGACCGGAGCCGCCGGTTAAGGATCTCTCCCGATCGCCGCAACCCACCGCCAACACACCACCAGTCCATGAGCCGGAGGCTGGCCGCAGAGTCGCCAAAGTGGGGCGCAACAGAGCTGGTGGCGATATACTGGAGCTTTGGATCTGGCACCCGCCGGCGTTGCGCCATCCGCACGGCCATAGGCGCCGACCCACACCACGGCCACCACTCGCCGCCGAGCCTGTGTCACTTCACCGAGCAAGGCCGTCGCCCCGCGATCCAGAGCCCTTACCAAGGGAGCCGCAGGACAATGCCACCCGCACCTCCAGCCGAGCCAGAGGACAACTACCGTAGAGGGGAGCCCGTCGAGCTTTCGCCTTGGCCATGGCAAACCCGAAGCAGAGTTCCTCCACCTAGCCACCACAGGGGGCACCGAGAGCCTAGATCTCGCGGCCCCCTTTCACCGGCGTCGTAGGCTTAGCCCAGCATCATCTCTAGGAGCGATGGAGTAGGGGGGGGAGGGGGTGGAGGCGGCACGGCTAGGGTTTTGCCTCCTCAGTCGCTGTGAGGAGGGACTCGAGGAGAGCGAGCCGGTTTTCCTCCTCAATTCAATTCTCTCTCTACCCGATCCAGGTGTTTGACAAGGGATTTCTTTGAAAGTGTCTAGAATTGATAACTTCAGCATAAAATAATCGGATCAATTAAAATTTCACAATCTAACCTTGTGCATGGCGCTATGGTTACATTGAGTGGGTGTCATGCGTGATGGGTTCGTAGCATAGAAAACAAAAAATTTCCTACGCAAGAACGCATAAACTGGCCAAGATACTCTACGAGGTGGTAGCAACGGATACTAACCCTCGACGACCGTAAGCGGGGATTACGTTCCCGCACAAACGTTGACGATGGAGAGTTGGTGAAGACGCACGTAGTCGACGTAGTTGTTCACTTGACGTAGTCGACGTCGCGGTTCACTTGACGATCACAAGATCGTGTCCCCGGCGCCACAAGTGGCAGCGCCCCCGTGCTCGGTCACACGTACAGCTCGACGTCGACTCCTCCACACCCTCGGTCCAGCGGGGCAGCGGAAGAAGGGATCCGCCGGACACTCCTCCACACACTTCTCCAAGTGTATGAACTATGAACTACAATTCCGGCAGAGCTTCGCTAAGCCAAGACGGAAAGTGGGCAGCAACTATGCAAGGGAGGGGAGGATCAAGAAGTGTCTCACATGGAGGAAAGGGAGGGGTTTATATAGGAGAGGAGGGGCAGCCCCCAAGGGGTTGGCCGGCCAAGGAGGTCTCCTCCTCTTCATTCCCTTCATGGTGGTAACCCCCTCATCAACATGAGGTAACTCCCATTTTAATTTTGCATGACATTCATGCCAATTAAAATTCACACTTATTGATTTAATAAAACATTTTTATTTCTTTAATATTTGTTAATTCATTCAATTAACAAACATTAACAAATACACCCTTGAGTTATTTCGATATCCCGAAACAGTTTCGGTACTTTTCTGAAACAACCCTTATGATGTCCTGTAATTCGATCGGAGTATCGTATCCACTCAAAAACGACGGCGAACCTTAAGTGTGTCACCCTACGGTTCGCGAATAACGTGGACATGATCGAGACTCCTCTCTGATCAATAATCAACAGCGGGATCTGGAAATCCATGATGACTCCCACTTACTCAACGATGAACTAGTGATCGTGTGAACCAGTAACGAACATAGTTAATTCCTTTTGTCTCACGATATTATTACTTGTCCGAGATCCGATCATTTGGTATCAACCATACCTAGTTCGATCTCGTTCCCGACAAGTCTCTTTACTCGTTCTGTGATAATGCATTCCTGTGACCTAGTCACATGCTTGCAAGCGATTCCAATGCAATATCACCGAGAAGGGCCCAGAGAATATCTTTCCGTCATCCGGATGGACAAATCCCACTCTTGATCCATGAGCCTCAACTAATACTTTCAGAGTACCCAAATCAACCTTTATAATCACCCTATTACGGTGTGACGTTTGATATCATCAAAGTACCCTTCCGGTATCAGTGATTAACATGATCTCATGGTCTAAGGATTAGAACTACTTCGCATGAGTTTGATATAGCAATGAACTTGATGACTTGATCGTATTGCTATTCTTTCTTTGGGTGTGAGTGTTCATCACATCATTCTTCTAATGTTATGACCCCGTTATTAACAACATCCAATGTTCATGATCAGGAAACCTTGATCATCAGTTAATCAACGAGCTAGTATAAAAGAGAGGCTTTACTAGGAACCCTTTTAGTTTATTAATCACACAAGTATTAATGTTTCCGATTAATACAATTCTAGCATGAAAAATAAACATCTATTATGAACACGGAATAATATAATAACAACTTTATTATTGCCTCTCGGGCATATTCCTTTCAGTCTCCCACTTGCACTAGAGTCAATAATCTAGATTACATAGTGATGAATCTAACACCCATTGAGTTCTGGTGCTGATCATGTTTTGCCTTGGGGAGAGCTTTAGTCAACGGGTCTGCCACATTCAGATCCGTGTGCACTTTGCAAATCTTTACATCACCATCCGCGACATGTTCACGGATGGAGTGAAATCGGCGCTTTACATGCTTGAATTTCTTGTGAGACCTTGGCTCCTGAGTATTGGCTATGGCACCATTGTTGTCACAATAGATAACCATTGGATCCAATGCACTCGGAACCACACCCAGTTCGGATATGAACTCCTTCATCCAAACTGCTTCTTCTGCCGCTTCTGAAACAGCAATGTATTCCGCCTCTGTAGTTGATCTCGCCACCACGCTTTGCTTGGAACTCCTCCTGCTTACCGCTCCTCCATTCATAAGAAATACGTACCCAGATTGAGACTTAGAGTCATCCGGATCAGTGTCGAAGCTAGCATCGACGTAACAACTTGCGACGAGCTCTTCTTCACCGCCATATACGAGAAACATATCCTTAGTCCTTCGTAAGTACTTAAGGATATTCTTGACCGCCGTCCAGTGTTCCAAACCTGGATCAGATTGGTACCTACTAGTCAAACTAATAGCATGTGCCACATCTGGTCTTGTACATAACATGGCATACATGATAGAGCCTATGGCAGAGGCATAGGGAATCTTATTCATCTCTTCTCTATCTTCAGCTGTAGCCGGACCTTGAGTCTTACTCAAGATCTTTCCTTGCAACATAGGTAAGAACCCTTTCTTACTATCCTCCATTCTAAACCTCTTTAGAATCTTGTCAAGGTATGTACTTTGTGATAGCCCAATTAAGCGTCTTGATCTATCTCTATAGATTTTGATGCCTAAAATATACGCCGCTTCACCAAGGTCTTTCATTGAAAACTTACTGTTTAAGTAATCTTTTACGCTCTTCAAAAATTCCGTATCATTTCCAATCAGCAATATGTCATCCACATATAATATTAGAAATGCTACAGAGCTCCTACTCACTTTCTTGTAAATACAAGTTTCTCCATAAGTTTTGACAAATCCAAACCCTTTGATAACTTCGTCAAAACGGAGATTCCAACTCCGGGACGCTTGCTTCAGTCCATAAATGGATCGCTGAAGTTTGCATACCTTGTCAGCATCCTTAGGATCAACAAAACCCTTGGGCTGTACCATGTACAACTCTTCCTCAATGTTACCATTAAGGAACGCGGTTTTCACATCCATCTGCCAAATTTAATAATCGAAAAATGCAGCAATTGCTAACATAATCCTAACAGACTTTAGCATCGCTACGGGTGAGAAAGTCTCATCGTAGTCAATTCCTTGAATTTGTCGGAAACCTTTTGCGACAAGTCGTGCTTTATAGACGGTCACATTACCATCAGCATCTGTTTTCTTCTTGAAAATCCATTTATTCTCAACGGCCTTTCGGTCATTGGGAAGTTCCACCAAAGTCCATACTTGGTTTTCATACATGGATTCCATTTCGGATTTCATGGCTTCATGCCATTTGTTGGAATCTGGGCTCATCATCGCTTCATCATACGTCGCAGGGTCATCGTTCTCAACAATGGCATTTACGACAAGATCACCGTACCATTCAGGAGCAGCGCGTGTTCTTGTCGACCTGCGAGGTTCGGTAGTATCCTCTTTTGGAGTTTCATGATCTTCATCATTAGCTCCCACTTCATTTGGTGAAGTCACCACCGGAATGGTTTCCGGCGCTGCGCCACTCGCCAATTCATGAAGAGGAGGTTCAATAACCTCATCGAGTTCTACCTTCCTACTATTCACACCTTTCGAGAGAAACTCCTTCTCCAAAAAGGATCCATTCTTAGCAACAAACACTTTGCCTTCGGATCTATGATAGAAGGTGTACCCAATTGTTTCTTTAGGGTATCCTATGAAGACACATTTTTCCGCTTTGGGTTCGAGTTTATCAGGCTGAAGTTTCTTCACATAAACATCGCATCCCCAAACTTTTAGAAATGACAGCTTAGGTTTGTTTCCAAACCATAATTCATACGGTGTCGTTTCAACGGATTTAGATGGAGCCCTATTTAAAGTGAAAGCGGCTGTTTCTAGCGCATAACCCCAAAAAGATAGTGGCAGATCGGTAAGAGACATCATAGACCGAACCATATCCAATAAAGTACGGTTACGACGTTCGGATACACCATTTCGTTGTGGCGTTCCAGCGGGAGTGAGTTGTGAAACTATTCCACATTCTCTCATATGTGTGCCAAACTCGTAACTAAGATATTCTCCTCCACGATCAGATCATAGAAATTTAATCTTTCTGTTACGATGATTTTCTACTTCACTCTGAAATTCTTTGAACTTTTCAAACGTTTCAGACTTGTGTTTCATTAAGTAAATATACCCATATCTACTTAAGTCATCAGTGAAAGTAACAAAATAACGATATCCACCACGCGCCAGCACACTCATAGGTCCACATACATCGGTATGTATGATTTCCAATAAGTCTGTCGCCCGTTCCATTGAACCGGAAAACGACGTTCTAGTCATCTTGCCCATAAGACATGGCTCGCATGTCTCAAATGATTCATAATCAAGTGATTCCAGAAGTCCATCCGAATAAAGCTTCTTCATGCGTTTAACACTAATATGACATAAACGGCAGTGCCACATGTATGCGGCTATATCATCATTTGACTTAATTCTTTTGGCATTCACGCTATGAATATGTGTTTCATCACTATCAAGATTCAAAAGAAATAAACCTTTCTTCTCAGGTGCATGTCCATAAAAGATATTATTCATATAAATCGAACAACCATTGTTCTCAGACTGGAATGAATAATTGTCTCGCATTAAACAAGATCCAGATATAATGTTCATGCTCAACGCAGGCACCAAATAACATTTATTCAGGTTTAAAACTAATCCAGATGGTAAATGTAGAGGCAGCGTCCCGACGGCGATCACATCAACTTTTGATCCATTGTCGACGCACATCGTGACCTCATCCTTCGCAAGTTGCCGCTTATTCTTTAGCCCCTGTTTCGAGTTACATATGTGAGCAACCGAACCAGTATCAAATACCCAGGCACTATTGCGACTACTAGTAAGGTACACATAAATAACATGTATATCATATATACCTTTGTTAATCTTCCCGTTCTTCTTATCCGCCAGATACTTTGGGCAGTTGCGCTTCCAGTGCCCCGTTTCCTTGCAGTAGAAGCACTCAGTTTTAGGTTTAGGAGCAGCCTTGGGTTTCCTCTCAGAACCGGCAACAGATTTGCCGTCCTTCTTGTTTCTACCCTTGGACTTATTATCCTTTCTACCTTTCTTGAAACTAGTGGTCTTATTGACCATCAACACTTGATGTTCCTTTTTGATCTCCACTTCTGCAGTCTTAAGCATTGAGAGAAGCTCGGGGAGAGACTTCCTCATGCCCTGCATGTTGTAGTTCATCACAAAGCCTTTGAATCTAGGTGGGAGAGATTGGAGAACCCGATGTATTCCCAACTCATTGGGAATCGTTATTCCCAAGGACATGAGCTTATCGGCGTACCCAGACATTTTGAGTACGTGCTCACTAACAGAGCTGTTCTCTTCCATCATGCAGCTAAAGAACTTTTCTGAAGCATCATAACTCTCTACGGCAGTATGGGAGTCGAAGATCAGTTTCAACTCTCCCATTGTATCATAAGCGTTGCTGTTCTCGAAACGTTTTCGCAGCTCCGGCTCAAGTCCATACAGTATGCCGCAATGAACTAAACTGTGGTCCTCCTTACGAGTCAGAAAAACATTTTTCTCTTCATCGGGAGCATCTTCTGCAGGCGGGTTACCTAGCGGTGCCTCAAGCACATAGCCCTTTTGAGAGGCATTGAGGAGGATCCTCAAGTTAAGTGCCCAGTTGGTGAAGTTGCTACCGTTGGTGGCTAGTTTTTCTTTCTCCATGAACGCATTGAAATTCAGAGCAGGTGGTGCCATGATCTACAAATTATTTGCAAAGTTAACTTAGACTAAGTTCATAATAGAATGAGTTCAGGTTAAATCAAATTCTACGTGAACTCCCACTTAAAAACAACATCCCTCCTAGTTTTCTTAAGTGATTACACGAACCAAATCCACTATACCGCAACCGATCATCACGTGCAACGGTATAGTTTCAAAGGCGAACATCATCATGTTCATCATATCAACCATATGACTCATGCTTAACCTTTCGGTTCGTGTTCCGAGGCTATGTCTGTACATGCTAGGCTCGCCAAGTAGAACCATAACATTTGTGTGTGTAAATCTGTCTTACACCCGTCATATGTGAACGTAGAGTCTATCACACCCGATCATCACGAGGTGTCTCAAAACGACGAACTTTCGTGACGGTGCATGTTATGGGAGAACACATTTTATCTTGATATTTATATGAGAGGGATCATCTTATAATGCTACCGCGCGATCAAATCTAAGCAGAATAAGATGCATAAAAGGATAAACATCACATGCATATATAATGTGATATGATATGGTCCTTCATGCACTCGATCTCCATCTTGTGCGTCATGGCATGATCTCCATCATTCCACCGGCGTAGCACCAAGGTCCATGGCGCGCCAACTTGGTTGTCTTCCTCCATTACAATATATCACTTGGATATATATATACGGCACGCAGGCCATTTAAATGTAAAGACAACCATATGGCTCCTGCCGGTTGTTTATAACTTTACAAAAAGGATCATCGCATACAATTTGTAACATAAACAATTTGACCATATCACATCACATGCCCTGCAAAAACAAGTTAGACGTTTCTAATTTGTCTTGCATATTTTACATGGTTTGGGGCTTTCTAGGAAGAACCGTTCTTACCTACGAACAAGAACCACAACGGTGATAAAAATATTATTAACAACTCTTTATAAAATAGATCATAACTATAGTGGGAGAAACGTGCACCCGCAAAGCCACATATGCCGAAGCATGTCAAGTGTGGGACAAGTCTCGTGAACGTGGTCACGTAAGGTTAGTCTCGGGCAGCTTCAATCCCACTATGCCACTATGATCCAAAATACCAAAAAATTGCAATAACATGATCATCAACGCCCACATCCACATGTGTTCTAACCGTGCATACCAACTACGCATAGAGATGGCTCTGATACCACTGATGGGTTCGTAGCATAGAAAACAAAAAATTTCCTACGCAAGAACGCATAAACTGGCCAAGATACTCTACGAGGTGGTAGCAACGGATACTAACCCTCGACGACCGTAAGCGGGGATTACGTTCCCGCACAAACGTTGACGATGGAGAGTTGGTGAAGACGCACGTAGTCGACGTAGTTGTTCACTTGACGTAGTCGACGTCGCGGTTCACTTGACGATCACAAGATCGTGTCCCCGGCGCCACAAGTGGCAGCGCCCCCGTGCTCGGTCACACGTACAGCTCGACGTCGACTCCTCCACACCCTCGGTCCAGCGGGGCAGCGGAAGAAGGGATCCGCCGGACACTCCTCCACACACTTCTCCAAGTGTATGAACTATGAACTACAATTCCGGCAGAGCTTCGCTAAGCCAAGACGGAAAGTGGGCAGCAACTATGCAAGGGAGGGGAGGATCAAGAAGTGTCTCACATGGAAGAGAGGGAGGGGTTTATATAGGAGAGGAGGGGCAGCCCCCAAGGGGTTGGCCAGCCAAGGAGGTCTCCTCCTCTTCATTCCCTTCATGGTGGTAACCCCCTCATCAACATGAGGTAACTCCCATTTTAATTTTGCATGACATTCATGCCAATTAAAATTCACACTTATTGATTTAATAAAACATTTTTATTTCTTTAATATTTGTTAATTCATTCAATTAACAAACATTAACAAATACACCCTTGAGTTATTTCGATATCCCGAAACAGTTTTGGTACTTTTCTGAAACAACCCTTATGATGTCCTGTAATTCGATCGGAGTATCGTATCCACTCAAAAACGACGGCGAACCTTAAGTGTGTCACCCTACGGTTCGCGAATAACGTGGACATGATCGAGACTCCTCTCTGATCAATAATCAACAGCGGGATCTGGAAATCCATGATGACTCCCACTTACTCAACGATGAACTAGTGATCGTGTGAACCAGTAACGAACATAGTTAATTCCTTTTGTCTCATGATATTATTACTTGTCCGAGATCCGATCATTTGGTATCAACCATACCTAGTTCGATCTCGTTCCCGACAAGTCTCTTTACTCGTTCTGTGATAATGCATTCCTGTGACCTAGTCACATGCTTGCAAGCGATTCCAATGCAATATCACCGAGAAGGGCCCAGAGAATATCTTTCCGTCATCCGGATGGACAAATCCCACTCTTGATCCATGAGCCTCAACTAATACTTTCAGAGTACCCAAATCAACCTTTATAATCACCCTATTATGGTGTGACGTTTGATATCATCAAAGTACCCTTCCGGTATCAGTGATTAACATGATCTCATGGTCTAAGGATTAGAACTACTTCGCATGAGTTTGATATAGCAATGAACTTGATGACTTGATCGTATTGCTATTCGTACTTTGGGTGTGAGTGTTCATCACATCATTCTTCTAATGATATGACCCCGTTATTAACAATATCCAATGTTCATGATCAGGAAACCTTGATCATCAGTTAATCAACGAGCTAGTATAAAAGAGAGGCTTTACTAGGAACCCTTTTAGTTTATTAATCACACAAGTATTAATGTTTCTGATTAATATAATTCTAGCATGAAAAATAAACATCTATTATGAACACGGAATAATATAATAACAACTTTATTATTGCCTCTCGGGCATATTCCTTTCAATGCGACCATGGTGCCATGCAATATAACCGTGTGAAAGGTCGTGATTTTTTTACAATACCGGTTTATTTTGTGTTGTGGTTTCATAAAATGGTCAATTTTAGGCATTTTTCAGGGATTTGCGTGTATGGACGATGGCAGAAGAATTTCTCCACGATTGATTGAGCTGTTTCGGGAGCCCCTTTTTTGAAACTCTTCAGTCAGTCAACCTGATCAAAACAAACAGATAAAAAGCGGCAGACAAGAAACCACGCAGACATCAACCTTCACATCACACTTACTCTTGTTTGCCCTCCACAAACAAAAAATAAATAAACTGAAATGGCGCAACTGGAACTCGATCGGTCCATCCATGTATGAACACCACGATGTATCCATGGTATGTGTCAATGTGTGTGCATGTGTGAGAGAGAAAGAGAGAGAGAATGCAACCTACGCTATGCTAGGCGAGGAGGAAGCAGTTGCCAAATGAAGGCGTCTGCGTCCCATGCCCTGTTCATAGTCCCCACATGCCTGCCCCCCTCCATGATCGATGGGGTTTTCTTCTCCGATCGAGAGAGAGAAAGAGCAAGCTACGTACGTGTGTCAACTTCACTTGTCCCTCTCCAAAAGATAGCGCCATGATTCTCTCCAACCCTATATCACACTACCTCTGGCGAGCCTACACTCCTATTCTCCCTACCTAGCTCCTGCTGCCTCCATATATACCATCTCATGTAATCCATCCATGTCTCTCCTCAAGCCCTTCTTCTTCTTGCCACTGCTCGCCGGAGTAGTAGTTCTAGCAGCACGATCCCCTCGCCATGGACAACAAGGCAAGCGTGTGGAGACAAGTGCAGCACCACCATCAGCAGCAGCAGGCCGGCGGCGGTGCAGGCGCAGGTGCGGCTGGCCATGCCGTCGTGGCGGCCGCGGCCGGTGCATCGTCGCCGGCGTGCCGGCCGACCGGGGCGCGGTGGACGCCGACGCAGGAGCAGGTGAAGATCCTCAAGGAGCTCTACTACGGCTGCGGCATCCGGTCGCCCAACCCGGAGCAGATCCAGCGGATCGCCGCGCGGCTCCGGCAGTTCGGCAGGATCGAGGGCAAGAACGTCTTCTACTGGTTCCAGAACCACAAGGCCCGGGAGCGCCACAAGAAGCGCCTCGGCGTCGTCGTCAACACCTCCGGCGACGGCAACCACGTCGGCGTCCTCTCCCCTGGTTCCGGTACGTACCTCGTTCTCGCGCTACATCATCCTTTGCTGCCTCCATGCACATGCGAGATCAAATTAACGGTGTATTGCTTGATTGTGCCTAGCGTGTACAGATGCGGTGGCGGCGGCTGCCTCCTCAGGCGGCTTCTACGGCGCCGGTAATGGAGGTTGCGGCTCGCCCGTGCAGATGGATGGGAGCACTACTACTACTTGCTGGGGAGACAGCGCCGCCGAGAGAAGCTTCGTGCAGCTGCAGGTAATTAACGCCGATTGATGGAACTGCTGCTGGCCGTGCAGACTCGTGCTCGATCGATCGAACATCTTCACGTACTCCGATGAAACTCCAATCATTTGCACGCTAATCTATCAGCTTGTTGTATGCAGGACTACATGGGCGTGATGAGGAGCTCGGGAGCGGGCAACCACAGCCCCGCCGCGCCAACGCATTGGCCGGCATGCTTGTCCTTCTCCGCCGACCAGACGCCGGAAACTCTCCCACTCTTCCCGACCGGCGACCAGCACGGAGGCGGCGACCACGGCAGCTACTCCAACTTCCAGTGGTGGGGACCTGGAACCACCACCACCACCAACTCCATGACATTCCAGCAGCAACACCATCATCAGCTGCAAGATCAGCAGTACAGCTTTTACAGCAGCAACCAGCAGCTGATGACGATGCCCAGCCATGACGCAGGCACCTCCCTGGAGCTCACTCTCAGCTCCCCTTACCCTGCAGGGTTCATGTGAGAGCCCTGATCGCCTACTGTTCCAAAGAGTACTGGTGTCATTGTCCTAGCTATCTAGAGTACTTACTACTAGCAACAGTTATTAGAAGCATATATGGAAGCATGTCTGAAAGTTGGTTATAGTACTATTAGTATTAACTGGTAGTGTGGTCCTCAACTTGAACTGGTAGTAGTGGTAGTGCACTCCATGCCAACATCTACAATTAGGTGCATGGCATGGTGCAGTGTGAGTTTTAGTAGAGCCTTGTGCTGGTCGGTTGTGTAGCCAGCCAAAGTGTGCCTGTGGCTGGGAAACGAGTAAGCAATAGTGTGTTTCGGATTGGGACAGGAGGTAGTACCACAGCTGTGCCAAGCTCCCTTTGGTGCCTTCCCAGATGAAGGAAAAAGTTATCCTCTTTCTCGTTCACATCTGTCTCTCTCAGCCTGGTTGATCGCCTGTTGAAATTTCTCCATGTTTTTTCTTCAACCAAAGAGCATGTTATTTGGCTGAATTGCTGGAGAATTTTAATTGTAAGGTAAATTCTTGAGGAATGTTGGTTCTAAGAGAAGAGACAGTTTCGAGTCAACCCATTTTGCTTTCTGGACTAAAGTCAGGCTGGCATGTTGGGTTTGATCATATATATAAGAAACTTTGCTTAAAAAATTTTAATCAATACATTTAGTTTTGCTTAATTATCTGGATTCAACAGTAGAGACATCAATAAATTACTTTGTACCATGTGCACGACATAAATATTACTGGGCAGGCTTGATTCTCTCAAACTGAATTGAGGCAGTAGTTTACCAAAGCTAGCTAGTTAAGCCGCCACCTCTACTATCATCGCAAGATCAAGGAGAAGGCGTTAACTTGGAGTTTAGCCGGGGCTGAATTCTTGAGCTATGTAATCCCGGGAGAGTAATTCTTTCTTCCCTTCATAGTCCTAGGATGCGTCCTTGCATTTCGTCTCAAAAGACCTCTAAACTCTTCTCCTTAATTAATACTCCCTCTGATCGGAAATAAGTGTCGGTGACTTAGTACAAACTTTATACTAAGTTGAATTAAATCATCCGACACTTATTTCCAATCGGAGGGAGTAAAACATAGCAAGAATTTTGCTTTGTTCATAAGAACAGATAGTTAAGCTGACTCTGGTTGGCTATGTAGCCAGCCGAAGTGCCTGCGGCTGGGAAACTAGAAAGCAATAGTGTGTTTGAGATCGGGACAGGAGGTACTTCACAGCTGTGCCAAGCTCTGTTTGGTGCCCATTCCAGATGAAGAAAAAAGTTATCCTCTTTGCCTGTCCCGCTCAGCCTGGTTGATCACCTGTTGAGATTTCTCCATGCTTTTTCGTCAGCCAAGAGCATATAATTTCTGTCTGTACATGCCACTGCATCCATGCATGTATGGCAGTTTTATCATATCAGGTATGGTATGGACTATGTGCCTGGGGACCACACTGGATGAATTGTTGGGAATGTTGGTTCTAAGAAAAGAATCAGTTTCCAGTCAACACATTTGCCTTTTGGACTAAAGTTGGGTTGGTCTGTTGGTTCTGGGCACAAGGCTTGAGGTTTGATCTTACGTGAAGTCATGTTTTGAATCAATACATTTGATTTTGGTTAATTGGCTGGTTTAAACAGTAGAGAGAGCAATCAATCACTTTCTGTAATATGTGCTTGAGTCGGGTATAACAAGCCAGACTTTGATTCTCTGAACAAAAATAAAGCTAGCTGACTTGTTAAAAGCATATAGTTAAGCTGAAGTGCATTATTGTGCAATGCACTTCCCACTAGCAGATACATGACTAGACTGCTTCGCCAGAAGAACATATATTAGCTAGGTACTGCTCTTCCCAGGATTACACAATCTTCTGCAACTACTGCCTCTTTCCTTCGTTCCACAAATATATCCCAGTTCGTTGCCATAGCTAAAGCTTGGAGTATTCTTCGTGTTGGAAGTGAACTCTCCACTGCCATTAAGGGCTTCTCTTGCTCAGAAATCATGAGGAAAGATCACAATTTCCTGCTAAGACCATGGAAAAAACGGTGTTTTCTTCTCCTAGAATGCTTCTGATGAACTCTGGACATGACGTGCGGTGAGAAACAAACCTAGTTAACAGAGTCAATGACTTTAATCAGTTCATCTTCCGCTTACTAGCTACCGTATCTAACAATATTATCTCTATGATATATCTGTGGTCAAACACCTTATTTGGTAACACAGATTCCACTAGGCCATCTTAAGAAAGAAGTAAATATAAACATTAACCGAAAAGGAAAGTATCTATATACTATATGTGTGGTCCCCAAAGAGGTTTCATTTGTTACAATGCCTACTGATAATTCCGGAAAATTAAAATGAAGCAATCATGTTATTCTTTAACAGGAGGAACTAAACCTTTGAGTTATTACGAATGCCCTGGGAAGAAAGTACAGAATTGTCATCTATCAACTTCTCACTCTGATGTGTCAGGCAGTAGTTCTCCCAAATATGCTTCCTGGGACAAAAACAAATACTTAAAGCGAAGTTTGGAAATTCTCGGTACCGCTATCAAAGGAAATATGTCAAACAAAAGGTTGATATATGCCACCAAATGTATGCCACTTCTCCTTATCCTTAGTAGAAAAATGGATGAAAACATGTATATTTACGGCTAAAATTGTAGAGCCGGCCTGGTGACAAAACACAGCAAGAAACCATTGCACAGGTAGCTTACATATGCAACTTATGCTACGAACCACATAAATCGTGATGTGTTTGAACTGCATAATTCAGTAAGAGATGGATATCAGGATGACACTTTTGGGGATTTCAATACACGCCTGTCAGCTATTATTTAGTTGAATTTAACATTATGACAGCAGGATGCATTATTAAGCTTAGCTAACATCAGTTAGGTAGGATCTCTAACTAGTTTTACGCTTTTATGGCTGGAGCTTTTGAACTTCAGGACTCATATAGGCTTGAACTTATAGTTGGCAGATGCATAACAATATTATGAGCTTGTAATTTATTTTGCAGCATCTAGTAAAGTTCTCACTGTACAGCAATCAAACAGTTGAGCTTTCACAACCTATATATAGTTTAATATAACAGCACTGTGATCCTCATATGACATATTAGACTTCCTCGGGCAAATTTAGTGGTAACAAATACTGATGCCAAGGACTCTTTGCAGTGAGTGCTACTGTTATATCAGAGAGGCGAACAGAAACAGTGTACTGTCCTAGACAAACTTATAACCCCGTTTGCTGAAGCTTAGCAAATGGGTCACAGTCTTAGAGTTTAGAATGCCCATAAAAAATCTTACTTTTAGAGACAATATTTTAACATTATACACTCCTACATTTCAATTGAAAGAGATTAGTTAACATAAGGACCTTAATTTAAATGGGTTGGACTACCCTTATGTACACACATGCAGCTAGCCAATACCAAACATGTCCTTGTTCAGTGCAAAATCAAACCAAAATCGCAATAAGCTTCAGCTTGGATTCTCAGCGTCGCGAAATAATGCCACAAAGTGTTTGCAGGGAGTGCTACTCTTACAGGCAAACAGTATACTGTTCAAGGCAGACTTATAACCACATAGCAGAAGCTTGGAATCAATGAAATGGTGTCTCAATTTAGAGATATTTTTCTGTGGAAAGAAGGATCGGAAAATTCGGAATATACATGAGCGTAAGATGCAACCAGTGTACAAAGAAAGACACTGATACAGGAAACCTAATTCAGATGACCTTGACAAACCTTATGTACACACATTCAGTTATTTACAACCAAACAATGTCCAAGTTCAGTCCAAAATCGAACCAAAAAAACACAATTAACTTCAGTTTGCATTGTCACGTCTCAAGCTAATTCAGAATTCAAATTACTGTCATATATCTTGTGACTCTCAGGCTCAGCTTATTTAGATGACCACACACATCTAAACTAGTACATTTGTTAGATCAACGGCATGTTGTGCCCATCATGGGCTAAATCAAAGCGGATATATAGCGGCAACATTTCGACGAACATCAAGTTACTAGATCAACCCCATGTCAGCATGAATCAAGTTGACACCACGCCATGAATGAAAGGACACAAGATCCACAATAGAAATACTCCCTCCGTCCCTAAAATGATGTCGCAAATTTGTCAAAATTTGGATGTATCTAGGCGATTTAGTGTATAGACATCCAAATTTAGGTAAATCTTTGACATCTTTTATGGGACGGAGGGAGTAAATCTTATGCCTTACCATGAGATATGACGATGGCCCATCTGACCTTGCTCTATCTCAGTTATCTTCTTCCTGACAGCCAGCTTCAAATCCTTGACCGTAGCAGTGTTCAATACCGCGACATCTTTTTCACCAAGCGTGTAACGAATCGAGGTGGGTTAGCACATGGCACAGGATCGATTCTGACGAAGATGTGGGATTGGGAGAGGACAGCATACCGAACGAGGAGTTATCCAGCTTAACGACTGTCACTCTCATGGCGCTGCCGAGCTCGAGGTTGATGAGCGTGTCCACGTCCCCTAGCGAGGGCTTCCTCGGGACGTCCGCGAGTATGGGGTCGTCGAGGAGCGCGGCGAGCATGGACTGCAGCCTCGCCTGCTTGGCCTCGCTGCTCTGGTAGGCGGCCACCTCCTCGGGCTTCGCCGCTCCTGCCGAGTCCATCGAATCTCCGCCGTAGAGCTCGATTTTGCACGCAACGAACCGCGGGCGCTCAACGGCGGCGGCGGCGGCGCCTCGGCCGGAACTGACACGGAGAAGGCGGGCGAAAGGGGTGCGGGCACTGCAGAGGCCGACATGTGGGACCCACCTCCAGCAGAACAAAATATGATGGACTGGTAACCGTCCGATTTGGACACCATCTGAAAGACCTGTTCGAGTTTTATCTTCAAGCTTCCGGTCGCATCGGCCGCCGCCGCCGAAACCTCTGCTCCGCCTTCGTCGCCGCCGCAGCGAGCTCGTCCTTCCTCAGGTGCGTGCGAACCGAACCCTAGAGCTTCTCCTGTGATTCATGTGCCCCGTTTAGCCACTGGAAGCAACCCTAGGTTTTTTTTGTCGCTGGATACTCCGCCGTGCGTTCGTGCCCCGCTCCGGCGCTTGGATGCTTGCCCGGTGCGTGCTAGTCTCATGTTCCTCCCGCTGCCCGTTAGGTCAGCCGCCGGAGCTTTGGGGTGAGGCGTGTCCTTCCGCGCCAACCCTAACCCTAAGCACCGCCGAGTAGGCGACTTCCGAGTCCTATTCTCTAGATCCACTAAACTTCAAACGATTCGAATTGCCGTAAATTGAAACACGGACATGAACAAGGATAGAGGTCGCATCTCTAATCGTCGTGATTTCTTTAGTGAGAGATGCAGTGGCTGTAATTGTTACTGTAGTGGCATTTGAGGCTGGAACAAATGTTATTTGATTTGTGTATTATGCTGGTTCAGGTGACCTGGAAGGCTGGAACACATGCTGTGAATTTTGTTTTGTGGGACTGAAGTAGCAATAAGTGACATAATTAGTATTATGTAACTGTCCTTTGTATGATGCGTGTATGTTGTTGCAAGTGACCTAAAATAAATGTATGTTATTGATTTTTATAGGGTCAGCAGGCAGTAATGCCATGCTTATGAAATCTGAATTTGTTGTGCTAGAATTTTGCTGTTAAGCTGTAGGATATTTGCATCTATCAGATAGAGAAGATATTCGTTTCGAAATTTGTGCTCTAAGTCTCTGCAGCTTATGTATGTAATTGAGAGTTTGAATTACTCCTCTGTTTAAAATGACTATGCCTTCAAGTCACACATTTTCTTTTATGTATGTAATCAGTCAATCAGCTTCCTTATCATAGAATTACACCCACTGAACCCATAGTTCACTCGTACCTTACCTAATCACTAAAATGATACCCTCTGGATGTCGTGGGGCGACATTCAGGGTTTCTTTTTCTCCCGCTTTCATTATGTTTCTTAGATCCACTACTAGTCGATGAGAATTTGTGCTGTCATGTGTCTTCAATGCTTTTATGATGTAATTCTATGTACTGAACTCGAACTATTTTCTGATGAAAGAGACATCTACTGGGAGTTTTTATTCTGGTTGATTTCAAATAAAGTACTCGCAATACAGTTTGCTGATGATATTTCTTCCTGGAAGATATTCCATAGAAACATGTTTGATGGGACCCTAATGATATTATATTGTTGTACTAGAAAAAATCTGGGTGAAATTTGGAACCATGCCTACTGTATTTGTGTCAATTATCCCGTGGAAATACTGTTTAAGGGACCCTGGGTGCACTAAATGAATACATTGGAACAGTGTGTGTGAAATTTAGAACAATATCCACTGTATTTGTGTCAATGTTGATTTTAGGGAGTCTAGGGGGCTGTTTGGTTCAGTGGCTATCCACTGGATGGCAGTGGATATCCACTTTTTTGGTGGCTATCCATTGTTTGGTTTAGAGGGTGGAGGGGATGGGGATAACCACTTTTGTCTCAAAATGATGGTTGAGCATATCCCACCAAATCTGCTGGATGAGCTCAACCACTTCTGGCTAACGTCGATAGCCTCACCCGAACCGTTTTTTCTTGAGTCGTTCGTTCACCAACTATTATCCATTCCCCTTCTCTCCTCGTTTCCTCTCTCCGACCACTGTGGCAGCGGCCCGTGGAGGGCTGGGCAGGGGCGGAGAGGCCCGAGCTGCGCGGCGGCGATAGGGAGGTGCGAGCTTGCGGCCGGCGGCTGGGAGGTGTGATCTTGCCGCCCGAGGCGGTAGGAAGGGGCGAGCTGCGCGGCCTGAGACGACAAGGAGGGGTGAGCAGCGTGGCAGGCACCGGGTCGGCTCGAGCTCGCGGTCGGCGCCGGGAAGGGAGGCAGGAGGTGGGACGGCCTCCGAGACGTGGGCGGATGCACGACTTGGGATGGCGCCGGCTGGAGGCGAGCGGATCAAGCACATGCCGACCGGGCGTTGCTGGGGAAGCAGGCAGGCAGAGGAAGAAGATAGAGGAAAGGGGAATGGCTAACCACTTTTTTGTCATACCTAGCCAAACAGAAAAATTGGCTATCCCTAACCAGCTGGTTGGGGATATCCTTATCCCCTAAATGCCATCCCCTGAACCAAACAGCCCCTAGGTTTATACTTCCTTTTCTTAAAGGGTAGTATGCTGTTGTGTTAATTATTACATCTAAGTTGCCAAAGGTTGCAAGTGCAACAAATAAATTGCATTAAAATTTTGCTTCTCCCATCCAAAGCTCCTCTAACTGAATCAACAACTTATTTCTCTAGGAATAGGAATGTTTCACCATTTTATTTCGTTTGCTGACAGCCTTAGATGACAATGTTCTGATAAGTATTTCATGCAATCATTGTTTCACAGGTTAGCATCTGACAGCCATGGCGAAACATCATCCCGATCTCATCATGTGCAGGAAGCAGCCAGGCATTGCCATTGGCCGCTTGTGTGAGAAGTGTGACGGCAAGTGCGTCGTCTGTGACTCGTATGTGCGCCCATGCACGCTCGTCCGGGTATGCGATGAGTGCAACTACGGCTCGTTCCAGGGAAGGTGTGTCATCTGCGGAGGAGTCGGCATCTCAGATGCCTACTACTGCAAGGAGTGCACACAGCAGGAGAAGGACCGAGACGGATGTCCCAAGATTGTGAATCTGGGAAGCGCCAAAACCGACCTCTTCTACGAGCGTAAGAAGTACGGTTTTAAGAAGAGATGAACGATGTGGATTTTATGAGGTTGTTTCGGCCTGATCCTGTGCTGTGGTATTCGTACCAGGTTGTTTTTTGCTGTGGCAACGGCACTGTATGTGTGCTATGATTTGGTACTGATGCGAGAATGCACCCCTGATCTGATCTGTAATAACTAGTACTCCACTTTTGTTGTATGGTCTAACTCTAGACTGCTTATGCAGAATGCGGTTGATCTATGAATTTGTTGACTTGAGATAATGAGATGTGGACTGAGATGGCGTCCTCTATGTAATATTTTCTTGGTTGTTGCAACATATTTTGCATATTTGTCATCTAAAAAAACAGGCTGCTACTTTACACAGGACCAGCTGGAAATACCCTGATAAGTGGCTGCCTGGATGAGCATAATCATTGTACTATGCTGCATTTTCGATATTTTTTAGCATGCATGCATGGGGCTTTTTAAATTCTGATTATACTTTGAAGATATTTGCAAGGCTCCAGTATATTCTTGCTGCATGACTCAACAATCCCTGTGACTGATTCATTCTTCACTACCTGCACTGCATCTGCTCTAGGCCAGGCCCGTGCCGTATGAACGAATACACCGGGAATGTTGTACAATTAATTTCCTGTCAAACGGGCAGGTTAGGACCTGGCTAGTTGGCTCTGGCACCAGAAGACTTAGATCAAAGCTTTTCCAGGTTTAAATGAAAACAATAAGGCTCTAATTCCTCTACTTAAAATATCATCAATTCATGAACCCAAGCTGTGCATGTTATCGTAAATGTCCTCATCCCTCATCTGATCTGTGTGATAACTATTTTCTGCTGTATGACTCGAAACTCTAGACTGCTTATGCGGTATGCGCTTCATCCATGAATTTGTTGACTGAAGATAATGAGATGGCCTCCTCTGTCATGTAATTTTGTCTTGGCTGTTCCAACATATTGCATGGTTCATGGTTGTCATTTACAAAAACAAGCTGGTACTTCTCAGAAAACCAGCTAGAAAACTCTCGGCGCTCTGTTAAACATGGGCGGATCTAGAGTTAAATTTGAGAGGGGGCAACACATGCTAATTGGAAAATTTAAATGGGGGCAAATCACTATTTAAGCTTGATAATACAAAGAGATTAAGAAAATGAGTGGGGGCAGCTGCCCCCCATAGCCAACACTCGTCCGCCCCTGCTGTTAAACCATATAGATCAATACCATGTATCCCCTTTCGATATTCTTTTGTGCTTGTAGGGAATAACTTAGCATGTCCAACTTTAAAGATATTGCAAGACTCATCTTCAATGATTAGGGCATGACTCAACGGACAATTCCTGTGACTGATTCATTGTTTGCTACCTAAACTGCATCTGCTCTATGCCTTGCCCGGCCGTGCTGTATGGACGCAACACACAGGCTAGGACATGGGCTAGTTAGCTCTGGCACCAGAAGGCTTTGACCATGAGCTCCAGAGTGATAAGGATCTGAAGTCAAGGGACATAAAGTACTTCTTCCAGGTTAAGGGGCATAAATAAAGTATACTTAAAATACCATGATCTTAGGAACCCAAACTGTGCATCTTATGATAGAAGAAGTCCCTGTCAGTGTCAAGGACGTGTTTCTGTCTGTTTAGTACGCCTCCTTAAAAACTAACCTTTCGGCTACTTTGTTTTGTCAAGCTATAGTACGTCTCATGAGCCTGCTTGATGAGCTAATACCTAACCAACTAAAGACACAAATTATGTGCTAGCTAAGGATTGTGATGACACAATTACACATTTACCCTTAGGGAGAAGTGGTCGAGAGTGTAAGGAGAGGAGGGCACATGCTGTTGTGCGCAAGCTTTGCCCGAATTCTCGAAGAAATGTCTCAATGACATATTTGCCTCACATGTTAGTGTAGGCACAGAGAAATACTCCCTCAGGCAAGGTTGTCAGATGATTTAGTACAGCATAGTACAAAGTTGTACTAACTCATTGACAACCTTTTCGATCAAAGGGAGTATGTACAACCAGTTTGGGGTATGTTGCAAAAAGCAGGAAAAAATGGGTACCAAAACCCCATCTTTCCAATACCCAAAATCGGTTTGGGTAGGCAAAATTTAGCAACTCTATTAGAGCATCTCCACCCAAAAACCACTTTGTGTAAAAAAAAACTGATAATATTTTAGGCCAGGGAAAATCACAATATCTTAGTTTCTCTTTCTCAAATAAATGCCCCCCTCGTGATGTATATTTGGGGCACGAAATGGCGCTGACCAAAACCGTGATGCACCAGGCGCGATTGTCGACCGCCCCATGAAGATTCCCAACCTCCTCCCACCATGCGCCTAGGTTCCACCTGATTTCGCCTAGGTCCCCCCAACCCCTAGCCTAGCCGCCGCCACCCGCCTCCGATGGCTCGACACGCTGCGTCTAGAGCTTCACCGGCTTCCTCGGAGTTTGTGAACTATGCAACCGAGATCACCTACAACGGCCAATTGGTCCGGCTCAACACCTCCAAGACGCCCCACAAGGCTGTCGCGCACTCAACGCCGTCGTGTGGAGGGTTGGTCATCTGAGGAGGGACATGAACTTGTATACATATTGAGAACCGTGAGGAGGAGCATATGCTAGCTCTCGAGGTGTGGCTTGTGTATCAGGAGGAGAAGCTGCATCACCACCATGTCATGCAATAGCTTTTCGCCGAGGCTGATGAGAGAGCCATGGCGAAGCACCGGGAGGAGCATCCGGAGGACATACAAGCAGAGCACGAATTCTGCACCAATAGGACGCTGAAAGGAACATGCCGCGGAGACGAAGAAGGGAGAGGAGGCTTGCCCCTCAGTGATGCGAGTGGACCAAGACAATGATGCATGGGTAGACTACTATTAGCGACGAGGAGTAGTGTAGTGTACTATAGGTATTGTCGATGCTAGTTTCTAACAAATTATGCTATGTTTTATCTCAGAGGCGTTGTATTGGAACCAGGGCGAGACCCCTGCTGACTGATGTAATAAAAAATGTTGTCGAAATTCATTTCGTGTTTGGCACCACCAGGAGGTTTAGACCAGAAGTTTCAGGTTAAAATAAAACAATGGAAGGCTCTAATGTCAAGGGACATTAGGCACTTAAAATATCATCATTGTAGGAGCCCAAATTGTGCATCTTATCATAAATGTCCTCATCAATGACGTGTTCCTGTCAGGTTAGTACGACACCAAGGACTATTGTCAATCAAGCAGTAGTACGGGACGGCTCATGAACCTGCTCGGTTAGCGGTAACACCTAACTAACTAGAGGCGCAAATTACGTGCCAGTTAAGGACCGTGGCGATTACAAATTTACCCTCGGGCAAATCCGATGGACAGAGCAAACAGAGGAGGGTAACCTGGTAATTTAACACCGACTTGGCTTGGCTCCTCCTCCTCTCCAGAGAAGATCGGGCTTATATTTGGAAGACTACTAATCAAATCCTACGAAATCGCAAACGGAAGGAGAGAGAAAAAAAAAGGAAGGGGAAATAAACGCAAATCGACGCGACGATAGATAACGGGCAGGGCAGAGCCGCCGACGCCAGCACATCCTCCTCCTCGCCTCACCACCACCTCCCGTCTCCTCCTCCTCCTTCCCATCCACCCGCCGCCGCCGCCAAGCGGAGGGGAGGGAAGGAAACCCTAGGCGGCCCAATCCGTCCGTCCCCTCGATCGGCCTTCGGCGGCAATAGGGTTTCCGCGCGCGACTCGTCCCGTCCCGTCTGTCTAGATCGGATTCGATTCGGTTGTTCGTCGGTAGCAGCGATGGGTTCGAGAAGGTCGAGGCGCGTCTCGTGGGCCACCGGACCCAATCTCTGCAAGGTATTGTGATCGCCAACCAACTTGGAGACGGATTCCGCGCTGCCGGTCCCGTTCAAGGATTTGCAGATTTTGATTCCGCTTCGTTTTATTCAATTAAATATTTGTCGACCGAACGAAACCCGGCGAGAACTCCGATCTTATTGTAAGTGTGTATTTGTTTTGGAGATGCGAGAGTTTTGAAATCCCAAAGAGCGGCGGAAGAGAATGCGATGGGATCTCATTCTGTAAGCGAGGCAGATAATCAGTGCCAATGCTGTGCTGACAGCAAAATAATCGATTAATCGAACAGCCTCTGCATATAGGTACCTTATATCTGTATGTATCGAACAACACCAGGATACAGATGATGTTGGGAACCCAAACAACAAAGGGAAACCTGGATGCAAGCAATCAAATGAATGGTTGAGCTAAACAAACGAATAATTATGAAATATTGCACCTAGCAACCGCATGATACCAGCCTAATTTTATTTGTCACAGCTTTATCCTATGTCACCTATTTGAAGCACAACACATCCACCAGATAAACAAACTGCAGCCCTTTAAGTTCGCTGTGTCACTAGGATGATGCGTTAGAATCATCTATAGTTTCCAATTTACACATTGTCAGTGGCCAATGGTTACATCATTTAAGTGTTGATTAAATTTTGGTGGCCAGTTTTTTGTTTAGCCTGTTCCTATCTCACGAACCCACGCCACATTTCTCTCTAGCTGTATTAACATGTAGTGCTGAATTTTGCTACCACCAAGTACACCAGTATAACATGGGGTCTGTGTTATAAGTATGTAGATGTGCACTAGTGATTAAGTATAATCCTACTGAATAGTCTGTTTAAATTACAGCGTCAACCATACATCAAACCTCAGTTTACTAACGATCAATCAGGATGCGCTCGTTTGCATGCAATGTAGTGTCACTGAGGCACTGACTTTGTAGCGCTTTTTATCCAATCAATCTATATTTTACAGTTCATGGCCTGCACTGTGGCTTAGTTCATGAGTAAATATTGTCTACAAGCAGAAGATCTACTCTTAAAATTTTAAATGCATCTGATCCCACAGTACAAAATACTGCATGCTACATTTCTATATCACAGGCTATTCTTAAGTTCAGAATGTAACATATTTGAGATTTACCGAAAAATAAATACAAGAGGCCACTACCAAACCTTTCCTGGGACTGGTTAATTCACCGAGCTTAATACTTGGATGATAGGATAGCTTGCTGAAAATAAGATTTCATCAGCAATGTAACTTTTAGTAAGAAGGTGCAAAAATATTAGTAGCTGACATCATTCTGTTACATTTTTACTATTTCATGTCATCAATGAATATAAAGTGTTCATGATTAAATTCATGTTCATTGAAAATTCAAGTGACGCACTAGATTCTCCTTTTTTTTGGAAAATAATCATATTTGACCTATTAAGCCATGTGAGGCTCTTGTCACTTAACACAATGGTCTTTGAGAACCAACACATTAGATGACCATTTATGTGAGACATATGGTTCGGAAAACTCCATTTTTATCCTATCATATACCAATAGCAAAGTTTAGTTTATTAAAACGTTTATGAATTAGATAATGCATTTATTGATTGATGTCAGGGAACATATACAGTTTTTTTTTTTTGACAGAAGGGAACATATACAGTTACCTAATAAGTTGATTGCGTTTTTGTTCGGTAAAACCACAGAGAGAATACATCACACTAGTGTGATTACACAAATTTTATGCACGTAGATAAGCGTTGTCCATGTTTCCTAAGCACTATGGTGCTAATTCCTTGTTGATAAGTCCTGTCATTGGCTCCCAGGACATGTCTTTTTTGGCTCAATACCAGAACAATGCATTTATGTATTTTTGTTCCAATAACATCACTCCATTTACTGTGGAGTGATGCACAACATATAGACTGTTGATGTGATATTCGTTGTTTATTGTTGATAGCCTGTATCAATAGCATCATCACTTAGCTTCACTGCTTTCTTGTAAATAGAAGTCACAAGCTGTGTCCTGACTCTAGAATTGTACCGATATGTCACAGAACCATTTGTCAAAATCTCCTTTTCCTCGGGGATTAGAACTCCTTAATTGAGCTACTATTATTTTTCTATAGACTGTACAAACTCCTGAACATATATTCTGGTAATAGGATAAACTTAAAAATAAGGTTTAAACTGCACTAATATGTCACAGATCTGCTCCTCAGAATCTCATTCTCTTTTTTGTTTGTAACAGAGTGCCTTAAAAGTTCTGAATATTACTTCTGGTCATACTCTGAAGGAAACCATCTTCTGTATCCTCATTCCTGTTAAACTTGGCCATTCTTCCACCTTATAGACACCATTTATCACAGCTACGAAATGAAGGAATAGATATATGATTCTCTAAAATATATGGTCAATTAGCATACACAAAAGAATATTTTGATTGGCAGTACTTAACCAAGCCCATTATTTTGCTATACCATGTGTCAGTGCTGAACAAAGTTAGCTTTGGTAATTAGGTTCAAGGTGTGCTTTATATCTGTTCTGGTTCACATATAGTAATGATGTTATTTCTCATGTACATTATATCTGAGTTCAGTGAGTTGTAGTGTAATTTTTTGTTCCAGGTAAACATTGTAAATGTAGATATTAGGAAACCTCATCTCATGTATTTGTAAATTTGCCAGGTAAGGCTTTTTATATCGGAGGATTCCCCCTCTCAAGCTGGATTAAGACCACAAGACAATCTCCAAGCAAAAGGCTCATGTTTTATGCATGCAGCTGGTCCAAGTTCAGATGATTCCCTGCCTCCAGGCTTCGAGTCACCTCAGCCAACTAATAGCCTCAAAATTGACATATCTCAAATTCCTAAGTGGAAATGCCCACCACATGTAAGACTTGTGATTTTAGACTGCTCTTTTGCATAAAATTTCCAGATAATTTCAGTATCACCAAAGTTCCCAACATAATCTTATTGCAGATATTATTGGACCCAGATTGGCACGTTGCCTCTGGAGAAGAAAGCAAGGAGATTGCTATACAAAATGAGAGAATGTTTGGTGCTCTTGAGGCTATGTATCCACGTGCATCGAACATTCCGCCAAAGTAAGCAAGCTTCATACTGGTATATTTGATTCTTCAGATTTGACACTTCGTTCGTTATTCATAAACTCTTTCTGCCAAATCCAGCCCATTTGTATCTCCTGATGTGAAAGACTCTCATTATGATGATTCCCAAACCCTATCGGTGCCGGTGATCCCTGTTGAAGATGATGATGCTTCAGATCAGTCAGAAGCGCCATTGCTTGATATGCCAAACAATCACCATCAGTCAGAAAAGTATGACTCTGCAAGAATCAATGTGCCCCAAGTTTCGAATACTCAGCAGTCCTTTGGCTCCAATGTTGCAACAAGCTATGGTCTCTCCACGGAGCCTGATGTGTTGGCTGCAGCCTCTGCCGCATTCACTGCAATAATGCAAAGCAACCAAAAGGGAAGTATGGTCGACCAAGATCTACTTGTCAAAATACTAAGTGATCCTGCACAAGTTGAGAGGTTAATGCAAGAATATAGCCAAATTAGACATGAACAATCTAGAAGTAGTTCTGTTGTTGCCCCAATGCCCCCAGGTCCACCACAACAGATGACAGTTAGTGCTCCAGTGAGTGCTTCTGCGTCATTTTCGGATCGTATGACAACCTTCCAGAACACTAATTCTACACTCCCTCCACCTAGAATGGCAGTGAGTGCTCCAGTGAGTGCTTCTGCCTCATTTTCGGATCATATGACAACCTTCCAGAACACAAATTCCTCATTCCCCGCTCCTCGAATGGCTGTGAGTGCTTCTGCCTCCTTTTCGGATCATATGACAACCTTCCAGAACACAAATTCAACACTCCCTCCACCTCGAATGGCGCCTCCACCACCAATGGCTCCAGCATCAATGATGAATAGACCTCAGGGATTTCCTCCGGTTGCTATGAATCGCCCACTAGGTTCAAGTCCGGCTATGAATGCCATGAATCATCCACCAGGTTCTAATCCGGCTATGAATTCCATGAATGGTCCTAGTCTGGCTATGAATTCCATGAATCTTCCACCAGGTCATAGTCCGGCTATGAATTCCATGAATCGTCCACCAGGTCCTAATCCGGCTATGAATTCCATGAATCTTCCACGAGGTCCTAATCCTGCTATGAATTCCATGAATCTTCCACTAGGTCCTAATCCTGCTATGAATTCCATGAATCTTCCACCAGGATCAAATCCAGCAATGAATTTTGCAAGTGCCCCATCAAGGGGCATCACCTATTACAAAACCCTGATCCATCAGCATGGAGGGGAAAGGCAGGAACCAGCTGAACAACAGCGAATGCAATATGGAATGTACCACCAGTCTGCTCCTCCGCAAACTGATGCTATGAACGGTGCTTCTATGGTTAGCAGAGATATTAAATCTAGGGCAATGAAAGTATGTGCCTACTTCAATGGCCCAAGGGGATGTCGCAATGGAGCCAACTGCACTTTTCTGCATGATCCCTCAGCCGGGTCGAGGCAGGATGATTCAAAAGGCTCAAAAAGGATTAAGTTAGACAGCAGAATAGCTGGTCGAAATTGAGCTGTGGCTGCTACTCAAGTTTTGACTGTTCTTTGGTTCAATGTCTTTTCACATGCGTGATTCAGTAAATATTACGCCTGCCAGCTCCCTCTGTTCGTTGACTTCCAGTAGCCTTCAAGGAAAAGATGTTCTGGAAGAAAGGGAAACATTCTGTGATTGACTGGAGCTCAGATTTTTACTGAATCGTATACTCAGATCCTGTTAAAGCACTTAAATTAAACGGTGGTCCATGTTTTAATTATTTGAAAACTGAAGCAGACAAACAAAGTCGAAAGATTGATATAATTGCTTAGACTATAATCACTTTATATACTTCTTGTTTTGATTATTTGAAAACTTGTTTTGAGAGGAATTATTTGAAAACATTAGCAGACAAAGGCCAAAGATTGATATACTCACAAAGTATAATTACTTTATATATACTCTTGCCACATACAATTAATTGTGCATGAGCCGCACTAAAGCATAATGATTATGCATGCACTTCTGCCACATATAATTTGTGTTACAAACTAATTTTGAAATGAGCAAATTTTTCACAGTGCCTTTTTTTCTATTTGTGCAAACATATTTTTTTTAAAAAAAAAAATCCTGCATGCTGGTTGACTTTACAACCGCTAGTACCAGATTTAATTGTGTATCACTCAAATTCCTGTGGTGCTGGTGGTTATATATTGCTGTTCAGTTAATTCCCTATACATGTCATCGCTATGACAGCGAGTGTAGATAATTACATAGAACAACCGTACAGTACGGGCGTACAGTGCCTTTTTTTTTCTATTTGTGCATGCTGACTAGCTAACCTAAATAAAAATATAGACAGTGGTCACTGTCTACTCTGGATCGGTGAGCCAGCAAATTAATAACGCGTCCGTACGTGCCTGATAGTTCCAAGCTTTCTAGGGTTCGGCTATAGGTCCTTTTGTCCACTCGCTCGTTCCACTTGATCACTTGGCTCGCATATACGGGCGGCGACGTCGTTTTCTGCACGTACGAGTACGAGTGCTATATACATGGAGGCTTTCGATCATCACGTAGCTAGCTTCACCGCTAAACCCTGGCTCTTGATCTCCATCCACCACCACCAGCTCCGTCCGGCCGCCGGCCCTGTTCTCTTCCTGCTGCTCGATCGCGTGAGCTAGCTGCTAGCTAGGGGCTATGCATGCATGCGACCGGTAGAAGTAGAACCGAACACATATGGTGATGTTGGATGTGGTTGCCTGCCTGGTTGGTACAGATGTATGCATGCGCAACCGTATGATGCGACGCCGTGCTCAGTGGTTTTGCATTTGGTAAAAAGGATCAAACATGATAATATGATAACCTAGCTACTCACTCATATCGGAAAGGGTTGTCGAATGATTTAGTACAACTCATCGAAACCTTTTCCAATCGGAGAGGGTAGTGACTACTACCTCTGTTTTTTTTGGAAAACTAAATTAGTTTTTAAAAACATACTACATTTTAGAACGTAGGTAATAGCATACAACGGTATCCATCATATGCACTAATTTAGCATTGCTAAAAAAAACATTGTTGTCGCATGTTCTTCTACGGCTACTGTGCTCTTCTCTTCTTATACATTCGTGAGTCCTTTGGTCGTACCGCGGATTGGTTCCAAGCAGCTCTGTCCTTCTTTTGGTCTTCCTTGAGTGATTATGGTGTACATGACAACAAAATTAGAAGACTAACCATGTGCTTAACTGTTACTTGGAGGCGGAGACCCCACCCCCAATTCAATAGGCGAAAGAGACTAGCTCTTAGTGATTTTCTTTTATTTAAGTCGCTAGAAAAAATATTATAAAACACTGGTCCGCTTAGGCATGGGTGGAATAAAAATTACGTAGACAAACATCTTCTGCGCCCATTGATCTTCCTATAGTAGAAAATGGCTCCCTTTGATTTAATCTTGTTCTAGTATATTTGCAGCTTAGACCCTCTCAGGTCCCATCTCCCACCTTAGGGAACCTCGAGCCGGTCTCCGGGTGCCACGGAAAGGGGGCACACTTGCGTGCAACTTTTAGTTGCCCACTAGAGGTAGACCGGAGGTTCCACTTAGCCTTTAGGGTGTGGAAACTCTGGGCCTGCCTAGGTGGGCCTCCGGGCCCGAAGGTTCACATCTTGTTTGACAACTATGTGTTAACCCCGAAGGATGCCTAGCCTCTCGAGTGCCCCGAAACCTCCGGGCCTCGCAAAATATGTGTGCAACAGTTGGAATTTTGTGCCCGAATAGTAAGCTCACCTTCTTCCCCGGGAAGAATGCGATGACTCTATTTCTCTCTCCGCAATTGTTGCAAAGATCAAAACTTTCAAGATCTCCCTCCCTAGCACTTAGATCTTGTCAATATTTTAGGAAAAGATACATGAGGCCCAAATCTACCACTGCACCAAAGGATATTTAATTTTCTCTTGTTATCCTTTGTGGATCTTCTTACTCTTGGGTTTTTTAGCACTTTACATGGAATGATTTTGTCCAAGAGCTATTCCTTTGTGGATTAGTATTTGGGCAAAGTTATGGAGCCTCCAAGGTGTTAAGTGGTGATGACACTAAGCAATGTGCCACTTCGTTGGGACTCCAAGTGCAAAGTGTTGTAGCAAGAGTAAATTTTCCCCACGAGGGAACTCGGGGTTTATATCAAACTCTCGGAGAACAGTCGAAAAAGCCCTGTCGTTCTCGTCGGGCAACCTACAAAACAATCTCTTTGTCTTGCATCCCCAACACCACCTAGTGGTTGTCAAGCACAAGGTGTTGAATGTAAGTAAAAATAAGTAACAAATGCAATAAAATAAATAACAATAATGTAAACTAAGTGACGAGGGGTTAACTCGACAAATGTCCTGGATGAAGGACTTAGGATCGGGGAGATAGGGCGTCGGATGAACTCGAAGGTAAATTCAGTCAAACAAGGTGGCTATGAAAGTAAATGTGGGTGTAAAACCTGGTGAAAGAGCATGGAGCCCCCATGTGTGGTTTTGGTAATTAATGACAATCTCTATGGACTAATGTTTGTATTGAGTTATATTTGTAGGACATGTCCATAGACAATGCTTGAACCATATGTTGGCTTCAAGGTTGTAAGAAGGATCAAATAAAGAACTTTAAGTGATGACCAATGTGTTATTCAAGGAAATATCGGAAGAATGGTCATATGAGAATTGAGCTTATTGCAACTACGTCTTGAAGAATATAATTGAGTGGACATTTGTGTTTACCTTCAAGACATCATCATCATGATGGAAGAAGGAAGGATACAAGGTTGATCAAGTCAAAGTGCAAAGATGGGATTCAAGTTGATCAACTCTCAAAGCATACATAATGTATCGAGTGGGATCTTGTGATCTCGGGCTAGGATATTATTAAGTGGTGATCGTCTTCATGGATGTGAAGTCAAGTTCAAGATGTGCCATCTCAAGGAGATTATATGCTTGATGCATGTATTCTATTTGGTGGTAATGTCTATGTGAAGATATTCCTAAGAGAGTCTTTCCCATATTAATTTTTGGGGGAGCAATTCGCAAGACTTCACCAAGCAATCAAGATCAAGAAAGGTGTTCCAACTTGAGGAAGACAAGACGGTCATAATCTAGCTCAAGTGGAATGCGCAAGGAAAAGATATGCTTAAAGAGAGTCTTTCCCATAGTGTGTATGGGGGAGCAATTCGCAAGACTTCACCAAGCAATCAAGATCAAGAAAGGTGTTCTAACTTGAGGAAGACAAGACGGTCATAATCTAGCTCAAGTGGAATGCGCAAGGAAAAGGTATGTTCTTGATAGGGTTTCTTTCTTACCGGTCTCATAGTGTTAGTTGTGAGACCGGGTTATAGGATCGGTAGCCGTACTATCAAGAGGGGCTCTCAAGTGAGTAACTTAGTCGTATTGTTCGGAGAGAGCTCAAACCTTTGCATTCTTGGCATCATCTTTCTTGGTTCTTATTTGGCTTTTATCCATGTGAGGTTTTAGAGCTTGTGGTTAATTCCATGACAAGCTCTAACTCATCAAAAACGGATTTTGGATGAAATTCTTATTGAGTTTTTGATGTTGATGGTTTTGCCGGTTCATCACTTATAGATAGGCTAAAACTTTCATCATTTGGTTTTATCCTCCCTTATTGGACTATGATGTTTCTATGCATATACTTATATAGCTCGTAGTTGTGATTCCAACGAGCTCAAGATCATCAAAAACGGAGTCCGGATGCTCAAGTTATGATCGTTTTGGTTTCAGCTGTTTCTGCCTATTCCAGGGCCGGAGACTCCGGACTCGGAGGGCCGGAGACTCCGGCCCAAAATGTGTTTTCGTCGTTTTTCGTCCGGAGTTTTGGCCCGGAACCTCCGGGTACTTTTCCAGGCCAAAGTCTCCGGCCCCTAGGGACCGGAGACTCCGGCCCAAGTCTCCGGACCTCGAAAACTCGAGGTGTCGCTCAGCGCAGAGGTGGGGGCGGAGGCTTTTTAGCCCCTGCCCGGAGTCTCCGCCCTCCTAAGGCCGGAGACTCCAGAGAAAGTGGCCTGCAACGGCTATTTTTGTGGGGAGACCTATAAAAGGCCCCCTTCTTCCTCCTTGGGCTGTGGGCTTCCTATTCTCTCTCTCCTCCATTGTTGACCTTGAAGCTTTGCTCTATCTCTCAATCCCTCCAATGATTCTTGCATCTTCTTGAGGGAAAAGAGAGAGGAGATCTAGATCTATCTTTCCACCAATCAAAATCTCCTCTAAGTGAGGGGAACCTATTGGATCTAGATCTTGGAGTTCTTTGTGGATTTCCTTTGTTCTTCCTCTCATATCTCTCTATAGCATTAGTTGCTTTGGTAGGATTTGAGTGAGAAGGATTTGAGCACTTTGTGTGCTCTTGCCATTGCATTTGGTGCATCGGTTTGAGTTCTCCTCGGAGATTTGGTAAGTGGAAGTTGTGAGCTTATTACTCTTGGGTTCTTGGAACCCTAGACGGCTTAGTGGCCTTTGTGGCATATATACTTGGGGCCTCCAATTAAGTTATGGAGATTCCCCAACCTTTGTGGTGCCTTTGTGGCGATTCTTGGGAGCCTCCAATTAAGTTGTGGAGATTGCCCCAAGCTTGTACGGGTTCGGTGACCGCCCTCAAGTGTACCATAGTGGATCGTGGCATCTTGCTTTGTGCGAGGGCACGAGGAGAATAAGGTGAGCCTTTGTGGCGTTCGGTGCGTAGCGTGCCTCCTCATCTTGAGGTGAGCCTTTGTGGCATTTGGTGAGCATTGTGCTACCACATCTCAAGGTGAGGCCTTTGTGGCGTTCGGAGTGCATTAAGCCGCCACACCTCTCCAACGGAGACTAGCTTCCTTTGGAAGTGAACTTCGGGATACATCTTTGTCTCCTTCGTGCCTCGGTAACTCTTATCCGAGCTCCACTACTTATGCACTTTACATTTGTGATAGCCATCGTGCTTGAAGTTATATATCTTGCTATCACCTTGCTACTTGTCTTGCTTAGCATAAGCTGTTGGTACACATAGGTGAGCCTAGTTTATTAGGTTTTGTAAGCTTGTCAAATTAAACGTTAGTTTATTTCCGCATTTGTACAAGCCTTTTGTAAAAGTATTAATCGCCTATTCACCCCCCCCCCTCTAGGCGACATCTGTGTCCTTTCAATTGGTATCAGAGCTAGGTCTCTCATTTTAGGCTTCACCGCCTTGAGAGCAAAGATGTCGGCTAGGGGATTAGTGCACAATGACACTTTTATATTCGATGGCACAAATTATGATACTTGGAGAATTCGCATGCTTAATCATTTTCGGGTCATGGACCCAAATATAGAGCGAATTGTAGATATGGGTTTTTCTCCTCCTAAGGATCCCACAAATCTATCTTTAGAGGATGAGAAGAACTCTTATCTCAATGCTCAAGCTATTAATGTCTTATCCAATGTTGTGAGCATTGTGCTTGTGATGTCCATTATGCCTTTTTGGAATGCTCATGAGTTATGGACAAAGCTTCAAGAAAAATATGATGTGTCCAAGTTTATTGAGGATGAGTGTATTCCTTCCACTTCCGGCCGTGATGAACTTTCTTCCACTTCACCGATGTGTGGCAAGACACAAGGTAATGACATGGTGAGTGGTGATGGAAATTGCAATGTTGATAGTGTGCTTACTTTTGATAATCATTCATCTCGATCTCATTGCAATGCTTCATCTTTGGACTTTAACACTTCTAGCACCATAAATGCTTTACATGCTTGTGTTAGTCCTTGCATATCATGTGTAAGTTGCTTAAATAAATCTCATGATGATATGCTTGCTCTGTCTAGTGGCCATGATAAAAATGCCTCTATTTCCTCTAGTCTTTGTGTGGCTAACAATGTAGAGGAAACTGGAGATTCTATTGGCCAAGACAAAGTTTTGATTGGAGCTTCAAGTAATTCATCCTCATCATCATCTCTCGGTTCCCACATATGTCTTATGGCTAGGGATTCAAAGGTAACTCCTTCTTTGGAACCCACTATATCTAGTGATCATGAAGAAGAGGATGATTATGTTGCCTCTTTAAAAAAGAAGGGAGAAATAGTCTTTCATGCTATTGGTAAGAACAAAATTGCTTGCTCTAACTTCGTTCATATTTTGGTTGCTGCTATTGAGAGCCAAAAAATTATTGTTGAGCTTCAATCTCATGACGAAGAGCAAGAAGAAACTATTGAGAATCTTCATAGTCTTGCCAATGATTTTAAAAAGACTCTTTTAAAAGAACAATGCACCAACGAAGCTCTTGAGGAGAATTTTGCTCTAGAATTGTCTAGAGTAAAGGAAACCCATGATAGAGCTCTTGAGGTGGCAAATGATTTAAAATTAAAAAATGATAAGCTTGTTTTTGTTAATGCTAAACTTCTTGAGGATCTTGAGCACCTCAAAAATGGCTCTAGGGACATTGAGGGTGTGCTCACCAAACTCACCGAGTCACATGAGCAACTAAAAGCTTCTTATTTAAAAGAGTGTTCCAAGTTGCCTTCTCCTCTTTTGGTTAATCATGATGCTTGTGCTACTAACTCTACTTCTTGTGAGGCATCTATCTTGAAGGAGAATGTTGAGCTAAGGGCTCAACTTGAGTTGCTAACAAGCAAGTATGGGATATTGGAAGAAAGCCATGAAAAGCTATCTAGCTCTAATGAGGATCTTCTAGTGTCCCATGCTCGCCTAAAGTTAGCTTATGAGGATATGTCTACAAAGGTAACATCTTGTGAGCCTCATGTGGTCACTAGCACTACTTCCCAAAATGCTATATTGCCATGTGCTAGTCCTTGTAATTCATCCACTCATACTATTGCTACATCTTGTGATGAATTACTCTCCTTGCCTTGTTGCTCTAACAATATAGCTTCTACTTCCTCTAGTACTTGTGTTGTAACTAACCATGTAGAGGAAATTAAAGAGCTCGAGGCCCAAGTCACTTTGTTGAAGAAAGACTTGGTAAAATGTCATGAAGGGAAGTCCAAACTTGACAAGATGTTGAGTGCACAAAAATCCCCCAATGACAAGAGTGGACTTGGATTTATCTCCAACAATAAGAAGAAGTCCAAACTCTTCAAGAAGAAGAAGGGCCAAGAGCAAGTCAAGGATCCGGCCAAGATTGTTTGCTTCAAGTGTAAAATTGAAGGGCATTATGTTAGGTCTTGCCCATTGAAGAAGAAGCATCTAAGTGAGAAGCAACAAGGGAAGCAGCCTCAAGCTCAAACTCAAGTCCTTCCTCAAGATGAAGAAAAGCTTCCTCCTAAGAAGAATCAACCCAATGCTCCCATTGTGGAGAAATCAAATGAGAAGAAAGGAAAGATAAGATCTTGCTACATATGCCGTGAGAAGGGTCACCTTTCTTCTACTTGCTCTATTGGTAACTCATCCAACCCTATCATAATCAATGATGCTTATTCACTTTGCAAGGATAAGGTTGGAAATGTGTTTGCCAAATTTGTTGGTACTCAAAGTGGTGTCAAGAAAAGAACCATTTGGGTTGCCAAACCTATTGTGACTAACCTCTTAGGACCCAACTTGGTTGGGGACCAACAAGCCAAAACTTGATCAATAGGTGTCTAATGGAGGGCATTGGAGACTTGGCTATATCATGAAGAATTAAGGGATCTTCATTAATTATATTGTCTCAAGTCAAGTCAATTGGATTATCTTATTTCTATCATATATCCATTGTTCCTCCTTGCGGTAACATGTATTCAACTTATCTACATTGAAAGTTACTCGCCCCTTTGCATGTGTTTGGTTTTGTATCTTGCATGTGTTTGTATATGTTGTGCTCCCTACTTGCTTTATTTTGAGTAATCAATTATGTGCATGTTGGTTGCACACCATGTACGGTTGTTACTGTTGAGCCTATTGCATCTTGATCTATCTTCTTGGCTCTTGGGAGTGATTAATGGACCATCCCATTTTGGGGGAGTGATATGCTTTGGCACTTCACAATCCTAAAAATGTGTGTACATGAGGAATACCACTTAGTGTTGATATTTAAAGAATATCTAGTCTCTATGTGGTATGTCATTTTCATGAGAAATTCAAATTCTATAATGTCCATTAATCATCTTGTTGGATTCTATTTGCCTCTTGTTGGTAAAGTTTAATTTTCTAGGTTTGGAGACTCCGTTGGTTCTACCCCGGAGACTCTGGTGGTTCTGCTCCGGAGACTCCGGTGGTTCAACCCCGAAGACTCCGGTCCCCCTCGGAATTTCCGAGCCCTATGGAAATTGACTTTAACAACTTATTTGAAAATTGGTTTTATCACATTATGGGGGAGTATTGTGCTTTGTGCATATTACAAATCCATGAAATGTGTATATTTGAGGTTGTGTCACATAGTGTTGATATTGTAAATTATCTTGCTTCTATGTGGCATGTTTTCTCGAACAAGTTCCAATTTGCCAAATTGTTTATTGCTCTTGATTTGGATCTTGTTTGTGAGATACTTTCTTGATAGGGTTTTCCTAAAATGTGGAATACTACATCAAAGTTGGAAAACCATTTGCTTCAAGCTATCCTAATCATTGCTTTGCGTGATTGTTTAACTATTTGAGTCTATCAAGAATATCTTTGTTTGGCATGGTGCTTAATTCTTATCCTTTTCATATGCTCATTTGTTGTGAAGATGATCTTGGATTTATGTGTAAACTACCACCGGAAATAACTCCATATACCTCTTCTCCTTGGAAAATTGGTAATCTATCATGTGGTATTTTTTATATTGATCATCTTCACTTTGGCTATTGCTTTTAATTGCCTTATCTCTCGCCAAGAAATGTATTTGCTTTAACTCCCATTGTCTTTCTTGACTCTTGTGATTCCATTTGATTTGGTTGAACTTATTTTGTGTTATTTCTATGTAGGTAGATGTGATGATCCCATTTGTGTGCATTTTGTATTCAAATGCAAAATCATAAATAATGCACTAATCTTGGGGGAGCTCTCCTATATTTGTTATAACACACTCTTGTGCTTATTTCAATTGGTTTTGATTATTGTTGGAAGTCAAATCTTTTCTTTTTGGTACTTAGTGTGCCATCATAAAAAGTGTGGAGAGTTTGGTTTGTTGTTGGAACCTTGCTCTCTTTGGGAGTTGCTTATCTCATTCCTTGTAATTTGTTTTTCACTCTTAAAATGAGATATGTCTTTGAGCATGTGTGTTTTAGTTATCCTTTATGCTCATTGGCTTTTGCTTAGTTCACTAGTTGAACTTTGGAGTCAATCTTGTGTTGATTTGATTCTTTGATATAATTTGGACAACCTTTTGTAGCTTCACAATTTCGTGTGCTCGCTTGTCCTTCTTGGTGTTTTGTCCAAATTGTATCTCCTTTGGCTCTTGAAAGTCTTGTGCATGCATATTTACTAAATGTATATTGTATGGCATGCTTTTGCTTTCTTTGATCTAATATATAGGAGAAGCTTCATCAAATCCTAAATCGGCTAAGATGTGCATGAAATTCAATTTCATTTATATATGCACATATTTATGTGGAGTTTGTCCTATATGTTGTAGTTCCTAACTACTTTGGACCCAATGAGTTTGGGGACCATCTTGTACTTGAACTTTGTTTTAGGTACATGAAGATATATTGGTGCTTGTCTCAATAATAAGGATGAAGTGGTGACTAAATGATAATTTGAGGCAAGCTAGGATTATTGAAGAACTCCTATCTACTACATCCTACCTTTAATATCTCGGTAACAAGTATCTTATCATGCATACTTTTCTAGTATCCAACCTTGTGTAGGTTGTTTCATGGCATGGAAAATCATTATTTGCAAATGTTGTGCTTCTTGCAAAGGTCTTAATGAAACCTCTTTATTGCAATTGTGAGTAATTTGAGATGAGTGCATATTATTGGGAACATATAAAATCATGCTCATGATTCTCCTATCCCATATATGTCAATTTAGCAATTTTATTGCATATCAATTCCTCAAGTTCTCACATGTGCAATATGGTTGAAAGTGTAAATTTATTACTTTCTTTTGGTATTCATCTTTGTGATACTTGTTGCTTTTCTCAAAGCATCCCAACTATCTTCTTTCCCTTGTTGATATTTGTGATGTCTTTGACTTGTTTGTGGTTGAAGTTCATCAATATACAATAAGAAAATTTGAGCCTTTGGTCGTGCTTTAAAAGCAAAAAATCTCATTGGTATATTGCATGACTTCATTTTGGATATCATGTTCTATTCTTAGTATCTATTTTGTGTGTACATGTTTCTTTGTGATAATTATCTTTGTGATGTTGTCTACTTAGAAACTTATACACATGAGAGATGATATCTCCTTATTTGATATCTTATTTGAACCTTATGTGTTGGGATGGAATGCTAAGCAATTTCATTCATTGAAGACTATGTGGATGCTCTATGCTTATCCTTGTATTAGTCTTATAATATGCTTTGTCATTCATATCACACATTCCTTTGGTTGAGCCTTTTAATATGTTGTCCCTTGCTTGTTGCTCAACCATTTGTTTGATGCAAGTGTTAAGCTTAATTTATTCTCTATGATCTCTTGCAAATGGTTGCGTTTTAAATGTTATTGAGGGAGTGAGGATTCCATGTTGTGCAAATTGTATTCAAATGCAAACATTCCATTTTTTGCACGTACCTTGGGGAGCTTCCTCATTTCATTTAAAGCACCATTTTGCGGTTATCATAGTAATTGACTTCACTTGGTATCATTTTGTTTTGAATAATATTGAGGGAGTGATGATTCCATGTTTATGCACCTCATACTTTAATTCAAATAGAATATTTTGTGCACAAACCTTGGGGAGCTTCCTCATATTATTTAGAGCACCCTTTTGGTCTTATCATAATATCTTTATTCAATTTGTTCTTTGGATCGATTGATTGCTCTCTTCATTTGTTGAAGTTTATCCACCATGTGATCTTATTTTATTTGCAATCTTTGATCCTCAATATAGGTTGATTTCCTCCGAGTTTTCATATTTGGATATGTGCATATATTTTCAATTATACTTTTGGTTTATGCACACATTATGGAGGAACTCTCACTATATTGGCCTTCTAAATTTTTCCGCCCATTTCGGCAATTGGTGCCAATGGGGGAGAAGTTTCGAGGGTTTAAAAGGAATTGGGGTTTTATGCTTTGGTTTTGTTCTTAAGCATTTGCCTTTCATGCTTTGCATGCTTGAGTATATAGAGGAAACTCCACCAACAACCTTGGTTGGCAATATATGCAATGAAATCAAGATCATTCACACGTGCATAGATTGTGGGGGAGTTTGCTCTATATATGGTGGTTTTACTAACATCACATACTTTTGTAGTATTTGATGTTAGTGCAACCATTTTGGTTCCTTAAATTCATTATATAAACCCTCTCAAAGAGATTGTCATCAATTACCAAAATGGGGGAGATTGAAAGAGCATGGAGCCCCCATGTGTGGTTTTGGTAATTAATGACAATCTCTATGGACTAATGTTTGTATTGAGTTATATTTGTAGGACATGTCCATAGACAATGCTTGAACCATATGTTGGCTTCAAGGTTGTAAGAAGGATCAAATAAAGAACTTTAAGTGATGACCAATGTGTTATTCAAGGAAATATCGGAAGAATGGTCATATGAGAATTGAGCTTATTGCAACTATGTCTTGAAGAATATAATTGAGTGGACATTTGTGTTTACCTTCAAGACATCATCATCATGATGGAAGAAGGAAGGATACAAGGTTGATCAAGTCAAAGTGCAAAGATGGGATTCAAGTTGATCAACTCTCAAAGCATACATAATGTATCGAGTGGGATCTTGTGATCTCGGGCTAGGATATTATTAAGTGGTGATCGTCTTCATGGATGTGAAGTCAAGTTCAAGATGTGCCATCTCAAGGAGATTATATGCTTGATGCATGTATTCTATTTGGTGGTAATGTCTATGTGAAGATATTCCTAAGAGAGTCTTTCCCATATTAATTTTTGGGGGAGCAATTCGCAAGACTTCACCAAGCAATCAAGATCAAGAAAGGTGTTCCAACTTGAGGAAGACAAGACGGTCATAATCTAGCTCAAGTGGAATGCGCAAGGAAAAGATATGCTTAAAGAGAGTCTTTCCCATAGTGTGTATGGGGGAGCAATTCGCAAGACTTCACCAAGCAATCAAGATCAAGAAAGGTGTTCTAACTTGAGGAAGACAAGACGGTCATAATCTAGCTCAAGTGGAATGCGCAAGGAAAAGGTATGTTCTTGATAGGGTTTCTTTCTTACCGGTCTCATAGTGTTAGTTGTGAGACCGGGTTATAGGATCGGTAGCCGTACTATCAAGAGGGGCTCTCGAGTGAGTAACTTAGTCGTATTGTTCGGAGAGAGCTCAAACCTTTGCATTCTTGGCATCATCTTTCTTGGTTCTTATTTGGCTTTTATCCATGTGAGGTTTTAGAGCTTGTGGTTAATTCCATGACAAGCTCTAACTCATCAAAAACGGATTTTGGATGAAATTCTTATTGAGTTTTTGATGTTGATGGTTTTGCCGGTTCATCACTTATAGATAGGCTAAAACTTTCATCATTTGGTTTTATCCTCCCTTATTGGACTATGATGTTTCTATGCATATACTTATAGAGCTCGTAGTTGTGATTCCAACGAGCTCAAGATCATCAAAAACAGAGTCCGGATGCTCAAGTTATGATCGTTTTGGTTTCAGCTATTTCTGCCTATTCCAGGGCCGGAGACTCCGGACTCGGAGGGCCGGAGACTCCGGACTCGGAGGGCCGGAGACTCCGGCCCAAAATGTGTTTTCGTCGTTTTTCGTCCGGAGTTTTGGCCCAGAACCTCCGGGTACTTTTCCAGGCCAAAGTCTCCCGCCCCTAGGGACCGGAGACTCCGGCCCAAGTCTCCGGACCTCAAAAACTCGAGGTGTCGCTCAGCGCAGAGGTGGGGGCAGAGGCTTTTTAGCCCCTGCCCGGAGTCTCCGCCCTCCTAAGGCCAGAGACTCCGGAGAAAGTGGCCTGCAACGGCTATTTTCGTGGGGAGACCTATAAAAGGCCCCCTTCTTCCTCCTTGGGCTGTGGGCTTCCTATTCTCTCTCTCCTCCATTGTTGACCTTGAAGCTTTGCTCTATCTCTCAATCCCTCCAATGATTCTTGCATCTTCTTGAGGGAAAAGAGAGAGGAGATCTAGATCTATCTTTCCACCAATCAAAATCTCCTCTAAGTGAGGGGAACCTATTGGATCTAGATCTTGGAGTTCTTTGTGGATTTCCTTTGTTCTTCCTCTCATATCTCTCCATAGCATTAGTTGCTTTGGTAGGATTTGAGTGAGAAGGATTTGAGCACTTTGTGTGCTCTTGCCATTGCATTTGGTGCATCGGTTTGAGTTATCCTCGGAGATTCGGTAAGTGGAAGTTGTGAGCTTATTACTCTTGGGTTCTTGGAACCCTAGACGGCTTAGTGGCCTTTGTGGCATATACTTGGGGCCTCCAATTAAGTTGTGGAGATTCCCCAACCTTTGTGGTGCCTTTGTGGCGATTCTTGGGAGCCTCCAATTAAGTTGTGGAGATTGCCCCAAGCTTGTACGGGTTCGGTGACCGCCCTCAAGTGTCCCATAGTGGATCGTGGCATCTTGCTTTGTGCGAGGACACGAGGAGAATAAGGTGAGCCTTTGTGGCGTTCGGTGCGTAGCGTGCCTCCGCATCTTGAGGTGAGCCTTTGTGGCATTTGGTGAGCATTGTGCTACCACATCTCAAGGTGAGGCCTTTGTGGCGTTCGGAGTGCATTAAGCCGCCACACCTCTCCAACGGAGACTAGCTTCCTTTGGAAGTGAACTTTGGGATACATCTTCGTCTCCTTCGTGCCTCGGTAACTCTTATCCGAGCTCCACTACTTATGCACTTTACATTTGTGATAGCCATCGTGCTTGAAGTTATATATCTTGCTATCACCTTGCTACTTGTCTTGCTTAGCATAAGCTGTTGGTACACATAGGTGAGCCTAGTTTATTAGGTTTTGTAAGCTTGTCAAATTAAACGTTAGTTTATTTCCGCATTTGTACAAGCCTTTCGTAAAAGTTTTAATCGCCTATTCACCCCCCCTCTAGGCGACATCTGTGTCCTTTCACCTGGCTTGCTTTCAATCTGTCCCACACCGTCCCCTCCTGGCCCCTATATATAGATGGCCAGGTCTCGAGGATCGGGTGGGATCCGACACAGATTACAATATCGATATACAACATGAACTCGTATTTCGACTAATATTATAATTGGGCCTAGCTTAACGGGCCTCAGGGGTACTTAACTGACGGGCTCTATTATCTATACCCTTATCAGTAGCCCCCGAGATTCTACCAGAATTGCAGATTTGGGTTGAATCTCAGATCTTCAATTCTTCGACTTGATCAATACTTGACTTCTTCAAATCTTGAAATCTTCGACTTGGTCTTTCGACTTATCTTTTATTATGATATCTCGCAAGGGGCTTTGATGAACAAGCCTGACAACTCTGACGGATCAAGAGGTCAGTTAACTGCCAGAACAGATACCTGCCACCTACTTCAAATTCAATCCCCTTGGACTTGAATTCGGAAAACCGGACAAACCCATTCTTTTGCCGCATTTAGGACTTACAAAGATGAGTCCAGTNGTCGGGACGTCGAAGTTTGACGTAAGGATCTATGACTGCACCCAATGCCAGAAGGAATATGAAGCTGAAGTGCATTTTCACTAGTTTTATGTAATCCTTTTGTTCGAGTTGTTCTTTCTCGTACTATCTGTAAGAAGTAGTCGTATTTATGTATTGTCCTTGCTTTATTAATAGACCATGGGAACGAATCGTAGTTCCGAGGTGTTTGTTTAATATATTATCGGGTTCTTCTGAACCTGGGTGCGTTGCTGCCGAATGTCGGGTTGTGAACAACCTTGTCGTATATCGAAGATAATAATCTTTAGATCTCAATAATAACCTTTTATTCTTTATTTCGTACGACTCGAGGGTCTGAGCCCCCGAGTGGAAAAAATAAAATACGGACACGTATTGTCGAGTTGACCCAAAGAACCTGACCTATGGCCTCATGTTCTGGGTTCAGAAGGTCAGCTCTCAAAGAATCCTTTAGCTTCTTATGTCGTCTATGCGTAGAACCGTCGTAGTTGCTCTGCATTCCACAGGTTACTCTCGTTTTGCCCCGTTTTCTTGTCTTGTAGTCGATAAGCTCCTCCTGGTATCACTTCTGTCACAATGTAAGGTCCCACCCATGGGGACTCGAGTTTTCCATGGCCATCTTTCTTGAGTCGTAGAACTAGATCTCCCACCACGAAAGATCGTGGATGAACTCGACTACTGTGGTAATTTCGCAGATTTTGCTGATACTGAGTAGCTCTGGCGAGCGTTACATCTCTTGCTTCGTCAAGTGCATCGACATCATCCTGAAGTGCTTCTGTGGAAGTTGCCTCATCATATGCCGCGATTCTTGGAGCTTCATGAGTTATTTCGACTGGAAGCACAGCTTCTGCACCGTGGACCAGGAAAAAAAGTGTTTCTTGAGTAGCTGTGTTGGATATAGTTCGTAGACTCCAGAGCACAGAGGGTAACTCATCTACCCAACCGTGCTTGGCTTTCTCAAGGGGTGCCAACAACCGTTTCTTTATCCCGTTGCATATTAAGCCATTGGCTTTTTCGACTTGCCCGTTTATCTTTGGATGCGCCACAGATGCGAATTCCAATTTAATTCTCAATCCTTCGCAATAATCCTTGAACTCCTTTGACGTGAAATTTGTACCGTTGTCTGTGATTATGCTGTGTGTTACTCCGAAGCGAAAGACTATGGACTTGATGAAGTTTATTGCGGCTTTAGAATCTTGGGTTGTTACTGGGGCTGCTTCTACCCACTTAGTGAATTTGTCGACTGCCACCAGCATATAAACGTGCCCTCCTGGTCAAGATTTGTGCAATTTTCCTACCATGTCGAGACCCCATTGCGCAAAAGGCCAGGATAATGGTATTGGTTGTAATTCTACTGCTGGCGCGTGTGGCCGAGATGCGAAGCATTGACAGGCCTCGCACTTCCTTACTATATCCTTTGCGTCTTTGATGGCTGTGAGCCAATAAAACCCTGCACAAAAAGCTTTGGCTGCAATGGCTCTGCTACTCGCGTGGTGTCCACACACTCCTACGTGGATATCTTTTAAGATTTCTTGTCCTTCTTGAGGAGTGACGCATCGTTGCAAGACGCCTGATATACTTTTCTTGTACAATTTTCCTTGTAACACGACGAAACCCTTGGATCGTCGTATTATCCTTTTTGCTTCAATCGTGTCTTCGGGTAGTGTTTTGTTTATCATGTACGCCAAATATGGCTGTATCCAAGTTTCTTCTATCATCATAACTTCTTCTGGTTCTGCTGCACTTACTTTTCCAGCCCCCGAGCCTGTTGCTTGGTGCTGACCTTGTTGCTCTGTAGTCGAGGTTTTGCTGTTCTTTATTGATCTTTCTATGATTTCTTCCCAAAAGACTCCTTGCGGTATGGGCAAGCATTGGGACCCGATGTTTGCTAAATTGTCAGCTTCCTCGTTACTGGCTCTGCTGACGTGCGAAACTTCGCATCCATCGAATGTTCCTTTGAGGTAGTAATATAAGTTTCTGTATGCTGTGATGTTGTCGCTGATGGCGTCGCATTTGTTCATTACTTGTTGGACGATGAGATTCGAGTCTCCAAATATTTTTAGGCGAGTTGCTCCGCACGCTTTGGCCATTTTCATCCCATGAAGCAGCGCCTCGTATTCGGCTTCATTATTAGAAGCTTGAGAAAAACTTATCCTTAGCACATATTTCAACTTGTCGCCTTGTGGTGATATCAGGACTACCCCTGCTCCTGCGCCTTGGATTCTTTTTGACCCGTCGAAGTACATTGTCCATACACTCGATAAATCTGGTGGCCCTGTGTTTTGTAATTTCAGCCACTTTGCTGTGAAATCTGGTAGAACTTGAGACTTGATCGCCTTTCGTTTTTCATACGTGATGTCCAGGGGCGATAGCTTGATTCCCCACAAGGAGACACGTCCTGTTGCTGAAGGATTGTTCAATATATTGGATAGTGGCGCTTCGTTGACCACTATGATTGGGTGGACCGCGAAATACTGTCGTAGTTTTCGTGCTATTGTAAAAATGTTGTATGCAAGTTTCTGATAGTGCGGATACCTTTGCTTCGTCGGAGATAGTACCTCGCTGACAAAATATACTGGTCGTTGGACTCCATGAGCTTTTCCTTCTTTGCTTCTTTCGACTACCAATACTGTGCTCACCACTTGATGTGTTGCTGCAATATATAGTAGTAGTGGCTCTTTTTCTTTTGGTGCGACCAACACCGGTGGTGTGGAAAGCACTTTTTTGAGTTGCGCGAAGGCTGTATCCGCTTCTTCTGTCCACTCGAATTTGTCGTCTGATTTTTTCATCAATGCATAGAAAGGGAGCGCTTTTTCTCCTAGTCTTGCAACGAATCGACTTAGTGCCGCAACGCGTCCTGCGATTTTTTGTACATCGTGCAGCTTTGTGGGCTTACCCATTGTTAATATCACTTGGATCTTCTCTGGATTTGCTTCTATTCCTCTTGCAGATACCAGGAATCCCAGGAGTTGTCCTACACATACCCCAAAAGAACATTTTGTCGGGTTGAGCTTGAGCTTGTACCTGTTTAAGTTGTCGAAGGTCTCTGCTAAATCACTAATTAGTGACTCCTCTTTTCTTGTGGTAATGACCACGTCGTCGATGTAGACTTGGATGTTTCGTCCTATTTAACTTCCGAGGCAGTTTTGTATCATCCTCTGGTAGGTTGCTCCTGCGTTTTTTAGGCCGAAAGGCATGACCTGGTAGCAGAACACGCCATAAGGTGTTATGAAAGCTGTTTTTTCCTCGTCTTCTTTCTTCAACTTTATCTGGTTGTAGCCAAAGTATGCATCCAGGAAGGAAAGCCTTGCGCACCCTGCTGTTGAGTCAATTATCTGATCAATGCGAGGTAGAGGGAAGGGATCCTTTGGACAGTGCTTGTTGAGAGATGTATAGTCGACACACACTCTTTGCACATCTGAGTTTTTCTTGGGGACTATAACTGGATTAGATACCCAAGTCGATGTTTTGATTTCTCGGATGAACCCTGCATTTTCGAGTCTGTGTAGCTCGGATGCTATTGCTTTCCTTTTGGGTTCATCAAATCTCCTCAACGGTTGTTTGACTGGCTTCGCTTTGGGATCGATGTTTAGTGCGTGCTCAACGAGTTCCCTGGGAACCCCTGTCATGTCCGAAGGACACCAGGCGAAGATTTCCCAGCGCTCACGAAGGAAATCGACGAGCGCGCTTTCCTATGCGGGATCCAGGTTTACTGCTATGGAGGTAGTCTTGTTCGGGTCCGTAGGGTGGACCTGGATTTTCTTCGAGTCTTGGGTCGCATCGAAAGCCTGGTCTGGCAGGGATCGCCCGACGTCGGGTAGCACGTTGTGGTCGGTTTCGCCTTTTAGTCTCGCGTACTCTGCTGTCATGCCGAAGGTTTGCGCTAGTCTATTGAATTCTTTGTCACAGGTGTTAGATACTTCAAAACTGCCCTGTACCGTGATTGTTCCTTTGGGTCCTGGGATCTTGAGTGTAAGATACGCATAGTGAGGTACTGCCATGAATTTTGCAAATGTTGGGCGCCCCAGAATTGCATGATATTGTGAAGGCCAGTCCATGACTTCAAACTCCAGCTTCTCTCTGCGATAATTGTTGCTGTTACCGAAGCAGACATCGAGTTATATTTTTCCAAGAGGGAAGTTGGCACCTCCTGGTACTATTCCGTGGAAAGAGCAATCTGTTGGCTTGAGACTTTCTAGTGAGATGCACATTGCCCTCAGAGTTCTCGCATATATCAGATTTATGCCGCTTCCTGCATCCATGAATACTCTCCCGATGTCGTACCCCCCTATTTGCACCTTTAGTACCATTGGTGCGTGCCCTGGCCTGGGAACTTTCCTTGGGTGGTCTGCTTTGCTAAATCTAACTGGTTGATCGGACCACTTTAGATACTCCGTAGTAGCTGGTGGTGGCGATGATATTGCCAGGTTGACCTGTCTTGATATGCTCTTCCTCTCTTTCTTCGACTTTGGCACTGGTTGGATCATTGCTGATATATATACTTTTGACTCCAGCTGTATTGCGAGTCGTTGCATTTGATATCCTTGACTTATGCTTTTTCCTCCCTGTCGTGCTCCTTGGCTTGAATCCATGGCGTTTTGCAACCTTAAGAAGGTTCTCAATCCTTCATCTGGTGGTTGGAAACTCTTTTCCCATCCAGGTAAGCATAATGGATGCGACAAGCAATCCTTCATCCGAAGGACCCGAGTACCTTGGCTTCTCCTTTCCCCTACCGTCTCTCGTTGGAAATTCGATATTTTCATAGCCTTCTTCGTTCCTTCCGTTATATCCTGCGGCTATCTGATTTCTCCTTCCGTGGTTGTCGCCATTGCGGTATCTTTGCCTTTGCCTACTTGTTTTGTCGACTTCTGGTGAACGCCCCCTTTTGTTGTTATACGCATCTTCTCCATCGGCAAATCTATTGGCTACTTCCATTAACTCAGACACTGTCCTTGGCCTTGTTCTCCCTATTTCTTCCACTAGGTCTGAACGATGAAGGCCACTCGAAAAAGCATCTATTGCTCTTTCGTCGGAGACGTCTTCTGCTGAGTTTTTGATTACACTCCAGCGTTGTATATAAGAGCGTAGGGTTTCGCCTTTCTGCTGCACGCACGACTTGATTTCTTCCAGCGATGCTGGGCGCTTATATGTTGAGCAAAAATTTCTTGCAAATTGATTCTCTAGCTCTCCCCAACTTCCAATGGAGTCGTTGGGTAGGGTATTTAACCAGGACCGCGCTGCGCCGGTGAGGTGTAACTGTAAACTTTGCATGGCTGTTACTCTTGTTCCTCCTAGTATCTGTACTGCTTGCAGGTAATCTGACAACCATAGAGTGGGCTCTTGCGACCCATCATACTTTTCTTGATCATATGGCAACTTGAAACCTTTGGGTACCCACGTTTTGCGAACCCTGCGGGTAAAGCATAACGCGCCCATCTCTTTTTCATCATCTTTGTAGATTTCCTCTCTCCACGCATAGCGTGAGTTGTTTACTCGTGCTTGTGTTATTATGTTCCTTGCGTCCTCCCTCCTTTTTTGTTGCCTCTCATCTTCTGATGAATCATTGGGTTTGTTTCGCGAGGATTTGCGCTTGAATTCTCCTTTTCGCCATTCTTTTCGATGTGTCATCTTTTCCTCTGGAAGCTTTCCCATTAACTTATCTTCTACCAACCCGAGACTTCGTATTGTGGCCTGATGCATGTGCTCTCATGGATCTCCAGGCTCTGGTTGTGTGGTTAGTAGGTACGTCTGTGCTGCTACCAACGCTGCTTCTGGTGTTTCTTGAACGGAATCTTCTTCCTCTTTTGACTGCTGTGGGCTTTGACTTTTCGCGTAGCTCTCCTCTCTTATTTGTGTCGTTGTCCTCCTGTTGTGCTTTGGGTCTCTATGTCTCTCCATGCTGGACTCTAATGAATTGCTATATTCACTCCAATATCCTTCACTTGGTGTGCTGTTGTAATCTGGGCTTCTCATAATCATGTCTCTTTCCTGTCTTAACTTCTTTTTGCGCTGGTGTAGCGCGTATTGGTATCCCATTAAAACTTCTCTTCTTGAATCTGCGGGTACATCAGTCCCGTGGTTGATAGCTTTCATGATCATTCTCCACTCTCCGGCTGAAACATGCACTTTCTCCTTCTCTTTTTTGCCATTGCTCCTTATTTTGTCGACTTGCATATCGACCTCCTCGTTGCCAGCGTGATTGTTTTCTTCTTCTGCTGCTTCAGTGATGATGACGCATAATTGGTGTATGCTTCTGGAGACGCCGCTGCTTCCACTGGCGATGTCCCTTGATTTGTCCACTGCTGCTTCCACGATGGTCTTTTGCCCGGTTTTGTCGGGTTCCTTGAATTTTTCCTGCAGATTTTCTGTTGCTGCTAAGCTGACTGGCGAGTTTGCCTCGCTAGAAGAGCCTACAGATGATCCAGATGCTGTGATTCTCTCGGTTTTGCTTGCTGACGAAACTGAATTCGTCGGATCCGAACGGCGAGTTGAACCCGAAGGTCCGATGTAGAAGCTTAAACTTCCGAACGTCAGCTCCATCTCTTGATTTTTGTCGACTTCTGGATTGCTATTGGCTAAAAGCGAAAAAGCCGTCGAATTCATGATTCCAACGCCCAAAGTCCCCATGGTCGGCGCCAATTGATGAGGGGTTAACTCGACAAATGTCCTGGATGAAGGACTTAGGATCGGGGAGATAGGGCATCGGATGAACTCGAAGGTAAATTCAGTCAAACAAGGTGGCTATGAAAGTAAACGTGGGTGTAAAACCTGGCTTGCTTTCAATCTGTCCCACACCGTCCCCTCCTGGCCCCTATATATAGATGGCCAGGTCTCGAGGATCGGGTGGGATCCGACACAGATTGCAATATCGATATACAACATGAACTCGTATTTCGACTAATATTACAATTGGGCCTAGCTTAACGGGCCTCAGGGGTACTTAACCGACGGACTCTATTATCTATACCCTTGTCACTAAGCTAATATGCAACTAAAACAAGAAGGTAAATGTGTTTTTTGGGTTTTTGATATGATTGCAAGAAAGCAAATATGTTTTGTATTTTTGGATTTAATTAAAGATGAAAATTAAAAAACACATGCAAGCATTGAAAAGGTGTTTCTTATGATTAAAATTGGACCGGGATTCATAGGATCACTTGTCTACTCTCTCATAAAGTTATGGTGGCATTAAGCACAAGATATATGACCGAAACATCGACATGATTTTTATAATGTTACTTGATTATATTCATATGGGCATCACGTCCTAAAATAAAGATGATACTACACATCTTACTTATACTCCACTAGAAAGGAATGAACTTCAAGCAATCTAGTCTTAAGAATCAACAGAGTATAGCCTTAGGTACTTTGACATGATGGTGAACAACAAATATGCTACCGCTTGGACATATTACAATAGAACAATTTTGTCTATGAATGTCACCTGGAATTCTCAGTTGTCACTAAGAAATTATAGCACATGTATTGTTTTTATCCATAGTGAGGTAACCATGGAATTGGCAAACACCATAGCAGATCATGAATTCTGCCATAATTCACTGTTACTACCTAGTTATTCTATCTAATACACACCACCCCCTCTCACGCTCTCTGTCGTCGTGGTGAAACAACATATGCCATAGGATGGCTTAAATGGGGGCCGAACTAGCTGCTGGAGGATTCGGGAGAGGGGAACGAGCTAAAAAGCACGACAGAAAGAGACACTGACCTACCCAGGTTCGGGGGCTCTCGTAAGGAGATAACACCCCTACTCCTGCTCTATTGATTGTATATTTGGGTCGATGTAGTACACAACAATGGTGCTTCCAAGCTCTCTGCTAGAGAAGGAAGATGAACTGCTAAGTGTAGGAACACAGAGTGACCAACCCTTTACCAGGGCTCCCTATGCCACCTTATATAGTGGTGGCCAGGGTTACAACGGTCATACAAGACCACAAGACACGGGCTACACTCCAAACAGGAGCTGGTGACGATGGCAGAGACCCTTGACTTCGCCCCTGATTGCTCTCGATGGGACGCCATATCCCTGTACCTTGTACCTCTTGAACTGTGGCCTTACCTCTGTGCGGTGAGCTCGTACTTGTGCACAGTGAGGGTAGGTAACCTCCACTGTGCACCCTGCCATCTTACTCTGCTACCATGCTTGGATGTTTTCTTCCTTGATTGTAGGGATGTGACACCTTGGTTGACTTAAGTATCCCGGATATGACCGTTGGCCATACCCAGGACATATATGCCGGACCAACGACCTACGAGGGTCGGGTAATCCGGCCTCCCCTGCTCCTGCACAACACACCAAATGGTTAGGCCGGCATATCTAAGTATATGCCGGCACACATATACCAGTATTCCGGCTATACCGGCATATCCAAGTATTAGCCGGGATACACACATATGCCGGCCTGGCCGATGCTCTTATATTCCGGCCAGGCCCTTTCTTGATAACTCGGCATAAGTCAACCATAGACTTTGTGTCTTTCTAGTCTCTTGACCCTACCGGGGGTTATCCCCCCGACACTAGTCCCCGAAGCTGCCGAGGTTCCCCAGTCATAGCTGTGGAGCCTCGACAGGTTCAACATACCTTTCTTCATTATGTCCCGGTGATCAGATTATATCCCGGCCTCTGTTCCTGTTCCAAAACTTATTCCGGCCGGTCCCGAGGGTATTCCGGACGGAACATATACATCGGGCAGTTAATCCGACATATAGACGAGTCTTCCTCGAGAAGCCATGCCTGACAGCTTTGCATCGAAACTTGTAACTGTCCTGCCACCTCGAACGGTCACCCACGATGTGACGGTTCACAGTGCAGTTACTCCTTGCCATCATTGCGTCATGGCACGGTTACCGGAACCGCCGCCCCACTCTGTGCCGCCACGTGGCGACTCTCTGCAGGAACGGTCGGGGGAGTGGAACACTACCCACGATCCCCACGACCCTGCCTCTTCGGTATAAATATGGGGTGGGGGTAAACTTGCTCTTTTTACCCCCGCCACAGTGCCTTCTTCCTCTTCTGCTCTCCTGCCCCTTGCGCTTCGCCGCCGGACCGAGGGACAGAGAAGGAGCGCCGCCGACGACCCGCTCTACTCCGGCGCCGACGCCCGACGACGCACGGCATCACCATTGACGACGCCGCCGCCGCCGCCTCTTCTCTCTGCAGCATTGCAGGGAGATTGGATCTTCTTCTGTACGCTCGCCGTCGTCGTTCTTTCGCCGTCGGCCAAACTCCGGTGAGTTCCTCTCTCCCTCTGTTCTTCCTCTTTGATGCTTCTTCATAGCTTCTCATTGGTAGCCATATCCGCATAGATCTAGTGCAGTTCCTCTCTGGATTCGACTAGCATTGCTAACAGCGCTCACAGGTGTTCTTCCTTAGAATTTTTACCCTTATTTGTTTCCTGTTTTAACTGGCTCGGTAGATCTTTGATTTCTGCTAACCTTGGGGAGAGTGGTATGCCGGAGAGACTAACCTCCCTCTTTTCTCCGGCCTTGATAGGAATATCATCACGGGACTCCGGCTCTCACGCCTTGTCCCGGCCACTAAGATGGCATCTTCAAGCATGACGGGCACCTCGGCCTCTGAGGAAGATACCTCGGCCCGAGCCCAAGGACGCTCCGGCTGGGAGGGGTCGGAGGTTACTCCGGCCGACATATCCTGGGTCACCTCCACCAGGAGAGTCCCGGAGGGCGTAGCATGCCGGCTACCAGCAGGAGAAACTGTGCCGGCACCTGAACCTGGCGAACGCGTCGTCTTCATCGCCCACTTCGAGCGTGGCTTCGGCCTGCCGGCATCGGACTTCTTCCGGGACTTCCTCAACACCTACGACCTACAACCTCATCATATCCCGGCCAATGCCGTGATGATCCTCTCTGCCTTCGCTGCTTTTTGCGAGGGCTATGCCGGCATAGAGCCCCTTACTCAAGGCTGGGCGAAGTACTTCCAACTGCGGAAGCAAGTCGTCCAAGAGCCGCCCCGGAGCAAGGACGACCCGCCGGAGACGGCCCAGGAAAAGAAGGACCGCCCCATGACCCTCTGCGGCGCGGCCACCATCATGTCCCGAAAGGGCTCGGACTTCCCCAAGGTGGAGCTCCTGGAATCTTGCAAGAAGTGGCAGAAAAGCTTCTTCTACGTCAAGAACACCACCGACGAGGATCTGCTCAACCTGCCGCCATTTGTGGACGAGCCACCCTTGGCTATGACGAACTGGACCTACAACCCGAAGAACTCGGTGATGCCGGTGAATGCGCTTCACCGGGTTAAGGGCGAGCTCCGGGATGCCGGTCTTACTCCTCAAGACCTGGTGGCCTGCTATATAAGCCGGCGCGTCTCCCCTCTGCAGCGCCGGTCGCACAAGATCTGCCAGATGAGCGGGCCAATGGACCCCACCCGGCACTCCACACACGAGCTGACTCCGGCCGACATTCTGCGCCGGATTAAGGATGTCTGCAAGTCCTCTCAGGCCACTTTTGCCTGGGGGCTAGAACCATACAGCCGGGATAGGCCCGCCCCAACGGTAAACCATCTTATCCGATACATAAAGTCCATGTCCGGCACATAGATACTTAAGCCGACACATGTCTGTTTGCCGACACATATCATATTGATCCGACATACCTCTTCCACCGGCATATTTCCTTGTCTGAATACTTGACTTTGCTGTTTATACAGAAATTCAGCTTCCAAGCCATGGAGAACTCCCGGATCAAGATCGCGGCGGACCGCACTGTTGCGGATGTTGAAGATCCGGATCATTGGGATAAGCTTCCCAGGAGCACCCGTGCTGCAGCTGCCATGGGTAAGGGCTCTTCATCCCGGCATTATACTCAAGACCGGAGTGAGATTGATTCTGACGAGGAGATCCTGCTGTACTATGACCCGATGCCACTTGCGTATGCCTTTCCAGAAACACCTATTGCTTACGAGTTTCCAATGCCGTCCTCAGCTATCCCGGACGATATGGTTATCGACGCCGCCCCTCTGAACCAGGGACCTCCTTCCACCGGCGGACGTGCCGGCCGGAAGCGAGGGGTGAAGCCCCAGCCCGACACACCTCAGAAGTCGAAGAGGCAGAAGGTCGGCGTGCCCATACTGAAGAAACCGAGACCTGTCGCCGCGGGGTAAGTTCCTTCTGCTTGTTTCATTTCCGACATATCTCTTGCTTGCATTATTGACTTGGCGTTTTTTCTCTTTCAGAGCTCCTCTTGCGCCGGAACAAGCTTCTGGCTCGAGTGGCGACCCGAAAGTTACCAAGCCCGCGGCCACTGCTACCTCCGACATACCCTCTGCCAGCCACACGACCTCCCCGGCGCCGGCATCCTCGCCTGCGCCCGACAAGACCTCCTCCCCGGCGAAGGACGTTCCTCCGCCGGAACAAGACACCTCTGCCCCCGACGTCCACATGGACTCGGGGGCTCAACAGGAACCTCCGGCTCCTGATGTCCACATGGACACAGGAGCCCACCAAGAAGCACCAGACTCCGGCGCGCCCACCAGCGACGCCGGCACAACTGAAGACGCCGGAGCAGACATCAAGGGTAAAGGCCCTTTAGTGCCGGAAGTCCGGACTATTCCGGATCCTGCCTCTGCTGGCCAAGATGCACCGGCCGCGCCGGAACAGCCCGTGCCCAAAACTCCTTCTGCTGAAACGACTCCTGCACCGGCCAAGACCACGGCGCCGGCCAAGACCTCTGCCCCGGCCAAGTCCGGCACATTGAAGATCCAGCCGACCAAGTCCGGCACTCCATCCGCCGCCACTGCTCCTCCTAAGGCAACGCCTCGGACCAGTTCTGCTCTGGCCCTGCATCTTGGCAGGGCAGCAGCCCGGCCTGGCTACCGGCGCAACTTCTTCGACACGCCAGAACTTGAGGGCATCATCCCCCTGGTGACAAAGAGTGACCAAAGCCTCGGGTCTCTCAAGGAGCGCTGCGAGAAATGGAATGACGCCGACTCCCTGGACACAGCTGAATCCAAGAAGAAGAAACAGGCCGAAGCTTCGGCCACCGGCAACCCAGCTGATATCCTGGCCGCGAAGCCCATTCCTATTGCCTGCGAACTTCTCAGTCTTCAGCAACGACTTCATCGCCTGGCCGATGCCACCAACGTAAGTCCTTTACATATAGATATCCCCAGTCCCCGAAAATGTCGGCTGTCCGGGATACGGACATCCGGGATTTTCCAAGACCTTTTGCACTTAGCTGCTTTTGCAATTAACTTTCCGACATATGAGCTCGATTCGAGCTTCAAATCCTAGTCACCGAGAGCCGGGATAGGTGCGCAGCACCTGTGCCGGGTCTCTACAATTTCACATCTCAATTATTTTTCAAATCCTCCTGACCGAGATATAAGCTCGATTCGAGCTTCAAATCCTAGTCACCGAGAGCCGGGATAGGTGCGCAGCACCTGTGCCGGATCTCCTATAGCATAAATAGTTCATATAATCTTCAACTGTACTGGCATGCTTTAGTTATCTCATATCCCTTCAAATCCTAATACTTTTGCAGCGCATGAATAACGCCCGTGCCGACATGTTCCATGACTTGGTGTGCGAGCATCGGAAGCTTTCCGACGCACACAGCAAGCTCCAGCTGGAACTGTCCCAGAAAGGTAATTTCAGCCGACATACCTTGCCCTTCTCAATAGTCCTCTGGCCGGCACATCTTAATATGCCGACACCTAATCTTTGTCTGACATTTGGCAGCTGGTGCCGAAGCACAAGTCACCGAGCTTACCAAGAGAGTGAAGGAACTTACTGGTATGCCGGATCCTCTTAACCTTGAACTAATCCTTCTGTACTTCAAATCCTTTAATCTTTTCACTGTTTTCTTTCTTCAAATCCTTGTTTTGACTTCAAATCTTTTCAGACGAGAAAGCTGCACTGGAGGCACGCCACCAGGACTGTGTGTCCTCAGTGGATGTAGCCAAGCAACTGGACGACCGGGATGCCGGTCACAAGGCCGAGGTTGAGCAGCTGAAGGGCCGGATCACCGAGCTTCTGGACGAAAAGGAACAGAGGGAGGGCCTACTGAAGAAAACCCAGTCCCTGCTTGTCACCTCCGAGACTGATGCCTCCAACGCCCACGCTGAACTGGATAGCCTGAAGGAGCAGGCCACCAAATGGGAGGTTACAGTTGCACAGCTGAATGCCGACCTTGCCAGTAAGCTTCAAATCCTTTCCCTTTATCCTTCCCGACATAGTGTAATTCTCTCCGGCATATTCTCCTTTTGCTAACATTGTTTCTATTCCTCAGACATGTTTCCCGCTTCCGTCGAAGACGTTGAGAGGGCTTTGCAGTTGGATCGAGAAAGCCGGGGTGTTCCGGTTGACTCGCCCAACTGGGACATGTCGGAGCAGCTGCTGGCTCTGCAGTCCCGGAAAAACGCCATGACGCTCTACACCGAAGAACTCTTATATGGCGCCCAGGAGGCATTCTCTGCCCTCTGGCCGGGACAAAGGACTCCCACTGATCCCGTCGACCTCGGCAACGATCTGCAGCTGGCCAAGGTTCGCCTCCGGGAGTGGCGAGATTCCGGCGCGAGGGTTGGAGCTGACGAAGCTCTCAGCTACTTCTTGTCCTGGTATGAAAAGGCTGACTTGGAGACTTTGCGCACTGTGCGCGAAGGATCCATCTGGACCACGGATCCGGAACACATCCGGCGCCGACGGGAGCTGGCCCACAGCTATGTGGACTATGCCGACACCGACGCCTTCGTTCGGGATATCCGTGAGCCGGAGAAGAAGGACGATGCCGGGACATCCGCCGCTGCTGAGGGCTCCGACTCCAGCCAGGATGAAGATGAAGCTGAAGAGGCCGACACTGATGTCCCGGAACAGGCATCTGCCCCGGGCGGAGGTGATGGCTCCATTCCATCTGCTGGGTCCGGCACTCCTGAAGCCGACATCTCCACCGCCACTGCTCCACCAGCCGGCGCCTCTGCTTCTGCCCCTGGTCCTTGACTTTGCAGCATAAAAACTTTAAGTTTTATCAGATCCCCGGTATACCGGGTGCAGATGTAATATACACGCTTAATTTCCTTTGGTTTGCTACCTGAACAAGTTTTATCTTGGTTTGCTTGTTACTAATGCCGGATCATCTTTTGGCTAAGTCACCGAGTTGTTTTCCTGTTTCCTCAATTTCACAACCTTGGCTGCTTGTCTACCTCAATTGGCTTTCGACGTATGAGTCTCAAGGTTGCTTCCTCGAACATACAGTACTTTAACTTTGAGACTTAGACTTCAAATCATCCGACACTTTAAATTTTAACTTTAGCTTTAACGAAAATGTCGGTTCGCTTGCTTTGTATTTCCTTAGCCGTTTTCCATGTGTAGACAATCTCCGGCATCTACTCTTGCTAGCCATGAAGCCGGGTTTCGGACAGCAGCTGAGTCGAAGAGTGGCCTTTGGTGCCGACACATTACTAGGCCGACATAGGAAACATTCAAATAAAGCCAGCCGGCATATAACAAAAAACTGTAAATAAACAACAAATATACCTCGGAGCTAGTTACCCGGCTTCTTCGGGATGCCGGTATTTCATTCATTAGTCTTGTGCCGGCACAACACGCCGGCATACAAAGGAAAATATGGAAATACATACATTGTGTTGCTCAGGAGTAAAAGGGGCGCAGTAGAGCTATGTTCCATGGCCTCTTGGTTTCTTCTCCGGACCTGTCCGCCTTATTCTTCTTGGGGTCCTGCGCATCTATAAGATAATAGGCATCATTGTGCAGAGCTCTGCTCACAATGAATGGCCCCTCCCATGGAGGAGTTAACTTATGCCGGCCTTCTGTTCCTTGCTTTAGCCGGAGTACTAGATCTCCCTCTTGAAATCTCCTTGGATTTACCTTCTGCGCATGATAGCGTCTGAGGTTCTGCTGATATACTGCTGTTCTTGACAGAGTTATTTCCCTTGCTTCCTCTAGCAGATCAACATCATTTTCTCTGGCTTCTTTAGCCTCTTCCTCAGTATATAGCACTATTCTTGGTGCATCATGTATTACATCTGTTGGAAGCACAGCTTCTGCTCCATACACCAGGAAAAATGGTGTGTAGCCTGTTGATCTATTCGGAGTTGTTCTTAAACTCCACAGCACTGCTGGCAGCTCATCTAGCCAACATCCCGGAGTTTTCTCCAGGGGCTCTATCAGCCGGGGTTTTATGCCGGATAATACTAGCCCATTCGATCTCTCTACTTGGCCATTGGCACAAGGGTGGGCAACCGACGCAACGTCCAGCCGGATTCCCACTTCCTCACAAAATCTGGCAAATGGCCCTTGGGCAAAGTTTGACCCATTGTCAGTGATGATGCTATGAGGAACACCATATCTCAAGATTATATCCTTTAAGAATTTCACTGCTGTGTGACCATCACACTTGCTTATGGGCTTCACTTCAATCCACTTGGTGAACTTGTCCACCATGACCAGGATATGGGTCATTTTCCCTCTGGCCGGCTTAAAAGCCCCGACCATATCCAGGCCCCAAACAGCAAAGGGCCAGGTTATTGGGATAGTTTTCAGGGCAGATGCCGGCTGATGAATCTGGTGGGCATATCTTTGACACCCATTACATTTCCGGACCAAGTTTTCTGCCTCTTGCAGTGCCGTTGGCCAATAGAAGCCATGCCGGAATACCTTTGCCACCAATGCCCTGGACGAAGCATGGTGACCACACTCCCCCTGGTGAATTTCCCGGAGCATCTCCAGACCCTCCGCAGATTCGACACATCTCTGCAATACTCCGGTGGTACTTCTCTTGTATATTTCTTTGTTGATGATGGTATACGCTTTGGATCTCCTTATAACCCGGCGGGCCTCGGTTTCATCCGCCGGCACTTGACCATCCACCATGAAGTTCATGATAGGACGTGCCCATGAGGGCACTTCCCTGACAGTGAACACTGCCTGATCTATTTCCATCATTTCGACCGACACATAATCGATCTCCATGGGCTGCGAAGTCCCCGGGACTGAAGAATCAGTCCCCGGGTATGCCGGAGCAGTCCCCGGGTATACCGGCACAACCTCTTGGCACATTTTACCCTTGCCTTTAGTTTTGCTCCGGAATACTGTACTAACAGCATATGCCGGCCCAGTCCCCGGGACTGAGGAAACAGTCCCCGGGTTATCCGTCCTGGCTCCGGCATCTATCTCCATTGGAACTGCTTCGTCTGGACCTGGCGGGACATAAATGGAGGATGACTCCGGCGAGGGTTTGATCGATGGCTTCCTCAGATGCTCCAGCGAAATGCCGGGCGGGATTGAATCTCGGGAAGACCCCAGCTTGGATAATGCATCGGCTGCATCGTTCTGAGCCCGGAGAACGTGCCGGAACTCACAACCTTCAAAGTAACCACTTAACTGCTGCACTAGGAAACGGTATGATGCCATGTTAGCATCATGCGCGTCCCATATGCCGGAACACTGCTGAATCACTAAGTCAGAATCACCGAAGCACATAATCCGGCGAATTCCTATGTCCTTAGACACCTTCAGGCCATGCACAAGTGCCTCATATTCCGCCACATTATTTGATGCTGCAAAGTGAATCTGCAGGACGTATCTCAGCTGGTCATTCTTTGGTGAACTGAGAACTATGCCGGCACCCAAGCCATGGATTGTCTTGGACCCATCGAAATGCATCCTCCAATAATTGGCATCTGGCAATGGTGGCTCATACTGTATCTCGGCCCAGTCAATAAAGAAATCAGCCAAGACCTGGGACTTGATTGTATCCCTCTTATCGTACTGCGGTGTATATGGTGAAAGCTCTATTGCCCACTTTGCTATCCGGCCGCTGGCATCTTTGTTGCCTATAATTTCCGAGATAGGGGCCTCGGCCACTACCCGGATTGGATGCTCTTGGAAGTAATGCTTGAGCTTCTTGGCCGCCATATAGACACCATAGGTCATCTTCTGATAGTGGGGGTAATTTTGCTTTGAGGTGGAGAGGACTTCACTCAGATAATATACCGGCCGCTGCACGGTTTTGCCTCCTTCCTCTCGCTCTACTACCACCACAGCACTGACAACTCGGTTGGTTGCCGCTATATAGAGCAACATTGGCTCCCGGGGCATCGGAGACGCTAATACCGGCGCTGTTGACAACAACTGTTTCAATTCCTTGAAAGCTGCATCTGCTTGCGTTGTCCAGACAAATGTGTCGGACTTTTTCATCAACTGATATAACGGCAGAGCTTTCTCTCCCAGCCGGCTTATGAAGCGGCTCAGGGATGCGAGGCACCCAGTGAACTTCTGTACTTCCCTCAAATCTGTCGGCGGCTTCATCCTTTCTATGGCACGAATCTTGCCGGGATTCACCTCAATACCCCGGCTGGAAACAAGGAAACCGAGCAACTTGCCCGCCGGCACACCAAAGGTGCACTTAGCCGGATTCAACTTCATCCGGAATCTCCTCAGGTTCCCAAAGGTTTCCCGGAGATCATCTATGAGAGTCTTGCTCTCCTTGGTTTTTATGACGATATCATCGACATATACCTGCACATTTTTATCTATCTGATCGTGCAAACACTTTTGCATACACCTTTGGTAAGTTGCGCCGGCATTTCTTAAACCGAACGGCATAGTGAGATAGCAATAAGCCCCGTACGGGGTAATAAAGGATGTCTTTATTTGATCTGGCTCATACAAGGGGATCTGGTGGAAACCAGAATAGGCATCTACAAATGATAACAGTTCACATCCGGCTGTGGAATCAATCACTTGATCGATCCGAGGGAGCGGGAATGGATCTTTAGGACATGCCTTATTCAAGTTGGTGTAATCAACACACATCCGCCATACTTTCACTATGGCGGGCTCATCTTTCTTCTTTTCCACCAAAACCGGATTAGACACCCAATCCGGATGAAGTACTTCCTTGATAAAGCCAGAGGCTAAGAGCCTGGCCACTTCCTCCCATATGGCTTTCCTTCTATCGCCGGCATTCCGCCGGAGCGGCTGCTTCACTGGCTTAGCATCGGGTCTCACGTGCAATGCGTGCTCAGCCAGCTCCCTCGGCACACCTTGCAGGTCCGAAGTAGACCATGCAAAGATATCCCGATTCTCACGGAGGAAGCTGATGAGCTCGCTTTCCTATTTGGGATCCAAACTTGCCCCAACCAGGGCATGGCGCTCCGGGAAAGCTTCATCCAGAGGCACCTTTTTGACTTCCTTACTCACTTGAAAAGAAACGCTGCCACCGGGATTTGTCATGCCCGGCATAGATTTGCCGGCCACGACCGTCTCAGCAATCTCCACTGCTCGCTTGAGCCTCTTCCTCTCCTCTGCAATGATCAGAGTCTCGGCCAGATTGGATCCGGCGGTGGCACATGCCATCGAACGCTTGTAATCACCAATGATGGTGATCACTCCTTTGGGTCCCGGCATCTTCATCTTCAGATACGCCACATGCGTAGAGGCCATGAATTTTGCCAGTGCCGGTCTACCCAGCAAAGCATGGTAGGGGCTCTCCAGATCAACCACCTCGAACATGAGGTTTTCCACCCTGCAGTTATCCCGGCTGCCAAACATCACATCCATCCGGATCTTGCCCATCGGCGCACACGAAAGTCCCGGCACAATGCCGTGGAACGTGGTCTTGCTCGGTTCCAGCATATTTTCCTTGATTCCCAGCTTCTCCATCGTATCCCGATACATGATGTTGATGCTGCTTCCATTATCAATGAGGACCTTGCTGAATCTTACGTTATTAGCCGGCCCGACGAATGTCGGATCCATCACCAGAGCATATCCGCCGGGATTTGGCATGATCCGGGGATGATCTGCCCTGTCCCAACCAACAGCCTGGTCAGACCAGTACATCAGCTTTGGCACAGCCGACATAACGGCATTCACCTCCAGACACCGCCGGTACAAGCTCTGCTTGTCTGTTCTCTCGGTCTCAAAGACCATATAGCTCTGATCATACTCCTTGTACTCATTCCGGCCCGCTCCTGGGCCTCCGGCGTTATATTCCGGATTATAGCTCTGGTCAACTTGATTTACGCCGGCATTTCCGGCGTTGCTCTGATTCCCGGGATTAACCGGCCTAGGTGGGACTGCAATCGTATTGGCACCTGTCAACGGCGATGGAGCTGCCGGGACAGAGGGTCTAGCCGGTCCCCAGGGACCTGCACGACCTGCTAATATGTCGTCCAGCCACGAACAGTTCCTTGTCAAATGGTTTGCCGGCTTTCCCGGCTGGAATGTGTGGAACACACAAGGCTTGTCCATGGCAAGACCCACAGTATACTTCGGCCACTGCTTCTTCTGGCCGGCGGCTCCGCCGGCATTCTTGTTGGTCCAGACATTCTTCTTCTGGAACGGCTGTGCTTGCTGCTGCGGCTGCTGCTGAGGCTGCTGATAGTCCTCATATCTCGGACGCTGGCTACTGCCGGCGCCCCCTTGCTCTTCCTCCACAGCTGCAACTTGTGCTGCCCCATACCGGTGATCCGGCCTTTCATCTCTTCTCTTGTTCCGGTTATCAGTGCGATAATATTGCCCTGATCTCCCGGCATTGCTGGTGTTCCCCTGGGTTTGCCCCTGTCCTTGTGAATCGAGACTGGGCTGCATGGGATCTCCCAGAGCATAACTATCAGCGATCTTGATTGTTTCGGCCAGCGTGGCCGGCATTTGCCTCTGAAGCTTTTGCCACAGCATGGTGCCATGCCGGCACCCATGAGCGAACCACATGATGGCCTGCTGCTCATTGATTCCTTCGCAGGAATTGCGCAACGTGCACCACCTGGTCAGATAGTCACGGTCAGTCTCATTCACTCCTTGCCGGCAGTTAGCCAGCTGCTGCGGACGGTTGGGCCTCTTGTATGTACTGGTAAAGTTCGACACAAACTGCTCTTCGAAATCAATCCAGCCGTTGATACTCCCGGCCGGCAAATTATTCAGCCATATCCTGGCTGGACCTTCCAACATCTGCGGCACATATCGTACCGCCCATCTGAGGTTTCCTCCGGCGATGTTCACCGCTGTGGAGTAATCCTCCAACCAATCTTCCGGCTTCGTACTGCCATTATATGTCCTCGCGCCACGCGCGAGCTGGAAGAAGTAAGGCACCGGCTCCCCCATAATCCGGGGTCCGAAACACATAGGGCCCGGAGCTCCTTGTCTCTCCACCAACTCTGATTGGTGGATCTTGTCCAGCTTGAAACGTGCATCATTGGCTTCCAAGGACCGAGGTCCAAGCCGGGATGCTATTGGGCCTGCGATCATCTGCTGCTGCTGCTCCGGCTGATGCTGCTCACTATGCCGGCCTTGCTGGTGCTGCTGCTGATATCCCGCCCTGGCAAGGGCGGAATTGCCGTCATCCTCTCGATGTCCCGGATGGCCTGCACCCTGCTGCTGCGCTGCACCTCCGGCGCCCTGTTGCTGACGCCGGGCTGCACTGTTACTCCGGCCACCACCGGCCGCGCCTGCTTCATGCCCGGCCGGCACACTCTGGCCGGGCTTCTTGCTGCCGACATACTTGTCAGCTTGGCCGACATTCTTCTGCACCATCGCCTGCTTTCCGGCGACAGCCGGATCGTACACCTGGATCTGCTTGTCCCGGCGGCCAGAGGTCACACTTCCGGCACGCCGGGCGCTAGGATGCGGGGACGAGGCTTGGCCCCTCGACCTCGCGCCGGCACCTCCCGCCGACACAATGTACTGAGACGCCCCGGCACCCGGGTTTGCCTTCTTAAAGGCCTCCTGCTGCTTTGTAGCTTCAGACAAAAGTTGGTTAAGCCGGGCTTGCTGCTCACGCAGTGCTTCGCCGGATAAACAAGATAAATCCTTAGCTACCTCGGCCGCCGCTCTAAGGTTCTTTACTGGCGAACTATAGACTACCTTAGGCACAGTACTAGTTGCGGTATGACTCTTATCTCTAGCATCTTTTCCTATCTCAGCATTAAGATTTCTGCCTCTAGTTCTAACCTCTTCTATCCGGCTAGGCCGGATTACTACAGGAGTAAAACCATGGGCTGCCTCATACTCACGGAGTTGCCGGTTAAACCGTTCGCGCTCCTGGTTCATGGCCAGGGCCTCGTCGACGAGGGCCTGACGAGATCCCTCCAGGACCTCCCTTGTCTGCTCCGGATCAACGCCGGATCGCACCGGCTCGAGAAGCCGGTCGATGATGGGAAGAAGAACCTCGCCCCTAGCCGGCACACCGGAAGTGCCGGCCAGGTTCTCCGCACGCTCCAACGGAGGACGCGCCGACCTCTTGACCTTCGGCGGCTCCGGAGGAGAAGCTCCGGCCGCTGCTGCTTTGCCGGCATCTTCCGCCGGCGGCACGGATGTGCCGGCCATCATCACCTCAGCCGGCTCTACTGAGCGAGCGCTACGCCCAGCGTGAGCCAGCCGATGTGACGGAGGATCCGACGCCACCAGCACCTCCTTCCTGCAAATTCTCTCAGTCCCCACGTACACCTCGTGGGAACCGAAAGACATAATCCGGCCATCCCTGGGGAACGGCCGGCCACCGAGACAACCGGCGTTGTCACTGACGAAACTGAGCGAGCCTAGCCTCTGGACGAGGCCAGAGACCACGCGCACTCCCGAAGCTGCTATCACAGACCCCGTCCGAATGAACACTCCGCCCAGCATATCGATCTGCCCCACGGTGGGCGCCAAATGTCGTCGTGGTGAAACAACATATGCCATAGGATGGCTTAAATGGGGGCCGAACTAGCTGCTGGAGGATTCGGGAGAGGGGAACGAGCTAAAAAGCACGACAGAAAGAGACACTGATCTACCCAGGTTCGGGGCTCTCGTAAGGAGATAACACCCCTACTCCTGCTCTACTGATTGTATATTTGGGTCGATGTAGTACACAACAATGGTGCTTCCAAGCTCTCTGCTAGAGAAGGAAGATGAACTGCTAAGTGTAGGAACACAGAGTGACCAACCCTTTACCAGGGCTCCCTATGCCACCTTATATAGTGGTGGCCAGGGTTACAACGGTCATACAAGACCACAAGACACGGGCTACACTCCAAACAGGAGCTGGTGACGATGGCAGAGACCCTTGACTTCGCCCCTGATTGCTCTCGATGGGACGCCATATCCCTGTACCTTGTACCTCTTGAACTGTGGCCTTACCTCTGTGCGGTGAGCTCGTACTTGTGCACAGTGAGGGTAGGTAACCTCCACTGTGCACCCTGCCATCTTACTCTGCTACCATGCTTGGATGTTTTCTTCCTTGATTGTAGGGATGTGACACCTTGGTTGACTTAAGTATCCCGGATATGACCGTTGGCCATACCCAGGACATATATGCCGGACCAACGACCTACGAGGGTCGGGTAATCCGGCCTCCCCTGCTCCTGCACAACACACCAAATGGTTAGGCCGGCATATCTAAGTATATGCCGGCACACATATACCAGTATTCCGGCTATACCGGCATATCCAAGTATTAGCCGGGATACACACATATGCCGGCCTGGCCGATGCTCTTATATTCCGGCCAGGCCCTTTCTTGATAACTCGGCATAAGTCAACCATAGACTTTGTGTCTTTCTAGTCTCTTGACCCTACCGGGGGTTATCCCCCCGACACTCTCGCATACATGTTGGATCAGAACAAGTAATAAAGAATGGGGTAACAATATGCGACCACTCATACATCAAGAACATAATAACATATCACATCTCATAGATCATCTAATAAAAGAAAGATCCACCATATAGGAATTACATAATATGTGCCATAATCATGTTGGGCAGCTCATATGGCATCTAAACATCATATCATAAGAGAGAAATAGAACAAGCTACTGCCGCAAACCCATAGTCCAGAGGTGGACTACTCCCTCTTTATGATGATGGCGGTGTTGGTGATGTCGGAGAGGTTGGAGAAGCGACCGGAGGCGACTTCGGCAACGTTTCCCCCTCCAATCTTCTCTGGAACAGCCTATGTTTCTCTATTTCGTATTTCTCCGCCGCCTCTTTGAGGGAACGCCTTGGGGGGGGGGTCTTTATATAGGTATTTTTAGGTCAAGCTGGTCAAGCTGTGATGAAGACGGACGTCATCGGATGTCCGAGGACCAAAGGACACATGGTGGCGCTGGGGCCCATGCCACCAGTGCTTGTTTGGGCCTCATGAAATCTCTTGTTGACTTCGTGACCTCTCTCGTTTGGCCGTCGTGAGCTCTCTCATTCAAACGCGCGAAATAGTCCGAACACATGATATGGGCCAAGCCCACTACGAGCCACAGGGTGTGCGGCGTCCGGTACGCTCCGACTAGGTCAGAGTACAGGCGTACCCCCACTATCGCATCCTCATAGCATAGTTTAAAAAACCGAACCGATGATCGAACCGGTGAGGCTCTCGGTTCAGCTTTTTACTGACTGGAGTACTGGTTCACTAGTTCACTATCTGGTTTTTTAAGATATAAAATGATATATTTACTTGTAAATGCTGCAATACTGGTTCCAAGTTTTTTCTGATTCAATGGCAGGTGCGGTCCTGTACGCTTAACAAACCGACAATATTGTTTGGTTTCGGTTCGGTTCAACTAATGAGCCGGTCTGGTTTTTTAACTATGCATGCTCATAGGCTGCCTTCGTCGGCCAGCCAGTAGCGTCACCCCTCGTACGGAAGCACCGCCCTCTCCGTCACGCTTCCCGCCTTTTTTCCATTCCCCATTCCCCGTTCCCCACCCACTCCGCCTCGACTTCGTCGCCAAACCCTAGTCTTCTAGAAGCTTCCATGGCCCCATCCCATCCAGAGCCCAGGATGAGGCAGGTCGGCGTCTCCGCGATCACATCCCGGCGGCGGGTGAGGATCGGGAACAACCGCACGCTCTCCAAGGATGAATGGTCGGCCGTACAGACGCTCAACGACGCTGCCGTCGGCGACATCCCCGCAGTCAGGAGTAAGCCCCGCCGCGCCCCCCGCCGGCTGATCATGTCCTGGTGCTCGTGGATCTGACGAGATTATATCCGTGCAGGGCTCGTGAGGCAGCTGAGGAAGTCGGGGAAAGGCGTGGAAGAGACGCTGGCGGCTATCAAGCACCCGCAGTTCCGCGGCCGTGGGCCTCTCCACATGGCGGCGTGGGCCGGCAGGTTGGAGATGTGCAAGTTCCTGGTCGAGGAACTCCGCCTCAACGTCAACGCCCCTGGGGACGATGGTAATTTATTCGTTACTGGTAGCACCGATGGTGCTGGATTGGTTCAGAGATGCAGAGTGCCAAGGCAAGGCCACGGAGTGATTTTTTAAAGTATTTGTTTGTTTGCTGAGGTGACCCAGTTTGTGCACTGGAACACAGGAAAAACGGTTGTTTTGGAGTGGCATTGGTAGTTAGTTCTTTCTAAGCATCAAGATTCTGCAAATGCTGATGCTGCTCAAGGGTGCCTTTGTTTCCCAAGAGGCTGCAGGTCGTCACCTGATCACCACCTATCAGTTTAAATTCTGAACACAAACCAAACTAGAGATGTTGCAGAGTGTCGCTTAGTGGGGCCTGTGATAAAAAAAAAACCATACTTTCTTTGATGGGTAGGATGCTCTATAACATTTTGTGATTTACAGTTTTTGCAGTAAACCAGGGAGGTATTTCTGTTTTCCTCATGTGTAGCACCTACTCGTGTGATGATTTAGTATGCAGCTGCTCTTGATTATCTGTCGCTTTTTGTTGGTTGGAAGCACAAATTGTTCTGATCAAAATGTTTGCCATTCTTATGCTCTTTGCTAGGTATACCGCCTCTATCATATGCAGTATCTGGTTGTGGATCTACATCTGTTGTAAGGTTTCTTCTTGACCATGGTGCTAAGCCAAACAAAACAAATATAAATGGGGTTACTGCGCTGCATTATGCTGCAACAGAAGGTTCTATTTTGCCCCTGTGTATGTTTGTTCTGTTTTTATCACCCGTAGCTTTATTCATCTTGCCTGAACCCTTCTGCTTCATATCTAACCCAAAACTTGTTATGATGTATGTCCTGCAGTAAATTTCAGCTCTTCAGTTTTATTGTCTTGCACATGGTACTTTTCTAGTGATTAACTAAAGGTGGTGACAACTACGTTTATTAGCGATGCATTTCTTCGGGTAATAGGTAGTGTCGTCAATCTAGAGACAGTAGAAACTATTGTCATTTGATGTTTTATCTATTCATCAGGTAGCTAGTTCAACAGTATGTGATGTGCATAACGTTTTTCCTCGATCAAAACACATAAGTAAAATTGAACAACACTCGAAGTAGGGCTCCTAGTGCCAGCCCTTAGGTTGGAAAACAATTTTGGTCCAGCTGGTTTGGTACGGTTAGATACTTTTTTTTTTGTTTGCTGTGTTCCCTATGCTTAACCATTTGTCCGGATTAGGTTTTGTTGGCCAACTGCAGAAAAGCCTTTTTAGGTCCTACCAATGCTGCCATAATTTTCTCAGTTAGCTTGTAGGTTTGTGGAAATGTCCTGTAGATATATTTTTGGAATACTAGGCGCTTGGGCATGGTTATATTTTACTTACTAAACATATAAATAAAAAACACATGGACATTACTTTTGAAGTTTTTCCAGTTTCGTTAGCAGTCCTACACATATTGGCACATAGTAAGCTACTAAATCGTTTATCCAGGAACACAGGCCAACTCAGAGGGAGCCAGGTTATGGGCAGCTAACACCCGAGGTAATAAGTGATCTTTTGCATTCTTTGTAATATATCCTCGACGGAATGTGACATGAGCATTTTCATTTATTTCATCCAGATACCTGTGAAATAGCAGAGTTATTATTGTCCAGTGGAGCTTATGTTAACCCTACATGTGCACAAGGAACACCACTAAGCATTGCTGCTTATAATGGAAATGTGAGAATGGTGGAATTGTTGCTGAAGCATCAGGCAAATGTATTATTTCCTTTTTCCCATATTTGGGTTGCTATTTCTGATCAATATCAATATTTCCTTCAATATTGCTGAGAATTCATGGCTGGATAAATATGTCTGGGCCCAGCAGTGTCTTATATATATTCCCCCCTTTCCCAATCCTGCCTAGTCCAAAGATTTGGTCTGCCAAGGTGGAACGGGCGCTCTTTTACTTTCTTGACTCGGTTGAGCTTATGTACTATATGGCGGGACTTCTGTTTTACTGTCTGGCTCTCATCTTATGACTCTTTGTGTTCTTTACTTCTTTTATCATGTATCATTTGTTCATGTACCTTTAGGTCTTTCCTTGCTTAACATATGCTAGATTCTTGATGACTGTGTGCTTATTAGCACCATTAAACCGTGATTGTTTTGAGTATTCTTTGAGGTAAGTCGTGGTGAGACTGAATTATAGGTTAATCAACTTTACCTGTGTGATGGTGCTCACCTTTCCTCCCTGCTTGTTCCCACCTTATCCACGCAGCCGCTTACTTACTGGCCTCTCATAGAGTCGTAGTGTTGGTACTTGGTAGGTTATGTGCAAGTTTACTCTGACGTTAGCGACTATGGAGCTTAGGTGATGCGATATGCTGTGCTGCTTGATTGTTTATTTGATCCATGTGCTGGATAGTTGCACAAGGAGCTTTATTATACAAATGGAGCTGAAAAATGTTGGGAGTATACCAACTAGTTATCAACCTGCGCATCTGCATTGGCACATATATGTACATTATTTTTGTAAATTTGCATATCTGATTTTTGTCTCAAAACTGAAAGTGATTGCATGATTCATCTTGTTAGTGCAACTTGACTTGATCTTTTTTTCAAAATGGGCAGTCCCCAGCCTCTGCATCGAAGAGATGCAACTTGACTTGATATCCCATTTTAATTTGATTTGACTTGGTGTAATACATGTACATTTATAGCCTTTTAAATTTCTCTTATTATCAGTTAAATTGAGTGGGTCTGGATCAGCCCACACCCTGTAATATTATGAACATATTCCTAGTCATATGAAATCCAAACTGTGAATCTGACTTTTTTCCGATGGATTATACTTTTATTAACTGATTACTGAGTAGTTATTGAGTAGTTATTTTTACTTTTCAGTAATGCAGCATTTTGTAGCCTTCTCACAACTATATGTATGCTATTTTTAAATCTGGCGATGAACCATTACTGGGGGACATCCTGTCAGCTCATGTATTATTTATGTGGTTAAGGAGCTGGCTGACATGCATTAGTAATCAGCATTTTCTGTACATACCTCTTCTGTCTCCAATTAAATTTCCTAAGCTACCAGTTTGCTTTGATTGAGAACAATCAGCCTCCTGTGTCCTGCTAGCTGGAAATTTCCTTTTTATATTATGTAAGTCGGTTGGACTCTAGTATGGACCAATCAGCCTTATGGCCTTTTCTAGATGACAATAGGGAAATTATATTACCGTGAATCAGCTGGACTCAACATAGCAGCTACGTTTCCCTGATTTTCGTATGTGCTGATTATACTGTAAAACTGAGATCTAAGCATCTAGATAATTTCGATGACCTAGAATAATATGACTAGAAGAATCCTTTCTATATTAATGTGGGAGTTTATCATTTTAATGTGCTGGATTGAAAGAAGCCTCTAATTACCAATAAGGAGTATAATACAATCTAGAAAATATCAAAGATGATAGGGATTATTGTTCCTTTTGCCTTTTTTTTTGGTATGCATACTGTCAGTAATTTATTTCATGTTTTTCTAAAAACTTCATAAAGTTTGATATTTTTTCCTCCCGTACCCTTCTTGTCATTGTTTATCTGAAAGTAATGTTTTCTTTCTCTTCTCTCCAGCCTAACACATTTGCACATTTATTCTATACACCACTTTCATATGCTATCTTCGGTTCTTCACTGCAATGTGTGGAACTACTTATTAAGGTGCAGTGACTTGTCCCTAAAGATCTCCTACCGTAGAAAGTTTTTGCGAGGGAAGCTTGCATTTTTTTTAAACACTATCTTCAGCATTCTATATTATACATTCCATGTTTCAGGCTGGTGCTGATGTCAATGCTGGTAGGCCTGTAACAACACCATTAATATTAGCTGCATCTAATGGCTTCACTTGTGGCATCAAGTGTTTGCTGGAAGCCGGCGCTGATGCAAATATTTGTGATGAAGTGAGTTTTTGCACTGCTACTTAAGTTGTTAGTGGTCACTCTTGTTGACCTTGTGAGCTTGCTACATATCTGTATATGTGAGCTTGCCCCTTAGTTGTCATTGCTACTCAAATGAGTTTGATGTAGCTGCTAAGATCTGTATATTCTTAGAATGTTATAAGAGATTGGCTAATAAGTAGTAATACAGTTAAATTTAGGCCATTTGACTAATGCCTTAAATGATGCCACATGTATTTGTGATTAATTGGGTGTCAATGTGTTATAAAGCATTGCTTTACTAGCCTGTTTTATGTCTAGTTTTCATTTTTTTAATGAATTTCGGTCCATGAAAAGGGCCGAAAGCTGTTCATTCAAAGGAAAGAAAATGAGTGCCCTGCTAGGGACTAGTATGGATGTTTTACTCCGAAAGTGAGCTGTATGTTTAACTGAGAGTTTTGGATTGTTATGATTGAACTAGAAAATAGGATAGAAGATGGGAAATTGTTCTTTTCTGGTTCGGCTATTAAAAAGTGAGAAATGCTGTACTTACAAACTAAGGTATTGTGAAACTCTGTTGTAATTAATGAAGTTCTTTCATAACTGGGTGAACTTTAGGGTAAAATGCCCCTCAATTACACAAAATGTTTTATCTAATACTGGACTCAGCATGATCTCTGCTTACCACAAAAGAGAGCAAAATGATTGAAATAGGCTGGTTTAAGCATTCATGCACTTGTTCACGCTTTAGACATGTCCAGGATATAAGCGGAATCTGGCTACTCATACACTTATCTAGACATCCATATTCTTATGTACATTGGTACAGTAATATATGCCCTGCACAATCACCTACAGTTCGTCATATTTTGTATCTCATAGTTATATGGGTATAAATGCCTTCGCCACATTCTTCTGTTTTTTGCATAATGGAAAACCTAATATTTTCATTGCATAGCTCTCCCTTATTTATTTGTAAGATTTACCCTTCATATTATTGTGAACAGTTTGGAAGAACAGCAGCAGAAATTGCTGCAACCCAAGGACGGACAGACTGCGTTGAGATTCTTTCCCCTCTCACATCCCATGTAGCTAGATGTGCAGTCGCTGATGTAATAATTCAACATACAAACTATGTGAATTCAAGAGTAAATTTGCATTTTATATTCTGTTTGACTTTCAATTCTTCATTGATTTAGGTTCCTCTCCTCGATGTAAATGATGAATGTGCTTTGAAAGAGCAAGGGGATGCTGCATTCGAGGAAAATGATAGATTTGCTTTGAAAACGCAAGGGGATGCTGCATTTGAGGAAAATGATTATGCTGATGCGTTGGCTCTCTATACCAAGGTATACACTTTCAGCATATATACTTCTTCATTAGTTCTGATGTGCATTTTACTGCTGATGAACCTCTCTCTGGCCTAAAAGGCTAAACTGCTCCGAACTATGAAACAGTTGCATTATAAATTGTTGCTAGGTTACCTCCATGTACAAACTGTTTGTCTCCATGTACAAAGTGCAGGTAATGGAGATTGACCCTGATGATTCAACCTTGTATGCAAAGAGGAGCCTTTGCTGGCTTCATATGGGCGAAGAAGACAAGGCTTTGGATGATGCTTATACCTACAGAACTATGAAGATGGATCTATCGAATTGCTGCTGTGAGCAAGCAGCAGCTCTGATACTGGTGAAGGTGAGCTGAGGCAGAGAGAGTTTCATTAGCATTTTGTTTTCCAAACTCTGTCGTATTCCCCTGCCGTGTACTGACGTTTGCTTGTTTAGGAGTATGCCCGAGCATGCAGAGCACTCGTATCGGCACTGAGATTGGACCTGAGAAACGACGATCTGGATTGAAATTAGACATCAGAGGTGAGTCAAGCGATGATGCAGCCGGTGAAGAACTTGGTACCCTTTTCTCTTTGGTTTAGTTCCTTGCGTCCAATTGTTTGCTTGCCTCATGCCAGGCTGTTGTTAGAGCATGTTGGTTAATGTTAACATGTCTTCCGAGTAGTGTCCCTTACACGGCTCAGCGCGATTTTAACTATACAGTGTTACTGTTAACTTTGTAGGTAAAACTTGCAGGCTGCATCTGCTGAGATTTATGGTGGCGTTGCTGTCTTATTCCGGGACCTGCATTTTCGTTGGAGCTTGCCCGTGTTTCGCGAAGGAAGAAACCAGAATGGCCTGAGATGTAGTAGCACGTACTCCCTCCGTTTATAAATATAAGATGTTTTAGGTTTGTGAAGCTAGTGTATCTAGATAAGTTTTAGTGTATATATTTCAGTGAACCTACACACTAAAAGATGTCTAGATACACTTGCTTCACAAAATTAAAACATCTTATATTTATAAACGGAGGGAGTACTATCTAACATAGATAAGTAGCTGGAGATGTATCTATGGCCTAACGTAGATAAGTAGGTGGAGATGTACTGCTAGATTATGACTTTTGTCTGGTTGATGCTCCACGCAGTTTTGTTTATGAAGAAGTTACATGGAAAAGAAAATCTTATTGGACCCCTTTTCTTGAAGTTAGTTCCACATGACAGGCCGCACCAATCTGGGAGCCTTTCATAGCTATATGAGAGTATCTCCAACAATATTCTCTGCTGGCTGGTATTTTCGCTGAAATGGAGTTAGGGCTATCCCAGCTTGGAAATGGTGATACCCGAGGGTGGTCGGAGCCCTCCTTTTTCTTCTTCAGGTTTCACGGGTTGTAAGAATCTCTTGCGATTTCTTTCTCGTAAGTTCTGGAATCCAGATCAAGGAGCTACTTGGCACAGTTCAACAATAACTCGAAGACTACTTTGCGGGCTACTTTGCCCATAAATGTCCCTCAGCCTTCATGCCTGGTCTGTAACCCGAGTGCGTCAATTTGGCTCATTTTGAACATTTCAAAAATGCATTTTAAGTTTCAAAAAATTCTGAAAAAATGTACATATAGATAATGAGATATACTTTATCAATGCAAAGTACCAATTCAAAATAAGTTGTATTCTACTCTCCAAAAAAAAGACAAAATTATAGATCTCGGTTTGTGAATAGTACACCTTAAAACTTGTCAGCTTTTGTCTTCTTATGTAGCCCATATACAATGTATTTAAGATTGAGATTTTGCATAATTGTAGTATGCATCGTTACCTACATGAACATACTTTTTAATTTTTTTTGAAACTTTAAAATGTCATTTTTTTAATTTTAAAATAAAGGACTCTAGTGAGCAGCTATGTACCGTCCTTCCCTACAATACCACACATCCATCCTATACGTAACTTCGGGTATTAGGGCATCTTCAACGGCCCGACGCAAACTGACCATAGACGCCCAAATCGGTCCGATTTTAACCGGGCTAGAGATAAAAATGCTCCCAGCGGCCCGACGCATTTGGACCGTGCTGTCTGCGGAGACGCATACGCAGTCCAAATTGGGAGCTAACAAGGAAGAAATCACTTCTACTTTGATGGCCATTTTGAAGACTGCCTTGTCTTCTGTCAAAAGCGCACTTCTTATGCAACTGATTTTGTTTGTACCTAATGTTTTCCCTTCCGAGTTCTGATGCTCTAAATAAAGAATCTACTTCATTCAGCGATCGAATATTTGTGGCCCACTTAGGATTACACCTGGGCTGTGGAGGTAGTGTCTAAGCTCAAGCTTCAAATCTGAATTTGCCGCTTGAAGGGGTTCATCTGTAGATTTTTATGTGCTATTGCACTTGAATGCTAGTTTAAATCTGTAATGTTCACTTGGTTGTCGTTATCTATTTAGTCCTGTAATTTAAGCTGCTGACACAAGCAGCTACTATTTAATGTATCGTATTACTTGCTTTAGTTATAAAGGCTTCATGCCTTTTGTCTCAGATTTATTTCTTGGCAATTCATGAAAGAATTTTTGCAACCTCGATTCCGCTAGTTTCAGCGAATAATTCATCTTTGGTTTATATACACACGGTTGCAGTTTGTTGCCTTACATTTATCTTCTCATTCTTTGGTTTGTATACTCACAGTTGCAGTTTGTTGCCTTACATTTATCCTTTCATTCTTTGGTTTATATACTCACAGTTGCAATTGTTTGTTGTATACTTTGAGGCTTTCTCCTTTAGTTTTTTATAAGGCACATATGCCTGCTTATTTTGTTAGTTGCGCAACTAGACCAAGCTCATATTTCGCTGCTTGATTGATCAAAACTTGTCTTAGGAATGGCGCATAGTTGTGCTTGGATGCAGCAAAGCTCAGTTTTCTATTTGTATGCATGATTCTTTCTTCTCAGTATTTGTTGTGATCACCAAGTGTAATTAATTAAAAGATTGTGGTGTGATATTGCAGTTCCCATGGATATCGCAACTTATAGGTTCAGCAGCGCATCATCTACTTTTACTACTATTCCCACTCTTTATTTTCTACGAAATAAGTGTATTGGAGGTTTGTTTCTAGTACTGAAACTTCCTTCGGCATGTAACAATGGCTCTATCTAGTGCAGGGGTATACCCTCGCTTGGCACTTTCCCATAGTGACCATGCATAAGCAACTACTCCGCATATGTACAACGTTGATAATTAATATTGGCAGCTACTAGTTTTTGCCATTGTGGTCCTCAAGAAATGTTTGGTCGGTTACACAGTTTTTGTCTGTTAATAATCCTATTCTGTTTAGTAATTTGATCGTCATGGTTATACGAACCTGCATATGTACAACGTTGTATTTGCAGTGATCTGAGTCATGTAAGTACCTATTTTAAAGAACACATATCACTTTTAAAGTCATGCGGACTTCAATTGTACATGCTAAACCTCATGCCTGTTCCTTTTCAGAAACTTAGTTTTTTTTAGTTCACTCTGCATCGAATCATATTTTTTTTGTCCTCATTCCTGTCTATAATTAATGCAGCAGTATTACATATATATGCTCTAAAAAAAATGGTTGTATTTAATTACCATATACTGACACGAGCACATCTCGTGATTTCCTTCTGATATTATCGGCAATAGCTGATTAATGTTTCCTTCTGGTATTATCGGCAATAGCTGATTAATGTTTACACGGTAGCCGGTAGGGTTGACCGGTTGAGACACTGGGTACCACAAACTGAGTGGTGTAAGAGCATCTTGGTCCCTCAAAACGTTCCCCAGACAACGCCGGATCGAGCATTTGGAGGACGTCGCGTGGTACTGCTTTTGAGGCGTGTCTGTTTCCAGCCTGCGCCCCCCTAACGAGACCCCCCAAATATTAAATAATATGAAATTATAAGTTTTCATTCAAATTTGATTTATTTTATAATTTTTGAATAAAAACGGCTAGTTGATCTACCCTAGCCTACTCACTGTCCTTCAGGGCGTTCAACGGCCTCGCCCCGCCGTCGCCTCCCTCCCTCTTCTACTTCTCCGCCGCCACCGCCGTGCGCCGCCACTCTCTCTCTCTCTCTCCGGATTCCCACGAAAAGAGCTCGGTGTTCCGCCGCGTCCTTGAGGAGACGTTGCCGCTCCTCCGTGAACAAGCAGCGTCCCGCCTCCTCTGTCGGCGCCCGTTGGACGGAGACATCGAGCGCGTGGCGAAGCTGCTCCTCGACGGCTTCCTTGTGGGCACGGGCGTCGGCCTTGGCCTTCTTCAGTGACTCGTAGGACGCGAGGATGGCCCTCTGCTCCGTCGTCTTCTCCAGGTTAGGCCCATCGTCATTGAAGTCAAGGTCGTCGTCGTCCTCCTCCGCCTCGTCCTCCTTCACTGCCTCCCGTTCCTCTTGAGCTCTAAACTCCGCGTTCAGATCCGCGAGCTCCGGGTGCCCCTCATCGTCATCCTCCTTGAAGTAGAGGTCGTCGTCCTCCTCGGGGATGTCGGCCGGGGGAGGTGGAGGAGGAGATGGAGACGGTGGTGGAGGTGCCTGGTATCGGCCGAGCATCGTGTAGGTGCTTACGACGCGACGAGGCATGTTGATGTGGAAGCGGAGGGAAGATTTCCGGCGGGTGTGGTGGCCATAACGCGCGGAGGCGGCCTTTTATAGCCGGTAGCAGCGTGACAAGAAGAGTGGAGAAAGCGCGGGAAGCGGTGGAGAAGGCGCGGGAAGATGTGGAGAAGGTGCGGGAAGATGCACGGGAAGGCTTCCGGCAGCGACGCTTGGAGGAGGTGTAGCGCCGACGGGACGTCTCGCCTGGACCTCCTTGGGAATTGTCGTCGCCACTAAGGCAAAGCTGCAGCACTTCGGTTCGTGCGGCTGACGAGGCAGGCCCGCCACTCGCGAAGCTTCTCCGCGAGCGTCTGGCGCCCCCGCAGCGTCCCCTGTGTAGTGGGGATGGGCTCGGGACGTCGGACAACGTAATAGGCCGCGCCGGATCGAAAGGGGCTTTGGAGTGTGTGGCTGGGGGCTCCAAATCCCTTTGAAAAACGCTTTGAGGGACACAATTGAAGATGCTCTAACGGCCTTTAAATAGAGTGTCCGTTTACTAGCAGGTGAGAAGGAACCTGGTCATGATACTGTTTGCCATGGCCCTGTTGGGGGAAGAATCCAGTGATCCCACATTTTAAATGCTCCTATTATACTATTTTAAAATTTAAATTTCCAAGTGCTTAAATATTTCAGAAAATATATTTTTTTGAACAGTGGGCAAAAGCTTTGACCAATTCAATTAATTAAGAAGGAGTTTACAAGAAAATAAAAAGGGCAATATTACAAGTTCTACTCTCCCGACATCAAATCACCCAAACCTCTCGCCCCGGCGACGACCCAAAGTCTAGCCTCATGTTTGATCTTATCTAGGATTACGAAGGATGGAGAAAGCTTATTACGAAAAACTCTAGCGTTCCTTTCTTTCCAAATCTCCCAAATGGTTAGCAAGGTGAGTGAAGCCAAACCCTTCCGGTGCGGGCTTGATACCTCCGCCATAGAAGACCACCAATCTTTAATGTCGATGCCCGCCCATTGCCTTGGGAAAAAACCTTGGATACCAATCCACTCATTAAAAAGCTCCCAAATCCTAACGGTGTAGCGACAATGGACAAATAAGTGGTTGTTGCTTTCCTTGGTTTGTTTGAAAAGCGGGCATAGGCCGCAATTCTCCCGACCACGCCTCCACAATCTATCCGTCGTCCAAAACCTATTTTGCAATGCCAACCATGCATGGTTCTTCACCTTTGGCGGAGTCCACGCTTTCCAAACAATCTTGTTAATGGGGGACTCAATGAGGCCAAGGAATTGCAACTTGTATGCGGAAGCCGCGGAGTATTGTCCATTGCCCGTTAGCTTCCACCTAATGTCATCCTCCACCTCCTCAACTAGATGCACGTTTTGTATGAGGGACCATAGTTGCACGAATTGCGTGAGATGCTCAATAGATATGGTAGCCTCGGCACAAAGTTTCTTGATCCATTCGTCTTCATGAAGAGCTTGAGCCACCTTCCAATTCTTTCTCTTGCATATCTCATAAATTTTTGGGGCAATGTCCTTTGGCATTGCCCCATGAAGCCAAGGTGCATGCCAAAAGGGGGTTTTGCGCCCATTTCCAAGGGTGATGATTGTGGCGGCATAGAAGATTTCCATGTCTTTGTCGTTGCATTGGTTGCCGGTTCCCACCCAAATCTTATTGTTGTCTTTCCACACAAGCCAAGGCCAACGTAGCCGAAGAGCCGTGGCAAATTTCTCCAAGTGAAGCACACCAAGGCCCCCATAAATTTTGGGGCGACAAACGGTTTCCCAATTAACCTTGCACTTGGCCCCGGTGGTAGAATCCTTGGCCGCCCAAACAAACACCCTCTCTAACTTATCGATGTATTGTAAGGTGCCCGGCGGGATGGTGAGGGGAGTCAAGTGGTAAATAGCTTGAGAGGCCAAGACCGACTTGACAAGGGACACCCTCCCGGCCATGTTGACAAGCTTTCCATTCCAAGTAGGGAGCCTTCCAGCGCATTTGTCTTCAAGATGTTGGAAATCTCTTCTCCGGAGGCTCCAAACCGAAAGTGGAAGGCCAAGGTATCGAAGTGGGAAGGTAGCCCGCATCGCCGGAATGCCCTCAAGGATGTTGTCAAGGTCAATCTCCCCACACCGAATTGGGACCACGGAGCTCTTCAAGAAGTTGGTACATAGGCCGGTTACTTCCCCAAAACTTTGAAGGATAGACGCAAGATTTTGGATATCATCTTTTATGGGAGCCACAAAAATATCCGCGTCGTCCGCATATAGGGAGGTGCGCAAAATCACACCTCGCCCCCGGAGCTTGTGAAGAAGACCAACCCGAGTGGCCTCTTCGAGGATTTGCGTGATAGGGTCAATGGCAAGAACGAAGAGGAGCGGTGATAACGGATCACCTTGCCTAAGGCCTCTTCCGTGCATAATAGGAGCACCGGCAATGCCATTGAGAAGCACCCGGGAGGTGGCCGTAGAGAACAAAGCGGTCACCCAATCCCAAAAACGAGCGGGGAAGCCTCTTCGTTGGAGAAGGTCCAAAATGTACTCCCATCTAACAGAATCAAAGGCCTTGCGAATGTCAAGCTTGAAAAGGAGGGCCGGTGTTTTTGCTTTGTTGAATTTGGAGGCAAGGTTCTTCACATAAAGAAAATTGTCGTGAATGCTTCTTTTCTTGATGAAAGCACTTTGCGCATTGGAGATGAGCTCGTTCATATGCGGTGCAAGACGAAGGGCAAGCATCTTGGCGATAGCATGGATGAGGCTAATGGGCCTAAAGTCCGCGATCTCCTCCGCCACCTCCTTCTTAGGCAATAGGGCAATGTTGGCGGAGTTTAGCCAATGAAAATCTTGGACGTGAAGTTCTCCAAAACGGTCAATGACCTTTATGACATCGTTTTTGATAATTACCCAACACTTCTTGAAGAAGGCTCCCAAAAACCCATCGGGGCCGGGGGCTTTGTCGCTAGGCATTTGATTGATGGCTCTCCAAACCTCCTCCTCGGTGAAGGGGTCCCCATAGAAGCCAAGTTAGGCTCCTCAAAGATGAGCGCATCCCAATTAAAGTCAAGAGTGCGAGGCTCCCCCCCTTCCCATAGCCGAGTTGAAGTGATTGTGGATGACATTCTCCTTTGCATCATGCTCGGTTACCCAACCGTTATTGTGCTTTATGCGTTGGATATGGTTTTTCCTCCTCCTAGCATTGACTCTCAAATGGAAAAATTTAGTGTTGGCATCACCCTCCTTGACATTTGCAATTCGGGCACTTTACTTCTTTCTCGCCCGCTCCATGACGGCAAGCGCAATGACTTTCCTCTTAAGCTTGGCCCAAAAGTCCCTTTCATTTGCACTTAGCGGTCTATTCTCTTGGGCTATGTCAAGATGCAAGATGACAAGCAAGGCCGCATGCACGATAACCTTCGAGTTGGAGAAGAGACGGCGGCTCCAACCGGAGAGGGCTTTGGCCGTACGGCTCAACTTGTGGAATAGAATATGGCAAGGCTCAACATGTGTGGACGGTTCATTCCAAGCATGGCCGACAACATCCTCAAACCCGGGGATTTTCAACCAAAAGTTCTCAAACTTGAAAGAGCGCCGTTTTCTTGGTCCCCTATCATCGGCAAGCAAAAGGGGACAATGGTCCGAAAGGGACGAAGATAAGGCATTTAGCTCGTGTGAATCAAAGCACATGTCCCACTCGATGTTGCAATAGAAAGCATCGAGCTTGCAAAGAGTAGGGTTCTCTCTCTCTCATTACTCCACTTGGAGCGACGATTCACAAAATATATATGAATGTATATAAGATGTGTTTACCATTCCTAATTTTCTTAGAACCAAATTCAAAATGCACATGGAGAAACAAAAAAGTCAAATTCATACATGAATAGTGTCATTTGTACTTGTGTCTTTTTTGACAATATTCTTGTTAGATTTCTCTTTTTTGTTTCTCTGTTTCTATTTTAAATTTGGTTCCCAAAATTTGAGGTATTGTGAACACGCATCTTGTGAACACTAACATATTTTTTGTGAAATTTTCGGACACTTACAAATTTAAATTTTATAAACTAGTATCATGGTAGCATTTCAAGTATAGGATCACTGGATATTTTCCCGGCCCCGTTGTTGGCTTGAGCCATTTCTGGTACTTATCTTGTTAGCTATGGCCAGCTGCGTGTAGCCCCTGTACATCACCGGGAGGTTGTATCATGCGACAGAGAGGAAGTTGAAATGAAACACGATGTTTTCTTATGAGTATCTGACCTGATTCATGGGCTCAGAGAACGCTCACAATTGATGGCATGGCATGGCTTGGAGCTGCCTGCGGTCTGCGGATGGAAGTGACATCTCATTGCGAAACTGCGGGTGTTTCCTTACAAGTTTCTGGCCTGATACAATAGTATCATCCACAGACTAAGTCTTGACCTGCTGCACATTAGAAGCCAACCCCTTCACAGTAAGAAGATTCAAGGCCATGTTAAACTTGCTCTCCACAACACAGGTGCCCAGCACATTTCTCCCTTTGTAAGTTCCATCTATATATGCTGAAAAATATGTAATGCAGTTGATAGTGGAATAGTATCTGTCGAGCTGTGTTTCACTAAAGCCTGTGCTAATGAATTAACTGAACCGGAAGCGAATGGCCACTAGACTGTTAGTATGGTTCTCACTCCGATCATTTGGATTTATGTTCCTTTTACTCACACTAGGCGTAGAAGAATTATGCAGCAACTCCAGGTTAACTATTTGATGGGCTTCAGACAAAAGGGTTAGAAATCATCCGATTGTCTGAAGGTTCAGAGACACGAGGTGTAAGGATGAAATGTGTTGAGATTGGGAAACACAACCAATATGAAAGGTTTGGAGTGGAGCTGCCTGAACCTGAAACTGTGACCTGAACTGAAACGCAACATTAAAAGGACACTCTCTTTGCATGTCCGACCTGATGCACATATCATTCAGGTTAACCTGTTACTGTTTCTTTTACAGAAATATATGCACATAGGAGATGCATAATTCTCGTGGCATGCGTTGATCTCAGACAACTTTGTTGGTGCATACAACTTGCAGGGCAAATGTCCTGGGAATATGAGCACAATCCACAGTGCGTTCCAGATTAAGATATTCTGGGATGTTGAGCGGCCTCCATTTCCGGTAGACTTGTAGGCAACACGGGCAATTCTCACCAAAATCCTGTCACTAGATTTGTACACAGGCGAGGATGGAATGTCGTGAGGTTCAGGAAACACATCAAAGGTAGCCAGGTAGCCTTGGACCCGAAACAGTTTGTTTAAACTGAAATCCAGCATTCCTTACGAGCGTCTGATCTTTTTTTCCGATAAGGGCGCTTTGTTACTTAAAAAAGTTTAAACATTATACCCAGCTCTGTATGGCGATGGTAGGACCATGCTGCCATGTTGGATAAAATTATCCCTTGCTGTCATGGCCACAGTTATCACGACAAGAAAACTAAAGCTTCTAACTTACCAGAACAGTCTTGCAGTCTCTTACCATTTTGATACATGGTCTAATGGTCTATCACCATTACGATACTTCTTCAGATATCCACGATGACCTCCACACTCTAGCTTAACATCTACTACCTCCGTTCCTACCTCCGTTCCTATTTCATCGACGTACATACTAGACATCCACGATGATCTCCACACTCTAGCTTAACATCCACTACCTCCATTCCTATTTAATCTAAATACATACTCGCTCGTGTCGCCACCACTCACGTCAATTAAATTGAAACAGAGGGAGTATGTCATAATCTGATCTCACGCCCACTCTTAATTCGGTACATGCAGTTGTCCAGAAACACACAGAATATGACAACACAAACTTCACCCACTCAAACAAGGACTTCATTCAGCATCAGTTGTAACAAAGATAACAGATCATTTCAAATCCACACTCTTTCAGACCGTTGTTGCTTGTTCTTTCCGATACAAGTCAAGTAGGACATATATTACACACAAAAGAAATCATCACTATCAGTCAAATAGCACAACCAATAAGAACCAACAAATGTACATATATGATGAAGTTGCTGCTCTTCTCCATCAGTATTCCGAGAAAAAATATTAAGAAACGACTGACGAATTAGAGGGCCTGCGATGAGAAAAAAACAAGGGCAGTATGCCAGTCATCTCGAGAGTGCTTCTAGATATATTTGATGGCACCTCATTAATGTGCTGACATCGATCCATCATATGTTCCACCTCTTATCTGCGGACAAGAAGAAATATATTATGGGCGGTACTACAGTTTTACGGTTTCGATAGAAGGTAATGCAATTGTAGCTGGGACATGGTGGTCTATACTGAGCAAGCATAGGACACACTTAAGAAAGCATAGCTAAACATGAGAGTCTTAGGCAATTTCCGGCATTGCACCACTCAAGGGTCTCAACTATTGTGAGATGCAGGTTCCTGACAATCACTCGATTATGCATTCCAGTGCTTCATGTAAGTAGCATGATTCAGCAAGTTAATGGACGACCCAGATTAAAGTCAAGTTTAAGGACCTAACTGGCACAACCAGAGCCATAAAAAGTTTTCATGGAATTTACTCTTAATCTTATAAGCAGTATCTAAACTGAAATATTCAACATTATACTAGGTAATTACTGCACGTCAGTGAACATGAGAAAAAAACATAAGGTCATTACGAAATGTCCTCACAGCTAAAATTCCAAACAGAAATGGATACCAGGATAGCATAAGTCGCAAGATTATAGCACTTACCAGATAGATTGTGAGGAACAGCAACATTGCTTTTCACCTTTTCCTGAGCTTGGGATGATGATCGTTGCATGCGAGGAGATGTGTCCTGTTTACCGTTTGTTATGGGCAAAGAATGCCTTTTCCTTGGGTTGCTGTCTTGTACATCTGGGCTCATCTTTGGGGATAAAGCAGCCGCCTTTGCTCTTGCAGATTCTGTAAACTGCATATAACTTGGCAGTGGAGTGCTGTTGCTCATGCGAGGTTCTTGGTCAACATTGTCAGACTTAGCAACCTTGACTGAGCTCTCTCTCTTTGCATGTTTATAATCCTTTGACAGATTATCTGTGCTGCTTCGTCCTACTGAATTGCTTGGACTGGTCAGTGACCTTCTGCTTACACGAGACTTCGGTTTTTTGCTCTTGCTCTTGTTGGTATTAACAGAGACCTCACTTGATGGTGTGCCATGAGATTCCGCAAAGGTGGTTCGGCTCAGGGGAGTACCTTCAGGTGACCTAGCATATGATTCTATAGATTGCTCAATTTGATCATGCAAATCTGGCTTTCCTGGTCCAGCATGCGCTTGCTCAAGGACAGGATCCGAGGCAATGGCAGGCTTAGCAACATCGCCATTTAATTCTTCCTCTTTCTCTGGCTGGATTACTCCTTCGGAAGTGTTCTTGATTTCAGAATGTAAAACATGGGCATCTTTGTCAGCATTCTCGGTGGTGTAAGTCTTACCTCCAAGAGCTCCAATCTCCATTACAATCTCACCACCATCAGCTTCTGATCTATCTGGTGAGTCAAGCGTTGAGGAAATTGAAATCTCGGTCCCACATTCTGAAGCGGCAGGTATGATTTTAGCATCACGGCCAACTGTGCTTTCTGGTATGCCTGCATCACTTATTTGCTTGGGTGAGGTACCATCCTGTGAAAGGGGATTATGCACCTTCAATTTGTTTGACCCATCCAGATAAGATGAACTGTTGGACCTACTGACTGTTGAAGTCAGCTCTTCAAATTTCATCTGTGCAGCAGCAAAAGCTGGATTGCAGGCCTTCCTTGCTGCACTTCTACCTTCCATCTCCAGCGACTGCTCAAGATTATATGGATCCATAATATCCTCACCAGAAGATTCAGATTTTTCAGGAAGAGGGCTAGTTTCCCTTGATGCATCAGGTTGAGAAGATTGTTGACCAGAGAACTCCAAAGATTGCTCAACAATATTCTCTGTCTTTGAATCAGCCAATTGTTCAGCATCGTCATTGATCTTTTCGATCAACTCCGGTGCAGGATCATCGTTAGTTTCCAACCCAGACGCCTCCTCTGGGACACATTCAGGAGCCTCCAATCCAGAAGAATCAGATGGCCTTAGTGTCTCTTCCACAAAGGCACTGGCATCAGATGACCTTAGTGTGTCTTCCACATCATCAGGCACTAACTTGGGGAAAGAGATGTCTGAGTCCAAAGGAACAACCTTTTCTTCATGTTGAGCATCTTCTTCCGTCTTTTCAACCCCCAACCCACTATTTTCGGTATTCTCTAGCAAGTGGCCTTCAGTGATTGGCAGAATCAGAGTTGTCCACCTCTCCATCCATTGCCAGGTAGCATCAGTTTCAGAAGGATCACATCTTATGTTCATGGATTTTGATGTTGACATGCTGTCCATGAGCTGGCAGAGGATAACACAGTGTGAACATGAGGATATCCAAACTATAGATATCAAGATGGCAATCTTAGTGGGTAAGAATTATTTCGTCTCACCTTGAGAGCAAATCCATTCTGGAGCAATTTCTCACTTGAAGAACGGACAAAGGTGTCCTAAAAAAAGAAAGGTCACAGTATTAATAAGCAAAACATGGTTGAGAAATGTCTATACAAGGGTGATACTCAGCATTGTAACATGTAAGATAAAGGACCATCTTGCATGTTTGGGAAAGAGAAGAGAATCAACACGAAAAGTAATGACTATGCAAAGCATGGAATTTTGCAGGAGAACAGCAGATGAAAATAACACAACTTGGATGGAAGTTTAAATTATTTCATGACACCAGCGACAAGCAGATGTCATCCTGGTTGCTAGCTAAAGGAACTTCAAAAAATTGCACATAAAATCTGAAAGATTGAATTTTCTAATTCTCATTAAACTGGTATGCAGGAAATGAGTTTCTCAGTATTTATTTATGAAGTCGTGTCGATACATTAGGTGGTCTGATGGAAACATGTAAAATGAATTCAATTGAGTAATGTTGACGCCATGATGTTTGTTCCGCAAGCAAGCAATGCAAGTGATAATATGCCATAAACTGAAAATACATTAACAAGAATCCTTCACTCACCTGCTGTGCTTGATGAGCACGGACAAGCCCTTGCGTTTTAACAATAGCAAGCAAGCATTGTAATGATTCTGCAGCCTGCCTCCTCACTAGATGCCCACGTATCACAGCTTGCAGTTTCACAAGATCCTTATGATTCGATAGTTCTTGCCTTGCCTGCAATCATGTAAACTCTTAGTATTGTACTAACATTAAACGAGCATAGTGATTATAATGATAGGTGCCTAAATATTGTAACATACGTTGTATGTTCTGATGCCGGACTGAATGACAACAGCGGCAGACTCGACATGATCTTCCTCAGGGTATAGACTGCTTCTGCCAATAAGTGAGGCGGTTTCATCATGCTTCAGCTCAGTTGATGAAACAGAGATACTTTCATCTGTTTTTTCATCAAGTTCCTCAACAGACTTTTCGGTTGGCTCTTTAAATGGTTTTTCAGATATCCTTTCAGCTGGCTCTTCGCTTGGTGGCTCAGTTATCTTCTCATCTGGCAGTTCAATTGACCTTTCAATTATCTGGTCCGCTGGCTCTTCAGTTGCCTTCTCTGTCGGCTTTTCATTGGGCTTCTCTTCGTCCAGAGGCTTCTCATCTGGCTTCTCTTGATGCAGAATCTTCTCATCTGGCTTCTCCGCATCTGGCTTCTCCAGATGTAGGGGCTTCTCAGAGGCGTAAGAGTATGTTGAAGAGTACACATTGTTGGTTGGAGCAATTTCAGCTTTTGCTTTGCTCGAACTTAGAGTTTCAGGTTCTGATATATCAGAGTTCTTCAAAACTCGGTGCCTTGTAGACCTCCTCCGAAAGCTCCATCTGCTTTTATCTGATATAGCCTTGCTCTGGAAAAACCAACATTTGAGTCAGCCATTAACTAGAGAGAACTACAAAGTAACAAGCGACAGTAGCAAACTGAGTGTATCTGCAAGGCAGGAAATATAGTTCTCATCTAGCGAAGTAAGTTCTCAGATACTGGGAGATAAAAGGACACAAAACGCAAAGCAAAAATACAAAGTATCACTGTTCTTCAGTCACTATCAAAAATTAGAACCAAACCAGCACATTAATAGCTTTCTATTATACATGTTTCCTTTGTTTAATCAATTTTCTGTTTCTCTGCAAAATTCTTATCTAATAAAGTTAGGTAGTGGTACCATCCATCCATCAATTTGTTCCTGTACTAAGAATCTCAGGCAACATATCTTCACTCAATTATCACCACAGCTGGTTTATCCAAGCTAAACTAAATATGTGCAGTTTTGTCAATAATAAAAAAGCTAATTACGCATGATTCAAGTACTACAGCTCCTCTAGGCTGTCATGTCAAGATCCCATTTCGACCACATGTTGGCGCGGAATCTCCAAAATAAGCGAATTTCCTAGTACACCACGTGGGTTTGATTCAAGATCCTTCCTTTCAGCTGATCGGCCGAACAGGACTCGCCACTCGTGATTCTCACAGTAGGGGGGAAAGCAGCCTAAAGTTGCAGCAAAAAAAATGTCAAATCAGGTGTGGGACAAGGCGAGCAAAATCCAATCCCGGGGATGAGGAGAAGGACAGATGCAAGAGGCCAAGAGAGGTGATGACCAAGTGCACCTGCATATCGTGGGCTAAGCGCGCGGAGCAGAAAAGCGGCGCGCCATCAGATCAGATCCCATCCTGCATGGGATCGCGAGGACACGGACAGCAACCCTCGTAAACCCTATCGTCGCCCAGCATAGCATGGCCAGCTAGAGCCACCCCGCAGAAAATGGAAAGAAAAGGAGGTTAAAAGAGGAAATTCGTAAATTCATCTCTGTGGAAATTAACTGAGAGGTCGTGCTTGCGAGAAGGAAAATTATAGCAGCTCCGCTCCAGCTCCAGCTCCCAGCGCGACGCCCAATTTGAAATCAGAATTTAAAACCTACGAGCTGAGCTTAGTGGTGGGATCACTGTCGAATCCCCCGAATTGGCGGCCGTCTAAGAGTCCTGGCTACGAACCAGGCTTAGATCTAGCCAGCCCCGCCCCGCGCGCTGCAGAGAGATCTGCCGAAAGCGAAACGCACCAACTCGAACCAACCAGCAACAAAAAAAAAGCAAGCAGCTTTGACGAACACACGGACTGAGCTGCAGAAGAGACGCCGCATTGGGCGGCGCGGCGGGTAGGGGCACCCACCTCGTCGGCGTGGGCGTCGGTCTCGGGGTCGGAGCCGCCGGAGGGGTCGGATCCGGCGCCGGCGCAGACGAGGATCTTGAGGCAGCCGTTCTTGGACTTGGTCATCTCTGCCGGACCGGCCTGCCGCCTGCCGCCGCCGCCTCGGCCGCTGTTCCGCGGAGAGTCAGTGCAGTGGTGGCTGGAGACTGTGGGGAACTTGATAGGGAGGGCGGCTCTGCTTCTGCAGCTGCGGGGGCGTTTCTGTGCGCTGTTTGCTTGCGGCAGTAGGCTGGCTCGCCTGATTTTATATTTCCGAGCGTTCGGCTTCGGGCCCTCCCACCTTTCTCTTTCACGCTTCTATCTTTAAGCGAAGTCAGAATTAGTGTGTGCAGCACTTTTCTTAACAATAAATAAATAATAACCACAGTACACAAACTTATCTTAAATGTACATTTTCGTTCATAAATAGGATGGAAATGGGTAGGATATGAGCAGAGTAGATCAATATCATATCCATATGCATATAGTTGATGGGTATAAAATTCGACACATGCCAGTACTCACGGGTATAAAGTTTACCCGTACTTATACCCGTTGGATACCTAGCAAATACATACTATTCACTATTTTACATTCACCGATAGCACAGTGGACAAAAATCGCTTATCCCAACCCAACAACAGGTATATAAGTAAATAAAAATTATTAAGATTTAGAAATCATCATCTGATACTTGTAACATAAGTCAACAAGAGTTGACAAGTCACATGACAAATTAACATAGATCCACATATCAGTGTAAACAGGTAGGGTATAGATATACCTACGAATACAAGGTTATACACGTGTTATACCCATAACTTAATAGGCACGATATGAGTATTACCAATAGGTATTAAAGTATGCCCATAGCATTCCCATACGAATACAGTATCTGTGGGAAAAATTGTCATGCTTATTCATGAACTTGCAAGTTGTGTTATTATGGTACATAAACTTGATATTCGGATGTAAGATTGGTCCATTGGCCATTTTGTTATTGACGTGTATATTAGTGTACGCCACTTGCAGTGGCGGAGACAGCAGGGGACCAGCGGGGGCCCTGCCCCCCCCCCCTCTAAGATTTTCTATTTCTGCCTAGGTCCCTGATTCTCTGTGCCAAACTGCACCTTAAGTCTATGTATTTTTTAGGTTTGGCCCCCCAATGGTTATATTTTCTGATCTGCCCTGCCCCCCCCCCCCCCCCCCCCTCCCCTATTCACTAATCCTGCCTCCGCCCCTGGCCACTTGCCACGTAGATAAGTGGCATAAAAAGTGGTTATCTTGCGGATACCATTTTATGTATGAAAATGCACATTCAAGACAAGTTGATGTACTAGGGGCTTTATTAACTCATTTTGTTAATGGACGCGACAATTCTTTGATTTCAACATTTATTTTAAAAAAAATACAGCTTCAGTCAGGTAATATGTAATTTGCACCCAATTTTCAGAAAAGTTTGGTTGAGAGAAAAAGTGCAAGTTGCATTTTTCGTTATCTAACCCGACCGATTATATTATCACTCTGTTCCCGTACTATTCAGATGGTACCTTCATTTCAAAATTTAAGACTTTGTAAAAAAACGCTAATTTAACTTTGGAAAAGGTCTACATTTCAAAAGGAAGGTAATACTTGGTAATAGAAACGATATATATCATATATGGTCTAGTATCTCCATAGTGGCAAACCATCTCGAGGTAGTATGTCTCTTTTTTACACGAAATTTCGCGTGAAGCTCGCGGGGTCGGATATACACCGCGAGGCAAGTTGGGAGCTGTCCCGATCGTACGCCGTGCCCACTCTCGTACGTCCTGCAGATCTACGCACACGGCGCACTGCCGGCTGTGACCATCGCTCGACCGAACGCTGCTGGAAGAAAAAAATCTTGCGCTGGTCAAACAGTTTTTACTCGTTGGCGGTACTACTACGCCCTGGCGCCGTGCACTGTCGAGATTTCCTCTCCGCCCTGTCGTACGCGAGGAATGGCGACGGAGAAGGACAAACGCTAGTGGCAGAGATAAGGTATAGCTGCAGGTGGCCGGAGCCGGAAACGACGAGCTCTGGCAGTAGGATGCCAACGGAATATGGCAGATCGGGCGGCGCGAGAAAGTGCTCGCCGTTCCGGCTGGGACAACAACCCGTCTCGCGGCGTGCGTGCCCGGCCGGCCGGTGAGATTCTGAGATGTGAGTCGCGGCGGGGCCACCCGGTGGCCGGTGGCGCTTCACGTGAGTCGCCACTGATCGACCGCAGAGGAACCAACCGGCCGGCAGGGTAGAAAAAGCTCTCTACGCGAGGGGGAAAGCCTGCACCGGCCGGGCCTCGCCTCGCTGTTCACTGACCCTCTCACTACACTGGATGACTGTCACTGACTGCCATGGTCGGTCCACGACCACTCCGGATGGCTGCTTGTGTTCTTTTTTATCTCGGTCCCAGAATCTTGGGTCCAACTGACCCTAACCGCAGACGTGACGGTGAAGCCTCGCTTTGGAGGGCGTAATAATGTAATACAGTAACTAAGGAGCAGTTCATAATTTATTAACATGCGGCAAGTTGTTTTCATTGATTTTGTCAGCATAGACAATTTTATTGTACGTTGCATTATCATTGTTTAATGTTGTCATAGTCAACGTGTATAACTTCATGAATGCAGGTGAGCGATGCAGGGATCTTAATCCCACGGTTTCCATAAACTCGAGACGTCTTGTCTCTGATGCCATAGTAAATTGATGCGATGTGGAAAGTTCGTACCAAATTTCAAACCAATGGAGAAGGAGCGCAATATATATCAACATCTTCCTCTCTATCTCTTTGTTACTTTTTAAATCATTGTGTTTATTTCATGTGCATCAGGACATCCAAGTATATCGCCAGCACAATCTCTTGTTTCTTAGGTTATCGTAGGAATTGTTTTTTGACCAAATAATCTCGTAAGAACCCATGGTGTACATGACATTATAGTTGGAAAATTATAAAGAGAGAGTGTTCGGGTTGAGGTTTGCATCAGCCCCCCCCCCCCCCCCCCCCCCCCCTCTTCTCCAAACTCAATCTAAACTTAAAAACATCAAGGTCTGAGATTGGCTCATCCCCTTTCATAAAATACTTCCGAGGGGTAGGGCGCACTAAAGGAAAAGTCGAATGGGTTTTAGTCTCTCAGAGTGGACGATAGCCGACTGATTTTCTAGCCGACAATGAATGTCAACTGCCATCAAAACAAAACAAAAGTTGCCATGTGGCTATTCTTGGTTGGTCTGAAACCATTCGCACGGAAAACATCTGCTCAATATTTATATCGTTGTTGTTTTACTAGGTAAAAGAACTTCATTGAATAATAATATTGTTACTGTTCAATACGGAGAACCTCATGAATGAAGGTGAGCAATGCAAGAATCTTAATCTCACGGCTTCCATAATTTCCTGATCCAACTATGATGAATAAAAATGCTTGAAGACCAATATTATCCTCATATTCAAAACTCCGCCTCTCGCTCTAGATTTTTTAGATAAACTAGCTCTAGTTACTAGTACTCCCTCTGTCTCGTTTCATTAAGCTTGTGTGTACCCCTACCCCATTAATTTAACCAACTTAAAAAAAAATTGAAATGGAGGATAGCACCCCCCAGCCTCTGCATCCAAAAGGATGTACATAGCTTTTTAATTAGATTATTCGCAAAGGTCTTACAAAACGAGTACAAAGATAACAATCTGAAGCCACCATCCTAGCGACACTTGCTAAACCTACAATACTGATGAAGGGGTGACCAAGAGCAGGGCCAATTTCTCTAACCTCGGACCAACGCACATCAGCATAAACTGGAGGCCTCGCCAAGTCGTCCAACAGCGAGTCGGGAGTACCAACCGTTCCAGCAGACCCTCGGCGCACCAATGCACGCAAACCGAAGTCACTGCCTCCATCTTCATCGGACTTTCTTCAGAATAGGGATCCGTGCATCAATCTTGTCAGACCTGCCATCGACACCATCATGGTGCCAGTGCCACCTTCCTGCGCGTGTCCATCATCACATGCCCGCCGCTGAGACCCCGCTGCCGAGACCCACCGTCGTCTATGCAATAGAAGAATACCACTCCACCAAAGAACCATCCAGTGGTCGATGTTGATGCACACCTCCAAGATAGATGCCCCCAAGGAGGAAAACGACGTAATAGCACCGACATCATCCGATCCATGGATCTGAAGTTTTACCCGGAGGTTAGCGGAAGGAGTTTGGAGGTTCACCTCAATGACGCCTTCAAAGACATATGAAAAAATATACCCTTAGAAAAAATATGAGATATATTACAAAAAAATACCCTTAGAAACTTGATGTATTATACTTTCGAATGTCATAATTTTTATATTATACAATTTATATTATATAGATAAAATTGATGATCTAGAGACACGCATGACTAATTAACCAAGACGTAATCCACACCGGTTCGATTCTAGTCACTTCTTGTACTTTTTTTATTTAGAGAATTGACTGCCTATACATGTGTGATCTGAGACAAAGTGGGCCACGTGCACAACGAGGGCTGTCCATCTGCAGGTGGGCCACAAGGATAATCTCGTAAGAACCCATGGTAGGTGACATTATAGTTGGAAAATTATAAAGAGAGAGTGTTCGAGTTGAGGTTTGCTTCAGTCGTCCCCTCCCCCCCCCAAGTTTAGGTTGAGTTTGGGGAAGGGGTGGGCACATTGCCCCCCCCCCCCCCCCCCCCAGTTTAGGTTGAGTTTGGGGAAGGGGTGGGCACATTGAAGTAAAAGTCGAATGGGTTTTAGTCTCTCAGAGCGGACGATAGCCGTTTGATTTTCTAGCTGACAATGAATGTCAAGTGCCATTAAAACAAATAAAAATAATTTGTCATGTGGCTATTCTTGGTTGGTACAAAACCATTCGCACGGAAAACATCCGCTCAATATTTATGTCGTCGTTGTTTTACTAGGTAAAAGAACTTCATTGAATAATAATATTGTTACTGTTCAGTACGAAGAACCTCGTGAATGAAGGTGAGCAATGCAAGAATCTTAATTTCACGGCTTCCATAATTTCCTGATCCAACTATGATGAATAAAAATTGTTGAAGACCAATATTATCCTCATATTCAAAACTCCAGCTCTGGCTCTAGAATTTTTTTTAGATAAACTTGCTCTAGTTACTAGTACTCCCTTTGTCTCGTTTCATTAGGCTTGTGTGTACCCCTACGCCATTAATTTAACCAACTTAAATATGAGATATATTTCAAAAAATACCCTTAGAAACTTGTTATATTATACTTTCTAATAGCATAATTTTTATATTATATAATTTATATTATAATATAGATAAAATTGATGACCTAGAGACACGCATGACTAATAAACCAAGACCTAATCCACACCGGTTCGATTCTAGACACTTCTTGTACTCCCTCCGATCCATATTACTTTCGCTAATATAGATGTATCTACCATTAAAATGTGTCTAGATACATTTATATTAGCGAAGAGTATTATGGGTCGGAGGGAGTATTTTTTTTTTATTTAAAGAATTGACTGTCTATACATGTGTGATCTGAGACAAAGTGGGCCACGTGCACAACGAGGGCTGTCCATCTGCAGGTGGGCCACAAGGCACGTGAGCAGCCTTTTGTACATGTATCGACACGTGGCCTGCCAGTTAACTACCCTTCTCTCGGGCTGGGAATGCACGTTACAACCACGTGCAGTGGCAACGACAGTGTCGTTCCCTTTGTACCACTAGTACAAGAGACCTATCCGTTAAGCATCATCTTCTTCCTCCACTTTGATCTGCAAAATAAATAAACTAGGCCTGCAGTGATCATCATCCTCCTACTAATCACCTCGCTAATTAACAGCTACTGCCTACCGTGAGAGCGTTGCGAGTAATTAGCCAAGGCATCAGATGCATATGCAAACACCAGGGTGCTTTTTGGCATGCAGCAAATTAAGATAACATGCTTAATCTGAAGGCATGTGCGAAAGTTCAGACGAAATCGACAAATTTGACCTTGACTGAAACTTCAGCACAAAATGAACCTAGTTTGAAACTATTTCAAAATCTAACCCTTTTTTGTGGAGCCTGTCACAGTGGCGCTACCCTACATGGTGTGAAGCCTTTCTCAATGGAGCTACCCTTTCGCCAACGTGGCACAGACGGACCCCATATATCATAGGTATAAGAGGGTAGCTCCATTCACAATGGCTTCACAAAGCATAGGATAGCTCCATTCACAATGTCGCTACCCTGTTAATGGGCCGGCCCATTAGTGCGCCTCGCGGTGGCTGCTTCGGGTGGGACTTTTTAGTCCCACCTCGAAAGCTGAGGAGGGTGCAGACCAGCATATAAGCCCCGGTCTGAGAGGTCTCCTAAGCTCCTCTCATATCCGGTGCATGTGTGTGTGCGTTCGCTGCCCTGTGGACCTGGGGGGCTGGGTCCCGCTGGCAGTATTGTCCCATCGACGGGTGGGGTCATGGACCCTGGTTGACCTTCAGGTTGGCATTTTTTATTTTATTTTTAGGTAGCGCCATTGAGAGTGGCTTCACACCATGTATGGTAGCACCACTATCATTGGAGCTACCCTTCGAAGCAAACGAGGCCTCGAAAACGACTAAGTCCTGAAGGGTAGCTCCAATGTCAAAGGAGCTACCCTACATGATGTAGCTCCTTTCAGCATGGCGCTACCTAAAAATAAAATAAAAATACCCGCCTGAGGGTCAACCGGGGTCCATACTGTCGGTGGGGACAGTACTGCAAGCGACACCCAGACCCATAGGGCAGCGAACGCGCACACACATGCATGCACCGGATCTGAGGGGAGCTCAGCAGCCCTCTCAGATCAGGGCTTATATGCTGGTATACGCCCCCCTCAGCTTCCGAGGTGGGACTAAAAAGTCCCACCCGAAGCAGCCACCGCGTGGTGCATTATTGGGCCGGCCCATTAATAGGGTAGCGCCGTTGTGAATGGAGCTACCCTATGTTCTGTGAAGCCATTGTGAGTGGAGCTACCCTCTTGTACCTATGACAACTGGGGTCCATCTCTGCCTCGTTGACAAAGGGGTAGCTCCATTGAGAAAGGCTTCACAACATGTAGGATAGCGCCACCGTGACAGGCTCCACAAAAAAAGGTTAAATTTTGAAATAGTTTCAAACTAGGTTCATTTTGTGCTGAAGTTTTAGTCAAAGGTCAAATTTGTCGATTTCGTCAAAGATGAAAAACAAAAGATAACGGCGACCATGCACCAGGTGTAGATCTAGGGCGAGAGACGACCAAAATCCAAAAGTAGCCATGATTAATTTCGGAGCGGCAACACTTAGCACTACTAGTACAAAACTTTCTTGTTTTTCATCATAATACTTCTCAAGGTTGTTTTGTATGTACGTTACGTACTTGCGTGATCCTCCTAATTAGCTCCGAGTCAACACCTGTTATGACATATTAGCAATAGTAATGGTCATGAACGGATTTGTACCATACCAACTGATCGATAGCATTATTAGCAGCACAAATAGTACTACGAGAGAGACTGATAATTAATTGAGAGCTGGGAAAGTAATTTGGGTGGATGGGAAACGAATGTTTCTTGTGATCCGGATCAGATCGGATGCAGATGTTTCACTAGCTGGTGAGCTGTGCAAAAGAAGAAGCTGAACGTCACTCTCATCTTTCTCCCCATTTGTTAAACACATTAGTTAAGTTAAAGCAAGCAACAAGTAAAGCAGCAAGCAGATCTTCCATGGATTAACAAAAGTCACCCATGCTCAATGCCCAGCGCAACGGGGCACACACCACCTTTCCTTTTTCTCTTTGCAGATCAGTGCAATGGTTGCTTGTTTCAGAAGCACACAACAGTGATTGGTGCCACAGAAAATAGCATGGCATGCTCAGTTGCTCTTTTGCATGGATGGACCAGATGATAGATAGATGGCTCGAGTGTCGATTCCCTTCAGATGGAGCATAATTAGGCTGGGGGTTTTCTGTGGTGGCTAATTTACTTGCTCTAGCTTAATCAAATGAAGGTGGTTAACTGATTGATTAATCAGTGACCAAGTGGAATGTCACTGTCAGAGGGTTGGGAGGCAGTGACAGGCTACTCCATGTTGCTTGTGGAGGAAAAAGAGCAGGCTTGAGGGGACTGGATCAGAGTGACTGCGTGCCATCTGATCTCAGAATGAGATCCAGTGCCAATGGCTTCCCTACTATTATTAGGTCTGCCCATCTGGACACTACTAGACAAATTATTAGTATACTTGTCCTAGAACTGCATAGAGTTTCATAAATGTTCCCTAAAATTCCAGGACTGAATAGAGGGACACAAACCTTAAAAAAGTAACTAACAAAAGGAAGAACAGAAAACATAATTAAATAGTTTGATGCTTGATTAAGAGTAGGTACATCAGTTCCATATATATCAGCATGATTGAGATTAGGACCATGATTAACGATTGGTGCACATGCATCAAAGGTTTAACTACTAGTGCTAGCTTGTAGGCTAAACCCCATCTTAATGTGACAAGCTAGCTGTACTCTTCACAGTACGATATGTTGATCTGGATCCTTGATGGCAGTGATGGGATAGCTATATTATCTTAATATGTTATTGAGAAAAGAACAGAATTTAAGAGTAAGAATGCAGGTATGCAATGCAATTATTTGGGGCCTTGTCATTTGTTGGAAGGACAGATGAATGCTCATCCGGGATGCATGTGTCTACCTACCAGCGTTCCTGAAGCTGGGCCCAAAAAGGAAAATTTCCAACTGATATTAAGTACTTCATGTAATATTAATGAAATGTCATATCAAGATTATTCAAACATAATTTTATTTCTGAATAAAACTTCAAATTGTTCACTACCAAGTCTTAAGAAGGAATTTCCAGACAAATTGATGCCTTAACAGAAAGGGATAGGTAGTTAGTTGAATATAGTAGTTAGGGAGAGATGGGGTTTCCATTTCAAAATAGATTTGCCAGTTCGTCAGGGAGACCTAATTGTAGCAGAACAGCTTTAGCCTTTAGGTGAGGCGTTCTATCTATGAGTTGAGGAACTTGTTTGTGGATGCTACAGCTAATTAACTGTTTCTATGGAGCTACTACGCATCTTATAGTAGGACCATCACTAAACGATTCCTGCATTTTTTATGAAACTAAATCTTGAGACTCGGCTAATCGACACGCACGTTCATGCTAGCAACTTGTTTTAAGATATCGAAACAAAATATTTGCGTACCTCACCGAAATTTAGAAACGATTTCAGAATTGTTACAAGCAAAAATCTTTGAATTTGGACAAGTTCTGAGCAAATTTGAATGTGTTCTCAATATATATTTCCCGTACCTCATCGGCTCATCGCATGAACCGTCTTTAGTCTCTTCAAACCATGAATGGTAGGGATCAAATCTGGTGCGTAACGTAGTTAACAATGCTGAAAGAAGTTGGTTCAAGGATTAAGGTCATGCCCATCATTCATCAATAAGACAAGTGCATGCAGTCCATGATATATGTTGTAATTAAAGCTACACTGATCTTTGCTCCATTACAAGACAAGGGAAACACAGCTGCAGGCTTATTCGCTGAACAATGACAAGATAGCTAATTTGTAGCATCTAGGTATCTTAGAGAGGTGGGAAAACCCTGAAACTGACAAGTATTAGCTGGGTAGCTCTAAACTCTGAAACTAATGAAGTCTTAAGAAGAAATTTTCAGACAAATTGATGCCTTAACAGAAAGGGATAGGTAGTTCATTTAATACAGTAGTTAGAGAGAGATGGGATTTCCATTTCAAAATAGATTTGCCAGTTCGTCAGGGAGACCTAATTGTAGCAGAACAGCTTTAGCCTTCAGGTGAGGCGTTCTATCTATTAGTTGAGGAACTTGTTTGTGGATGCTACAGCTAATTAACTGTTTCTAGGGAGCTACTGCGCATCTTATAGTAGGAGAATCACTATACGATTCCTGCATTTTCATGAAACTAAATCTCGAGACTCAGCTAATCCGACACAGACGTTCATGCTAACAGCAACTGAACTTATGAGCAGGTTTTAAGATTTCGGCAGCAAAATTTTTTAGTACATCACCGACATTTAGAAAACGATGATAAGATTGTTACAAGCAAAAAAAAATTGAATTTGGACAAGTTTTGAACAAACAAAATTCGCGGCACCTCATCCGGCTCATCGCATGAACTGTCTTTACTCTCTTCAAACCATGAATGCTAGGAATCAAAACTGGTGCTTAACGTAGTTAAGGATGCTGAAAGAAGTTTGTTCAAGGATTGAGGTCATGCCCATCAATGAGACAAGTGCATGCAGTGTCCACGATATATGGTCTAATTAAGGGTGACACTATCTTTGCTCCATTACAAGGCAAGGGAAAGACAACAGGCTTATTAGCTGAACAATGACAAGATAGCTAATTTGTAGCATCTAGGAATCTTAGAGAGGTGGGAAAACCCTGAAACTGACAAGTGTTAGCTGGGTAGCTCTAATCCCGGAGAGACTTTTGTCTCAATAACCAGCACAAGGACAAGGAGACTTCACCTCTTCCCTTCTACTTTTCTCTTATATAGTAGTGACAATGATACTTCACCTAATTGGTACTAGTATGGATGCAGTTCCCATTCTTGTTCTTATATCTTTTTTCTGTTAGCTAGCTAAGGGGACACCATCACCACCTAAATGTTTTGACAGCAGATTCCAGCATGATAAACCACACCCTAGCTTGGTACGAGATGCTCGTGTGCTGCCTAGCGTCAATGCCGTAAGCAACGGGATGGGTCAAGCATACTACACTGCACTCTGCCTTGACATGATTGTTGAGTCCTGTCTACCGGAAGACTGATTGTGGCCGGCCTATAGTCTCTGAACAAGTAATGGTGATTAAGACAAGACATCCGAATATATTTGCATAATGCTGAGTTGAAATTGTCCTTCCTTGTGATGTAGGCTAAAATTTCTATTTACTACTCCCTCCGATCCATAGTAAATGTCAGTGACCAATTCATAATACTCCAGTGTTGCTGTGTCGGTGATTTTATACTAAGTTACCGACACGTATTATGGATCGGAGGAAATACTACATTCGTGTCATAGTGTAGGATGTTCTAGACGTTGACATGGAGCTGGCACTCCGACCAATCACCGAAGAATCCTCCTCGTAAACCAAACCCAGACGACTTCATGCTGCCATTGCCAGACAATTTTAACTCTACCATACCCCGTGGTCAATCCTGTACACCCCTTTGTCCTCTGGCGCCTTGATACGCGGCCACATGCTACGCCACATCAGTACATCACCGCTACATGTTGCTACAGTGGGGGTGGGTACGCACATGGACAATGAAACGTTGTTGAGTGAGTACGGCACAGATGCATCAAATGGTGGATTGCCGTCCATTTGGATATCCTGGTCGTCGTCCTCGCGAGGGGCATCCAATGGCACATGGCATGGATAAGCGGATCACGATCGTCGTCGAGGGACACCGCATGTTACTGCTAGTACTCCGTCGTCAAGGGACAAATATGTGCATGTCTGAATCGGATACGCCATAACACCCAACTGTTGGATTTCATGTAGTCCATTTATGAGGTATACCATGAGTAGATTCCAAGAGAACTCTTGTGAGCATCTACTGGGTTGATTAAGGGAACAATCGCATGCTTTCATACCAGCTGAATGTGAGCAAACTGGGCGACTCTATTGGGCGTCCTGGGCGAATAAACTTGATGCAGTACAGCAAGCATGTCAATTTCACATGCTCATTCAAGCACTGGATGGTAGATTGGTTGGTAGTAAAACTTCGGCATCCTCGGGAAACAACACAACCAACGTTCGTTTTCCCTTAAGATTAATTCGAGATCATATGATGCAGCATCAATACCATTCAAGTCTCGGATATTCCTGCAGCTGTCCCCAGATCCCTGATGCCACAGGTAACTGCTTGACATAAGCTGCCTGGAAGACAGGAAGAGGGGGATACCGTAAGACTGGATAGAAAATTCACTCAGGATAAAAAATGAATAGTTCGGGTTGCAGATGTTAACATTCCAGGCACACAATCAGAGGGCACTACTACACTCAGAAAAATCTTTCGAATAGCAGGCAGTTGACCAAAGCGAGAGTGAGAAAGCATCCTAACAAAGGAGTACTCTCGAATGGCTGGACTGGATCATGTCAGTGTTAGATCATCACTTGACCTGATTTCCACAAAACATTCGCCAAGGTTTGGACTATGACTTGCGAGGTCTGCCTCTGCCTCTCTTTCCGCCACGCCCTGAGCTTTCCGCTTTTGCGGGCGGACTCTCGGTTTTCTTTGGGCGGCCCCTGCCCCTTCCAGATGGCTTGGGCTCCGGGGTAGCCTTCTTGGCTCCCCTGCCTCTTCCCCTTGTCGACGGTTTGCGGCCACCCCTGCCGCCCTTAACATCTCCATTTTCATCATCTGAACTCTCATCCTCATCCTCGTCTTCTTCTTCTGACTCAGAAATGTCCTTGGTTTTCTTACGCTTATTGGACTTCGAATTGGCACTAGCAGGTGCCTTCTTAGATAGCTTCGCCTCCACTTTCTCTTCTACTGCAGTGAACAGTTCAAAAAACATCCCATGAGTACACAGAAAACAGAAGGATGGGAAACAATATGTTTTAGCAGTCAACACAATTCTCTTTTTATTTGGCGATGACAGTTAACACAAAACACATGTAAACAAAGCAAAGCTCTACTGCAGCAAACAGTTCAGAACCATCGATGGCCATGAGTACACAAGAAACAGCAGAATGGTAACCATTTTAGCAGTATACACAATTCACAACCATTTTAGCAGTAAACACAATATACATGTAAACAACGGGGTTTCAGTCGTATGTACTCCCTCCGTTCGAAAATATAAGATGTTTTAGCTTTGTGAAAGAGATGTATCTAGACATCTTTTAGTGTATAGGTTCGAGCTGTCTAGATACATCTCTTTCACAAAGCTAAAACATCTTATATTTCTAGACGGAGGGAGTATTCACAAGGTGCATTAGATGATAACCATAAAATCAACGTCTTAGATGCACTACCATTACAGAGTTTGGAAAGGATGACCTTCAAAACAACATTATTACAAGTACTAGATACATACTAAACATGAAAGTAATATCTGACACTAGATTCGGCTGAAGAAGCACCTGATGGACCGAAATAACCAAGAACTTATAAGCTAAACAGAATCCAGTAAAATTAATGCAGCAGTGGCTAGTGTTGTCAAACATCATACTACCTCCATTCCGGTTTAAAGGGCCGACGCGTATCCCTAGGTTGTCAATTTGACTAATAAAATATAAATTATATAACATAAAAATTACCATTAGAAACTAGAAGATCCAAAGTTTCTAATGATATATATTTTGTAATATATATATTATATTACGTTGTTCAAATTGACAACCTAGGAATACGCATAGGCCCTTTAAACCGGAATGGAGGGAGTAACAAAAAATAAGCTGTCCCAGTTAAAAAAGAAACACATAAGCAGTCCTGTTTTCTAGTGTTATACTGACCAAGATTGACATTTGTATTATGCACCGCGATCCATGGGCTGGTCCAACAAGGTACAAGTGATAATTTATTCAAGTTAATGAGAGCAAGGTCCAGAATTCATATTTCCTAAGTGCTAGTACTTGACACCCATGCTATGCTATGAAAACAATGAAATATATTTAGAGATAATTCATTAGAAAACAAGGATATAACTTCCTTTTCTGACAGATCAAGTAAAAACCAGGATCATTGTATACGTTAAAATTTTCAAGATTCAACGTATACATTAATTTTTTTAAGAATGTAGAACAATGCATGTGAGATCTTTCACCAAAGAACAAAATAAGATCAATGCAAACCTTGGGTGGAGGTATCGCCATCATAAATATCCAGCTGAGAAAAAAACATGTATACAAATATTAGCTGGATAAGGAAACGATTTAACAGAAAATCCATGTTGTGAGGTTGTAAACTAGACACAGATGCTTAGCTGTTACAACTTTACAATATGTTATTATTAGTCTAAGCACTACAACAGTACACAAGAAAGTGCACACAGCCTGTGGATATGTTAATCGATATCACTATAGTGGCACATTTTGTTGCGCTGTACCCTCCCAGCTTATTTAATCGTATTAAGCATGCCTATTTGGCTCTTGGGTCTATTTCTAATATGTGTTTGAGGACAAGTGATGCACGAGTGAAGATAACTCGTTTGGATGGCGAGAAAAAGTCTCTACAATTCAAAGTTCACGCGTAACATCAAATAGATAATGGACACAAGAAACATTGGAGATTTATAGCTATGCCAGAACATACTAGTACAGAAAGTTCAAGTTCTCATGAATCAAACCCATTTCTTTTGTAACTTCAAGCAGGCAAACAGTTCAGGCATGAAAGCACATATAGTTACCTGATCAAGCTTATCACCAGCTTTTGCTCTGTCCACAACAATCAGAGACAGTCCATATCCACAACCAACACTGCAGAAAGTGTTATCAACTTAATATTTGACTTTACTACTAGCACCAAGAACTAAGAGGAGATGCAACTAGGTACGCATATGGATTTACTGCAATTACCTTGTAACATGCATCCCTTCAAGACTATCAACCTTTTTTGGATTCGCAGATGACCTATAATAAATTGTAAAACATAAAAATAGCATGTAAGAGAGGATTCAAGGTAGTTTACAAGAGTATTTCACATAGTATTAGCATTTTAAAATAAAATATGCATACTTTTGTCCGTTGGGACCATAACCAAGCTCTCCGAATTGTGCAGCACCCCAGCTTATGCAAGAAGTATCTGCACCAACAATGTGGTGCATGTTACCAGAAGCCATGCAGCGGACATTCCAACCACTGAAGCAAAACAAATCATCAGTTAAATAACATAACTGAGGACAATACATAAATGACAGAAAGTATAGCCCATGATGGCACTGGATAATACCTATAGACTACAGTACTGTGCAGATATTTAAAAGTTTGAAAAGAACCTTAAATCCATTAGTGGCTTTGGATACATCCAGTCATCGCCTGTAGTCTTCATCTTTCCCCACATGTACATCTGTCCACCACCTAGTATAACAACCAACAATTGATAATAACATTTTAGTTCCAAATTTTGCAAGACAATCAAACACCAATCTAGTTTGTACAGTTCAAGGTATAACAGTAACATTTGCCAACATTTGACACATGGTGTTGATAGCAGTATGTGATACGAACTCTCATCTAACTGGCAGAATAAAAAACTTTTTGAATAAGAGTAAATCCAAGTAGTTGGAAATAGGATGATTCAAAAATCATTTCATGTTTCCTTTTGTAATGCACCTAAACCCAAGCAAAAACCTTTTAAATATAGAGAAATAAAGAGTGTACATGCCTTCCATAGTACACAGAATTATTCGAGGATAAGCCATACAAGTTACAACCACAACACGGGACAATTTGAATGGATGATTACAACATCAAGTTGCCAGAATTTTTCATGAACAGGTGTGTTCTATACATTGATTGGTGAAACAAACAACTTGAGTTTAATGAAACCTTTGTAGACAGAGCGAATGAGGCTGTGGAGTTAAGTTGTGAATGAGGCTGGGGTAATTTTGAGTCTGTAGACAAGTCTGTTTCATCCCATTTATTATAATTGCCAATCTACAAACTCAAAAGTGGTTTTCCTTTTCCTTTCTTTTATGGTAAGCCCAATAATAACCTCTGCTAATTTATACCCAGATTGCATTATAAGTAAATGTGTGCACGACAGATGGCTGTATTATACCAGCAGTGCATGCAGAACTTGCAGAACCAGCTGAGACAATAGCATTGGGAGGCAGAACATTGTGCCTTTGAAATATTTCAACGAGGCGAGGTTTCCACTCATCCTTTTGTTCTCTGTGGCCCAACCTATATAATTAGCAAGCAAGTGGTTAGATCAATACTGTTGAGTGTACCATGATTACAGTAAGTTACACGACAAGAATATCTCACCTTCCATACCCGCCATACCCCCATCTGGCAAAACAAAAACAAAAAAGGAAGTAAATAACTGAACAAGAATAGAGAACAAGGTCTAGGAGAAATCGTAACTATGCAATACAGAAAGGAACTTGGTACAGCATTTAGATACAGTAGTAAGTCATTTTTGGATATTTAACTGCATCAGGCATATGGGATAAAGAACATACGTGTAAACAAATCCACTTGAATCAACTGCAACTGCAATATAAAAGTACAGAAAAGGTGTAGAGATTAGTGCTAATACTGAACTCCAACAGTAAGCATGAACAATGAAGTTGTGAGAACAAACCTGTATGATTTGTTCCACATGCAACTTTCACAACAGTTTTCTCAGAGAACGTAGCTATTGCCTTGGGACGGGGTTGGGCTTCATATGACAGCTTTACTGACGAATCTTTGGTATTGTACTACAATAGCAGAAGTCAAAACATAATTATGGATGATAACAAAATTGATAGGTTAGTTGTGTTAGTGCAGAAATAAACCTCATTGTCAGTTCCATGACCAAGTTGGCCGTATTGGGGAAGACCTGCTGTACTGAATAGAACAAATGAATGAAACACTGCTTTAAAAATCTGACAAACAACAACCCTAACTACAACAAGTGTAGGTATCAATTGAAAGATGGAGCTCTTGAAGTTTCATAAGTTCAGTAAGACGTACAGTATAGAAGAGCCCTCAACTGAAGACAGCCAGACAGTAAAATCACCTCCACAAACAGCATTCGTTACGTCAGTCACAAGACAGGGCACTGGTGATGCCTCGATTTCTGCAGCAATTTTAAAACAACAGGGAAAACAAACATCAGTGTAAGAACCAAAGACAAAAATAAACTGCACATAATATTATGAAAAATAATTCATAAAAAAGCAGTATGCTGGAATATATAATATACATATTATTCTTAGTAGCCCAAAAGGTAAGAAAGTTAATCAATCATCATTACTACAGGGTAAAAAAAAATCTGAGTTGGCATCATTTTTAACACAAATTCTAAGGATATGTAGTAGATTAAACGAGACATTAAAATATAGGACTAATGGCTGGTAAAAACTATAACACATTGAAAATTGTCAAAAAAAATGTACAAGGCAATCTCCAAATAGATAAATCCACGATTGCCCAAGCACATAATGATTTTTTCATACAGCAATCATGGTTTTTGAGGCATCCACCTTACGACATTTAGGCAAAGACATAAAAGAAGACTATGTAACCAACCATTCCTTAGGGAACCTGTCCCCAACTGTCCATGTTTGTTGTGGCCAAATGCGAAGGACTTCCCTTCGTCGGTTACAACAACTGTATGATTTTTTCCAACACTTGCTTTAATTATTTTATATCTGCAAAATTCACAGCACCGCATTAGCATCAACCTTTATAACACCTTTAAACCATTCAGCTAAACCAGATTGCCTGCTAGGTTTATGAACTTAGCAATATCATACAGTACACTAGTATTAAACAATTCTAATGCAGGTACAGAATTTGGTATTGCAGAAACCTATCTTACTTTGATAGTTCGGAAACAACAGTTGGCAGGTTACGCTGACGAGTGTCCCCATGCCCCAACTGCCCCTTCTGCAAGATAATATTAGTGTAAAGTACAAACCAAACAAAAAATCAACTATCATCTCATATTTATACCTCATTGCGACCCCATGTATAGCAACGACCATCAGCACCCAAAGCAACAGAATGGCAAGCCGCTGGTAAAACAAAGGAAGGCCAATAAGATATAATCGCACTAAACAGAAATAGACAAAGGATAAAAAATAACTTGTGGAATATTTAATAAGAGGAGGACCCTATTGTACAATTAGGCACAAGCCGCGCAACTATCCGGTATCCCTCCCTCTGTCCTACACTAACTCATTCTCACAGACACCAAGGCCAAAGCCCCCAGCTGTAATAGAGTTATACCTGCTTAGTGAGGCTTAAACATATACCGGCCAGCCCACGCCCACCCAGAATACTTATATTTACCAATTGTGGATCAACAAATGATGGATCAAATACCCCTTTGTGGGCTTCTTTTCAGTATAATCATACTTCTTGGATCACTTTGGTGTCTCCACGCCACATCAAATCACTAGTATTCAAAGTATTTGACAATGAAACTACCAGTGCCTTCTGTTATCAACTCAACATAGCATTTGATAGACCTAATTAAAAAATCATTTCATAATACATGAAAATCAAAAATTTGAAAACAAAGAACCCTGCGGACTTTATCTTTTTGACAACAATAGTTTCATGTACATGATAGCTAGCGCGATTTAACTATATAAATGATTCTGTGGATTGAGATAAATGGTGTAATGGAGTATAAATGTTATACAACATGAAAATCCCAATAGCTTTCCACCTTCTAGTTACTTCCAATGGAGCACTTTGTGGTATTGAGCAACTACAGTTTGCACACCACTTTTGGATTGACGGACTCAGGGTTAAGACCGTAAGCAGCAAAACAAGGTTTGGGTGTGTGTGTTGTTAGTCTTGCTAGTTCACAGGTAGTGTGCAATAGGTGGCCTAGTTGTGGCTGTCAAAAGCTACGGCAGCTTGTATTGCATAGTGCTATTTATAGGATACAAGCTAGGTACAACAAATAGATTTCTAAAGCATTCTACTGCTACCTTCTACAGCTTTCTACTGTTAACCAGAGGTTGCTGCTGCCTAAGGCTACATATGAATAGTACTACTAGCCTAAGCAAGGATTACTCTCACAATGGAGTATAAATGTTATACAACATGAAAATCCCAATAGCTTTCCACCTTCTAGTTACTTCCAATGGAGCACTTTGTGGTATTGAGCAACTACAGTTTGCACACCACTTTTGGATTGACGGACTCAGGGTTAAGACCGTAAGCAGCAAAACAAGGTTTGGGTGTGTGTGTTGTTAGTCTTGCTAGTTCACAGGTAGTGTGCAATAGGTGGCCTAGTTGTGGCTGTCAAAAGCTACGGCAGCTTGTATTGCATAGTGCTATTTATAGGATACAAGCTAGGTACAACAAATAGATTTCTAAAGCATTCTACTGCTACCTTCTACAGCTTTCTACTGTTAACCAGAGGTTGCTGCTGCCTAAGGCTACATATGAATAGTACTACTAGCCTAAGCAAGGATTACTCTCACAACTCCCCCCCCCCCCCCCTCCACACACCCACCCCATCCTTGCTCTTCTTGCTTGACTTAATCTGGACCATTCCAATTCTAGCACGTAGCTCCTGAAACTTTACTCGCCCAAGTGATTTTGTCAAAATGTCAGCGAGCTGAACTGAAGTGTTGATGAAGCTGGCGCTGATGCTTCCATCTTCCAAGCATCCTCTGATGAAGTGATACCGAATATCGATATGTTTGCTGCGCTCATGGAAAACTGGATTTTTGTCGAATGGCAGTGCAGACTTGCTGTCCACCATTAGCTCAACTGTCTCAGTTTTTCTTCCCTGAAGTTCTCCAAGCAGTCAGACATAATCCTTGAGTTGCTGCAATCAGCCATAATGTGTGTAAATTCACTCATTTCGGTCTGTAAGTTCACTGCATGAAGCTCCCGTGTTGCGCGGGGTCCGGAGAAGGGTCGGACCACTTGGGGTCTATGTACGCAGCCTTTCCCTGCCATTTTTGCAAGAGGCTGTTTCCACCCACGACCTCCTGGTCACAAGGCGACAGCTTTTACCACTGCGCCAAGGCTCCCCTTCGAAGTGGACTAGATACAGACCGAAATGAGTGAACTTACACACTAAAATGCGTCTAGATACATGCATTTTCAAAAAAAAAAACATAAAATGTCTTATAATAATGAACGGAGGAAGTATGCCAGTATGACCATTAGTTTTCAATCAGTTCTGGGTGCTAGGGGTGAGAGAACTTGTCAAGATACCAAGTTATGCCACCAACATAAAAGGCAGGCAGAGAACTCTGTTTCGGCACTGTATAGGACAGGCACTAGCATCGTGTTTCCATCTCGGGCACACTGATAACAAGGTGGGAAGTGACACAGCAGAGGATAGACATTTCGTAGCCCAATGGTATGGCGATGGTATTATTCGCAAGTGGCAGTATTTGGGGTGAAATTTCTTTAATTTGCATCTTTACAGTGGCACTGACCTAACTCTCTCAACTGCAAAGAGACATCACTTATTTTCCAAGGGATAGGAAGCCTAATTGACTAGATTTTTGCAATTTTGCATCCATAGCCACATCTAACGTGTGTGCCTGGTCACCGCTAACCCTTGGCACGGAAGCTTTTCAGTTTTTCTCCTCTTGGGTAGTTCTATAAAAATAATTTTCGTGAAAAAGGTAATGATGTATTCTTCTATCAGCTATGTGCTCCCTAGTTCGCACGGTTCACTATGTGGGATGTTCCAAAAAAAAAAACAAATATCAACGTTGATGTGTGGCTATGATTTGATAGCTCGCCCCAAGGGTACTAGTATTATTTAGCCAGATGACTATTACAAGACACCACTCATTTCACGCAAATGCCTAACATAACAAATTTCATTGGTTTACTGAAAATGTCATCAAGTGGTCCGACCCTTCTCCGGACCCACACAAAGCCGGAGCTTCGTGCACCGGGGCTGCCCTTTTACTGAAAATGTCATCTAGATCATGGTGCAGCAAGGCCTTACGACAAAATCTATGGCATTACATTGTTAAAACCTATCACAATGGAGGTGACCAGTGACCATTTCTACTTCCTTTCATCTCACACCCGCACGGCACGGCCGTTACCATCAGCCAGTCCAAACATTTCAGCGCGCAGGCAGGCAGGCGCCAGTTGCCAGTTCCGAACACGCGCGTAATAGAGAGAGGGGGGGCGAAGGAACAACTCACCGCAGCCGGTGGCGACGGAGCGGATGTCGACGCCCACGAGCGACCGCAGCCGCGTCGGGGAGACGAGGTTGCCCTGCATCCCCCCCGGCAGCTTCCGGTTCATGCCGTCGAAGTTGGTCCCGCCGCAGTACAGCAGCTCCCCTGCGGCCGCCTTCTCCTCGTCGCCTCCGCCGGCGGCGGGCTTCGCGGGCTCGGCGCTGGCCGACGACATTTCTCGCCGGCGGCGGGGGGGCTTCGGCCGGAAACCCTAGATTTGGTGTGGTGACGGGAGGAGGCGGAAAGGGGAGCGCGATTTGAAATTAAACGATGCTGGGCCAGATTTGGATATTTATCTGCGATTCGCCGTTACAGTTACAGTACAGTGGGGCTGGGCGAGTGCGGCAACTAGTTACCGAGAATGCGGGGAGATATTTATCTACAGTCGTCTGTTACAATGACTTGTGGGGCCAAGTTAGTTTATGGGCCACTTGTCACTTAGCGTAAACGAAGTGCGTGTGGGGACGTGAGTTTGAGTCGTGCGAGTCCGTATGCCTTTGGCGAGCAGCCTCATCTTTTTTTTACCCACCGCTTCATTATCAAGTTATTACATTCAGACTGTCTCTCAAAAAAAGAAAGTTACATTCAGACTGCAGGAATCCAGGTATTACATCAGAGTCAACTAAAAGATGCTTAAACTTTTTGGCACACTTATGTGCCATATTATTTGAAACACCATGCAGCTATGCCTATTTTATTGATTAAGAAGAATATGCCAAATTTATTAATGGAAAATCAGATAAAGCCGATACTCTGAAGCCACACCGACACACCCACGTCACAGGGTCAGGCTTTAGAACAAGCAACCAACAGGGACATGCCCACAACCGTCGACGAGGCGAGGGACGCCACAAAAACACGACAACCGCACATACACGAACTTATTTGCATCATGACCGATAAAAAGAAACATGACATCCTTAGCACACAACTCTTTCATCCTAGTAACAACATTCGATCCTTACTTGTTTCTTATCATACCCTACATCAACAGTGTGGCAGTGGCAGTGGCAAAACTTGGAGAAGAATTAAGGGGTGTCAAAATGCTAATGTAACTATTTAGTACTCCCTCCGATTGGAAATAAGTATCGGTGACTTAGTATAAACTTTGTACTAAACTAATATAAAATTAGCGACATTTATCTCTGATCAGAGGAAATAGTAATTATTGCTAATCCTCACTAATTTAGTCTTAGCAATAGTACTAATTAGAGGGAATTCGTCAATGTTGGGACCATGGCCCAGGATGAATCCCATGAAGCTCTGCCAATGTAAAGCGCTATAGTTAGTTTGGATAATAATATTCTTTGGAAACCCGACCTAGCTACTTCTTTTAGGCCTTCCCTGCTTGCCAAGATCTCACTCAAGAGAGGGTCGCCAGCAAAAGAATGGTGGCGACAACCAACCTCCATAAACTCTCCCACCTCACCGTGTATAACATAACAAAACTAAGCATCACGTGAGTTGGAATTAATTGACTCATTTGTATTAAACATGCCCAATTCGCCGGCGGTCTGATCCATCTAGACTTCAATTTTGGCACCGTTGCATAATGAGTTGGAGAGGAAAATTGTAGGATTAATTTCTATATGAAATTTTCCTATGCTGGTTTTAATTTGTAGGATTGATCTCATAGGTTTTTTTTCGAATAAATCATCTACACTAGATTCCATAGAACTAATACCTTTTTTCAGAATCCTTTGCTTTTTCTATGGTGAAATCAAATAAACAAAAAAAAATTGTTGAAACGGAGGCAAAAGCTTTGCCTCATTCCATTAATTAAGGAGAAGTTTACAAGAAAGTAAAGTGTACACACGAAAGCCTACTCTCCCAGCATGATACTACCCAACTTCCTAGCGCCTACGATCACCCACAAATGCACCTCATTTTTAATCCTATCAACGATTACAAAAGAGGGGGGTGCTTTGTTGTTAAAAACTCTAGCATTTCTCTCATTCCGAATCTCCGAAACCGTAAGCAAAGCTAGTGAAGCTAAAGCCTTGCGTTGAGGACTTGTGAGAAGCTTCCACCAACCGTTGATGCTTAGATGCGCCCATTGTCTTAGGTGAATCCCATATAGCCCAATCCAATCCTTGAGGAGTTCCCATAATCTAACGGTGAGCGGCAATGGACGAAGAGATGGTTGGTCGATTCCTTCACTTGCTTGTTGATATGTTGCAAACGTATCTATAATTTTTGATGCTCCAAGGCTATAAAGAAAGAGCTTTTGGGAGACAACCCATTATATTTTTGCTTTCAGTTTATTTTTGTTTTGTTGAGTCTTGGAAGTTGTTACTACTATAATGACCTCTCCTTATCCTTTTTATTTCGTTTTTGTTCCAAGAATAACCTCTAATAGGAAGAAGGTAAGATTTTGGGGAAGTTGCTGTCCAGAAACAGATTTCTGCGCCTCATTGTACAAATTCGTGAAAAATCCCAGAATGTCTTATTGATCTGCGATTTTTTTTGCACATGCCCCAGGTTATTATCTAACTTTCGTTAGTTTTGCACTTTTCAATTTGAGCAACAGAAGATTTTTGAAAAAATCGATCTTTAGCTGCTGTTCTGTTTTGACAGATTTCTGCCACTATTTGCATTTGCCTCTTGATCTCTTTCTTTTTGAGTTCTTTTGATCGGAATAGCTTTTAAGAGAAGTTGCTACAGTAGCTAATGTTTTAATAGTGTTGTACTTCAGTTGAAACTAAACCAAAAGTGGATCTACTATCTTGCATATACTAATGTTGCTAATAAGAATTGTGTGAAGTTTTGTATGAATGAAGTTTTCAAGTATAGGGAAAGGAGAATGATGAGATGAGATGAAGGCTGTACAAAAGCTCAAGCTTGGGGATGCCCATGTCACCCCAAGAAATATCCAAGAAGTACAAACGTCAAAGCTTGGGGATGCCCAAGGCACCCCCTTCTTCATCAACAAAAATATCAGGTCATCTTTCAAGACACTATATTTTTATTGCTTCATATACTATGTGTTGTTCTTGGAGTGTCTTTATTTTAGTTTTTAGTTTTATTTTGTTTTGTTTGCTGTAGTATATTGTTGGATCCCAGCATGTTCGCTTTGGAGAGAGACATGCTCCGTTTTCATTGCACTAGAACACTCTAGTGTTCATTCTTATTGTTCTGCGAGTGTTCTCTTTTGCTAGTACTGTGTTTAGCTTTTGTTTTTCGCCTTAATTTTTGTTCAAAACTTGTTAGTTCTTTGTAGCTAGGTGTGTTTAGACCTCTGGTATTTGTTGTTTTTCATCTTTGAGAATTGTTTCAAATAGGTTGATTGGTGTTGGAAAAGAGTAAATTGTTTCATACTTATAGTGGTGCAAAAGGAATCTTGTTTAGACTGTGGCTTAGACTTTAGGATGTCATGCTAGATATTATTTTGATTATATGCTTAGTAGTTATTGTTATAGCATGAGTTGTCTCAAATGACTGAGAGTGCTTAATGTGCCTTTGAAAGAATCATGCGTTGTTTTTATCATACAGAAGCATAATATTGTGGTATTCTCCTTTGATGCTTTATTTGGATTGACTTAGCGCATGCTTACACCGTGATATGACTATAAACCAGTCGCCTCAAGCCTCTATGATCATTTAGTTTTTGACTTGTACTATTACTTTATGCTTTGATTAATAATATTTTGTTTCTATGCATGATTATGGTCGTTATTGCTCTCTTAGTTGGTCGCTCACAGTCTTTTGCTAGCCTTCATCTGTACTGAGTATGAGCTCTACTCGTGCATCCAACTACCAAAAACTAAAGTTTGCCAATGTGTCCACCATATCTACCTATTAGCACTAGTTGAATGCCTGTGCGTTGCCACGGAGCTTGATGTTATTTCTTCATGGCACATATAAACATAACAAGCTCGCACGTAACAAAAGCTTCCAATGCAAGAAGATAGTTGATACCCTAGTATTTGTACTGAAGTCATGCAAGAAACCTGAGTGGTAAGATGAAAATTTGTTGCAATTGAACAAATGCAAGTCAAAGTACCTAAATCTTTGTATACATAACATATGAGCATTTCCTACAATACATGCTCTCATTCCTTGCAAGCAGTATAAATTTAGTGGTCCAAAATTATAATCTAGAATGATAGATAAAAAGATAGCATTACTAGTAATATATAATCAAAAGTGATCTGCAACTAAGTCATATACTTAGTCTTAAACTAAAATTCGCAAGATTTATCCAATCTTTAGTCTAGTACCCTCTTCTTAGAATAACAATTTGTGTTTTTATAAGCTAAAACATTAAGATTGAGAAGATATGTCGAGTTACATATTTGTGCTTAGGAATAATAACAGTGTGTAAAATGTCAGTAGCATGTCTCTATGTTTGAGGTGCAAACAGCAAACTTTAGAACTATTTAGACAATTAAGAAATTGCAGCTTCTGCCTTCACTTTTGCCTAAACAATTGTGGTGACCCCGTATACCATTGCATGTGTAGTATGCAAGTCGTTGACATAACACTAATGAAACACCGTCTCACTAGTATTACATCGATCAGAGTGGTACAACAGAAACATCGCGGGTCCAAGGTATGTCTATAGGATTACAATTTTCAGCATACAGAAGATCTTTAGAACCTCCTCAACAGGTAGAGGTTTACTTCTGGCGATTACAATCGAGAAAGAACAGCTGGAAGACTAAACTAAAGCTACCACTAATGCAGTTGGCTTGCTACAGAATTACCCTAACTACTTAGGTTCTAGGATTAGGGAGTTGGGTCCCTTCTATTCCTATTCTAGTTTTCCTCCAAGCTTGGTGTAGTTGTTGACTTCATTGATAATTCTGACATTGGTTGAGGTCTTCATCTTCATTTTTAGTGTCTCGAGGTTGCCTCCTGTGTTGCCTCCAATCTAAGCAAGGGTTACGAGGGAGTGGGGTGAGTAACGAGCGTTACCCAGCAAGTTCATATAAGGAATAAGGTGTTTAATGCACTAGCTACAGCCTTAGACTCAAGAGTCGTTCGGCAATGCAAGTTTTCGTAAACATTTCTTCAAGAGGTTGCTTTTATTCAAAAGAACTATGTCCGTCAGCCTTCACAGGTTGATTAGAGCTTCGATGGGCTCCTTTCCTGCCGCGTTCGCAGCTCCTTCCCGGAACAGGGAGTATCCAGATACTTTCTTACACTCTGCAGAGGTGGTCACTTGTACCCATAAGAGATCAAAGCCTTGCTGCACAACCGGGCGTGCATTCCCGTCCATACTTCCTTGGTATGGGGCCCAGTCGATGATCCAAGCCAATCACCGTTCTTCTCCGCGACCCCGCAGACCCACCCATTTGTAAGTTTATCCTCCCCTATACCACATATGTAGACTGATTGGCGCACTGGTCCTCCCCTTTACACTATGGACGCTCCCATAGGTAGACTGTTCCGGACCCAGATGCCCGCTCCTATACAATATGGGTAGACTAATTCGGATGACCCTTACAATCCATCATAAATCAATTAGCAAGTATGTCCCCCCCCTATACTATAGGCAGACTAGTAGGAAACGCATTTCCCCCCTTTACCGTATAGCAGCCTAGGCAAGACAACCCTCGCTACTGATCCGTTGGCATGCGAGAGGGAAAAGATACAGCTGACTTCTCCATCCCATTCCAGATCTCATGGTTGACCGTTATTTACGGCGCTAGAATCACTGACGACATTTGTTATTAGTCCTAGGTGAACTTTCCAGTTGCAGTGGGACCTCCACCATACTCATACCATGGTCCCACTGCCCATCATCCTAGGGCAACAACCATTGCAATCGAAACCACTACTTTATGTTATTTATGAAGACGGAACCTTTTGCTTTTAAATACAGTAATAATAATACCACAGGTATATTTGCAAGTAATTTGCTAAAATTAAACAAGAGATATGAGCAAGAGTGAACTTGCCTTTTTGACTGCAAGATTATGAGAGTCAAGGTCTTCGATACGAAAGAAATCCCAATTCTGAAATAGCAATCATCATCCGGTAGGGATGATGTTAGAAATCTGCAGCATGATATGCATAAGATATGAAATGCATTACTCTAAGCGTACCCTAACCCCGATGATTTGTTATCATTGAGTTATGGCAGTTTATTTATGATGTGTTGCACTTTTAAATCACACCATAACATGGTTGTTAAGCATTTTAGGTTAGATCACTATCAGGTGCTAATAAAAGAATAAGACTTTAACAAGAGCTATTGTTTTAGGGTTTTATAATCATTCCTTGCTACAAGAGAATGATGGTTAATGGTGAAGACATGAAGGTAACACTTTTAAGTTGCACCTTATAATTAGCAAACAATTGGTTGATCATGGATACACAAGGTTGAAGTAATTTATACTGGTATATCATTACCTAATTGGTTTTTAGGGTTGACAATAATCTTAACACACAAATAGGAATCATTGATGTTAAGGCTCAATAGAATGGTTGATAATTACTTTAAAGATATCTTGAAAGAATAACTTTTGAAGAACATACTACTAGGTGAATTTTAAGTACTATAGATAAGGATTAGTGTTCTAGGGTTTACCATAGTTTTATAGTAATCTAGGAATAGTTAGTAAGTGGAACACATCAAGGAAACAAATTAAGGTTTATCCAATATTGGAAGAGTTTTAGTGAAGCATGTTGTGATTAGCACTTAATTAGTTGGTTAGGGTTTGAAGCATAGTTTCAAATGGTTACCACTTTGAATTAAGTACTACTTATAATGTAATGTGAATCTTAAGTGAACAATGTTCAATTTGTGGATTATAGTTGAAAATAGAGTTTAAATTTAAGTTGATGCTTATCTAAGAGTTATCCTAATTTATTATCATTAAAGAAAATAGTTTTAGGAGTTAAGTCAAATTTTAATGATTTAAAATTGACCTAGAAGTTTTAAATTTAACTTTTACTGAAACATTAGTTGAAATAACAATATTAGAGTTAAGAAATAACTCCGATACAAGTTTATGATTTTTCCCAAATTTTTACTACATTAAATTTGTTTTTGAAAAATTATTTTAGGGATTAAAATCCTAATAGTAAAGTTTTAGGATTAATATTTAAAAGTAACAAAATATTAATTGGAATAACAATATTGAAGTAGTCAAATTTTTATTTGATATTTGAAAACTTGGTTTGAATTATTATAATTGGATTTGAATTCAAAATTCAAATACTACTTAAACAAGTTTTTAAATTTAGTTCAAAATTATTTCACACAAGAATGCAAGATTATAATTTAATAGATAGATCATGTTATTGTGATCATTTTGGTATATCATTTGTATTTTTATGATTTAAAATGAAACAGATATGAATTTTCTAAGTTTTTGATATTTTCTGTTATTTCTATTTAACAGGAGAACATTTTATACCTGCAAATAACCTAGCCATTTATCACTGACCAATGGGCCATGGGCCAGGTCAGCTGCCACGAGGGCATGACCGAGTCCACATGTTGATTGGGTCCAGTTCAACGCCGGCGATCGCCGGGAACGACGATTCAGACCCTCCCCGGTGGATTTAGTTAGCAAAATCGAACGAGGAATTGATTTACGACTGGTTGGTGGTGGCGACGTGACCTAATGGTCACCGAAGTGACAACGGCGACGATGTTCTGCAGCGGTGCACTCCGGTCACCAAGCCATCACGGCCTATAGAGGGTTCTAGGATGAACTAAGAGGCTCCAGAGATGCGTATGCTCACCCTGCAACTGAAGGGATGCTCGGAGACGTCGATTGTGACTGGAGATGAGCGCGGCTTCGCGGATTCTGGCGAACTCTACTAGAAAGGGAACAACAAATATCCGGTGCTTGAAGGCCTTCTAGCTTGATTCCATCTTCCTGGAGGTCCTAGGCATCGAGGCGGAGCTTCAAGGACACACGGCGGACCTTCGGGTGAGCTCAATCGCCGGCGAGAGGGCTTGGCCGGAGTTAGGGTTCCGGACCTGTGAGAGAATTTGAGAGAGAGAAAGGATGCGATGGATTTAGGGTTTTCTGGCGGCGGCGGGGACCTTCTTATAGACGTTGGAGGGCGGCGGTGCTGATCTTGGCGCGAGGAGCGCTGGGGGCACGACACCGAGCAGCTCTCCCCGTTCGGGAGGTTGAAGACGACCCCCTTTCCTGTGGGTCCCACTGGTCAGACGCATACCAAAACGGTATGGTCTGCCGGGCTTGGTGCTGGGCCGGTTTGGTGGGCTTCGGCCAGGTAAGTGATACGTCTCCAACGTATCTATAATTTTTGATGCTCCATGCTTGTTTTTACACCATTTGCCTAATGTTTCGTTACACTTCGTGGCACTTTTATGCATTTTCCGGAACTAACCTATTAACAAGTCGCCACAGTGCCAGTTCCCTATTTTCTGCTGTTTTTGTGTTTCAGAAAAGCTACACAGGAAATATTCTCAGAATTGGACGAAACAAGTTCCTGAAGTCTTATTTTTCCCGGAAGCTTCCAGAGAACCGAGGAGGAGTCGGAGGGGGGCCACGAGGGCCCCACACACCAGGGCGGCGCGGCCCAGCCCCTGGCCGCGCCCCCTATGTGTGAGGGCGCCTTGGTCCACCTCTGACGATGCCCCTTCGCCTATAAAGACCCCCCGATGGAAAAAACCTAAGTACCCGATCAATTTTCGAGAACACATCGCGATCCGCCGCCGCCGTCGACCCGAAGATCGGGAGGGTCCAGAAGCTCTTCCTGGCACCCTGCCGGAGAGGGGAATCGCCACCGGAGGTCTTCTTCATTGCCATGCTTGCCTCCAGAGCAATGAGTGAGTAGTCTACCTTGGACTATGGGTCCATAGCAGTAGCTAGATGGTTGTCTCCTCCACCATGTGCTTCATGTTTAGATCTCATGAGCTGCCCTACATGATTGAGATCACCGTTATGTAATTCTACATGTTTGGTTTGTTGGGATCCGATGAATATTGGTGTTATGATTGAGTTGCTATACTGATATATATATCTTATGTTATCTCTATGTTGTTTATGATCTTGCATGCTCTCCGTTGTTAGTAGCTATCTTGGCCGAGTAGTTGCTAGTGACTCCAAGAGGGGGTATTTATGCTCGATAGTGGGTTCATGCCTCTATTTAATCTGGGGGAGTGACAGAAACCTCTAAGGTTGTAGATGTGTTGTTGCTACTAGGGAGAAAACAACATTCATATGCTCGAGGGCATATGCTTTGTTTACATTACACACTTTGCTTAATGCAATTATCTGTTGTTCGCAACTTAATACTCATGAGGTGTTCGGATGATATCCCCGCGAGTTGATTATTAGTCATAGATGCAGTTGGATGACGGTCTATGTATTTTGTTGTAATGCCCAGAGTAAATCACATAGTGATCTTCTTGACATATCACGTTTATCTTTATTCTATCAATTGCCCAACTGTAATTTGTTTACCTAGCATGTGTTATTTATCTTATGGAGAGACGCCACTAGTGAACTGTGGACCCCGGTCCTATTTCCATCATATTGCTATCACCTGTTTACTTTACTCGCACTGTTTACTTTACTCGCATACTTCTACTGTTTTCCACTCGATACGCTCATACCCTTTGTTTCAAGCAAACCGGTGAGATTGACAACCTCATCGCAAGTTGGGAACAAAGTACTTGGTTGTGTGTGTGCAGGTTCCACGTTGCTGCTCGCAAAGCAAAGCTTGGACGAGGCGCCTTATAAATTGTCCAGAGCTGTCGTGAAGCTTGCAAGCATCACCTTCAGTTGTTTGTCTGCTCTTCTCCTGACCGACATACCTTGGTTTCTTACTGAGGGAAAAGACTTGCCGCTGTGCTCATCATACTTTCCGCTTAGAGTTTTCCAACTGCCTGGCCATAATAATCATCAACTACACGCCAGCCATCAAGCCCTTTTCTGGCGCCGTTGCCGGGGAAGAAGTGGAAGACCTCTGCAAGGGGAGTTTTTCGCACGCACATCCTTTACTTAGTTTTATTATTTTGCTTTACTTTATTTTTACTTGCATCGTTTTATATCAAAAACCCAAAAAAAATTAGAATCCTTGATAGTTGTTTTTACTTGTCTACTTTTAGTTTTGCTGAAATGGCTAATCCTGAAAACACCAAGTTGTGTGACTTTACTAGCACAAACAATAGTGATTTTATCTGCACTCCTATTAAGCCACCTGCTCCTGTGTGACAACCTCAAATTTGGTACAAATTCGAAGTGCCCGTTATGTAATCCATCACAATCCCAGAATCCGTGTTGTGATTTACATAACGTAGTGGATATCACAGTCATAGACATTAAGAGTAAATAAAGGGGATTACATAGGTGGTCGTACAGACCAAACCTTACAATTCATCAATATGCAGCGGAATAACACGTCGGGTCCATATCATCAAGCCTCAACCGCACAGGTAGAGCAGACAGTAGGAAACGAGCCTAATTCGCAAAGTCGTCAACGATTCCTTCCTTCTTGATTTTTCTCCTTCAAGTCTGGCCAAGTTAATAGCCAGGGACAGAGCCATGAGTACATTGCATGCACTCGCAAACCATCTTATAAATAAAAGAATAGAGAATGCATAGTTCATATAGTGGTCTAAGCTCTAGGTTCATTTGCATAAAGCAGAATTTCCTTCCAAAGATCTTTTACTTAAAATGGTAAGAAAACATTTAGCTCTTTATAAATCTCTAGATGGAATCCCCCAAATGTCAATTCTTTTGTTCACCAAGTCACCTTCATGGTCATCACAATTCATTGTCAAGTCACCTTTCTCAATCATTTTCAAAGTAAAACCTGATAACGGCCAAGTACAACCAATCCAACCGTCCATGACCGCGGACGCGGCTATTCGAATAGTTTTACACTCTGCAGAGGTTGTACACTTTACCCACACCATCCGACTACTCATCGTGTGGGCAACTTCCCCGCATACCGTCATATGCCACGACAAGTAGCCGACCATAATGTTTCACCTGCCCGCCTTAGCATAAACACTACCGCCTAGAGATGTATCCCCCAACACCAGAGTCCAAGAAGCTGTCCGGAGTGTGCAAAGTTCCCAGCCGCTTGACCCACCGGAATGCCACTAACCGAGGTAGGGTCCTACACCCGGCAGTCCATTTTCAATGAGGGCTCTTCGGCTTGTACCCCAACCACCTATGAAGAGGAGGACAAGGCGAAACTCGGCCATAGCCAAGGGTGCCCTGGAAAAGGAGTCCCTGGTCGGACTTCCATTTACAATTTGTAGGGTCTACACTAAGGCGAAACAAACTACTCCACTAAGCCCCGTCCCATACCGGAGTAATGTGGTCGCACTGTATGATTGGTCCAGTATGGTACTTCACGCATTTATCATTTTTGTCAAACCTTCATGTCACCTTCACCATGTCACCATTTTGTAAATAGTTTTCAAAGTCACCCTTGGGTAAGGTTGCCCCTTTCCAAGGTTTTCATTTCAAAATCTTCATGATCTTCATTGGGGTTCCCACCTAGTCATTTTCCATGAATGCCTTTAGCTCAAGCATAATCCTCATGAGGGCACAAGGATCTAGGTAGGTATATTGGATGGGCTTAGCTTGATGCTCTACTTAGCATCCACTAAGGAAAGGGTTTCTCAAAGGTAGGCTAAGCTTGATGCACTTGATGTCATCCAAAAAAAGGTTGGATGCACTTGTCAAGAAAGACATCACTATTCAGTTGCAACTTGGTAACAATTATTTTTAGCATGCACATTTAGTTAAAAGCAAGTAAGCATGCATTATAAAACTGGGTAATGGTATGATCAAAAGATGGCTTGCCTGGCTTGGCAAGGTCATAGGCTTCTTCATCTTCATCTCGGATTGTGTAGTCTCCATCACCATTGCTTGGTTGACTTCGGGATCCATTCTCCTTATTCTCGTTGTCGTCTAATCGTCGAAAATCAAATAAGCATACAATCACCACACAATTCACAAACAATACCTATTTACTCAAATACACATGCTTGGGTAAGGGAAGTGATCTAGGAAGTCTATGGAGAGTGGTTTCGAAGATCATTGAGTTCCGATGGATGAGATTATTGAGTTGTTGTATCTAAGTAGGGTTTATTTGTTTTGGATTATGAAAATATCTCCGGCAAGTCCTTGTTGACCATAGTTCATATACTATTAGTAGATATTTAGGATTAGGGTTTACCCAAGGTGGTTTCATAATTTAAAGTCTTATTTTCAATTACTTGTTTGATTTCTAGTTTGCCAACATGTAGTGATCATGTTTAGATATCCAAAGGTTATGTATAGCCCCAAGTTGACCTAGGTTAATGGATATCGATGAATATCTGAAATTGTGGTTGATTAGAATTGGTTTCATATCCTTTCCATTATTTTGAAATATGTGTGCAAGTTGGAGTTTCTAATAACTAATGTGTAGTATTTAATTTCCAAATACTTCCTACAAGTTCACATGGACTAAGATCAATACCTACAGATGGGTATTTGGAAATGTGGTTTGAAACTAAGATTTCCATGGGTATTTCGATTAGAGGTTTGAGTTTAATAAAATCCTATATGGCAATTGCTTATTTAACCATATAGGTAAATAGCATTTACTTGAAATGGTTCAAAAAATGAGATCTAATGCTACAGGAAGATGGGTATCACTAATTATGAATTTCTAAAGTTGGATTTATACTTTTAGGAATTTTATTTGAATTGATATGAATTTTGCAAGGTTGCATAACTGCAAGTTTGTTATTTTTACCCAATTAAAAATATAAGTCTAAATGGGTTGAAAACACTTCCATTAGATAGTTCATGTCATAAGCTTTCCAACGACATATTATTTGCTAAATTTGAATCTATAAATCTTCGGGAATTTGATTTTGAACTTGCAGTAATTAAACAAATAAGTAAATGGTTTCTTCAAAAAAAAGTAACGGGCTGGAACCAATATGGGCCGGGGAACCGAGTCAGGCCGGCCCAGCTAACTCGTCCCGGGCGCGCTGGGGAAAAAACTAAGCTGACAAAAGGGGGCCCGCTAGTCAGCACGTTATAACTGAATCGGTACGCTCGGCCTCTTCTTCCTGGCGCTACTGGATGGAAACGAGAGAGAGGTCTGGGAGGAGGCGGCGCATGGGGAGCTCACCGGCGGGGGCGGCGACCGGCGGCGAGGGGTCCTGGCGGCGGAGGGTGGTCGTCTCGGCCACCTCCAGCAGGCGGCGCGTCGGGGGGAGCTTCGGTGCGCCGGGAACGGGCGGTGCCCTGCGAGGACGACGTCGACGGGGGGCTCGAACGAGAGGGAGAGGGAGCTTGGGACCTTGTCTGGGAGGTTACTGGTGATGGCGCGAACCTTTTCAGGGAAGAATGGCGGCTTTATATAGGCGGGAGAGGGAGCACGGTGCGAGGGGATCTGCGGAGAGAGCGCGGCCGGTGTCGGCTAACGGAGGAGAGGGGCGGTCGGGGCTTTCGGCGGGGTGTTGTGGACGGTTGCAGGAACTTGCTGGCGCGTTTGCAGGCGGCGGGGTGGTCTGGTGCAGAGGGGGCAAGTGAGGGGTCCGGGCGGTGGTTCTTCTCTGATCTTCCCTGTCTCACGGCCGTGGTCGGGGCAGGAGAGGCTGGGGCTCGACCAAGAGATGTTCCCTAGCATGGCTACAGGGTTTGGGCCGGGGTGAACAGCGTTGGCCACAGTAGCTGGGATTTTTCCTGGATTTTGCCCACCAAGTGTTTGTTGAAATGCCCGAAAGAATTCAAATTTTGAATTTTTGAAATCTGCCACCGTGGGTTGTCAAGATATTGGATAAGGACTCCAAACATATTTTTGTTATGAAGAAATATATTGTTTTGCAAAAATCTTATTTCAATTTTGAAGTATGGTTTCTGTTTCAGATTCAAACTTTGGACAGATTTTGAAAGAGGTTAGGGTTTGAGTTTTTGCTGGAAACTTCTTGGTTGAGTTAGTATGTGATATGGTCAAGCTCAACTAACTGACCATACCTTGGCTTGAGTTACAGATTTCTTATTCTAAGGGTCCAAAGTAGGGTAGTGGTTAACTTTTTCTAGATCATCTTTTCTTCTCTTTTTCTTTATTTCTCTTGCTTCTGGTTCTTTTGATCTTTGTGGTTCTTCTCTAATGCTTCTATTGGTTAAGTTTGAATTAACTAAACATTGCCCAACAAATTAAAACCCACATGAAATCATAAAAGACCTATATTGAAATTCCATGCATACATGAAATATGGAGTGCAAAAGTTTTAATCTTGGTCCAAAGGTGTTGGTTTTCTTGTAGATGACATGGAGTTGGGAAATGACCTCTTATTTAAATTCAAACTTTGGTAGAATATTAAATAGAGTTCCAAGTTGATTTTTGTTTCACGCTTTATTGTATTTGATTCTTTTCTATTTGTTTGTGATTGCTTGACTCAATTTTGGTTTGGCCATTGACCCAAATGGGTTTAGCATGTAACCATACACCAAATTTCATAGTTAGAAAACTATTTCAATTTAACAAAAATCTTTATTTAAAACTTTGGGCTCAAAGGATTTGTTTTAAAACCCTTCTCATACTCTTTTGTGTTTGAAGCATGGGAGCAAATGCTCAAATTCACAAGTTTTAAAAGACAAGAAATTAATCTTGTATTCAAAATAAAAGTTTTTGTTGTCTCCAAAATTTGGTATTTTAATAAATCCATTTATTTCTATTTTCCAAAAACTTGGGTTGTTACAATCTTCCCCCCTTAAAAAGAATCTCGTCCCTAGATTCACAAGTTGAGATTGAGATAGATTAAGAAATGAGATTACCAGATAAGAGATAGAGTGTATATTGATTCCTATAGAGATGGAAAGATTGGGTACACCCAAAATGTGATAAGGCCATACGGGCCAAAAACACATCGTCGTCAATCACATAGCAATTTCAACAAACAATCACTCTTTCGAAAACAAAGTATTTGGCATCTAAACCATAGGCTTTTATTAAAAAGGGTCTTGTGGATTACAAGTCTCACTCTTGCTGTACAAAGAAATAAACAAGACTACTAGTACCAAACTAAGATCAGTAAGGTTTCTTCTGGACTTGGTTTCACAAGCTGGATCCACTTGTTCATACCACTATTATCTAAGAGCGACTTCGAGGTACTCGGGGGAGGGTTCTTGTTCTTCTCTTCATTCCATCGGGTTGGAGGAGGGAATCTGGGGCCTGAGAGGCAGGCTACCTTCTCCACCTACGAACGTTGAGGCTATAGAGTCCTTTGACACTATCTTCAATTATGACGGGGTTTTGTGCGTAGACATCCGTAGTGCAGACAGGGTTGCCTCCTGATGATGAAGGAATGTTGGTAAGATCTTTAGAGCCATCAGGGTTGGTACTAGCTTTGGTGATGACAGGGTCAGCGTTCAGCTTCATTGGGCACTCGTTGGAGTAGTGCCCCTTGGTTCCGCACTCATAGCAGGTGATGTTGGTCTTGTTACTAGCATTGGGAAAAGTATTCTTTGGTAGTGCTCTTCCAGATCGTAGGGTAAAGATTTGGGGATGTTGCTGTCCTGAAACTGTTTTTGGTGCTGCAACGTAAAAATTCGTAAAAATTCTCTGTATATCTTTTGGACCTGAAATTTCTTGTGCATATGCCCCAGGTTATATCCAAACTTTTGTTAGTTGAACACTTTTTGATTTGAGCCAGAAAACCCCTCAAAAATTCGACCTTTGTCAGCTGTTCTGTTTTGACAGATTTCTGTCACTATTCGTTTTTGCCGCTTTATCACTTTCTTTTCGAGTTCTTTTGATCACGGAACTTTTGGGGAAGTTGCTACAAGAGTATATACTTTATATGTGCTGGTTTTAGGTTGAAACCTGAAACAAAAAGAGGTTGATTATATGTTATGCTTACACTAATGTTGCTAATAGATTTGTGTTTAGTTTTGTATGAAGGAAGTTTTCAAGTTTAGGGATTGGAGAATGATGAGATGAGTTGAAGAATGGACAAAAGCTCAAGCTTGGGGATGCCCATGCATCACCCCAAGAAATATCCAAGAAGTACAAGCGTCAAAGCTTGGGGATGCCCCCGAGGCACCCCTTCTTCATCGGCAAAAATCAGGTCACCTTTCAAGACACTATATTTTTATTGCTTCATGCACTATGTGTTTTTCTTGGAGCGTCAGTTGTTTTAGTTTTATTTATTAGTCTAGTTTTGTTTGCTGCAATAAATGGTTGGACCCCAAAAAATTTCTTTTGGAGAAGTTGCCTTGCTTTTCATTTGCCAAGAACGCTCTAGTTTTCACTCTTATCAAAAACTGAGTGTTCTTCTTTTTCTGCTACTGCTTTTGGTTTTCGTTTTCGCCTTGATTTGCGTTCAGACCATGTCATATCTTTTCATCAAGGTGTATTTTTGCCTCTGATATTGGTTTTCATCAAAAGAGGTGTCTTAAAAAATTTCAAATGGTGTTGGAAAAGAGAAAAAGCTTTATGCAAAAAAAGTGGAACAAGAAGGAGCTTGTGTAGACTGCGGCTTAGGCTTTTTCATGCCATGCTTGATGTCTTTTTGATAGTATGCTTAGTGGTTTTGCTGTAGCATGACTTGTCTCAAATAACTGAGATTGCTTAATGAGCCTTTGAAAAAATCATGCGTTGTTTTTATTGTATGGAAGCATTATTTTGGTTTTCTCCTTGATGTTTTATTTGGGTTGACTTGGCGCATGCTCACACATGTTAGACTCTTACAAAGTTGCCAATAGCCTCTATGATCATTTAGTTTTTGACTTTTGATGTCATCTTATGTTTCTTTTAATGTCGCTTTGTCGCTTTGCATGATTATGGCCATTATTGCTCTCTTAGTTGGTCGCTCCCAGTCTTTTGCTAGCCCTCGCCTTGTACTGAGTATGAGCTCTACTCGTGCATCCAACTCCTAAAAACCAAGTTTTCCAAAGTGTCCACCATACATACCTACTAGCAATTTGCTATTCCAAGTAAATTTGACTTACTTTTAGTTTCTCTTCAAATTAAACTCTTACCCGTGTTATGTGAAAATTGGTCAGTAAAGCTCTCACGAACCGGAAGGCACACTTTACTTTTTCTTGTTCTTAAAAATTTGACATTATGGTCTCTTATGTTGAGTTGTTATGCTTGCAAGTTGTAAGTTGGAGACTAGCCCAACCATGCTGTCATGGGGCAAGCTTTCAACATTGCACTTCTTATTTGAGTTGATATCATGATCTTTTGTTTATGGATGCCCGCGGTGTGAAATAAATTGGGAATCTTGCGGGGATCATGGAGTTTGTATATGTGTTAGGGAAATGCCTGGGCTGCCAATCTAAGCCATGCATAATTCATGGTGGAAATTTGCAGCATACCCATAGTGGACATTCGACGACGCATCTCAAAATAAAAAGCGAAACAAATAGCAAATAAAAGAGATGTCGACGTGTTCATTGTCTGCTTGTCCTGTCATTTTGATGTGGGCTTGTTCCATGTCATCGGGCACGGAGGTACCCCGTTGGCGGTTCTCGATGATACATATATACTTACAATGACAAGAGCCTTGCTTGGGACTCTAAGTAAAGTAGCATGAGGTTTGGGTACTCGTATTCACGGGGCACGAGGTTTTTGACTTATGATTTGTCAGCATATGCATCATAATTGTTCTCGCATTAACTTTAACCATTCAAGATGCTTATGATGGGGGCAATGAGAGCTCAAAGCCGGTAAGTACCATAATTTTTTGAAGGTTATAAAACTTGCAAACACTGCTTCCCTCCGCGAAGGGCCTTTCTTTTACTTTTATGTTGAGTCACCACCTTCTATCTTTATGCACCATTAAGAGAGCATAGTTGTCATTCTTAGTATAATGTGCATTGTCCCAAAGTTTTCATTGATTGATTCATATTGTTGGTTTCACTTGTTCTTAAATTATTAGTATCTAGTCGCCCTCTTAAACTTGAAGGTGTCCTATGCATTTATGTTTTGCTCTCCATGAAGGACAAGCTGAAAACCATTTGTATGTTTTTCCTTATGATTTGAACACACGTTTGACTTTCATTGTTTCATTTTCATGATCTTTTGTTTGTGTTCATTTTCATGTTTATAACATGGTTGCTAAGTTTTTATGGTCAAGAATATATCTTTCATGCCCATGTTTTAAGTTCTTTTGATCCCAGCTCACAAATGCTTACATACATGATAAAGATTGTGTAGGTGCATGTCACCTCAAAAATTATTTCTTTTATTATCACTTACCTACTCGAGGACAAGCAGGAGTTAAGCTTGGGGATGCTGATACGTCTCCAACGTATCTATAATTTTTGATGCTCTATGCTTGTTTTTACACCATTTGCCTAATGTTTCGTTACACTTCGTGGCACTTTTATGCATTTTCCGGAACTAACCTATTAACAAGTCGCCACAGTGCCAGTTCCCTGTGTTCTGCTGCTTTTGTGTTTCAGAAAAGCTACACAGGAAATATTCTCAGAATTGGACGAAACAAGTTCCTGAAGTCTTATTTTTCCCGGAAGCTTCCAGAGAACCGAAGAGGAGTCGGAGGGGGGCCACGAGGGCCCCACACACCAGGGCGGCGCGGCCCAGCCCCTGGCCGCGCCCCCTATGTGTGAGGGCGCCTTGGTCCACCTCTGACGATGCCTCTTCGCCTATAAAGACCCCCCGATGGAAAAAAAACCTGAGTACCCGATCAATTTTCCAGAACACATCGCGATCCACCGCCGCTGTCGACCCGAAGATCAGGAGGGTCCAGAAGCTCTTCCCGGCACCCTGCTGGAGAGGGGAATCGCCACCGGAGGTCTTCTTCATCGCCATGCTTGCCTCCGGAGCGATGAGTGAGTAGTCTACCTTGGACTATGGGTCCATAGCAGTAGCTAGATGGTTGTCTCCTCCACCATGTGCTTCATGTTTAGATCTCATGAGCTGCCCTACATGATTGAGATCACCGTTATGTAATTCTACATGTTTGGTTTGTTGGGATCCGATGAATATTGGTGTTATGATTGTGTTGCTATACTGAAATATATCTTATATTATCTCTATGTTGTTTATGATCTTGCATGCTCTCCGTTGTTAGTAGCTATCTTGGCCGAGTAGTTGCTAGTGACTCCAAGAGGGGGTATTTATGCTCGATAGTGGGTTCATGCCTCTATTTAATCTGGGGAGTGACAAAAACCTCTAAGGTTGTAGATGTGTTGTTGCTACTAGGGAGAAAACAACATTCATATGCTCGAGGGCATATGCTTTGTTTACATTACACACTTTGCTTAATGCAATTATCTGTTGTTCGCAACTTAATACTCATGGGGTGTTCGGATGATATCCACGCGAGTGGATTATTAGTCATAGATGCAGTTGGATGGCGGTCTATGTATTTTGTTGTAATGCCCAGAGTAAATCGCATAGTGATCTTCTTGACATATCACGTTTATCTTTATTCTACCAATTGCCCAACTGTAATTTGTTTACCCAGCATGTGTTATTTATCTTATGGAGAGACACCACTAGTGAACTGTGGACCCCGGTCCTATTTCCATCATATTGCTATCACCTGTTTACTTTACTCGCACTGTTTACTTTACTCGCATACTTCTACTGTTTCCACTCGATACGCTCATACCCTTTGTTTCAAGCAAACCGGTGAGATTGACAACCTCATCACAAGTTGGGAACAAAGTACTTGGTTGTGTGTGTGCAAGTTCCACATTGCTGCTCGCAAAGCAAAGCTTTGACGAGGCACCTTATAAATTGTCCGGAGCTGTCGTGAAGCTTGCAAGCATCACCTTCAGTTGTTTGTCTGCTCTTCTCCTAACCGACATACCTTGGTTTCTTACTGAGGAAAAAGACTTGCCGCTATGCTCATCATACTTTCCGCTTGGAGTTTCCTAACTGCCTGGCCATAATAATCATCAACTACACGCCAACCATCAGTAAGCTTCTTCTTCTATTTATTTTTTGTTTAATTCTTTTTCTTCTGTTTTAGATTAATTAGACTTTGACAATTTGTTTTGCAGGTTTTATTTTATGAACTTTGTCCAATATTTTGATAGGTTATTTAATATTATGTAATGGTGTATTAGACAATGTTTAGGTGGATTTGCACATGATACAATTAGATCTGTTCAGATTTTATTAGGAGTGTTATTAGAAATGATTTTAAAGATTCCATTTTAGTGTTTCTTCTTAAGAGTGTATAGACACTATATTTGTATCTGAATGAAAGGAGAACTATTATTTATAATAGATTCTAGCATTGAATTTCCTAGTTAGGTATACGTATCTATGAACATGATGCTCTTAATTTGATATCAAGATTCATGCACATATTAACATGTTCAAGTTAATCACTGGATAAATAATATAGTTGATATTAGGAATGTTTATGGTGTGGACATAATTCATAGGTTAAATTATAGGATGTGGTTCTAGGGTTTTACTCATGATCACAAGGTAATGCATAAGCTACAACGTGAATTAGAGAGTAGGTTCCAAAGGGATGGGTGAAAGGTGTAGAGTTTGATAAGATTGCACCCTCCTTTATTGAAAGGACTTTGATCACTCCAGGAATAGAGTTAGTGTGATACAAGCTTTACCTGAATAGGAATTTAGGATTTAGACTGGTGCTACCTCTTCCTATATATCAAGTTTCTTTGTTTAAGTCAAGCATGTTCTTGCACCAAGGGTCTCTACTTGATCTTCATAAGAATGTTTCCCTCCTAAAAAGGATAGGTTTTCTTGACAACTATACTCTCTCCTGATGATGGATGATATCTGCTTATCAGACCTATTTCTCACACCTCCCACTATTTTCTTCCTACAAATCAAGTTAGAGTAAATACTATTGCTTGCTCCTAGTTTTAGCCAGTGATGATTTGGATTTATAGATACGTTTCTCTTGCCTATGGTAAGTGCTTCCCTTTTTCCATTAACTACACTCCTCTCCTCTCATACTAGACCAACCTGGTGGTCTTGTGAAGCTTGTTCTTCGGGAAATCTGATAAACCTGCGTCTTGTGGCATGCCTGCACCTCCTAGCTGCTTGACCTAGTTCCTAATTGAACTAAGTAACCATTTGGTCTTGATCTTGCTGGTTTGGTTCTTGTGGTTGTGCTGGTGGTGGTGAATCCTGCCCTGTTGCTCAACTCATGAGTCAGGTGGATTGTGTGGTGGTGTTACTGGTGTGATGGTGGTGTTGCTGGTGTGATGGTGGTATTTCTTGGCCCTATCTAATGTATGAAATGACCCAAATTCGTTGGTGTCCTCATACCATGATTTTATGGTGTCAAAATGGATGATATGGGGTTCCTTTTATAGTATCTTGATGCTCACCACAAGTTGACACCTCAAGTGATGACTCTTGTTTGAGCAAGGTGAGTAAGCTACGTGTTGCCAAGCTCTCATGCATGAGCATTACTTGGGGTTCAAGTAAAGGAAGATATTTTCAAGTGGATAACTATCCTAAGATATTTTCAAGTGGATAACTATCCTAAGATATTTTCAAATAGATAACTATCCTAGGTGGCATGATGATTATCCTCTAATAATCTTTATTTTGGACAGCCAAGTGGCATTTCACACTAAACAGACTTGTGGCTGAATCAATTCATATTCTTATACATATTTGTAATTCATAATTGAATTGTTATCAATTGATGTTGTATTAATTGTTTGGAAGTTTAACTTCCAAAGTTCATATTTGATATGATCCAGTTATTGTGAATTATGCATATTGTCATATCTTATTTGTTCCTATTTTCAGTTGTGCTCATAATATCCAAAGTTAGCAAAGGTCATGTTCAAACTTTGAATGATTTTATTTGATTTCACCAAGGCATGATCATAAGAGTTTCAAAATGGTCATAGTTATTTTTATTCAAATAGTTTGAACTATTTAATGTAATGTAAATGAGCTTAGTTTTATTATATCTCATATAGTTAATAAGTTATGATTTAATAAGAATGGGTGGCTTTTATGTACTTGAGACCTTGTGGTTTACCAATTTTGGTAACAAGTCTTAAGAGTGAATTAAATTACACCCAGAAGTACTGGCTAATTATTTAAGTAGTTAAACTGTATTGTAAACTCCTCTAACCATCTTGGTACAAGGTTAGTCTCTCCCTCTTCTGAAGCTTCTGAATTATACCCTATGGTTCTATCTCAAGAGATAGGAATGATATTGGATTTGATATAGACTCTCTCCTTGTTCTAGAGATAAATAGATTTAGATGGGAAAGATTATGATAATCAAGATATGAAAACAAAGTAGATTAAGAGTCAAGGTAAGACTTGTGTTGTCTTCCTTTAAGCTAGGAATGGCTTCAATGATTTAGGTTTAAGAAATACCATGGTGATCATGGTAGAATTGGTTATGAGGTCCTAAAATGATGTGTTAACATATTAATCCTACCTCACATTCATCTCCTTTGATGTTATTATCTCTACCCAAAACAAGGTCGTTAACAAGGGTCATGTTGGAGCTTATCGCACTTTAGTTGATGAGCTACTTCAATTCCATCAACTCAAGAGAAGCTTCAATCACTTTGACAAGTTTTATTTAAAAGCGCAAAAATTTCCCAGATTTTCTATGCATGAATGCAATGCACACTTCTGTGTTCTCTCTATTTCTAGCCTCACATCCTGGGATGTTACAACAGTGAAGTTTTCAATCACCAAGTTTAGAAAAAATGCACAGTTTTGCCTTGAACTATATAGGCAACAGTCACTTCAGTGAAATAATCGAGAAGATCAACGGAGCTGCTTCTATTCGGTTAAATGAAGCTTGTGAAAGGGATGATAACCTGCAACGCTAGCACCGCTCTAGGGGCTTGGCCCTTGCCATGCCTTCCTCCGGCCGTGCTGCGCATGTAAAGCCTGTACCTTGCCCGTGCGTGGCATCACCTCCCCCGCTATTTTCCCGCACACCCAGCCTGGCACGGCTCATGCCTTCTTCTGCGTTGCTCCCACGAGTCCAATGCATGGCAAATCTTCAGTGTGTGCTTTCACGCGCGTTCCAGGCCATGCTTAGAACACCTCTGCAGGCGCCCCGAGCCCCTTGCCGCTATCGCCTCCCGGGCGCATCCGTGGCAAGCTCAGGCATGGCCGCTCACCTCCACGTGGTGCCTTTCCCCAGCTCCTTCCAGCGTGCGTGCGCGGGCGCGAGCGCTCATCCCTGTGCCCCCGCGTGCCCGCTGCTCTCCAGTTGCACCTCCGTCGTGTGTGTGCCTCTGTACGCCCCTGCAGATCCTCTGCCGTGCATCGGCTGGTCTGCAGTTGCTTCGCCCGCACTCGGCGGCCTCCGTGCCGCTCCTGCGCATCTTCCCGCATGCTGCGCCTGCCGCTCTCCCTCGAACACGACCTGGGGCTCTGCCGGCCTCAGCTATTCCCTACGAGCTCGCCCACAGGCGGTAGGGGATCCGCCCCCCTTTTATCCATGCAGGCCCCACTCGGCCGTGCACGCTGCTCCGGCACTCCTCCTTCTCATCTGCATGCTCTCGCGTGCACGCCCGCGTGCTCTGCCCAAGCTCCTGCAAGCATCCATGCCCGGGTGATCTCTACGCACGCGTCTGTTCTTGTAGATAGTGTTGGGCCTCCAAGTGCAGAGGTTTGTAGAGCAGCAGCAAGTTTCCCTTAAGTGGATCACCCAAGGTTTATCGAACTCAGGGAGGAAGAGGTCAAAGCTATCCCTCTCAAGCAACCCTGCAATTACGATACAGAAAGTCTCTTGTGTCCCCAACACACCCAATACACTTGTCAGATGTATAGGTGCACTAGTTCGGCGAAGAGATAGTGAAATACAAGCGGTAGTGATGATTATGAGTAGCAACTGTAATATGAAATAAGTATCGCTGCGAGCAAACATATAACAAAATAGTAAGTAAACGGTGTGCAATGCTTGGAAACAAGGCCTAGGGATCATACTTTCACTAGTGGACACACTCCCAACAAATATAACATAATTAAACCAATAGATACAATCATCAATATTCAACTCAAAACAATTCTCCAATGGAAAACATACACTAATCATGCGTAGGGCTACGAAGCACTCCTCAAAGTCCGTATGTACCCAAACTAGATTGTCCCACACTATCACCGTGAACGCACTAGATGGTTCCAACAAACACCAACATTTCATAGAGACATTAACCAAAAAGATACACATGATGCACACACTAGTCACATTTACACCATGATACGAGGTATCTCCGGAGAGTATAATAATTAAGCATAGGAGTAGCATAATATCTGAATAATAACATCTACCAATTCAACTAGATACAAAGCTCACGATCACATAAAGATCACATCATGGGAGAGAGAGGTGAACCACATAGCTACCGGTAAAGCCCTCAGCCCAGGGGATGAACTACTCCCTCCTCATCATAGGAGACAGCAAGGTTGATGGAGATGGCGGTGAGGTCGATGGAGGCGGCGGAGACGGTGATGGAGACCGATGGAGATGGCTCCGGGGGCACTTCCCTGTCCCGGCAGGGTGCCGGAACAGAGACTTCTGTCCCCCGAAATTCATCGACAGCGGCAGCGGAGCTGCGGAACTCTTTCTGGAAAATTGCCGACTCCTTTAGGGTTTTCTATCCCGAGGCTTAATATAGGTGAAGGGGCGTCATCAGGGGGCTGCCAGGGGCTCCTCACACATAGGGGGCGCGGCCAGGGGCTAGGCCGCGCCGCCCTGGTGTGAGGCCGGCCCCTGGCCTCCCTTCGGCTCTCTTTCGGTCCTCGTCCTTCGTCCAGGAAAAATAGGAGTTCTGGAACTTGTTTCGTCCAATTCTGAGAATATTTCCTGTGTAGCATTTCTGAAACACAAAAACAGCAGAAAATAGGGAACTGGCGCTGTGGCATCTTGTCAATTAGTTAGTTCCGGAAATCGCATAAAAACGCCACAAAGTGTAACGAAACACAAGGCAAATGGTGCAAAAACAAGCATGGAGCATCAAAAATTATAGATATGTTTGAGACGTATCAGCATCCCCAAGCTTAACTCCTGCTCGTCCTCGAGTAGGTAAGTGATAACAAAAGAAATATTTTTTTGAGGTGACATGCACCATCACAATCTTGATCATATAGGTAAAGCATTGAGTGCTGAGATCAAAGAACTTAAAACATGGGCATGAAAGACATAATCTTGATAATAGAAACTTAGCAACCATGTTATAACATGAAAATGAACACAAACAAAAGATCATGAATAATGAAACAATGAAAGTCAAACGTGTGTTCAAATCATTATAAGGAAAAACATACAAATGGTTTTCAACTTGTCCCTCATGGAGAGCAAAACATAAATGCATAGGACACCTTCAAGTTTAAGAGGGCGACTAGATACAAGTAATTTAAGAACAAGTGAAACCATGATCATGAATCAATCAATGAAAACTTTGGGACAATGCACATTATACTAAGAATGAAAACTATGTTCTCTTAATGGTGCATAAAGATAGAAGGTGGTGACTCAACATAAAAGTAAAAGAAAGGCCCTTCGCGGAGGGAAGCAGTGATTGCAAGTTTTATAGACCTTCAAAAATTATGTTACTTACCGGCTTTGAGCTCTCATTGCCCCCATCATAAGCATCTTGAATGGTTAAAGTTAATGCGAGAACAATTATGATGCATATGCTTGACAAATCATAAGTCGAAAACCTCGTGCCCCGTGAATACGAGTACCCAAACCTCATGCTACTTTACTTAGAGTCCCAAGCAAGGCTCTTGTCATTGTAAGTATATATGTATCATTGAGAACCGCCAACGGGTTACCTCCATGCCCGATGACATGGAACAAGCCCACATCAAAATGACAGGACAAGCAGACAATGAACACCTCGACATCTCTTTTATTTGCCATTTGTTTAGCTTTTTATTTTGAGATGCGTCGTCTAATGTCCACCATGGGTATGCTGCAAATTTCCACCATAAATTATGCATGGCTTATATTGGCGGCCCAGGCATTTCCCTAACACATATACAAACTCCATGATCCCTGCAAGATTCCCAATTCATTTCACACCGCGGGCATCCATAAACAAAAGATCACGATAGCAACTCAAATAAGAAGTGCAATGTTGAAAGCTTGCCCCATGTCAGCATGGTTGGGCTAGTCTCCAACTTACAACTTGCAAGCATAACAACTCAACATAAGAGACCACAATGTCAAATTTTTAAAAACAAGAAAAAGTAAAGTGTGCCTTCCGGTTCTTAAGAGTTTACTAACCAATTTTCGCATAACACTGGTAAGAGTTTAATTTGAAGAGTAGATAAAAGCAAGTCAAATTTACATGGAATAGCAAATTGCTAATAGGTATGTATGGTGGACACTTTGGCAAAACTTGGTTTTTAGGAGTTGGATGCACGAGTAGAGCTCATACTCAGTACAAAATGAGGGCTAGCAAAAGACTGGGAGCGACCAACTAAGAGAGCAATAATGGCCATAATCATGCGAAGCGACAAAGCAACATTAAAAGAAGCATAAGATGACATCAAAAGTCAAAAACTAAATGATCATAGAGGCTATAGGCGACTTATTTTTGTAGTCAACATGGTGTAAGCATGTGCCAAGTCAACCCAAATAAAGCATCAAAGGAGAAAACCAAAATAATGCTTCCAAACGATAAAAACAACGCATGATTTTTTCAAAGGCTCATTAAGCAATCTCAGTTATTTGAGACAAGTCATGCTACAGCAAAACCACTAAGCATACTATCAAAAAGACATCAAGCACGACATGCAAAAGCCTAGGCCGCAGTCTAGACAAGCTCCTACTTGTACCACTTTTTTGCATAAAGCTTTTTCTCTTTTCCAACACCATTCAAACCTTTTTGAGGAAACTCTTTTGATGAAAACCAACATGGAACAGAGGTCCAAATACACCTTGATGCAAAGATAAAACAAGATCTGAACAAAAATCAAGGCGAAAAACAAAAGCTAAACGTAGTAGCAGAAAAAGAGAACACTTGTTAAACGATAAGAGTGAAAACTAGAGTGTTCTTGGCAAATAAAAAGCGAGTTCATCTCCTCCAAAAGAAACATGATGTGATCTAACCATTTATTGCAGCAAACAAAAAAAAAGAAAACTGAAAACAAAAACAACTGACGCTCCAAGAAAAACGCATAGTGCATGAAGCAATAAAAATATAGTGTTTTGAAAGGTGACCTGATTTTTGCCGATGAAGAAGGGGTGCCTCAGGGGCATCCCCAAGCTTTGACGCTTGTACCTCTTGGATATTTCTTGGGGTGACATCCCCAAGCTTGAGCTTTTGTCCATTCTTCATCTCATCTCATCATTCTCCAATCCCTACACTTGAAAACTTCATACAAAACTCAACACAATTCTATTAGCAACATTAGTGTAAGCATAACATGGAATCAACCCTTTTTGCTTCAGGTTTCAACCTAAAACCACCACATATTAAGCATATACTACTGTAGCAACTTCCCCAAAAGTTCCGTGATCAAAAGAACTAAAAAAGAAAGCGATAAAGCGGCAAAAACGAATAGTGGCAGAAATCTGTCAAAATAGAACAGCTGACAAAGGTAGAATTTTTGAGGGGTTTTCTGTTACTCAAATCAAAAAGTGTTCAACTAACGAAAGTTTGTATACAACCTGGGGCATATGCACAAGAAATTTCAGGTCCAAAAGATATACAAAGAATTTTCATGAATTTTTACGGTGCAGCACCGAAAACAGTTTCAGGACAGCAACATCCCCAAATCTTACCTCACTCAAATTAGAGGCTTCTCTTGGCACAACAACGAAATAAAAAGGATAAGGAGCGGTTATTACATTAGTAATAACTTCCAAGACTCAAATAAAAGAAAAAGTACTGAAAATAAAACAATGGGTTATCTCCAAAGAGTGCTTTTGTTTAACGCCTTTGAGCTAGGCGCAGTAATTTGCAAAGATGCTCATGTGAGCGCCATATAAGAGCTTGAGGCAAAGGCGCCATATAGAAACTTAAAGCAATAGAGAGCATCAACAAGCAAATGTGAAAGACATTTAAATCTGAACCACTTCCTATGAAAAATAGTCTTGTAGAGAGACAAGTCATAAAAGCGCAAAGCAAAAAGCATAGGAAGGCAAAACAAGTACAACTTCAAGAATTGCAACATAAAGAGGGAAAACTCAATATTGTTGAGATCCATCAAACCATGTTTCCCTCTCTCATAATAACTTTCAGTAGCATCATGAATAGAATTAACAATATAATTATCACATAAAGCATCCCTATCATGAGCCACATGCATAAAAGAATTAATACTCCCCACATGAACAATTGTAGTAGGAGCAGATTCAACAGAATAATTATTCTCATCACCATAATCATCAAAAATAGGAGGCATATTGTAATCATAACTAATTTTCTCCTCAAAAGTAGGTGAACTAAAAATATTATATCCATCATCATAACCATCATAAACTAGAGGTTTAGTATCATCACAAGCTAGAGAACAGCTATTTTGCAAAGCATATTCTTCAAACATATCATCATAAGAAGGAACATGGATAGCACTAATGGTACAACAATTATTAATCTTAGAATTTGTACCAAAAAGATTTTCAATATCAAAAGTAGAGTGCTTTTCCCAATCATGATCACTAACATAGGTAACAGGCATAGGAACATCATCAAGATCAGAATTATCACATATGGGAGATAAAATATCATCAGAGCAAATTTTCTCCACTAAAGCTGGGGAACTAAAAATATCATGCTTAACAAAACCAGCTTCCCCAAGCTTAGACTTTTCTATAGCATTAGTAATAACAGTGTTCAAAACATTCATACTAACAACACTATTAGCATGCAAATTAAGCTCCAAAGGTCTTTCAATTTTCTCTTCAAACACTTCATATCTAAACTCAGGAAAAAGACTAAAGAACTCTTTGTTTTCCATTAAGCCTAACTAGTGAAAATAAAAACAAGAAACAAAAAGATATATTTACAGAATCTAAAGGAAATAACTTCGAGCACTCACCAGCAACTAAAAGACTTAGTAGCCAAAGAATGTGAGTACCTTTTACCTTACCTCCCCGGCAAGGGCGCCAGAAAAGAGCTTGATGTCTACGCATGCGTCTGTTCTTGTAGACAGTGTTGGGCCTCCAAGTGCAGAGGTTTGTAGAGCAGCAGCAAGTTTCCCTTAAGTGGATCACCCAAGGTTTATCGAACTCAGGGAGGAAGAGGTCAAAGCTATCCCTCTCAAGCAACCCTGCAATTACGATACAGAAAGTCTCTTGTGTCCCCAACACACCCAATACACTTGTCAGATGTATAGGTGCACTAGTTCGGCGAAGAGATAGTGAAATACAAGCGGTAGTGATGATTATGAGTAGCAACTGTAATATGAAATAAGTATCGCTGCGAGCAAACATATAACAAAACAGTAAGTAAACGGTGTGCAATGCTTGGAAACAAGGCCTAGGGATCATACTTTCACTAGTGGACACACTCCCAACAAATATAACATAATTAAACCAATAGATACTATCATCAATATTCAACTCAAAACAATTCTCCAATGAAAAACATACACTAATCATGCGTAGGGCTACGAAGCACTCCTCAAAGTCTGTATGTACCCAAAATAGATTGTCCCACACTATCACCGTGAACGTACTAGATGGTTCCAACAAATACCAACATTTCATAGAGACATTAACCAAAAAGATACACATGATGCACACACTAGTCACCTTTACACCATAATACGAGGTATCTCCGAAGAGTATAATAATTAAGCACAGGAGTAGCATAATATCTGAATAATAACATCTATCAATTCAACTAGATACAAAGCTCACGATCACATAAAGATCACATCATGGGAAAGAGAGGTGAACCACATAGCTACCGGTAAAGCCCTCAGCCCAGGGGATGAACTACTCCCTCCTCATCATAGGAGACAACAAGGTTGATGGAGATGGCGGTGAGGTCGATGGAGGCGGCGGAGACGGTGATGGAGACCGATGGAGATGGCTCCGGGGGCACTTCCCCGTCCCGACAGGGTGCCGTAACAGAGACTTCTGTCCCCCGAAATTCATCGACGGTGGCGGCAGAGCTGCGGAACTCTTTCTGGAAAATTGCTGACTCCTTTAGGGTTTTCCATCCCGAGGCTTAATATAGGCGAAGGGGCGTCGTCAGGGGGCTGCCAGGGGCTCCTCACACATAGGGGGCACGGCCAGGGGCTGGGCCGCGCCGCCCTGGTGTGAGGCCGGCCCCTGGCCCCCCTCCGGCTCTCTTTCGGTCCTCGTCCTTCGTCCGGGAAAAATAGGAGTTCTGGAACTTGTTTCGTCCAATTCCGAGAATATTTCCTGTGTAGCATTTCTGAAACACAAAAACAGCAGAAAACAGGGAACTGGCACTGTGGCATCTTGTCAATAAGTTAGTTCCGGAAATCGCATAAAAACGCCATGAAGTGTAACGAAACACAAGGCAAATGGTGCAAAAACAAGCATGGAGCATCAAAAATTATAGATACGTTTGAGACGTATCACCGGGCCAGGGGCTCCGCCCCGACCTCCCACTCACCTCTTTGTGCTCCTCCGCAGCACGCGGCTCACCCTAAGCCCAACGCTCCTTTCCTCTGGCTGCGTGCACCTGAGCCACGGGCATTCGGCTCCAATCACGCTCGGCTTAAAAAATACTCCCCCTGGTCCGATTTAAGGGGCTAATTATCAAAACCCTGCGACCTAGGCGTGCAACAATTTGGCAAATAATTTTTTAATCATAGCGTTTTGAGCCAAGTGATAACCAGTCAAATCATACAAATTAATTTGGGAAGGCAATTAATCTGGGAAGGCAAACTACGAGCCCAATGGCACACGCACATCACGCATGGCTTTCCAAACCAGTCGCGCATGTAGCGAGCCAGCATGCATGCAGCCTTTAAATGGGATGATTTATTTCTTAATTGATTAATGATTAATATTGTAATTAGCGCTGACAAAGGAAAGGAGGGGTGATTATTTTTGTTAGGGGTAAAATTGGAAATCAAATGATGTATAGCAAAAGTGGCTTCACCAACTCGAAACCAATAGTAAAGATTTTGCTATTCCAAGTATATTCATCATGCTTTTATATATATTCCAAATTAAAATTTTTGTTATGAGAAAATTAGTTAGTAAATCTCTCACGAATTTGATGGCACATTTACTTTCTTGCACTTAATAAACTTGACCATTGTGATTCTCTTATGAAGTTTATATGCTTGCAAATTGTAAGTTGAAAGTTAGCGCAACCATGCTTTCATGGAACACGTTTTCAATATTGCACTTATTCCTATTTAGTTGATATCATGATCTTTTGTTTATGGATGCCTAGCGGTGTGAAATAAGTTGGAAATTTGTGAGTTCATGGAGTTTGTATATGTGTTAGAGAAACGCCTAGGCCAGTAATCTAAACCATGCATCATTCATGGTGGAAATTTACAGCATAACCATAGTGGACATTCAACGATGCATCTCAAAATAAAAAGCTATACCCAATGGTAAATAAAAGAGATGTTGAGGTATTCATTGTCTGTTTGTACTGTCATTTTGATATAGGAAAGCTTCAATATCATCGGGCAGAAGGTACCCCATTGGCGTTCTCGATGATACATGTATGCTTACAATAACAAAAACTTGCTTGGGACCTAAGTCGAGTAGCATGCGGTTTAGGTACTTCTATTCAAGGGACATGAGATTTTCAACTTATGGTTTTTCAGACATATAACTCGTACTTGTTCTTACATTAACCTTAACCACTCAAGATGCCAATGATAGGGGCAATGAGAGCTCAAAGCTAATAAGTACCATAAATTTTGGAAGGTTTATAAAACTTGCAATCAATACTTCCCTCTGCGAAGGGCTTTTCTTTTTACTTTTATGTTGAGTCTTCATCTTCTATCTTTATGCACCAATTAAGAGAGCATAGTTGTCATTTTGAGTATAATGTGCATAGTCCTAAAATTTATTATTGATTGATTCATGATTATGGTATTGCTTGTTCACAAATTATATGTATCTAGCCACCCTTTGAACTTTGAAGGTGTCCTATGCATTTATGTTTTGCTATTCCATGAAGGACAAGCTAAATACCACTTTGCTATGTTTTCTCTATGCTCAAAACAAACAAATAACTTTCAATGCATTATTACTCATGATCTTTTGTTTGTGTTACTTTTTATGTTGTAATATGGTTGTTAAGTTCTATGGTTAGAATTATATCTCGTATGCCTATGTTTAGAGTACTTTGATCTCAGCTTGCAATGCTTTACATCGATTTGATCAAGATTGTGTTGGATGTATGTCACCTCAAAAATTATATTTTGTTATCACTTACCTACTCGAGGACGAGCAGGAGTTAAGCTTGGGGATGCTTGATACGTCGCAAACGTATCTATAATTTTTGATGCTCCATGCTTGTTTTACATCATTTGCTTTATGTTTTGTTTACACTTCGTGGCATTTTTATGCATTTTCTGAAACTAACCTATTAACAAGATGCCACAGTGCCAGTTCCTGTTTTCTACTGTTTTTGTATTTCAGAAAAGTTCCACAGGAAATATTCTCGGAATTGGATGAAATGAAGCCAAACCTCCTATTTTTTCTGACACGAAGACGGAGTCCAAAGCAGAGACGGAGGAGGGTCAGGAGGCAGGCACACCATAGGGTGGCACCCCCTGGCCACGCCACCAGGTGGTGTGGGCCCATGGTCCACCCTCTGACATCGCCCTTCCGCCTATATAAAGCCTCCGATGCGAAAACCCTAAAGAGTCCAGCCTCCGTCCACAAAAAGTTCCACAGCGCCGCCACCATCGACTCCACCGCCATCTCAATCACCGTTGCTGGCTCCCATGATGAGGAGGGAGTAGTTCTCCCCTGGGGCTAAGGGATCTACCGGTAGCTATGTGTTCATCTCTCTCTCCCATGATGTGATCTATATGTGATCATGAGCTTTGTAATCTAGTTGAATTGGTACTCAAGTGCTTTTATTAATGTAATCTCCAGAGACACCTTGTCCCATGATGTTAAGGTGACAGTGTGCGCATTATGTGTGTCTCTTAGGCTAAATTTTACAGTAATACTTATCATGAGTTATGATTTAAGTTGGATGTCTATATGAATTGTTGTGTTTGTCTGGAACCGTCTAGTGCACTCAAGGTGACCGACAACCCTAAGGCCTGTTAAGCTAGGCCCAATTGTAATACTAGTCGAAATATGAGTTCATGTCGTATGTCGATATTGTAATCTGTGTCGGATCCCTCCCGATCCCTGAGACCTGGCCACCTATATATAGGGGCCAGGAGGGGACGGTGAGAGACAGATTGAAAGCAAGCCAAGTTTACACCCACGTTTACTTTCGACATACACCTTGTTTGACTGATTTCACCTTCGAGTTCATCCGACGCCCTATCTCCCCGATCCTAAGTCCTTCATCTAGGACATTTGTCGAGTTAACCCTCGTCAATTGGCGCCGATCGTGGGGACTCTGGGCATTGGAATCATGAATTCGACGGCTTTTCCACTCTTAGCCAATAGCAATCTAGAAGTCGACGAAATCCAGATACCCTTCAGAACCATCGATTTTCAACCTCACCAGTCAAATTTCACGCAAGTATTCGAGAGCATGGATCAAGATATGGATTTAACGATCGAAAGCCTAAACTTTTGCGTCGGATCACTAGGTTCGATTTGCCTTTCAGATCCGGCAAAACCGGGTCCGTCGGCAAGCAAGTCCGAGACAGAAACAATGCCAGAATCATCAGAAGGCTCTTCCAGCGAAGTAAATTCGCCGGTCAGCTCCATGGAAATAGAAGCAGAGAAAAGAGAATTCGCAGGAGGCGACGAAACAATGGGAAACTTCGACTTAGAAGTACAACTTGAAGACCTGATGATTAGCCGTGACGACACTTTAGATAAATCAACGGACACCTGGAAGACAGGGTTAGAGCTTCATGAAGATGAAAATTCAATCTTCTCAAGCTTCGATAGTAAGTTCGACAATCGGTACCAAGTACTCGCTATTACAGAGGACAACTCAGAAGAGTTTGATGAAAACAACAATCCAGTACTCAACCCAGCAAACATAAACAGGGAGGCAAACCACCTGGCAGAAGGAGAAACTGTGGAGTCCCTGGCAAATAGGGAAAAAGTTTGACTATCAGTCGATGAGTGGAAGATAATCAAAACAGCTGTGGAGCACTGCACGCCAATACCAAGTAATGCTAGCAAGAATATGCTTTTTGGGTATCACTATGCCCTAAGACAGCAGTCAAGCTACTAGCGAAAGAGAGAATTGAAGTGCAAAAGAGAAAAGACTCGGCCATTGCAGCAAGCGACGCTGCTCGCAGAGCACGTAGCAGCGCATCATATACGAACGGCAAAAAACATTGTCAACACGGTTCAAGGTACGAAAACCTCAAATATTCAGATAGGCAAAGTCTTTCCAAAAACCTCGACTCGTCTTTCTTATCAGTCGACGAGCAAGGGAACATTATACCAAAGACACCCGAAGCAGCACTGGTGGCAACTCAAGCATACCTATATACAACGCGACCAAGCCCAGGAGACCCAAGGGAACACATGCATCGGGCAGCACTGCAGGGACTAAAGATGGTAGGCAACAAATTATCAGCAAAAGAGGAGGAAGCATACCGCAACAAAGGAACTCACAAACCAAGATCACCACGTCGTCACAACAGTCCTCGGCACAGAAGTGGAAGTCGACAATCTAGAACGCCATCACCAGGGCGATACAACAGTCCAAAGAACAAAGGAACCCGACGATCCAGAACTCCTAATAGAGGATATGACTACGAAGATGATGAAAAGGAGATGGGGCGCCATGCTTTACCCATAGGGTTCGCATCACGCCAGTACCCAAAGGTTTCAAATTACCTCATGACCAACAAAAGTACGACGGGTCTCAGGAGCCACAGTCATGGCTTTTAGATTACCTACAAGCAGTAAAACTACTAGGAGGAACCAGGGAAACAGCAATGCAAAGTTTGCAACTACACCTCACTGGTGCAGCAAGGTCATGGTTGAGCAAACTAGGAAAAGAAACAATTGGAAGCTGGGAGGAGCTCACAAAACAATTTACGGGTAACTTCAAGTCGACGTATAAGCGGCTAGCATCCATAGAAGAAGTTAAAGCCTGCGTGCAGCAACGCGGGGAGACATTAAGAGCATATATCCAAAGATGGAGCATAATCAAAAAATTGGCAGTCGAAGTCTCAGATGAAAGAGCAATAGATGCATTCATAGTCGGGCTGAGGCGAGGAGACCTAGTTGAAGAGATGGGCAGAATCAAGCCAAAAACAGTATCAGATCTAATGGATACAGCAAATCGATTTGCAGATGGAGAAGATGCGTGCAACAACAAACGAACATGATTGCCAGAAGATGACAGAGGGAACAGATATGGAGGCCAAAGGAGAAGATCCCACAATTATGAAAACTATGGCTCTCACAGCCAAGTAGCTGCAGGATATAAAGACAATAGCTACCAAGGTAACAATCGCAAAAGCTCAGGATATCGTAGCTATGGAAAAGAAGACTACAAGAAATTTCAGCCAAGAGAATCCAGAGAGTACAACCCATCACCGGAGGACATGCTCAATGGACCATGTCATATACACTCCGCGTTTGTCGATGGGAAACAAGTATCCAGACACGCAATGAAAGATTACACTACGTTCTTGAAACTACAGGAAGCAGCACTCAACAAGCAAGCCGAAGCAAAACAGTAGGGATACAAAGGAAACACAAGCAGCGCACCTGCAACTCAACAAGGAAACAATGGAGTTCCCAAGGGTCAAGATCAGCCGAACCAGGGACGCGATGACAACGAAGGATATGTTCCATCTAAAGGGCACATTACAACAATGATACAACCAGTGCCCAAGTCGAACAAAGAGGAGAAAAGTATAACTCGACAAGTTAACCTCGCAATAACTTCACCTCCATCAACAACGGAATATCTACACTGGTCAGAGCAGCCCATAGAATTCAGCAGAGACGATCACCCAATAACAGTACCTCGGCCAGGAAACGCGCCTTTGGTACTCAAAGCTCAAATAGGGACATACGATGTCGACAGAGTATTCATGGATGCAGGAAGTGGGATAAATCTAATCTACGCAAAGACTCTACGGGCAATGCACATTTCATTAGAGTTCCTAAAGCCAACTGACTGCTCCTTGATACGTCTTCAACGTATCTATAATTTTTGATGCTCCATGCTTGTTTTTACACCATTTGCCTACTGTTTCGTTACACTTCGTGGCGCTTTTATGCATTTTATGGAACTAACCTATTCACAAGTCGCCACAGTGCCAGTTCCCTGTTTTCTGCTGTTTTTGTGTTTCAGAAGTGATACACAAGAAATATTCTTGGAATTGGACAAAACAAGTTCCTGAAGTCTTATTTTGTCCGGGAGCTTCCAGTCATCCGAAGAGAAGAAGGAGAGGGGCCACAGGCCGCCCTCACGCAGGGCTGGCGCGGCCCAGCCCCTGGCCGCGCCGCCTTGGCGTGAGGAGGCCTGGGGCCACCTCTGACATCGCCCCTTCGCCTATAAAGACCCCCCGACGGGAAAAACCTAAGTACCCGATCACTTTTCCAGAACACATCGCGATCCGCCGCCGCCGTCGACCCGAAGATCGGGAGGGTCCAGAAGCTCTTCCCAGCACCCTGCTGGAGAGGGGAATCGCCACCGGAGGTCTTCTTCATCGCCATGCTTGCCTCCGAAGCGATGAGTGAGTAGTCTACCTTGGACTATGGGTCCATAGCAGTAGCTAGATGGTTGTCTTCTCCACCATGTGCTTCATGTTTAGATCTCATGAGCTGCCCTACATGATTGAGATTACCGTTATGTAATTCTACATGTTTGGTTTGTTGGGATCCGATGAATATTGGTGTTATGATTGAGTTGTTGTACTGAATATTATCTTTTGTTATCTCTATGTTGTTTATGATCTTGCATGCTCTCCATTGTTAGTAGCTATCTTGGCTGAGTAGTTGCTAGTGACTCCAAGAGGGGGTATTTATGCTCAATAGTGGGTTCATGCCTCTATTTAACCTAGGGGAGTGACAGAAACCTCTAAGGTTGTAGATGTGCTGTTGCTACTAGGGAGAAAACAACATTCATATGCTCAAGGCATATGCTTTGTTTACATTACACACTTTGCTTAATGCAATTATCTGTTGTTCGCAACTTAATACTTGTGGAGTTCTCGGATTGATTCGCCACAAGTGGATTATTAATCATAGATGCAGTTGGATGGCGGTCTATGTATTTTGTTGTAATGCCCAGAGTAAATCTCATAGTGATCTTCTTGACATATCACCTTTATCTTTATTCTATCAATTGCCCAACTGTAATTTGTTTACCCAGCATGTGTTATTTATCTTATGGAGAGACACCACTAGTGAACTGTGGACCCTGGTCCTATTTCCATCATATTGCTATCACCTGTTTACTTTACTCGCACTGTTTACTTTACTCGCATACTTCTACTATTTTCCACTCGATACGCTCATAACCTTTGTTTCAAGCAAACCGGTGAGATTGACAACCTCATCGCAAGTTGGGAACAAAGTACTTGGTTGTGTTGTGTGCAGGTTCCGCGTTGTAGCTAGCAAGCAAAGCTTGGACGAGGTGCCATATATAAATTGTCCGAAGCCGTCGCAAACTAGCAAGCATCACCTTCAGTCGTTATTGTCTGCTTTTCTCCTGATCGATAAACCTTGGTTTCTTAACTGAGGGAAAACTAGCTGCTATACTCATCACACCTTCCTCTTGGGGTTCCCAACTGGCTGGTCATTCACCACGCACAAGGAATCTTCTGGTGCCGTCACCCACGCGCCAGCAGCTAATTTTCTGGCGCCATTGCCGAGGACTAAAGAAGAAGCTCCTACATCAACTACATATTCCCATGTTAACTTGGCACCAGCAATAATTTTCTCGCGCCGTTGCCGGGGAAGAGTGGAAGACTTCTGCGAGGAGAGTTTTCGCACGCACATCCTTTACTTTGTTATTGTTTTGCTTTACTTTATTTATTTTACCTGCATCGTTTTTTATTAAAAACCCAAAAAAATTAGAATCCTTGGTAGTTGTTTTTACTTGTCTTGCTTTATCATGCTTTCTATCAATGGTTGGTTTCTTTGAAACTAAATCTTTTTGGCAAGGTGGGTTCATGGAAGAGCAGCAAAATTATTATGAGGAACACCACTTGTCACAAAAAGGAAAACACTTATGGGAACAAATCAATAGATTATATATCATTGCTAGAAATGTGTGCTCTACTTATAATGTTACTTATTGCTTTGATGAATCTTGTTGCTGTAGGAGGTATAAACACCTCCCTTTTCAATGTGAGTATAATGATGATGTTACCATATCTTCTTATATTAATGGAAATTATGACCTTTATGATGTGGAACAAATTGAAGAATTTATTGCTTGGAAGGGTGCATTTGAACTTGCTTATTTGCTTCAAAATACTGATGATGCACCTTATAAATATGAGGTTTATGATATACTCACATTTTGCTTTGATAATTACAAGGAATAAAATGGCTATATTCTTAAATATCTTAATAGATGCTCTCTAACGGAAGAGACTAATGCCTTGAAGGAGCCTATAGTAGAAGAAATTGTTGAAACTGGAAGCTATTTGGATGAAAAAGAGGAGGAGAGTTGTGACACCCCCGAATTTATCACAAATTCGAAGTGCCCGTTATGCATTCCATCACAATCCCAGAATCATTGTTGTGATACACATAACGTAGTTGGTAACCAGTTCCATAGACATTACAATACGATGGTTCAAATACAATGGTCATAGTGACCAAATTCATATTACAACACAATATAGCAGCGGAAATAACGTCTTCGGGTCCATGCCTTCACCCTACAGGCAATGGCGACTCAGGAGACGATCTTAGTTCTGATACTCTTCTTCATAACCTTCCTCCGGATACTCTTCCCCATAGTCTGGCCAAGTTGATAGCCAGGGACACCGCCATGAGTACATTGGATGCACTCGCAAACCATCTTATAAAGGAAATGATGAAGTAGATATGCAAGGTTGATATGGTGGACTATGCACTAAGTTTATTTGTAAAAGCTAGTTTTATTTCCCAAGAATGTTCATTGGTAGAAAAGAAGTTTAGTTCTCTAAGTTCAATCTAAAAGGAACTTCAAGTGTGTCAATATCAATGTCAAGTCAAGTCATGTCATTCACCAAGTTCACCATAAGTTATTATATTCTTGACAAAAGTCAAGTACAGTTTGCCAACTGTCCATAACCGAGGACGCGACTATTCGAATAGTTTTGAAACCTCTGCAGAGGGGTACACTTTACCCACAAGATTCGATACATCTGCCGGGAGAAATCCATGGTTCGTCATACACAAAGTATGCGAGGTTCAGATAATCAAACAAACTCTTTCACTTGCTCACTCTAGTACAGGATCCTTCCCTAGAGCCCGAGACACGGAGATCTCCGTTCCGGCGTCTCTAGTTTGCCCGCTCCAGGATGCTGGATGAATGGAAATTCCACCCGGTTCGGAAGTACCCGCGCACGGTGCACTTCTATAAAGGATGATACAAGACCTCCCATACTAGGGTGAACAAGCTACGGACTAAGCCCCTTCCCATTTAGGGGTAATGTGGTCGTACGGTAATGGTTGGCTCACATGGTACATCACTTATTATCATTTAGCAAATACATTCCATAGTCCTTAGTCAATATTCTTTTCCTTCATAAAACCATCATGTAGGAGGGATCTCCAATTCAAGCTTTCAAGTTCAAGTCACCAAGTTCAAATGGGGTTCCACTTAGAGATGGCCTCAATTTTATTAGCGACTAAGCAACTATATTGAGTGATGATACCACTAAAATAGGGTTGGATAAACTCAGCTTGATGCTCTTGCTAAGCAAGATATCACTACACATCTATCATTCTACTCTAGCAATTCAATCATGCAATTTACTTAAAACAAGTAGAATGCAATAGTAAAACTAGCCATGTGGAGTATGATTCAAAAGATGGCTTGCCTTGGTTGGCAAAGTGTCCGGGGTAGTCTTCTTCTTCTTGATAGAATTCCCCTTCAATATCCTCCTCAGCAACACTAGCGTCTAATAACGAATAAATACAAGCACACAATCACCACACCATACTAACATCACTTCAAGCACACATCATTGTTTTCAAACAATAGAGTTCATGTTGGATTTTATTGAGTTGGATTGCAGGTTTTTCTTCCAAGTTTTCATTAAGTGTGCAAGTTAGATTTTCCTACTATGTGTCATGTGTTGTTTACTTTTTGAGTATGGGTAAGTAACTAGGGTTATTAGAGCTAGTTCAAGTGGAGATGGACAAATTAAGTAAGTTGGTATTGAGGGAAAAATTAATCTAAGTGTATAATAGAGATCTATCATTTTATGCAACCAACTAGGATTGGATTAAGGTCTAATTGGCACCACTAGCAAGGTTTGTGTTGATTAAGGTTGAACTAAACAGTAGGTGATGAGGGTTAACTCGACAAATGTCCTAGATGAAGGACTTAGGATCGGGGGAAGAGCAACGACTAGAGATTCCGGGATCGAGATTGGCACACGATGTACCCAGGTTCACGTCCCCGCGGTGGAGGATCGCTACATCCTGCTAGCAATCTAGTAGATAATCACAATGGCGTTTACATGGAGCCGCCGTAGGCGGAATATTGTATCTAGTCTATGTCTAATCTATCTTGTATATCTAATATTGCTTGTTTATGATATTCGATGTCTATGAGATTGGCTGATGTCTAAGTTGTTCCTCTAGGGGCGCCCCTGCCTGGCTTTATATATGCAACTGGGCTAAGGTTTTACAAGGATCCTAGTCGAATACGAATTAGAACCTTCCTTCTTCGTCTCCAAGTCAATCTTTGAGTCCTTGTACTTGTCCACTTCCTTAACGGGCCGGACCCGGTATACTAATCCGCGGGTACCCAACGGGCATACCCACGTCAGTAGCCCCCGAGACTCTACTTGAGTCGCAGACTCGGGTTGAGTCTCCAAAACTTCAAATCTTCAAACTTCGACTTCTTCAAACTTCGACTTCTTGAAATCTTCGATTTCTTCAATCTTCGACTTCTTGAAATCTCGATCCCGGAATCTCTAGTCGTTGCTCTTCCCCCGATCCTAAGTCCTTCATCTAGGACATTTGTCGAGTTAACCCTCGTCAATTGGCGCCGGCAGGGGCCCCGCCTCGGGAAGAGGAGGATGAGAAACCAGGAATTGGTGGCCCTGCATATCCTTAATACCTTGCACACACACCTACACTCATCACAATATCGGGTCTAGATGCACAAAGGTAAAGCAACGAACCAATCATAGAATGGTATACCTTTTGATCCACGTTTTTACCATTGGGATCTAGTTCAAGATGGCATTTCGTGGCCATTGGTGTGGCGGCCCCATTTAGTTCCTTCATCTTGAACCTCTTGAGCATGTCTTGGACATATTTGGCTTGATTAATAAAAGTCCCTTCTTTCAATTGCTTGATTTCAAAACCAAGAAAGAACTTCATTTTGCCCATCATAGACATCTCAAACCTATCGGTTATAAGCTTTGAGAATTCATCATTAAAAGCTTTGTTAGTAGAGCCAAAAATAATATCATCAACATATAGTTGGCATACGAAAAGCTCCCCATTGACCCTCTTAGTAAAAAGAGTGGGATCGATTTGCCCAACTTCAAACCCATGGTCTAACAACAACTCCCTAAGGTGCTCGTACCACGCACATGGGGCTTGTTTAAGGCCATAGAGTGCCTTATGGAGTTTGTAGACATGGTTAGGGAAGTTGAGGTCCTCAAACCCCGGGGGTTGCTTAACATACACTTCCTGTTTCAATGGACCATTAAGAAAAGCACTCTTAACATCCATTTGTTGCAACTTAAAATTATGATGAGTGGCATATGCAAGAAGGATACGGATGGACTCAAGGTGAGCCACGGGAGCATAAGTCTCTCCAAAGTCAATCCCTTCAACTTGAGAGAAACCTTGAGCAACCAATCTTGCCTTGTTCCTCACAACAATTCCATGCTCATCTTGCGTGTTCTTGAATATCCACTTTGTGCCAATCACATTGCGGCACTCCTTTGGCTTCTCCACTAATACCCATACATTATTGCGCTTGAAGTTATTGAGTTCTTCATGCATAGCATCCAACCAATCCGGATCTTCAAGTGCTTCAAATACTTTCTTGGGTTCAACCATGGAGATATAGGCATGATGATTGCTAAATTGTGCCAATTGACACCGGGTTGACACTTTGCTTCTTAAATCTCCAATAACCCTCTCAAGGGTATGACCTTTAAGTTCCAAGTCCCTTTCAACTCTTCTCTTGCGGCGGGCTTCGATCTGCTCATTTGACCTCAGAGGAATCACTTGATCATCTTGATCATTTTGGTCCCCGTCTTGACCATCAACTTGACCTTGATCATCATTATGCACATCATCACTCTCTTCATGAGTAGGTTGATCTTGGTCTTGTGAAGAATTAGGGGCAGTTGAGATAACCGGAGAGGATGGTGGTGCCCCTTCTTCTTCATGAAGGTCCTTGTCTTGTTCTTCGGTTGGTGCATTAGTTGCTTCTTTGGGAGAGGCTTGTTGAGCTTGCATAGATGAGGGCTCCACTTGAGTAGAGCATAGTCCTTCTCGGTCCGCCACAAGGTGTCCCTCAATGGGGCAGAAAAATCCCACGCCCATTCTTCTTATGGCATCTTGAGGTATTTCATCATCTACATCACAAGAAACAACATCTCGCCCCCCTTGGGAGCCATCATTTTCTTCGAATACCACACTACAAGATTCTTCAACACGTCCGGTGGACTTGTTAAAGACTCTATAAGTGTGGGATTCGGCACCATAACCAACAAAAATACCTTCTATAGCTTTCGGATCAAATTTACCTAAACGAACTCCTTTTCTTTTAAAGAAACACTTACACCCGAAAACCCGGTAGTACGAGATGTTGGGCTTGCTTCCGGTGAGTATTTCATATGGAGTCTTGTTTAAGCCTTTGCGGAGGAAGAGCCGGTTCGAAGAGTGACAAGCCGTGGAGATAGCTTCGGCCCAAAAGTTGTATGGAGACTTAAACTCCGCCAACATGGACCTAGCCATATCCATAAGAGTCCGGTTCTTCCTCTCGGCTACACCATTTTATTGAGGGGTGTATGCAGCGGAATATTGATGACGAATCCCCTCATCACTAAGAAATCCATTTAAGGTGTAGTTCTTGAATTCGGATCCATTGTCACTTCTTATTGCCAATATATTTTGCCCATGTTGACGTTCAACTTCTTTGGCAAAGTTGATGACGGTTTGTTGAGTCTCACTCTTGTGCTTGAAGAAATAGACCCAAGTATATCTTGAATAGTCATCAACAATCACCAAACAATATTTCTTCCCACCAAGACTTGCATGAGAGGGAGGACCAAAAAGATCCACATGAAGGAGCTCCAAGATCCTCTTGGAAGAAATGATAGTCTTGCTTGTATGGGGAGAGTCATACATTTTTCCTAGAATGCAAGCCCTGCAAACACGATCTTTGGCAAAAGAAACATTCTCTTTTAGTCCGAGTATGTGGCCACCCTTATGAAGACTTTGCAAAGTTCTCATATTGACATGGGCTAGTCGGCGATGCCAAAGCCAACCCACATCGGCCTTTCCAAATAAACACATTGCACTTGTAGTGGTTTTCCCCGAGAAGTCCACCACATACAAGTTGTTTTCAATGTGCCCAACGAAAGCGACCTTTAGAGACTTGATCCACAAGAGTACCACAATTTCATTATCAATGAAGACGGCAAAGCCCATCTTACCAAGTGCACGAACTGAAAGTAAATTGTAACCAAGGGTCTCAACAAGCATGATGTCCACAAGGGAAATATCTGGTGCGACCACCACCTTGCCAAGACCCAATACCTCAGATTGTGACATGTCTCCATAAGTGACGGTTATATTGTTGACATTAGGCCTCATCTCCGTCATAATCTCCTTGCTTTCGGTCATATGACTTGTGCACCCACTATCAAGCACCCATTTTGATCCACCGGAAGCATAGTCCTACAAGAGATCATTGCTTGGTTTTAGGTCCCCATTTCTCAATGGGTCCTCTTTTGTTAGCAACAAGGGTCTTTGGAACCCAGATAGACCAAGCAACATAACCATCATTTGGACCAACATATTTTGCATAAACATCACCATAATAATCACGAAATAAAACATAGTGAGGGTTAGCAATTCCTGCACAATCATCATGAGTGGCTTTGCCACCCACAATAGGATCCTTCTTTGCTTGTGCGGGCTTGGTCTTCTTTTTCTTGTTGTTGTTCTTCTTCTTCTTTGAGACATAGCCAATCCCCATTTTATCACCAAATGCCTTTTGCTTACTCAAAAGGTCATTCAAGTTTTTCTCACCTATGGGAATGGAGGACTTGGCAAGCTCATCTTTCAACCTAGCATTTTCTTTAATAACATTTGCATGATCACAAGTAGAAGTAGAAGAACTAGGCACATCATTCTTAGTCAATTGAATTTGAAGTTGTTCATGTGACTTGGTAAGAATAGAGTGTTCACTTTTCAAGGCCTTGTGAGCCTTGTCAAGATCTTCTAAATCCTTAACAAGTTTATCATGACCAACACCAAATTCCATCTTTTCCTTTTTAAGCATTTTTACTTTGGCACGAGCATGGTCTCGCTCTTTAATGAGTTTGGAAACAACTTCATTATTAGATTCCTCAATAGAATCGAGCTTCTCTTCAAGGGTTGCTCGTTCCTCTTCCTCTTCTTCAAGAGTTTCTTTTAGAGAGGCAATATCTTGAGCATATTCTTTTTCAAGCCTCATTTGTTCATCTAGTTTTTCAAGAGTTTTACCATATTGGCTCAATAGGTGTTCAAAGTGTAACTTGTGTACACCATCTACACTAGACACATAATCATCAAAAGCAACAATTTCTTCCTTTACTCTAAGATTAGCAAGATCATTCAAGGGAGCATCATTTGTCTTAGAGGAGGAGGAAGAGGGTGTGGGTGATACCTCGGAAGACTTGGCCATAAGGCACTTGACGTTCTTGATGAGAGAGTCCTCATTGGGGGATTCAAAGAGTGAAGTGGAAGAGGTGGAGGTGGTTGCAATTGCAGCCATCTCACTAGTCGAGGTTTCTTCTTCATCACTCTCACTCCCGGAGTATTCTTCTTGAGTCAAGAACACAAACTTTGGTTGCTTCTTCTTTGGTCCACCCTTCTTCACAAATGGCTTCTTTGATGGTGACTTGGTCTTGCTCTTGAGGATGAGCTTTCCACCATGATCTTCTCTCTTCTCGTAAGGACACTCGGCAACAAAGTGGAATCTATCATTGCAATTGTAGCATGTCCTCACCCTTTGACCATTGTTGTCACTCCTTTGAAAGCCACTTGACTTGCTTCTTCTTTGATTGTCTTCTTTAGCCTTGTGGGGATCAACCCAAAAGGTTTTTCTATAGAAGGCCATGTGCTCATTGTACTCATGTCTCATATCCTCGGGACACATCTCTAATCTTGCTTCAATACTTGCTTGAAGAGGAATCTCTTTCTCAACCACACTTGCTTTTAATGCAAGATTGGAGCTTCTTTGCATTCCTATGGCACGAGCACGAGCATCTTCCGCATTTTGTGCGGCAACCTTGTAGGCTTGAATCTCTTGCATCACTTGATTGGAGGTCATCTCATTGAAGTTGTGCTTTCCTTGAACACTTTTCATATCCGCGGGCTCATATGGGGTGAGAGCAAGAATGTACTTCATCTTGATCCACTCATCATCAATATGGTGAGCACCGAGGTTCTTGAAGGTGGTAGCAATTGCCTTGAGTCTTCCATGCATCTCTTGATGACCCTCACCATCCATCATGAAGAATCCCTCCGCTTGATTTGAGAAGGCTACATATCTTGTTTTCTTCATGCTCTCATTGCCAACAAAGACATCGGAGAGTCCTTGCCAAGCTTCTTTGGCGGTGGAGAAGTGTTGGATGTGAGGCAAGTCCTTGGACCCAACGGCGACTTGAATCATGTGAAGAGCGGTTGCATTGAGTTGGCTATTGACTGTCTCTCTTCTCGTCATGTTGGTGGGATCCACGACCTTGAATCCTTCTTCAACAATCCTCCAAAGCTCGATGCAAGAACTGCGCATATGAGAGATCATTTGATATTGCCATTGACCAAAGTTTAATGCATCAAGCTTAGGTGGATCACCTCTATGGTTAATATGAGGATGAGGAACCGGCGGGTCGGGTGAATACCAATGAGGGAATTCACCTTTCCCATCACCCTTAGTGCAAGACTTAGCATCGGTACCTTTGTCGGCATCCTCTTCTTCCAACCCCACATCCTCCACTTGTGGAGTAGCAGGTTTTTCCGGAGGAGGAGCACTAGGAGTTTTAGCTTGAATGAGTTGCACTATCATTTCACGCAACTCGCTTATTTGAGTTGACATGGATGATTCCAAGGATTTGAAATCATCCATGGAAACTTGAACCGAGCCCTCATTCCCTTGTGTGCCCATACTCTTAGGCGGTTAAGCCCGAATAAAGAGCCGAGGCTCTGATACCAATTGAACGGATCGTAAGGGCACCTAGAGGGGGGGGTGAATAGGTGCTACTCAAATTTCAATTCTTTTTCAATTTAGGCTTGACACAAAAGGTAAATTCTCTAGATATGCAACTAGGGTGAATTTACCTATATGACAACTAGCAAGCTAAGCAAGATACAATAAGTAAAGGCAATAAAGGATAGAGGTAACCGAGAGTGGAGCACACGGAGACATGGATATAATTCCCGTAGTTCCTTCCTTTTTAGGGGAAGTACGTCTACGTTGGAGAGGTGTGGTTGCCACAAAGGCCTAACCAACGCCACAAAGGCTCACCCTATTCTCCGGTGCAAGCTTCCGCCACAAAGGCCTAGCTCACTTTCCACTAAGGGATTCCTCAAGGCGGAACCGGCCTTTACAAACTTGGGGCACACATCCACAACTGAATTGGAGGCTCCCAAGCACCACAAAGCAATCAATCAACAAGTATCAAGATATCAATCACACAAATCAAAGTCAAGGGACACAAGGGAACCCAAGACACAAGGGCCCTCAAGCAAATGAGAGGGGAAAGTAAATCGCTTCGGTGAGGATGTAGATCAAGGCCTTCTCCTTTGATTCTCCAAAGATCAAGAGCTTTGGTGGGTTGAGGGAGGAGATCTTGTGAATTTGGTGGCTCCAAATGGGGTGTTTTTCTTGTGCAGGACGAGCAGCGTGAGGTGGAAGAAGGAGAAGGGTATTTATAGCCCCTCCCAAAATGTAGCCGTTGCTGAGTTGGAGGGGCGGATTATCCGGCCAAAGTATGGCCGGATTATCCGGCCCGGAATGAAATCTCTGGGCCAAATTTCCGCCCCGGTTACTGGGAGACGCCGAGCTTGGTCCTTAGCAGAAATTCCGAAATCTTCGAGGGGGGCGGATTATCCGTCCCTGATGTCTACGCACTTCTATTCTTGTAGACACTTGTTGGGCCTCCAAGTGCAGAGGTTTGTAGAACAGCAGCAAGTTTCCCTTAAGTGGATCACCCAAGGTTTATCGAACTCAGGGAGGTTAGAGGTCAAAGCTATCCCTCTCAAGCAACCCTGCAATTACGATACAGAAAGTCTCTTGTGTCCCCAACACACCCAATACACCTGTCAGATGTATAGGTGCACTAGTTCGGCGAAGAGATAGTGAAATACAAGTAGTAGTGATGATTATAAGTAGCAAATGCAATATGAAATAAAAATTGCTGCGAGCAAACAAGTAACAAAATAGCAAGTAAACGGTGTGCAAAGCTTGGAAACAAGGCCTAGGGATCATACTTTCACTAGTGGACACACTCCCAACAATATAACATGATTGAACAAATAAACAATTTCTCTTCACTATAGTACTCTGAATTACTCTCCTATTGAACAACACTAATCATTGTGTAGTGGCTACAGAAGCACCCCTTAAAGTTCATCAAGTACTTGACAAACACCACTCATAGAGATACCCAAATCAAAGCACAACTCAAGATAGATATCATTGCAACTTAGACCAAGTACTAACACGGTGCACACACTGTCACCATTACACCATGAAAAGAGGAATAGATCACTCAAACTATCATAGCAATAATTATTCTCATAATCCACAAGAGATCACAATCATAGCCTAAACCAAGTACCACCATGATGCACGCACTGTCACCGTTACACCAAGGCAGGAGGAATAGATTACTTTAACAATCACCACTAGAGTACACATAACATCTGAATAATAACATCTACTTGTTCAACATGATACAAAGCTCACGATCACATAAAGATCACATCATGGGAGAGAGAGGTGAACCACATAGCTACCGGTAGAGCCCTTAGCCCCGGGGATGAACTACTCCCTCCTCATCATAGGAGACAGCAAGGTTGATGGAGATGGCGGTGAGGTCGATGGAGACGGCGAAGACGGTGATGGAGACCGATGGAGATGGCTCCGGGGGCACTTCCCCGTCCCGACAGGGTGCTGGAACAGAGACTTTTGTCCCCCGAAATTCGTCGGTGGCGGCGGCGGAACTGCGGAACTCTTTCTGGAAATTTGCCGACTCCCTTAGGGTTTTCCGTCCCGAGGCTTTATATAGGCGAAGGGGCATCACGAGAGGGCAGCCAGGGGCTCCTCACACATGGGTGGCGCGGCCAGGGCCTGGGCCGCGCCACCCTAGTGTGAGGGCAGGCCCTGGCCCCTCTCCGGCTCCCTTTCGGATGTCTGGATGCTCCCGGGTAAAATAAGACTTCAGGAACTTGTTTCATCCAATTCCGAGAATATTTCCTGTGTATCACTTCTGAAACACAAAAACAGCAGAAAACAGGGAACTGGCACTGTGGCACTTGTTAATAGGTTAGTTCCGGAAAATGCATAAAAGTGCCACGAAGTGTAACGAAACACAAGGCAAATGGTGCAAAAACAAGCATGGAGCATCAAAAATTATGGATACGTTGGAGACGTATCAGCATCCCCAAGCTTAACTCCTGCTCGTCCTCGAGTAGGTAAGTGATAACAAAAGAAATAATTTTTGAGGTGACATGCACCTACACAACCTTGATCTTATATGTAAGCATTGTGAGCTGGGATCATAAGAACTTAAAACATGGGCATGAAAGATATAATCATGACAATAAGAACTTAGCAACCATGTTGTAAACATGCAAATGAACACAAACAAAAGATCATGAAAATGAAACAATGAAAGTCAAACGTGTGTTCAAATCATATGGAAAAACATACAAATGGTTTTCAGCTTGTCCTTCAAAGAGAGCAAAACATAAATGCATAGGACACCTTCAAGTTTAAGAGGGCGACTAGATACAAATAATTTAAGAACAAGTGAAACCATAGTCATGAATCAATCAATGAAAACTTTGGGACAATGCACATTATACTCAGAATGACAACTATGCTCTCTTAATGGTGCATAAAGGTAGAAGGTGGTGACACAACATAAAAGTAAAAGAAAGGCCCTTCGCGGAGGGAAGCAGTGATTAAACATGTGCTAGAGCTTTTCATTTGTAAAACAGAGAGATAAAAATTGGTTTTGAGAGGTGGTTGCTTTTGTCAATGACTAGCAATGGGGTTCTTACTATCTTCCATACAAAAATGAAGCAAGTTTTTGAGAGAGAGATTGGCACTTTTGTGCTCTTTTATAAAGCTTGGCACTCCTCCCCACCTTTTTTCCTTTCACAAACCATGGCTAACCGATTCCATCGGGTGCCCACCAACATTCACTTTCCATGGAGGAGTGCCTTTTTTTCTTTTCTTTTTTTTTTCTTTTTGGAATAAGCAATATGGAAGATAGCAAATCCGACCACTACGTCCCCATGAGCTAAAAACAGTGTCACAAAACGAGAAGTATTTTGAAGGTTTTTTTGAAAGGTAGCACATGAAAATTTACTTGGAATGGCTTACAAATACCATGCATAGGAGTTTATAGTGGACACAATGACAAACTTGGTTTTTGGGAGTTGGATGCACGAGTAGAGCTCATACTCAGTACAAAATGAGGGCTAGCAAAAGACTGGGAGCGACCAACTAAGAGAGCAATAACGGCCATAATCATGCAAAGCGACATTAAAAGAAGCATAAAATGGCATCAAAAGTCAAAAACTAAATGATCATAGAGGCTATAGGCGACTTATTTTGTAGTCAACATGGTGTAAGCATGTGCCAAGTCAACCCAAATAAAGCATCAAAGGAGAAAACCAAATAAATGCTTCCATATAATAAAAACAACGCATGATTTTTTCAAAGGCTCATTAAGCAATCTCAGTCATTTGAGACAAATCATGCTACAGCAAAACCACTAAGCATACTATCAAAAAGACATCAAGCATGACATGAAAAAGCCTAGGCCGCAGTCTACACAAGCTCCTTCTTGTACCACTTTTTTGCACAAAGCTTTTTCTCTTTTCCAACACCATTCAAACTTTTTATAAACACCTCTTTCGATGAAAACCAATAAAGATCAGAGGCAAAAATACACCTTGATGAAAAGATATGACAAGGTCTGAACGCAAATCAAGGCGAAAAATGAAAACCAAAAGCAGTAGCGGAAAAAGAAGAACACTCGGTGAAACGAATAGAGTGAAAAACGGAGTGTTCTTGGCAAATGAAAAACGGAGTTCATCTCCTCCAAAAGAAACATGATGTGATCAAACCATTTATTGCAGCAAACTAAACTAACTAAGAAAACTAAAACAACTGACGCTCCAAGAAAAACACATAGTGCATGAAGCAATAAAAATATAGTGTCTTGAAAGGTGACCTGATTTTTGCCGATGAAGAAGGGGTGCCTCGGGGGCATCCCCAAGCTTTGACGCTTGTACTTCTTGGATATTTATTGGGGTGATGCATGGGCATCCCCAAGCTTGAGCTTTTGTCCATTCTTCATCTCATCTCATCATTCTCCAATCCCTACACTTGAAAACTTCCTTCATACAAAACTAAACACAAATCTATTAGCAACATTAGTGTAAGCATAACATAGAATCAACCCTTTTTGCTTCAGGTTTCAACCTAAAACCACCACATATTAAGTATATACTACTGTAGCAACTTCCCCAAAAGTTCCATGATCAAAAGAACTCAAAAAGAAAGCGATAAAGTGGCAAACACAAATATTGGCAGAAATCTGTCAAAACTGAACAGCTGACAAAGGTCGAATTTTTGAGGGGTTTTCTGTTGCTCAAATCAAAACGTGTTCAACTAACAAAAGTTTGGATATAACCTGGGGCATATGCACAAGAAATCACAGGTCCAAAAGATATACAGGGAATTTATACCAATTTTTATGGTCCAGCACCGAAAACAGTTTCAGGACAGCAACATCCCCAAATCTTACCTCAGTCAAATTAGAGGTTTCTCTTGGCACAAAAACGAAATAAAAAGGATAAGGAGTGGTTATTACAGTAGTAATAACTTCCAAGACTCAAATAAAAGAAAAAGTACTGAAAATAAAACATTGGGTTATCTCCCAAGAGTGCTTTTCTTTAACGCCTTTGAGCTAGGCGCAGTAATTTGCAAAGATGCTCATGTGGGCGCCATATAAGAGCTTGAGGAAAAGGCGCCATATAGGAACTTAAAGCAATAGAGAGCATCAAAAAGCAAATGTGAAAGACATTTATATCTGAACCACTTCCTATGCATAGGAAACTTGTAAGAAAATAAATCAATGAGGCACATAGTAGCAAGCATGGATAGATAAAACAAGTGCCACTTTAAGATTTGCAACATAAAGAGGGGAAACTTAATATTGTTGAGATCCATCAAACCATGTTTCCCTCTCTCATAATAACATTCAGTAGCATCATGAATAGAACTAACAATATAACTATCACATAAAACATCCCTATCATGAGCCACATGCATAAAAGAATTAATACTCACCACAGGAACGTAGTAGGAGCAAATTCAACAGAATAATTATTCTCATCACCATAATCATCATAAATAGGAGGCATATTGTAATCATAACTAATTTTATCCTCAATAGTAGGTGAACTGAAAATATTATACTCATCATCATAGCCATCATAAACTAGAGGTTTAGTATCATCACAAGCTAAAGAAAAGCTATTTCGCAAAGCATATTCTTCAAACATATCATCATAAGAAGGAACATCACATATGGGAGATAAAATATTATCAGAACAAACTTTCTCCACTAAAGCTGGGGAACTAAAAATATCATGCTTAACCAAACCAGCTTTCCCAAGCTTAGACTTTTCTATAACATTAGCAATAACGGGATTCAAAGCATTCGTACTAATAACATTGCTATGCGAAATAAACTCCAAAGGTTTTTCAATTTTCTCTTCAAACACTTCATATCTAAACTCAGGAAAAAGACTAAAGAACTCATTGTTTTCCATTAAGCCTAACTAGTGAAAATAAAAACAAGAAACAAAAAGATGTAATTGCAGAATCTAAAGGAAATAACTTCGAGTACTCACACAGGAGGATGCGAGTACCTTTTACCTTACCTCCCCGGCAACGGCGCCAGAAAAGAGCTTGATGTCTACGCACTTCTATTCTTGTAGACACTTGTTGGGCCTCCAAGTGCAGAGGTTTGTAGAACAGCAGCAAGTTTCCCTTAAGTGGATCACCCAAGGTTTATCGAACTCAGGGAGGTTAGAGGTCAAAGCTATCCCTCTCAAGCAACCCTGCAATTACGATACAGAAAGTCTCTTGTGTCCCCAACACACCCAATACACTTGTCAGATGTATAGGTGCACTAGTTCGGCGAAGAGATAGTGAAATACAAGTAGTAGTGATGATTATAAGTAGTAAATGCAATATGAAATAAAAATCGCTGCGAGCAAACAAGTAACAAAATAGCAAGTAAACGGTGTGCAAAGCTTGGAAACAAGGCCTAGGGATCATACTTTCACTAGTGGACACACTCCCAACAATATAACATGATTGAACAAATAAACAATTTCTCTTCACTATAGTACTCTGAATTACTCTCCTATTGAACAACACTAATCATTGTGTAGTGGCTACAGAAGCACCCCTTAAAGTTCATCAAGTACTTGACAAACACCACTCATAGAGATACCCAAATCAAAGCACAACTCAAGATAGATATCATTGCAACTTAGACCAAGTACTAACACGGTGCACACACTGTCACCATTACACCATGAAAGGAGGAATAGATCACTCAAACTATCATAGCAATAATTATTCTCATAATCCACAAGAGATCACAATCATAGCCTAAACCAAGTACCACCATGATGCACGCACTGTCACCGTTACACCAAGGCAGGAGGAATAGATTACTTTAACAATCACCACTAGAGTACACATAACATCTGAATAATAACATCTACTTGTTCAACATGATACAAAGCTCACGATCACATAAAGATCACATCATGGGAGAGAGAGGTGAACCACATAGCTACCGGTAGAGCCCTTAGCCCCGGGGATGAACTACTCCCTCCTCATCATAGGAGACAGCAAGGTTGATGGAGATGGCGGTGAGGTCGATGGAGATGGCGAAGACGGCGATGGAGACCGATGGAGATGGCTCCGGGGGCACTTCCCCGTCCCGGCAGGGTGCCGGAACAGAGACTTTTGTCCCCCGAAATTCATCGGTGGCGGCGGCGGAACTGCGGAACTCTTTCTGGAAATTTTGTCGACTCCCTTAGGGTTTTCCGTCCCAAGGCTTTATATAGGCGAAGGGGCATCACGAGAGGGCAGCCAGGGGCTCCTCACACATGGGTGGCGCGGCCAGGGCCTGGGCCGCGCCACCCTAGTGTGAGGGCAGGCCTTGGCCCCTCTCCGGCTCCCTTTCGGATGTCTGGATGCTCCCGGGTAAAATAAGACTTCAGGAACTTGTTTCATCCAATTCCGAGAATATTTCCTGTGTATCACTTCTGAAACACAAAAACAGCAGAAAACAGGGAACTGGCACTGTGGAACTTGTTAATAGGTTAGTTCCGGAAAATGCATAAAAGTGCCACGAAGTGTAACGAAACACAAGGCAAATGGTGCAAAAACAAGCATGGAGCATCAAAAATTATGGATACGTTGGAGACGTATCAGTCCCCCTGGCCGAAATATCCGGCCCCGTATCTGGGTGACGCCGAGCTAAGTCCTTAGCAGAAATTCTGAAATCTTCGGGGGGGGGGGGGGGGATTATCCGGCCCCATATCTGGGTGACGCCGAGCTAAGTCCTTAGCCGTTTTTCCGATGCCTCGCAGGGGGGCGGATTATCCGGCCCCTGGCCGGATTATCCGGCCTGATTCCAGGGAGACGCCACCCCAGAGACTTAGCCATTTCTTGAGCTGAAAAACCTGCACCACTTAACACACACTTAAAATTCCTAATGTTGTTATCTAACACACAAAACATGAGGGATACAAAGTATGCACTTTCAGTTACTTGAATTGTTTCAAGGCCCATGGGCCGGCTAACCAAATAAAGGAAGTCTTGAGTTTTAAGGAATTTGGCCATTTCTATTTGCGGTCAAAAAATATTCCTGTCTCCTCGTCTTCATGGCATTCAGTCCATTCTTCTGAGTGTATCGCCCCAATCTCTTCTCCCTCCTGGCCGGCGGTGGAAGCTCTACAAATGGCGATCATTCCGATTGATCCGCATCAATTTGTTCCTAGAGGCTTTCAGATTTGGCATGTTCCTGGCCAAAATGCAGTGAAGAAGGTGGTGGTTGCTAGAAGGCCGAAGGTGCACGAGGAATTCGCTATTGTCTCCATCACCCCTTTTCCCCCCAGGTCAGGTTCCTTTCGAGAATGTCGCTGAAATCTTGCAAGAATTTCTAGTTCATGTGCAAGTGGGCTTCAAAGACATTCAAGCTTGCCCTCTCGGAGCAGCCTATGTTAGGTTTTCTCATGTTAGAGATAGGGACCGTCTCATCAGAGAGAGTCCGATTCCTTTTGGCTATGTTCATCTTTCCTTCCGCAAACACAATGAAGTTGTAAATTGGTGGCGAGCCACTTTCAACAGAGAATGTTGGCTTCTCCTTGTTGGACCACCATTGGACTATAGGTTTACAGAGGACCTAAACGCTGCTTTTTGTGATATTTGAAAGTTGCTTCTTTGGGAAAAAGATGAAGGAAATTTGGGAAGAATCATTGCTAAAGTGAGGGTCACTGATCTGGAAGATATTCCCAAGAGTGTCAGATTCACTGATGGGGATAGGCCAGACTCTGAATCCTGGACATTCTCTGTTGAAATTCTGCAAGAAGACATGCTTGGTGCTAGCCCACCAGATGAGGACCCACTGCCAGGTGATGGTGTGGACCCTCATCCTTTGCCTAAGCAAGTGAATCAGCAAATAGCTTTTGATCCTCCTGGGGCTTTGCAACATAATAACCTAGAGGAAGAAGCAGAGGAAGGATGGGGTCATTGGGCAATGGGAAATGAACAAGGCAATGCCCAACCAATGCAGCTTGATCAAAATGCCGGCTTAAACAATATTCTTCAGGCTATGGAGGCAGAAGAAATCCAAGCTAACCATGGTGAATAGCCTGTTCAAGATGAGCACAGTGGTCTGACTATAAGCATTCCAAGCTCTGATGATGCAAATTCAGTTAGTCTTGCAAATCAGATTGTTAACTTTGGTGAAGAGGTTCAGCAGCCCATGGGCCAGATTGGAGGGCAGCTGGATTTAGGCCTTCATCAGATTGGTCAGGGTCTCATGAATATCATACAGGCTTATCAGGATGAGGAGGAATAGGAAGTGCTTGATGCAGCCAATTTTAATGAAGAAGATCACTTTATGATGGAAGATGTCAACTTGCTTTGACCTAATGAAGCTCATCTTCAGATTGGTATGGTAAATACTTTTTCTTCCCAGTCAGTGATCAGCCTTCTATATGTTAATATTTCTCAAAGGAAGGAATTGAGATCTGGGATAAGTATTTTGCTCCACACATTGCATCTAATTCTGCTAGCAAGAATCAAGGATTTCAGATCCCAATAAGTTGGTTCAACTTTATTACACTGATGTTAATGACTCCTGAAAGATTTGATTGGACTATTCACTTTCTAAATTCTTCTCTTTGGGAGATTATTAAGGAGCAAATCCAAAATGAGAAATCAATCACTTTTGTCATTCCTGATAAGTGTCTTGTCCAGCAGGCCCCTTCTTGCAAGTTGCTGGAAGAGGGGGAATTTGTGGATGCTGATATTGGAATGGTGGATGACAAGTCAAGACCTCCTGCAGCTCCAAAAAGGAAAAGAAGAACAAAACTGCCTCTCGTTGAGATGGAGGTAAGGAGAAGTCCAAGGATTGTGGAGTTAAATGATAGGTTTAAAAGTCACTCAAATTGCAAGGACAAAAATTGCCTGACTTGTAATGCTGCCCCCTACTTTGCATAATAAATTGGTTAAAAATCTGGCTATATATTTTTGCAAGGTTGGGGAAGAGGAAATTGAGAAGAAGCTTCTCAAAAAGAGGAAGCTGCCTGACAAAGACAAAGTCATTGGCAAGGCCACTGGGAAAGGTGCCAAGAGCTTAGGTTCAAGTTTTGCTGATGTGTGTGCACAACAGATGAAGAAGAAAATCTTCAAGTAGTTTCCCAATGATTAGTCTGCCAAGTGTTTTTGTTAAGCACCCTTCTGTGGATGGCTTGCTATATATTTGTAATAATGGACCACTGTTGGCTTCTCATCCTACTAGTACTGCCTGGATTGTTGCTAGACTTTGCTATGTTGCATTTATATTATGCCTGGATGTTTATGGCTGGTGTTGGAAGGAAGCATTCCTTGTTTCTTCCCCTATTTTTCTGAACACCCTAATTTCTAATGGATAGTAACAGACTGTGGAAAATCTTGAACTGGAATCTTAGAGACATTAACTCAGAGAAAAAATGGCTTGCTCTTGCTAGCAAAATTACTGAATCTAACTGTGATATAGTCTGTCTGCAAGAAACAAAAAGAGAGCTTTTTGACAATCAGTATCTGAGAAACTTCTGCCCAAAGAAATTTAATAAATTTGAATACTTGCCTTCAGTGGGTGCTTCTGGTGGTTTAATCATAATTTGGAATGGATCTTTGTTCAGTGGAGAAGTGGCCTTTCAAAATGAATTTTCTCTGTCTATCAAGTTCACTAGTGCCCTGTCACATGAATCCTGCATTCTCACAAATATTTATGGACCATGTACAGCTAAGAAGAAATCCAATTTTTTGGACTGGTTTTCCAATATTGATATGCCAGATGATATGGACTGGTTAGTGCTTGGGGATTTCAGTTTCATTAGAAAGCCTACTGATAGGAATAAACCAGGTGGAGATGTCAAAGATATGCTCTTGTTTAATGAAGCTATCAGTAACCTTGGTTTGGTGGAACTACCTCTAAAAGGCAGGAAATTTACATGGAGTAATATGCAGAAAGAACCCCTTCTTGAGAGGCTTGACTGGTTTTTTACCTCCAGCTCTTGGACCCTCTCCTATCCATCAACTTTTGTTTACCCTCTTGTGAAACCAACATCAGATCATGTGCCTTGTGTGATTGCCATTGTCACAAAGATTCCAAGAGCAAAAGTATTCAGATTTGAGAATTTCTGGCTAGAGCACTCAGATTTTAAGATAATAGTTCAGAGCATTTGGAACATTCCTGTTGGCTTTACTGACAGTGCAAAGAGAATCAATGCAAAATTCAAGAACCTGAGAAGAGGGCTGAAATTTTGGGCAAAAAACTTGCCATGTCTCAAAAAGCAAATTCAGAAAGTGAATGATGTCATTGACTTCTTGGACCTTGCTGAAGAGATGAGATCTCTCACTATTGAAGAATGGAATCTTAGAGACATTCTTAAATCCCATTTCATTGCCTTACTGCAGAATTAAAGAACTTACTGGAAGTAGAGGGGGAAGCTTAAATGGGTCAAACTGGGAAATGAAAATACAAGGTTCTTTCATACAAAAGCAATAATAAATTACATGCACAATTATATCTCTATGCTAAGGAACAAAGACCATGCTGATATCAATGATCATGATGGTAAAGCTCGTATTCTGTGGGAAGCTTTCAAAGACAGGATGGGTAAATCTGATAACCCTGTAATGCACTTTAACTTGCATGAGTTCTTTGGAGAGGGAATGAGTGCTGATTTAAGGGACCCTTTAGGAGCTCCATTTTCTAAAGAAGAAATTGAAGAAGTGGTTAAGGGGCTGCCAAATGAGAAATCTCCTGGCCCAGATGGGTTCAATGACAAATTCAGTAAAAATTGCTAGCATATTATAGGTGAAGATATCATTCAATTGATTCAAGACTTCTATGATGAAAAAGTTGCTCTTGAGAGTATCAATTCTTCCTTTATTACACTCATTCCCAAGATTGACTCTCCAATATCTCCAAGTGATTTCAGGCCTATCTCTTTACTGAATAGTGTGCTCAAAATAATCACAAAGATTTTGGCCAATAGACTGCAAAAGATTATTCTCAAAATGGTTCATAAAAACCAGTATGGATTTCTAAAGAAAAGGTCAATTCATGACTGTCTGGGGTGGGCATTCGAATATTTTTTTCAATGCCATAAATCCAAAGAAGAAATTATTATTCTCAAGTTGGACTTTGAGAAGGCTTTTGATAAAATTGAGCACTCAACCATCATTGAAATTCTAAAAGCAAGAGGTTTTGGACCCAAGTGGATCAAATGGATCAAAATGATCTTACAATCAGGTACCTCTGCTATGCTTTTAAATGGAGTTATAGGAAAGAAATTTTACTGCAGAAGGGGGGTAAGGCAAGGTGATCCCCTTTCCCCTCTGTTGTTTGTGTTAGCTGCTGATCTGCTTCAAACAATCTTGAATAAAGCCATGTTGCAAGGTCTCCTTGACCCTCCCCTTCACTGCCCTCTCTGCCCTGATTTCCCTGTAATACAGTATGCAGATGGCACCTTAATTGTAATGAAGGCAAATGCATCTCAACTGTTCTGTCTGAAATCTCTGTTGCATACTTTTGCTGATTCAACTGGCCTAAAAGTCAATTACAGTAAATCAAACATGTTTCCAATTAACTTGGATGATGCAAGAGTTTCTCACTTTGCTAGTACTCTCAATTGTCAGAAAGGAAATTTTCCTTTTACCTACCTTGGGATCCCTCTAGGGATCACCAAACCCAATCTTGAATACTTTCTCCCAATGGTAGTGAGAGTGGAAAAAAGACTTTGTGGTATTGCTGATTTCTTGGACTATGGTGGAAAACTGTTAATGGTAAAGTCAGTTCTTTCTTCCCTGCCAATATCCTACATGAGCTGCTTAGATATTCCAGTGACCATCAATGAGCAAATAATCAAGTATATGAGGCACTGTTTATGGAGGAAAAAGAACTCTGATGTCCAAGCTAAAGGATCTGCCCTAGTGGCATGGAAGAAAATTTGCAGGCCAAAGAACCAAGGTGGTTTAGGGGTTTTGGACCTTGGTATCCAAAATAAAGCCCTTTTGCTCAAGAACCTCCATAAATTCTACAACAAACTTGATATTCCCTGGGTGCAATTGATTTGGAATTCTTATTACTCTGATGGTAACATCCCTGGCAATCAGCTTGTGGGATCCTTTTGGTGGAAATCTCACCTAAAACTGGTAGATCTTTTCAAAGCAATGGCAAGGTGCAATGTTGGCGATGGGAAGTCAGCTTATTTCTAGACAGATCTTTGGCAATCATCTTGTCTTCAGCAAAAATTTCCTCATCTTCTGTCATTTTCAAAATGCACCAATGGAACTATCTATGAGATTGTCAACTATGAATACTTGGAAGATTTATTTCATTTGCCACTTTCTCATCAAGCTTTTCTGGAGCTGAATCAATTTGAAGAGCTATGCAATCAGACGGTGCTAAAAATAAATTATGGAGTAGTGGACACCTGGTCATATATTTGGGGAAGTTCTGAATTCTCAGTTAAAAAGGCCTATGCAGTAATGAGTGGTCACCAACATGCCCCCCCATAATTCTCCTGGATTTGGAAAACCTCCTGTCATGCGAAGCACAAGTTTTTCTTATGGCTTTTACTTCATGACAAGGAACCTACTTGGAAGAAAAAAAATTCCATCTGCCTTCTTATTCATGTGCAACTCTACCTTGTGTGGAAGAGGAAACTTTGATTCACTTATTCTGGACATGTTGTTTTGCTGAGTACTGTTGGGACTTTATATGTCCATCTCGTGAAAGAAATCTTTCAGTCATGGAGAGCATTGAAGACCTCAAGAAGAAAATTGGACTGCCTTTTGGTATGGATATTATAATTGCTGCTACCTGGAGTCTTTCGATAGTAAGGAATAACAAGATCTTCAATAACACAAGGCCTTCCTTTTCAAGCTAGAAGGCCATTTACCTGCAAGAGCTTGGGTTAATAAGCTTCAGAATGAAGAAGAAGCATGCTGAAACATTTAGAGAATGGTTGCAGTCCCATGTGTAATTTTTTCTTTATTTGGACATTACTTTTCTTTGTTCTTTGTACATAGACTTTTTGATATAATATAAAAATTGCAGTGGGCCACCCCCACTGTTTTACCCTTTCAAAAAAATCTTAGAGGGTTTACCCATGTGTTTGTGAGTGTGGAAACTTAATATCCCATACAGAGTGGAAGTGTTCCTTTGGCTGGTTTCACATAATAAAATCCTTACTAGAGGAAATTTGGCTAAAAGAACATGTGCAAGATTTGAGTTGCCTTATCTATTCAGTTAATGAGCATACTATTTCCCAATCACATATTTGCTTTCACTGTGATGTAACTAAGATTATTTGGGTGGGAGTGTTAGATATTGTTAAAATCCCAATTGGGTTGAACTATGAAAATGTGGCTAGATTGTGGATAAGTAATGAGAGAAAACTATGATGTCAACATGTTTACCTCTGCTATTATGTGGAATATGTGGAAGATGCGGGATGAAATTTTCTTTTGAAAAATAACTTCGATTGGTATACAGATGGTGTGGAAGAGAGTGGGCAATGTTCTCAGGAAATGGATGCCTCTATGTGCTCTAAAATCAAAACCGACATTGGAGGGTTGGATCAGAGACTTGGACGACAAAGCGGTCGAGATTCCCCAAATAAAGTGGGGATGTGAATGTGGCTGGACATGTTCGACTCCTCGCACGAGGCCGCACGCATGTACGACACCGCATCATGGAGGTTCGGATTCCCCATCGCCGACATGAACTTCCCCGAGATCAAGACTCGGGAGGATGTCGAGATGCTTGCACCGCCGCTGGTGCTCACCACGCTCAAGAAGAAGCATCAACACCACTGTCAGCAGCACCACATCGCCATAGCCAAGGCAGACGAGCTGGAATTATCGCAGTGGAGGTGGGATCTCTTGAAGACATGGAGATGGAGCTCGACTTCTTTGCCTCAAGAAAGGCGGAGAGGAAGAGACAAAGGGCCGAGAACCGTCGGAAGAAGGCGTTCATCAAGGCGTAGTAGGCCGGTACATCAACTATCGACAACGATGATGACCGGTGGCTTGATATATTCATCACCAGCAATGAAGGTACCACAGACGAAGACGGCGATGAGTAGTCTTTTAGTTATCTAGCTAGGGCATAGTATCAAAATAATTGTGTGTCATTATATGCATTGTGTCGAACTAACTAGTATGTTGAATTTTCAAAGGTGTCGAATGCTAGTAGGTGTCAGATGTGTTGAACTAAGAACAATATTATATGGATGCAATGTATTTGTTGTAGTTGATATATCTTGTAAATAGGTTTTTTTAATATTAGCAAATTGTTAGTACCGACATGCTACCTGGGCAACACGCCACTACTATTTGCATGGTTGTGACAGCGGACAGGCACGCCGCCAATACCTTTCAGAAGTGGTGCTATACTGGTGGCGTGCCAGGCTCGCGCCACTAACATCGAATATTCCATGCTGCTGATAGCACTTTTGTACGAGTGATACTTTCATCTCACAAATCATCTCAATAACAAAAGATCAATCGTAGGAATAATACAAATATGGTCAAAATAATGTAGGATAGCTCATGTGACTTTTATTCATAAAGAACATACAGAGATGATACAAGTTACACAATCCCATAATCCAAGGGGTGAACTACTTCCTCTCACACAATCATAGTGACAAAGGAGATGGTGTTGATGGGAGGCTCCGATGGTGTATCCCCTCCTATCTTCACAGCCTGCAGATCTGTTTTGTGTATCTGATGTTTCTCTGCCGCCCCTTTGCAATCTCGCACAAGGGGGGTCATATTTATAGTCCAATAAAAAAGTAAAAGGAGCCATGCGGGGGAAGTTGGGGCCCACCATGCGGCCAAGAAGTTTACCTACGTGGCACCCCTCGTGAGGCTCTGCGTTGATATCTTCTTCTTATCTCGTATATTTTCCCAAAAAAAGTTGGGTTCATTAGACGTCTGGAATGTCCCAAGAAGTAAAAATTACAAAATAAAATAGGAAATCATGTTTTGTAGAGTTAAAGCCAAAATAAAGGGGGTCCTAAGGAAAAACCCGATGTAAGACATGCTTGGGACCTCAGATAATATGTAAATATGAAGGTATGATCTATAAACTACAAAGTTCATGGATGAATTCTATATGCATCAGTGCTACCGCCATAGTTGATGTCAGCCATCTCGATACAATATATGAAACACAACCCCTACCTAGTACGCCAACTATCGAGGTATTTTACGATGATATATTTTGTTCGGAGGGGTCATTCTTGGAGGTCGGGATGGTTGCATACTGGAGAAAAAGATTTATGCAGATGCAGGCCCGAACGTACAATGTGTGGTAAAAAATTTACTTCCCGTTTGTGGCGATATGGATTATGTGCTTATCTGCTTAGACGATCTTGGGGTAGAGCTCGATCTCGTCTATGGTCAGTGTATGAGGAAGATGGTGATAGGTGGTGTTGTGTATGCTTGTGAGCTTACAGCGCCTTACCCATTTTGCGGTTGCCATTCCTGCTTTTATGCTCAATGGAAATTAGGGTTACAAGGTACAAAAGGGTTTACAAGTGGCAGCGCCTAACCTATCCAGAAATCTTTGATCCGGTCAGAGTCGGTTACATGAGTATCCCGCAAAATCTACAGTCGCTGTTCTTGGTGTGACTTGCACTATAAGGTGAACGTGTTCTAGCCTCCCACCTAGCGCCCGAACCCTCGTGTAGACTGCTGTGATCCCAGGCGGGCCGCTGCTCTCCTTGTTGGACCCACATGGGTCCTATAACATCATCATTTATAGAACTCGGGGTTATTTCCGCAACAACAGAGGGGCATACTTCCTACTATGTACTAGTGGAAACAAGCATTATACTCCCTTCCTTCACTATTATCAGATGTTTTAGATTTTTTAGAAAATCCATGCATCTAGTCATGTTTTAGTGCGTAAGTTCACCCATTTTGATCCATATGGTCCATTTCTAAATATGTAAAGCATCCTATAATAGCGAATACAAAATAGAGGGAGGGAGTATTTACAAACTTCTTTGCTCAGGCTGAATTTCAGAGAGATGATTGTGTTTCAATTGCAACCAGGCTACTACACATTCGGTTCCTTGCAAGCTGCTAGTCATTCTGTCTTTGCCTTCTTTGCTCTGCTCGGGTGTATTCGCCGGAGACAGATGAGAGAGAGTCTCCGATGTCACTTCCCAGATTTAGTGGCGAAGATTTTCTGTATTGGGCTCGGTGAAGCTGCCTTCTAATCTACAGCTCAATCCTAAATCTCAGAGGTGCCTACCAACGTGATTGCTGGTTGAGCCGGTGGCTCTACGGTTGGTAAGGTTACAAGAGACCCCCGGAGAAGACAATTGTAGGTTCTTTGTGTCCGAGTTCTCGTCGGACCCCCTGGCAGGCTCCATTTGTCTTCTTCGGCATAGACAGTTTGTTCTATCAGTAGCCTTCTTTTATTGTGTGCACCTATGCACTTGTTTCATCTCTGTTCCTCAGAGCACGTATTGTAAGTTCTATATTGTAATTGTGCTTTCCTTTTAATAGAATTTTCCTACCGTTCAAAAAAAAAAACATTTCAATCTGTATGGTTCATTTCTAAAATTATATGTAAAACATCCTATAATAGCGAATACAAAATAGAGGGAACCCGAAGGAGTATTTACAAACTTCCTTTAGTGCTGGAAGGGTTGTAGAGCAAAAGGCATGCCCGACGTCGTGGATTTGATTCTGACGTCTCAACTTCCGCACACCTTAATTAGGGTTTTCTCCAGAAAAGTTACAGTTCGTATGGTCGCCTCACGACTGGTTCACGAGACTATACAAAGCCAGCCGGCTGCCTTTTCCGTGTAAACCCCACACGTCTCCCTCGGCGCAACCACATCGAACCGCTGGCACATGATCCATCCGTGTCACTGCCTGCTACAGTTCCCCGATCAGCTTCGCTAGCGGCCACGGTGGGAACACGCGAGGCACGTACAGCTCCCTTGCGTAGATCTATTCCACGTATCTGATTTCCGGTAGTTAGTAGTACTATTCTTCTTCTCGCCACGACTTGTCAAACAAATCAATTAGCCGATCGACAAACCCTGGCCTTTCTATAAGTACTACCGGTAAAGCCAGCGGAGTTAAGCAGAGACATTGTAGCGCAGTTGAGCGCTCATTTGTACCATCCTTTTGAGGGTAGCCATACCAGCGAGCGTGCGACCAATGGCGAGCAGCAGCGGCCCGGCGGGCCTGGCGGTGCTACTCGCGGCCGTGCTGTGCCTGCAGCTGCCGGCGGCGAGCCGTGCGCAGCTGCAGGTGGGGTTCTACAGCAGCACGTGTCCCAACGCCGAGGCCATCGTCCAGCAGGCCGTCGCGGCGGCCTTCGCTAGCAACTCCGGTGTCGCCGCTGGGCTCATCCGCCTCCATTTCCACGACTGCTTCATCAACGTATGTGTTCTGTAGTTCTATCTAGCTTTTTTGTCAATCATTTCCGCAAAAAAGACAACCTTGTTACCTATCAAACAAATATCAAAAATATCTGTGGCCGGCCGGGTGGATCTTTGCTTCTTTTTGTCACCTCTGGCTGGATTTAGTGCATGGAATTATGAAATGCTAACCAAATTCCGAAACACCTTATAGTTGACTAGCTATATTTCGTAGTCAAAGTTACGATATGGATGGTGTATTGCAGTATATAGTATGCCAGCTATATAGAATTAGTTTCTCATGAACAAATTGGTGAAGCTATAGTTGACTAGCTATAGTCGAAGTTACGATGGATGTTGTATTACAGATTTATATATAGTAGTATGCCAGCTATATACTCATGGAAAAACTGGTGAAGCTAGTTTCCTACTCATGGATGGAGACATGGATAATATTAGCGACCACGTGAATAGTTTATATTTCTACATCTTTATCCAAAAAAAATCTACATGAAAGGGAAAGACATGCTAAAACATGTATATATACATAACTTAAACTAGAAGATAACAACTTCGGATTGACCAAAAAGCTAGCTAGGGCTTAGTTAGGACTTAGGAGACGGTGACTATTGATCGAATGATCGACCGAACATATTCAAGCGTAGTGTGGCAAAAGCTCTATAATTCAGCTCACTCTTGTTGTATACTCACATTTTTGACGTGTGACCTTGCTATTAACGAGGAGCTAGCTGGCTCTCGCACCTTCCCATATGTTGACTGCTCAATTAGTTAGACAACTAGTAGTGGAGTACTATGTGACTGCTAACTACCAACAGCCCCTGTTAAAAAAAAAAACTACCAACAACCATTAGCATATCCTTGCTACAGAAGGTATCTACCACGATATGGACGTATGGAAAAAAATATATATACGAGTATATGATTTCTCTACGTTCGGCTCCGGCACCTATCTATCTGAAAGCTAGGTTCAGGAATGATACACCGGCGGCCGGCCGGTCATTATATCTGTAAATAAACCTTTATAATAATTATTATTTAACAAAGCATCACATTAGGTGAAGTACAATGCACTGGCTATGATTAGGGCATACATCTATAGTTCGTACAGTACAAGCTAGTCACCTAGCTAGTGACAGGTGCGTTGCCTTGACGAAAAACAAAAACCACATATGGATGTGCGTCCCGGGCTTATCTGAGACCATCAACGTTGCTTTAAGATCTGTGAATTGACTTCTACATATTACAATAAGCCCCCTCGAATGACCGTGAGACTGTATGTGCCAGTCCTTACTTTTTTGCAAAGTATAACCCATGCTTTTACTTTATCAGGTTTTACACCCCACGAGTCCACTACCATAAACATCACAGGACCATAAACATCACAGGACCCTTAGTTAGGTAACGAAATTACCAGTACCTTAATTCAGGTTGTGAGTAATATTTTCCAGGATCCAAACATTTAGCAGGAAGAGATTACCCAAATTTGTCATTTTTTGCACCGTATATGTGTCCTTCCACATCTGAACACACTGGAAGATTAGCAATACAAAATAATGATTTTTTTTTACCAAATCTGTGATTAGCAATATTCTCTGCCAATTTTTTGTACCAAATTTGCGTGAAGCATCCCAAAAGAAGGGTGGAGAAATTTTAAAAAATGGAATCTGAACCATATATGGAAAGATCCAGCAATACAATCCCATGAATTAGCACCAAATCTGTAATATTCCCTTCATGAATTTGGATTAAGAGGGCTAATTCAGATCTTAGCTGGATGGGGAACGGTTCAAAATGGATCCATCCATTCGGGGTGGAGGAAATCCAGACGAAAGAAAACAAGAAAAAAATCGAGATGGGAGAAAAAAGTGGCAAAGCTTTGCCTGAGAGCAGCCGCCAAGGCCACGAGCTCGCCGGAGGGCCGCCGCCGCGTGCCCGTGCTTGCTGCGAGGGACTCCACCGCACTAACCCGCATCCTCCAGATCCCGCCAGAGCTCCACCTCGAGAAGCAGAAGAAGGGCATAGGGCACAGGAGAAGAGACGCGCTCGCCTCGAGCAGCCATGCACGCTCGCAGAGCTCCACCTCAAGCCGGCGACGCGAGCCCGTGCTCGCCGCGAGGGACTCCACCGCGCTCGCCCGCACTCTCCAGATCGTCCCCAATCTTGATCTGTGCCGTCTATTTCTCCCCTGCAAGAATACACAAAAGAACAACAGTTTAGTTCATCAGCAATGTCCAACAGGCAAGAGGGAGAGCAGTACAAAACGCCAGGAACACGAAATTTTTGGGGAATATTTTTGGATCAAGAACACATATACGGATTCCTGTTTGAGCTGGCCTGCTCTGCACAAGAATATGGTCAAGTCCTAACGCAGGGGAGACAAGCAGAAACGCAGCAGCACCACGCATGTCTGGCCGTGCCGGCGACGAAGCTGCTCGCGGTGAAGCTGGCTGTGCTTCTGGAGACAAGCAGAAACGTAGCAGCACCACGCATGTCTGGCCGTGCCGGCGACGCGTTGTCGCGCTGAGAATGTGGGCAAGGCGCCGCCTGGCCGTGGTGGCAGCCACCTGCCGTCGTGGCGAGGCGGCGAGGAGGTGGGCGAGGCGCCGCCTGGACGTGGCGGCCACCCGCCGTCGCTTCAAGGAGGCTGGAGAGGCCGGAGCTGGTCGACTGAGGTTCCACCAGTCACCAGAGCGGATGCGCGATGAAGAAGGCGTAGTGGGGATAACATCCGGATCCAAACAGGGCGGCAGTGTGGCGGGACGACCAGATCCGTGGTCGAGGACAGGTCCCCGGCCGGAAGTTCATCCAGCCGCCGCCGGATCTAGTTAGACTCGAGCTTGAGGACGGCCGCGTTGGAGATCGGGTCACCGGCCAGAAGCTCATCCGGCGGCCGGCGGATCCGGTGGTATCGAGCATAGAGACGGTTGCGGTGAACAACATGTCTCCGGACAGAAGCTCATCTCAGCCGACGAGATAGACGGTGGCAGGAGTAGACAACAATGGAGGGGAAAGGTTGAGAGAGAGGACGTCGATGTCTAGTCCTGGCAGGGAAGAGAGAGATTTCTGAGAGACAGAATAGAAGTGCACCTGTACACCTTCGGCCCTCTAGAGGTGTTATTGTGTACCAAGTACAGGTTGTAACTGTAAAAATGACATGCACACATCTTGATACAATAGCTACCGTTGGATAAGACAAGGACCCCCATAAGTATGTGGGAAAACTGCGTTGTTGCCTTGACCAATCTTGATGGTGATCGTATCCAATTATCCATGTGACAGGGCTGTGATGCGTCGGTGCTGCTGTCCGTCAACCCGGCCGGAGGCCAGACGGAGCGCGACGCGGCGCCCAACAACCCGAGCCTCCGCGGCTTCGAGGTCGTCGACGCCGCCAGGGCCGCACTAGAGCAGAGCTGCCCGGGCACGGTGTCCTGCGCCGACATCCTCGCCTTCGCCGCACGCGACAGCGTCAACCTCACCGGCAGCGACGTGTTCTACCAGGTCCCCGCCGGCCGCCGCGACGGGAGCGTATCGAACGGGACTCTCGCGTTCACGCTGCCAGGCCCGAACCTGACGGCGGACGGCCTCGTCCAGGGGTTCGCCGACCGGAACCTGACCGCCGAGGAGATGGTGGTTCTCTCCGGATCCCACACCCTGGGCCGCTCCCACTGCAACTCCTTCATCTTCCGGAACCGGGAGCGGCTGGCGAACGGCACCATCAGCCCGGCGTACCAGGCGCTGCTGGAGGCGCTGTGCCCGGCCAACACGGGCCAGTTCACCAACGTCACCACAGAGATCGACCTCAGCACGCCCGTCGTGCTGGACAACAACTACTACAAGCTGCTGCCGCTCAACCTCGGCCTCCACTTCTCCGACGACCAGCTCATCCGCAACGACACCCTCAAGGCGTCCGTCGACGCCTTCGCCGCCAACGAGACGCTCTGGAAGGAGAAGTTCGTGGCCGCCATGATCAAGATGGGCGAGATCAGTCCAAAGACCGGCGCCGAGGGAGAGATCCGCCTCAACTGCAGCATCGTCAACACGCCCTCCTCGGCACGGCTGATCGAGGTGCTCCGCCCGGGATCCGACGATGAGGTCGCCACGAGCTAGCTGGATATGTGCCTTGTAATACTACGTTGTGTACACAGACAGACAATTAATAAAGTACGTACGACGACGCATGTACGGTGAGAGGTTTGAACAAGTTCGCGGTACGCGTGTGTGGCACAGTTAATTGCGCATGGAAAGGTGTACTCGCTGGTCGGTGTTCAGAAGGTCGCACTTGCCTCTTGCATGAGGCAGATTCTCCTATGCTTACAGCATCTCTAATGGCTGCCCTATAAACTCCTGATGTCCAATAAACTGTTATATAGGATACGAAAATGCTAAAACATGTATCTAGTGGCTGTCTCCAGCGGCTGTCCTAAATTGCAAGTGTTGTAAAAATTTATTGGGCAAGCCCCCCCAAAAAAAACCCATGTGTCCTATCTTTAGGGCAGACGAGCCGTGCCCCAACCGCTCCCGATTTTTCCCGCGCGCATGCCTTCCCCAACCGCTCCCGATTTTTCCCGCGTGCCGCCCGCTCGCCTCCCGTCGCCACCAGAACCGCCACAAATCGGCCGCCGCCGACCACCGGAGGCCATGGACGACCTCCCACCTCCCTCCCCTACCGATTCCTCCATGGTCTCTCCATCTTCCGGCCACCCCAACACCCGCAAGGCGCCGCCGCAGCTGTGGCAAACCCGATGCCGCCACCTCAACGTCGGGCGACATTCGCGGCGCCGCGGCCAGTCGTCGCAGCTCCCGCAGCTCCTGCAGTTCCCGCAGCCACAGCCAAACCAGCCCCCAAGGCCAAGAAGAAGCCCGGTGTGAAGCGGCCGGCTGGCGGTGCGGCCGGCGGCGGAAAGAAGAAGGCGGCAACCGAAAAGCAGTGCGCGGCCGAAAACCCATCTCCTCTGCAGCAGCAGGCACCGCCGATCGTCCCACAGCCACCGCCGGTCGTCGAGTCATCGAGAAGCCCGCTCACAATGTGTCTGAGGAAATGTCCACAACGTAAATTCGCATATTTTTCAATGTTTGTGTATTATCCTTCATCATATATCATATCAATAAGTAATACCCGATGTCGGTAGTTCCACATGCCATCCGCATCCTTCTCTTAACCTTTCAATCGAGAGTCATCAACGCTTCCCTTGCTTTGTTTGTAAAAAAAGAAAAAGCTATTTGTGATTTACAAGGCTTACTATGTTTTTTTAGCACTAAAGTGAACATACAGGTGATCCAGATATATCTTCGATTTGATTCATTTCTTGCATATGTAGTGTGGGTAATGACGAGTTCTTGGAGACCATGGATTTTCCATCGCAAGAGTATGGATTGCAAGATAATACACTTGATGGTGATAATGAGGGTTTTGTTGAGTCATCTTTGGTGCAAGAAGATTTACCCAAGGGGAGATCGGGTAATTATAGTGTGCAAGAAGATCTCTTGCTTATCGTGGCATGGAAAGACTAGACCCGGCCGTAGGCACGGAGCAACCAAAGGATACATATTGGGCAAGAGTGAAGGAATTCTATGATCTTCACAAAGAGGAAGATGCCTATGAAAGAACCGCCGCCTCTCTTCGTCATTGTTGGCAAACTATCACCACCGAGTGCCAAAAGTGGTCGGTGTGTCTTTACAATGTGGAATTCATGAATCCAAGTGGCACAAATGAAAAGGATAGGGTAAGTGGAATTCATGTAGAATTCCTAGTTTTTCTATTCTACACCATGACACATTTGACTCATGTTCTTTGTTTATTCTTCCATGTAGTTGGAGATGGCTCAAAATATGTATAAGGGAAAAAAATGAGAAAGGCAAAGATAAGAAGGGCAAAGGTTTTAATTTGCATCATTGTTGGGCAGAACTTGAGCATGATGAGAAATGGAAGAACCGTGAAAGTGAGCTACCCAACAACAAGAGGAAAAATAAGAGCTGCATTGGAGATGCAACCATTGTTGAATGTGATGGAGCATCTAGTGGTGAAGAAAGTCCAACCCCCAACTCCATTGCCAAAACTAAGAGGCCCGATGGAAGAAAGTTTGCTAAGGAAATTATGAAAGGCAAGAAGAGTGGAGATGATGACATCCAAAATTCCTTGGATGTGCTTATGAATGCTCGCAAACAAATGGAAGAGAGATCGAAGGGAGGTGATACGTCTCAAACGTATCTATAATTTTTGATGCTCCATGCTTGTTTATGCACCATTTGCTTTGTGTTTTGTTTACACTTCGTGGCGTTTTTATGCATTTTCTGAAACTAACCTATTAACGAGATGCCACAGTGCCAGTTCCCTGTTTTCTGCTGTTTTTGTGTTTTAGAAAAGTTGCATAGGAAATATTCTTGGAATTGGACGAAACAAAAGCCGAAGTCCCTTATTACCTGACACGAAGACAGAGTCCAAAGGAGAGCAGGAGGCGGACCAGAGGCCGGCCACACCATATGGTGGCGCGGCCCCCCCTTGGCCACGCCACCAGTGGGTGTGACCGCCTGGTCCACCCCCTGACATTGCCCTTCCGCCTATATATTCTCCTTGACGAGAAAACCCTAAGGGCCTGAACTCTTTTCCAAAAAACATACTGCAAGCCATCGGCGTCATCGACGCGAGATCGGGAGGGTCTAGAAGCTCTTCCCGGCACACTGCCGGAGAGTGGAATCACCACCGGAGGCCTTCTTCATCACCATGCCTGCCTCCGGAGTGATGTATGAGTAGTCTACCTTGGACTACGGGTCCATAGCAGTAGCTAGATGGATGTCTTCTCCTCCATGTGCTTCATGTTTAGATCTTGTGAGATGCCTATCATGATCAAGATCATTGTTATGTAGTTCTACATGTTGTGTTTGTTGGGATCCGATGAAGATTGAGTACTATGTCAAGTTGATTTGTGATTTATCATCTCTATGTTGTTTATGATCTTGCATGCTCTCCGTTGCTAGTAGATATTGTTGCCTGTCAAAACCCACCGGCGAGCAGCGACGAGCAACACGAAGAGCCGGGAGGCTCCCAGAACTGCTGGTGGGCCCTGGTCCCTCGGGCAACGGCCCGCAAAACTCCGGCACACGTCCTGGCTGATGCAAGGGCGTGCCACCTGACCTATACCTGATCAGGAAGGTGATGGATTGCTTCGATTAGTTTCCTGCATGGCAGACACGTAAACATTAAATACGAGCCTCGATCGGCTCTCAGGTTTCCCTGTGAATCGGCTCATGTAGCCGATTGTCCCATGGATCTGCATTGGATCTACGATAACATGGGGTTTTGCTTTATCAATACAAGTCAAATCGATCTACGACAGTTTAACGCTTTCACCACATAATTGGAACATCCCACACGTAATTGAGCCTGGTAGATACGAAAGATAACAGAAAACTAACCCTAGAGGAGGCCAAAAAACCAACGTAGAGTCAATTCCCGGAACAACTCCTCTCGAATTGGCAAACCATATCCTTACGTACTACTGGATCGTTCAACCCGTTTGTGAGGCCTAACCATGCGGATATCAAACTAATCCTTGGAGAACAAGGAACAACTATGACAGATTGAATCGACTGAATAAAGATCAAGCAAGATGCTGCCCTTACACCCAAAATAGATGCAAAGGCAGCGAGATCTCTAGGGGCAGCATGATTAAGCAAACATAACCAAAAGCACCGATGCTAGCCCAAACAGATCTATGATAACAGTATTACTCGCCATCAACAAGGCTTCAGTACGAGCAACACCAAATAACACATAAGCAGATGCTGCCTAGATCGCGAGATGCGATCTAGGCAGCACGACGCTTACCTGAAAGAAACCCTCGAAACAAGGGGTGGTGATGCGCCGAGATTGTGTTTGTTGTGAACGTGATCGTCCTCCTTTCTCAATAACCCTAGGTACACATTTATAGTCCGGAGACTTTCTATCTTTGGAATAAACCTAACAACTCTATCTCTTGTTTAAACCGAAACGTAATCTATCATAACATACAGATACACGGGCAATTAGCCCAAATCCACGCGCAAGGCCGATCCAGCCTTCAAGCCCATCTTGATTACGGCCCATCTCCTCATTTGGCCAAAATGTGGCGATAACACATGCCCCCCTGGTTTTGGCAATAATAATTCCAAAACCACTCTATTTTTTCTTCATCGGGTCACGCGTTGCAGAGCAGAACCGTCATATCGCCTCCTCATCATGATGCCTCGCCTTCTCAACTTCTCCGCAGTACACGATTTGACAACTCTGGCACCACATTCTCGAAAACCGCTATGGCATTGAACCATCTTCCACTATTCCCCTTATTTAAATCTATCCGAACCATTTGCATCCTCATTCTTCTCCAATAGCCAAAAAACCCTCTTCCTCCGCCATGGCCTCCTCTTCTTCCTCCAACACATCCGGCCTTTCCTTCCAATCCTCCGACTCCGTCAACCGGGAACCGACGCCGGAGCACCCGCCAATGGCGGCGTATGAAGCTCTCGCCCCACAATGGTGGGACGAGAGAGACTGGGACTTCGCCGCCCAGTCAGAGGACGACGAGTCCCTGACCGACGGCGAGGAGGACCTCCAACTCCTCATCGACGGGGAACTGGAGGCGGAGAGCGCCGACGACGCCGTGTCCTGGGGCGAGGACATCGGCTCTTCCGATGATGAGGAAGAAGCAGAGGAGGACACCTCCTCCGACGAATACCCACCGGTGAAGCGCTTCCGCGCCGGGTCCAGCGAGGACACCGACGACGACGACGAGGACGAGGAGGCCCCCGCTGACAACTTCAGGAGCAGCGGTGAGGACTACGCCGGCAGCAGCGCCGATGACAGCGAAGACGGCGGCGGCAATGGCAACGGCGACGACGACGACGCCGCCTTCTAGATTAGGAACTAGTAGTAGTAGTACTAGTAGTAGATCTCCATTTTGTAAGCAATCGGCTTCATTGTAAACAACCGTCTTTGGAATCAACAAAGCTTGCTTTTCCCAATTTGATTTTGCCGATAGTCAAATAGGTCAACGTTCCAAAAACCGATAGTAACGAATCGGCTTTCACCATACCACGCTTGATATGATCAACCAAGTCAAAGCCCAAAGAGCCGATGGCAACACATCGGCTTTTCCCACAAACGTTGGCAAGGTCAAACTCGGTCGCTTATTTAGACAAGTCTGAGCGGTCACTTTCCAATTTCAACGGTAACCTGCAACCATCTTCAAAAAGGCTAACTCAGATCTCCAATTGCCTCATTGAACAAATCGGGCTTACGGCGACACGAACCCTAGATTCCCCACCGCATAGATCCATCTCCGCCGGCAAATTAGATGGCGGAATCGTCCAGCGCCAACACAGCGGTCTCCGGTCTGAAGGTAATCCTTCACTGTTCCTCGCAATCCGAGCTCGGTGCTAGAATTAATAGCAAACACCTGAATTAATGCTTTATCCCATCATTAAAATTTTAGGTTTCAGACATTCCGCTACCGCATCCTTCTCTCCCAAATTCTCTCTGCCTTGGCCCCCGTACAGAATCTAGTCCTGCCCATCTGATCTCTTGCGAGGCAAATAGAATCCCCTTCGTAAGCCAAAACTTAGATTTGGATTCTTGGGCCGACTGCTTGCGAGCCTGGCCTAATCCTCCCGAATATTGGGTTTCTTGGTACAGTAGGGTAGCCAAAACTTACCAATCCCGATGGGAAACCACGGGAATAGCCGATGCCTTGACTTTGTCATTGTCTCCCCTTGAGAAACATGAAAATCTTCTAAAAACCATCGGCTATTTCTGGTCTGATGCTCTGAACTGCTTCATGTTCGGCCATGGCCCCATGACACCAACTCTATTAGACGTGGTGATGATTACTGGCCTAGACGTCACATCACCCAGCCCCTCTGCTTTTATGCTGCCAACAGTCCCCTTCAAGCTTTCTTCCAAAACAGATTGCACGAGCTGGGGTGCTTATCTTCGAAGCCACATGAAAACTAAGGGCCCTGTCACAGAGAAAGAACACACGGCCTTCCTCAATTTCTGGCTGGAACATTTCATATTCTGTGGCCCTTCCCTTGCCCCAACCAAGAATTATCTCTCCTTGGCCTATGAACTTGCCAGAGGCACTCAACTTGGCATCGGCAAACTGTTCCTTGGAGAAGTCTATCGATATCTCCAGTTGATGTCTGTCAAACTATCCTCCCACATAGCAGTCAAAACAGGAGGTCCTTGGTGGTTTATTCAACTATGGGCTCAGCTGTACTTTCAAAACCATATCCCAAACTTCCCCCTTTTGGCAAGTTGCACCTTTCCAGATGCCAAAGGGAAGCAGATCCGATGCACCAGCTACGGCCAAGCTCTGTATAGCCTGCCAGGTAGTAAACTGATCCCTCATGAAGCATCCAAGTGGTTCAGCATTTTCTTCCAAGGCCTGGACAATCCTATCTTCTTTCCTTACACGGAGGAATCGGAAAATTTTGAAAATCCAATCTCCTTCAGGCTGGACAACTTTGCCGATGACACTAGCACTCGGCAACTATTCTCCACCGTGATCCGTCCCTGCTTCCTCCCAGTTGGCATGAGCACATCCAACAGAATAATCAAGCCTGGATACGAGTTCTACCAGCCGGTCGTAGCAGCTCGGCAATTTGGCCTTGGGCAAGTACCTCCTCATTTCTTTCTCCACCACCTCACAAAGAGCAGAGCTGACCTGCCCGACCCTCTCACCAGTCAGAGGTGTTATTCTTTCTTCGATACTCTGACCATCCCAATTCCTAACAACCTCACTTTCGCTTCATCAACCGATGGTTTTGAGAACTGGTGGTCGATGTGGAAGACTCATGCCTTCAGGAGAGCTCTGGGACCATTGCTGGAACAGCTCGATGCTGAATATGACATCCCCGTAGAACAGGTACTGCTACTTGTAAATTTTCTTGATGCAGCTCAGGACGATTCTTTTAATATCCTGCTCTGTCTCCTTGCAGCAACAAGATGGTCCAGAACCTACTAACGAGGATGGCTCCCCCTTCGAATTCCTCCCACCAGCTCCTGTGGTCCTTTTCTGTAAAAACTCGCCACCTTTGAAACAGGTCGTGATGCAGAACCAGCCGATATCACCAAAATCGGCTTCCAAGAGCCAAGCAACTTCCGGGTCAGCTGCCTCCCAAGTTCCAACTAAAACAAGAACGGCGGTGAGGAAGGTAGTGGCCAAAAAAACTTTGAGGCGCCGGAGCCCTTCTCCAGAGAGCTCGCACGTACGCTGATTCATGCCTTGGTTGATCTCATTTATCTTTGTAAACATGCTTGTGCTTACCAACTCTCCCTTTCTTACAGGTCTCCATCGAAGACACCTCCAGCGAGGAAACACAATCCAATCGAGGAGATTCAAGCTCAGCAGACTCTGAGAGAACCACCACACCGAGCCAGCCAGATGTGCCACCATCGGCTTCCAGGAAAAGGCCTGTTCCTGAACCTGTTGCCCCCCGAGCAGCAGTCGAGGCGGGGCAAGCTGTGAGCCCCAAGAGGGCTCGCAAGGGACTGCAAACTTCTTCTTCGAGCCAGGAGGCTTCGAAAGTAATTATCCTCCATACTCTTACCACTCCTTTTTTATGCCGATTCATTGCTATTCACATCGGCTAAGCACCTTTCATGCAGACGAATGACACTTCTAGTGGGAAAGTCGGGGAAAATCCGATGCCTTCCGCAAGCCTGGAGCTAGTAATCCCTGAAGGTGAAGATGAAACGGTTGCCAATCTGGCCAAGCCCTCAGCAACAACACACGAGCCGATTGTCTCGCCGTCGGCTATTCCCCTGATCTCAGGAGAGGTATGTTCGCTTCTTTCGACTCATCCTTCCCTGTTTGACGCATACTGACGCCACTTCTGCCTGCCAGGGTTGTGATATCTCAGGCTTGCTGACGTTCGACCCTGAATCCATCGAACCAGCTCCCTCTGCCGCCAACGATGAACCACGAGCAAGCGCTGTTCTACCTCAATTCCAGCGTCTCAAAGCCTTGCTGTCCTCCCCAATCGAGAAGTTGGTCGAGGGTTCTGAAGAGGTGAAGAGTGTTCTTGACGAAATCAAGGACCAACTCCCGGTAGCATTGCAGGTGAAGCTTTGGCCAGTTGTGACTCTGTCTTTCTACGGGTCAAGGGTGAAGTTGGCTCGTGAGAGGATCAATCTACGCCACGCCCAACTCCCACTGAAGGCCGATATTGCAGCCAAATGTCAGCGGCTGAATGAGAAAAAGGCGTCTCTGGATGCCAAAACTGACACCTCTGTCAGCACCGCCGAGCTTGCATCCTTAAAAAAGGAATTGGAAGATCTCAAAGAGAAGGTCCGGGCGACTAAAAAGCTCATTCATGACAAGGAAGCATTCATCGCCCGCTCCCAAGACGAAGCAGAAGGCCTCAAAGCTCAACTGAAGACTGATCTGGCAGAAATACGTGCCCTGAGCAAGCAGCTAGTGACGGGCAAGGACGATGATGACGAAGCCGAGATCGCCGAGGTGGATCGTGTCCGTGCTGACGCCCTCCGTGCCTTCGAGGCATTCCTTCAGTAGCTTATTCATGTAACCTGACACCTGCTCGTAACAGTCTGAACCTCGAGAGTCGATGGCTGTGGCTGTGCATTGTTTTTTTTTATTTGGCCGATTTCATGTATCGGCCCCCATATTTCACTGTTCATCATCCCACATGCTTGGGAAATATTAATCTGGATATATTTCTTTTTACTGGCCGATTTCATGTATCGGCCCCCATATTTCACTGTCCATCATCCCACATGCTTGGGAAATATTTCTTGAGATGCTGACCGTTAACAGCCACTGGGAATTTCACACCGTCCAGCTCCTCAAGCATGTACGCGTTGCCCCTTAAAACTTGGTCGACCCTGTATGGCCCGTGCCAACTTGGAGACCATTTACCGTATGCTGCATCCTTAGTTCCCAATGGCAATACAGCTTCCCATACCAGATCACCAACGTGGAACTCCTTTGGTCTCACCTTCTTATTATATGCACGAGCTACCTTGGCTTTGTTCTCTTTAATTTTCTCGAGCGACCACAGCCTAAGTTCAGTTAAATCCTCAACACTGTCACTCATCAGGGCTGCATATTCTTCAGTTGTTAGATCGTCCTGAAAAGTGACACGTCTCGATCCAGCCGTAATCTCCCATGGCAATACGGCTTCTTGTCCATAGACTAGATGGTATGGCGAGGTTTTTATCGCTCCATGACATGACATGCGATAAGCCCACAAAGCTTCTGACAAAACCTCGTGCCAACGCCTAGGGTGCTCGTCGATTTTTCTCTTGATCAGCTTGATAAGGCTCTGATTGGACGCTTCAGCTTGTCCATTTGCTTGAGCATAGTATGGAGATGATCGGATCAGCTTAATTCCCGTGTCCTCGCAGAACTCTCTAAACTCGTGAGAAATGAAGACCGAACCTCCATCGGTCGTGATAGTTTGGGGAATCCCGAATCTATGAAGGACATGTTCTTTCACGAAATTGATAACATCCTTCGAGTTTACTGACTTCATAGGGACGGCTTCCACCCATTTAGTGAAATAATCCGTAATGGCCAAAATCCACATGTGGCCTTTGCTTGATGGAGGATTGATCTTGCCAATGATATCCATGCCCCAACCTCGGAATGGCCAAGGCTTGATGATGGGGTTCATCGCTGATGCAGGTACCATCTGAATCTTCCCGAATTTCTGACATGCTTGACACCCTTTATAGTACTTAAAACAGTCCTCAAGCATGGTGGGCCAATAAAACCCTGATCGCCTGATCAACCATTTCATCTTGTGAGCCGATTGGTGAGTTCCACAGGCGCCTTCGTGTACCTCGTGTAGAAGCCGATTTGCCTCGGTTGGCCCCAGACATTTGAGCAGTAACCCTTCCAAAGTCCTGTAGAACATGTCATCCCCAATAAGCACATACTTCATGGCCTTGTACCTTATCCGTTTAGGTGCCCCCCGAGCCGAATCTTTCAAGTAATTGAAGATATCGGCTCTCCAGTCGTCCGCCTCCAGGAACTGTACCTGAACATCCGTTCCATCTGCTATGTCCTTGTAGCCTGAAGCCATCTGTGCAAGATCATTCGCCTCGGTATTCTGCGACCGCGGGATCCAGTTAAAGTTTAGATACCTGAACTGTGCCATCAGCTCACGGCATTGCAACCATAATGGGAAGAGTGACTCGCTCTCACACTTGTATTCGTCCGTGAGTTGGGAAATCACCAATTTGGAGTCTCCAAAAAGTTCCACTGCTTCTGCTCCGGCTTCAATGAGCAACTCCATTCCCTTGCGTATTGCCTCATACTCAGCGACATTGTTGGTGCAAGGGGTAGATAGCCTGATGGAGAAGGAATATGTTGCCCCCCGGGGCGACACGAGTAGAATGCCGATGCCGCAACCATCATCACAAGCCGATCCATCGAAAAACATAGCCCATGCACGTACAGACAGTGCTGCTATATCAGTGTTGATTCGTTCAGCAATAAGATCGGCCAACGCCTGTCCCTTAACCGCTTTGGCGGGTTGATACCGGATATCAAATTCCGATAATGCAAACATCCATTTGCCGAGTCGGCCTTTCAACACAGGAGCCGACAGCATATGTTTTATGACATCTGATTTGCATATGATGATAATCTCTGCTGACAGCAAGATGTGTCGCAGCTTGGTGCAGGTGAAAAATAGGCAGAGGCATAACTTCTCGATCTCAGGATACCTTGTCTCTGCATCCAGCATCCTTCTGCTGATGTAAAACACAACTCGCTCCAGACCATCATAAACTTGCACCACCACCGAGGCGATGGACGTGTCAGCCACCGACAAGTAAATGTAGAACGGCCTATCCTGCTGCGGTGGAACCAACACTGGCGGCTTCGTTAGATATTCTTTGATCTCGTCGAAGGCTCGTTGTTGTTCTGTCCCCCAGCGGAACTCCTCATCAGATTTAATTTTCACCAGTCCCATGAACGGCTCTATTCTTCCTGACAGATTGGAGATGAACCTTCTGACGAAGTTGATTTTGCCGATGAGACACTGCAGTTCTTTCTTCGTGGTAGGTGGCTTCATTGTTCGCACTGCCTCCTGACTTTTCAGGCCGATCTCAATTCCGCGTTCATGGACCAAGAAACCCAAGAACTGACCGGCCGTCACACCGAAGGCACACTTCTTTGGATTCATCCGTAGCCCGAATTTTCTGGTTCGGTCCAGGACGCGTCGCAGATCGTCCAAGTGTCCTTGTACTGAAGCAGACTTGACTACCACGTCATCGATATAAATCTCCACCAGCTTGCCGATCAGATCATGGAAAATGTAATTCATGGCTCTTTGGTATGTGGCGCCGGCATTCTTCAGTCCAAATGTCATGACTACATATTCAAACAACCCCACCGAACCTGGGACTCTGAATGCAGTCTTGTGTATATCTTCTGGAGCCATAAAAATTTGATTGTAACCAGCATTGCCATCCATAAAGCTCAAGACCTTATGACCAGCAGCTGCGTTGATCAATGTCTCTGCTACCGGCATCGGATACTCATCCTTTGGAGTGGCTCTATTGAGATCCCGAAAATCTATGGCAACACGCCATCGGCCATCCTTTTTCTCTACAGGTACGATACTAGAAATCCACTCAGCATACCTGCATGGCCTGATGAACCCAGCTTTTAACATTTTCTCGATCTCTTTCTTGACTTCCTCTAAAATTTCGGCCTTCATCTGTCGTGCTCGCTGCTGGAATGGCCGAAACCCTTTTTTAAGCGGGAGCCGATGCTCAATGATGCTCCTGTCTAACCCGGGCATCTCCGTATAGTCCCAGGCAAAGCAATCTGGATATTCTTTTAACAAAGCTATCATCGGACCCCGCAGATTCAGATCTAACTTTTTGCTGATAAATGTCGGTCGTGGCTTATCCCCAGGACCGATGTCAATCTCCTCTAGCTCATCAGCGGATGTAAACCCATACCCCAGCTTTCCGTCACCTGCCAAATCGATGCTGAACACAGGCCAAAAGTTTGGTGAGGATAATTTGGGCCGATTGCCGGAATCGGCCCCCTTTTTGATTGCATTACTCAAGGAAGGTTTACAACTTATTTGTGCTCTACAATGGTAGGGAATCTCCCTACTACGACTACATGACATGCTTGTCGTAAGATCACTGCTTTTTATTTTTTGTGGCCGATCGCAGGGATCGGCCTTACCACGCACAATCGTGGGCTTTGCTACTCTGTCAGGCCAGTGGATAAGACCAGCCTCACCCCGTTTTTTGTAGCTTCAATGCGCTCACAGCCGTCTAGACTGACTCCAGAGATCGGCTCTTGGTCTTCTGCGTCCCAAATGTTCATGCCAGCTATTGAGATCTCGATCGAATCATCTGCATGAATGACCTCCACTTCATCTCCATCCCACTGTATCAGGCATTGGTGCATCGTGGATGGAATGCAGCAGTTAGCGTGAATCCAATCCCTTCCCAGCAAGACAGCGTAGGTGCTTTTGCTGTCAACAATGAAGAACGACGTAGGGATGGTTTTCCTACCCACGGTCAGATCCACGTTCAGAACGCCTTGCGTTTCTGAAGCTTGGCCGTTGAAGTCGCTTAGCGTGACGTTGGTTTTGATCAGATCTGCAGTGGAGCGTCCCAAACGCCGCAGCATGGAGTATGGCATTATATTGACTGCCGCTCCGGTGTCAACCAACATCTTGCGAACAGGCTGCCCATTGATATAACCTCTCAGGTACAGGGCTTTCAGATGTTTGTAGCCCTTCTCTTGTGGCTTTTCAAAGATAACCGGCCGTGGGCCGCAGTCAAACTGTGCCACTGGTAGTTCTTCGGTTCTTGGAGCGCAAAACTCTGACGGAAGTATGAACACCATGTTTGTGCCAGCCGATGTCTTCGCATCGGCTTTTACTGGTTTGGGGCGCCACTCTTTCTTTTTTGGACGGGCCTCCGTCTCCAAGGTTTGCTGAATTTTCACGGCCAGATCAGGCCGGGCTTTCCTTAAAGTGTGGAGGTACTGCGCTTCGGCTTCCTCCAAGCTACGTAGCCGCTGAACTCTACGCTTTCGGGTGTGTCTGAGTCCATCGGGACACCACCTTGGCCGGTGATATCTATCTTCTTCTCCATCCTCTGACTCCTCGAGATCTTTTGCTCGAGATGACTCCTCTTGTCTGTTCTGAGGCCGGAGAGGCCCTAGACGCTTGAACACTGAAACTGGACCTGTGTCATCCTTCTGCTGTCCACATTCCGGGCAGTTGTCGACTGTAGGCAATCGGCTCATTCCCGCATCCCAACAGTACTTGAAGAAAGGACAATCCCAATGTTTATCCACGCCTTCCTTTTCCTTTGACCTTCCCCTAGCGCGGTGCTCATATCCTTCATCATCTCTATCATGCCGACGGTATCTCCCGTCGTATGCGTCGGTCCGACGATCTCTTTCATCATCTCTGTCGTACTGCCGACGTCGGTCATACTGACGCTCATACTTGTTAAGGAGATGCGTGGAGTGTGGCTTCTGATATCGCACGCTTCTCACTTGTTCCTCGGTTATATACCGCCTATCGTCATAACGGGGCCGGTCGTGTGGACCGGCCTCTTCCTTTTCTTTGCCCCGGGAGTGGCCGCTTTCCTCCTTATACTTGCCCTGGTGGTACACAGGCCCTGCCATGTTAATATCGAACGAGAAATCTAGCTGACGCCTCGTGGAGTGGCTGTGCTCTACCATGTTGATGCCAGGAAACGGGTTTGTGTCCACTTTCATGGCGAACTGCCCAAGGATCAGACGGCCCTGTTCTATCGCCGTTTGGATCTGCCGACGTAGCTCTTTGCAATCATTGGTAGTGTGGGTGAACGAGTGATGCCACTTGCAGTATGATCTCCCGTTCATCTCTTGCGCCGTAGGGATTTTATGGCCTTCGGGTAACTTCAGCTGCTTTTCCTTCAGCAGTAAATCGAATATCTGCTCAGCTTTGCTTACATCGAAGTCGAACCCTTTTGCAGGCCCTTGCTGTTTCACCCATTTGCAGGACATAGGATCTGCTCCCCGAGCCCATTTAGCCACGACTATCTCCTGGTCTTCTACAAGATCCTCTTCTTCTGTATCGACCAGGCCTATCGGACGTTTGAACTTGTCTTGGTACAACTCAGGGTGGCGCTGCTCATACATTGTCAGTTTCTGGACCATGTGCGCCAGTGAATTGTATTCTACTTGGAAAGCCAGATCCTTGATCGGTGCTGAGAGACCCAACACGGCCAGCTCGACTGCTTCTTTCTCAGTTAAACGAGCCGAATAACATCGGTTCTTGACAGTCCTGAAACGCTGAATATACTCGGCTACCGTTTCTCCCCGCTTCTGCCGCACCTGCGCCAGATCGGCAATGCCAGCCTCGGTAGCTTCTGAATGATACTGAATATGGAACTGTTCTTCCAGCTGCTTCCAGGTCCGGATCGAATCTGGTGGCAACGAGGTGTACCACCCAAAAGCTGGTCCTGTCAGAGATTGCGCAAAGAACCTTACGCGTAACTGATCCGATGCTGAAATCATGCCTAACTGTGCCAAATATCGGCTCACGTGCTCGATCGAGCTAGACCCTTCTGAACCATTAAATTTTGAGAACTCAGGGAGCCGATACTTGGGTGGAAGCGGAATCAGATCATACTCGTTGGGGTACGGCTTGGAATAGCCGATTGTTCTCCTCTTCGGCACGAAGCCGAACTGGTCTCTCAAGATGGTACTGATTTGCTCCACCGTTTGAGCTGCAGGGGCTAAATTCTCATGACTCGTTCCGGTGGCATACTTAGCTAGCCACGCCTGTTTATCAGCGTCCATCCCGGACATCCCTGCTCCCGAAATCCCTCCTCCAGAAACACCTGCCCCAGAAATCCCTGCGGTTGCAATCTGGTTCGTGCGCGTCAGGCTGTTGCAGTCCGGCACGTATGTGCACACATATCCATGTGGGATTTCTTTAGGTGGTTCAAACAGGAATTGGTAATCGCCAGGATCACCTCCAATCTTGTAGACGACGTACGCCGGTGACCCCGGTGGCTCCGGAGTTGCAAGGGTGAATGGTAGCTGTGGCCTGGTCTGGAGCGGTCTTTCTCCCTGGTGAGTCCCTAGGGTAGGCCCCGACGGAGAGTACCGATGTTTCATGATCTCCTGAACCACGCGAACCGCGACGCGCTCGAAAGCGTTCACCAGGCTCTCAGAATGGCGGTGAAGAGAATGAGCCACCATGTAATTGACTTCCTGTCGCAAAGCTCTGGTGCGATCCTCTGAAGGAACAGACAGATCCACCTCATCGAGAGCGCCTTCGGGTGAGAACCCTTTCCACCTGATGCCATGCTTACGGGTCCTCTCAAAAGAGCCGATGAGATCGGCTTCGAAGAGAGCTTTGATATCATCATACCTCTTCTTGTGCTCATCAGGCAGATCGTCGTACGTGATTGGTCTGTCCCCCATCGCAGCGTCAGATGTTGATGCAGATGTTGTTGAGTGTCCCACCGGGCGTGCCAGAATGTGTTGCCTGTCAAAACCCACCGGCGAGCAGCGACGAGCAACACGAAGAGCCGGGAGGCTCCCAGAACTGCTGGTGGGCCCTGGTCCCTCGGGCAACGGCCCGCAAAACTCCGGCACACGTCCTGGCTGATGCAAGGGCGTGCCACCTGACCTATACCTGATCAGGAAGGTGATGGATTGCTTCGATTAGTTTCCTGCATGGCAGACACGTAAACATTAAATACGAGCCTCGATCGGCTCTCAGGTTTCCCTGTGAATCGGCTCATGTAGCCGATTGTCCCATGGATCTGCATTGGATCTATGATAACATGGGGTTTTGCTTTATCAATACAAGTCAAATCGATCTACGACAGTTTAACGCTTTCACCACATAATTGGAACATCCCACACGTAATTGAGCCTGGTAGATACGAAAGATAACAGAAAACTAACCCTAGAGGAGGCCAAAAAACCAACGTAGAGTCAATTCCCGGAACAACTCCTCTCGAATTGGCAAACCATATCCTTACGTACTACTGGATCGTTCAACCCGTTTGTGAGGCCTAACCATGCGGATATCAAACTAATCCTTGGAGAACAAGGAACAACTATGACAGATTGAATCGACTGAATAAAGATCAAGCAAGATGCTGCCCTTACACCCAAAATAGATGCAAAGGCAGCGAGATCTCTAGGGGCAGCATGATTAAGCAAACATAACCAAAAGCACCGATGCTAGCCCAAACAGATCTATGATAACAGTATTACTCGCCATCAACAAGGCTTCAGTATGAGCAACACCAAATAACACATAAGCAGATGCTGCCTAGATCGCGAGATGCGATCTAGGCAGCACGACGCTTACCTGAAAGAAACCCTCGAAACAAGGGGTGGCGATGCGCCGAGATTGTGTTTATTGTGAACGTGATCGTCCTCCTTTCTCAATAACCCTAGGTACACATTTATAGTCCGGAGACTTTCTATCTTTGGAATAAACCTAACAACTCTATCTCTTGTTTAAACCGAAACGTAATCTATCATAACATACAGATACACGGGCAATTAGCCCAAATCCACGCGCAAGGCCGATCCAGCCTTCAAGCCCATCTTGATTACGACCCATCTCCTCATTTGGCCAAAATGTGGCGATAACAGATATCTTGGCCGAGTAGATGCTAGTGACTCCAAGAGGGAGTATTTATGCTCGATAGTGGGTTCATGCCTCTGGTAACTTGGGGGAGTGACAACAAACTCTCAAGTTGTATATGTGTTGTTGCTACTAGGGAGAAAACAACAATCTTGTGTCCAAGGACATTTGTATTGTTTACTTTACACACTTTGCTTAAGGCGATAATCTGTTGCTTGCAACTTAATACCCAACGGTTGTTCGGATGATATCCGGCGGGTGGATTATTAGTCATAGATGCAGTTGGATTACGGTATATGTATTATGTTGTAATGCCCAAGTGAATCTCATAGTGATCCTCATGACTTGTACATGCATTGCTTGCATTCTATATTCAGTCAATTGCCCAACTGTAGTTTGTTTACCCAGCATGTTATTTATCTTTATGGAGAGACACCTCTAGTGAACTGTGGACCCCGGTCCATTCTTTTACATTCATATTACCATTTACTTTTTACAAGCATTATTTACTTTCTCGCAAACAACTATCTTTTACCACACGATGCGTTTAATCCTTTGTTTATAATAAACCGGTGAGATTGACAACCTCACTGCTAGTTGGGGCAAAGTACTTTGGTTGTGTTTTGTGCAGGTTCCACGTTGCCGTTGGTGCAGAGCTTTGCCTAGGTAGGCGCCATGCGCGCACCGAACGCCTCTTCTTCATCGACGAGCCGACCACATTCGCAGACGCTGAGCCACATGACTGCTGGCGACAAGCAATGTTGGAGGAGCTGAGTTCGATCGAGGAGAACGGCACCTGGACACTCGTTGATCCTCCTCAAGGCATACGTCCGATCGGACTCAAATGGGTGTTCAAAACGAAGCGAGATGCCACCGGAGCTGTTGTCAGGCACAAGGCGCGGCTGGTGGCGAAGGGATACGTGCAGCGCGAGGGGGTCGACTTCGACGAGGTCTTCGCCCCGGTCGCACGCCTTGATTCAGTGCGAGTCATGGCAGCAGTGGCGGTAAAGGAGAAATGGCAGCTGCATCACCTTGACGTCAAATCAGCTTTTCTGAATGGTGAGTTGCAGGAGGTGGTGTTCGTCAGTCAGCCACCAGGATTCGTCCGCGAGGGAGAGGAACACAAGGTCTATCGCCTGCACAAGGCCTTGTATGGTCTGCGTCAGGCGCCGCGAGCATGGAACATGAAGCTGGACAAGACCCTGAAGGAGCTGGGCGTCATCAGCAGCCCTTCAGAGCACGCCATGTACGCGCGTGGGCAAGGACGCTCGCGTCTTATGCTTGGGGTGTACGTCGACGACCTGATCGTCATCGGCGCGGACACGGAGGAGATCAGTCATTTCAAGCAAGAGATGAATGACAAGTTTTGCATGAGCGACCTCGGCCTTCTCAAGTACTACCTCGACATCGAGTTCCAGCAGGACACCGGCGGCATCTCCCTCTCCCAAGGCGCGTACGCATCCAAGCTGCTGGAAAGGGCTGGCATGGCAGGCTGCAACCCTGTCCATGTCCCCATGGAGCCACGCCTGAAGATGAGCAAGGAGAGCAAGGCTCCGGCGGCAGACGCCACCCTCTACCGCAGCGTGGTTGGGTGCTTGCGCTATCTGGTGCACACCCGGCCGGACATCTCCTTTGCCGTCGGCTATGTGAGCCGATTCATGGAGAAGCCAACCACTGAGCACCTTGCTGCTGTCAAGTATCTGCTTCGCTATGTTGCAGGCACGATCAACCTTGGTTGCAGGTACACAAACGGCGGGGACGCAATGCTGACAGGGTTCATGGGCGATGGATCTCTGACTGGTTTCAGTGATTCAGACATGGCCGGAGACGTGGACGATCGGAAGAGCACCCCCGGCGTTCTGTTCATGCTGGGAGGAAACCCAGTTACTTGGCAATCGACAAAGCAGAAGATTGTGGCACTCTCTACTTGCGAGGCCGAGTATGTTGCAACAACAACAGCAGCATGCCAGGGCGTGTGGCTGAAACGCCTGACTGAAGATTTGCTCAAAAAGCGCCATGACATCCCTACCATTCTGATCGACAACAAGTCAGCAATCCAGCTATGCAAGAATCCAGTGCTTCATGAGCGAAGCAAGCACATCGAGGTGCGTTACCACTTCATTCGTCAGTGTGTTGAGGAAGGCAAGATCAATGTCGACTACATCAGCACTGACAACCAACTGGCAGACATTCTCACCAAGCCACTTGGACGTAACAGGTTCATTGAGCTTCGCACAAAGATTGGCATGGTGAGTGTCAAGTAGTGAATCACGGCTAGCTTAGGAGGAGAATGTTGGAATAATCTAGCCGTTAGGTGTTTCAGTAGTGTTAGATTCAGTTTCGTCACAGAACACCGAGTTTATCGGTTTCAGTTTGTTCCTGTTAGTGGATGAGAACGAGTCTGTTCGTTCCGATCCTTTAGCGTAGGAAGTGCGTGAGCATGCCCCAGATCGCGGGATGGCGCGACCTAGTCGGTGGGCACGATCTCCACCTTCCCCATTTGCTTGTATTCCCTCTGAATAAATAGAGAAGAGAAGAGAAAAGCAGCAACACTTCACGCTGCACAAAAACGAGTTTCAGTTCTTCTTTCAGTTCTTCTTCAGAGTGAGAGAGAGAGCTCGTACCACATTTAAAACCTGATTCTAATTGATTTTAAACGATGTATTAGTTGAACTGGAATAGTGGAGAGGATTGCGTTGTGGACACAATCCCTTCTATTTGTTGAAATGCACGGTCATGGCCCAGAATCACAACGCGAAAGAGCCAAAAGATGGGATAATATGAAGATCGTTTGCTTATTATGTTTGGTGATCTACGACACACATCTGAATTTTTTCTGCTCAAAATTGTGTGGATACAAAAATCTAACATATTCGTGAAGATTTATGATTTTTTGGTTCCTTCTCTCAATCCAAAATTAATCTTTTCAAAAGTGTGGAGTTGAGGCGTCTTTAACTGGGACCGAGCGCAGCCGCGGCCGCGGTGGTGCTTTCTTGGATGGATGGACACTGACAGACATGCACAGACAGACATATGCAAGGTTACGGTTTTCTTTTAAAAATAGAGACGGATAGAGCTCACTTTTGTTTTTAATAGGACGATGAAAGATGCCTTTAACACTGATGAATAACGGCGTTAGACGTATGTAGCTAGCCGCCCGGTTAGCAAATCCGTATCGATTTGTAGAATAGAGTTTGCAATGTGTGAAATGCCGGTAATTGAAGTGTTAGGATATATTTTAGTATTTGTAGATTAGAGTTTGCAATGTGTGAAATAACGGTAACTTAGGCACAAATCTAACTAAATTATTTTTTTGCCTAGTTTTGTACTTTTTTTTATAATGCCGATGATTAAAAATGTTGTGGCACTATGCGCTTGCGATGCAGCAAAACGGACACTCAAGAAATATGATATCTGATCCGACTTGCACCATTTGTGGGAACGAAGACGAAGACGGATACCATGCAACTATGAGGTGCCCAAAGGCTGCTGCACTCAGAGATAATATGAGAATGGTCTGGGAGCTCCCAGGAGATAGAAACTTGAGGAAAAATGGTAAAGAATGGACTCTGAACATTCTCAATGCCTTAAATTCAGAGATGCGCGGTGTTGATCTGGTGGCGTGCATGGCATCTAAGAAACAACTCCATCTTTGGAGACGGAAAGGCCGGGATACAACACTCTACTAATTTCCTTAAAAACTACGGACAGACTTTGTCAAATATCAGAGAAAGAAAATCCAGTGAAGCCGCACCTAAAGACAGAAAGGGAAAGAAAAAGGTTGATGAAGCAGAGGAAGTACGACCAGAACAAAAAGAGAAGCCTGTATGGGGACCTCCAAACGCTGGTTGGCATTGCCTGAGTGTGTGGACGCCAGCGTAATAAAAGAGTCAAACTCTGCCACCTGGGGAGCCCATGTTCGTAACCACCTTGGAGTCATAAAATGGTCCGCCTGGGGTGTTCTGCCTGAATACAACTCTGCTAAAATGGCTGAAGCACTGGTATATCCGGAAGGCTTAAGACAAGCCCTCAACTAGATAGAAACACCTCTGATTGTTGAGAGCAATTGCGCCAACCTGATCAAGAAGGCAAACTCATCTGAAAGAGACCGCTCCCATACTTCAAGCGTGATCAGCGACATTAAAATAATTGGTACCATGCTGCCTGACTTAGTCTTCAAAAAAAATTCTAGAGAGTACAATAATCTGGCTCATGAGCTAGCTAAAATCAGTCGCATTACTAGTAGTGGTGGTGTGTTGCAAGGATCAGCGTCTCCTGATACGCAGGAGCTGGTCCTGAGAATTTGTAATCAAAACAGTGTTTCTGATTAATACATCCTACCATTTTCAAAAAAAGAGTCCATATTGTATTGCTAATACCTAGTTACTTAGTTACTGGATCGAGCATTACTAGTAGTAGTGGCATCCTGCTTACTGGATCGAGCGGGTCCTTTTCGCTCTTGGCCGCTGTCGCCGGCGAAGACGTGCCTCACTTACTCACTCGCCCCCCCTAAGGCCCCCCAAATCGTATTTGGGGACGCCGGCGCAGAAAATCTCGCCCAGTCGCGTCCCCCAAACGTTTTTTTATCCGACGCAACATAAGTTTTCATCCGGCGTACCCGATCCAAACCCTGTCCAAGGGGGGGGGGGGGAGCGGGGGCACCGGCTGGGTGCGTGGCTCGCCGCGTGGCCCACTATCAGCGGCACGACCAACGCTTCGTTGTCTGCACTCGTCTCGTCTCCCGCGCCCAGTAATGACGCTGGAAACGGCAACAGCTTTGCAGCGGCGCAGCGAGCCGTCGCGTCGGAGCACGCGTCGGCGGGAAATGAATGCCATGCCGCGCGCTTCCCGCCCCTTCTCCTTCGTTTTCCCGCCCCGTTTCCGGCTATAAATAGGTCGTCGCCTCGCTGGTAGGTTCACATCCTCCAATCGCCGGTAGAAAATGCCTCGCCGCCGCCTCACAACCTACGCCAAGCTCCCTCGAGGCGGTTCTGGCGCGCCACCACCACCACCGCCCCCACTTCCACCACCACCGCAGGACACCGCATCGCCGCATGGCCAGGAGGAGGAGGACTCCGACAAGGAGGAGTTCCTCGCCCAGCTGCCGACGGACGTGGAGGCGGAGGAGGCCGCCGCGGAACAGAGGGCCATCCTGGCGTCTTTCGAGACGCAGCGCCGTGACCGGGCGGCGCAGGAGCTCATGGCCGCCGAGAGGAGGGCGGCAGAGGCAAGGCTGGCGGAGGACCATGCTGCCGCCCGCACTGACGCCCACCGCCGCAACATCGAAGCGGCGAGAGCTACGATGGCGGAGGCAGAGCAACGCCTCTTCCGGGCGAACGTGGCCGGGGGGCTCGCGAAGGTGGCGGCAGAGCGCCAGCGCCGCAAGCATCAGTACCCTCTCCCCTCCTTCGACGCGTCGGCGCAACGAGAGGTGGAGCGCCGCACCTTCACCTCCTTCCTCGAGGAGGCCGAGCGCGACCGCCGCCAACGCGCGGCGGAGGAGAACCGTCGCCGCCGCGGGATGGTTTCCGGCCGCCCGTCCGATGACGGAGCTGGGCCGCCCAGCGCTCCACCGCCACCATCGGGCGCGTCGGGAGCCGCCGGCGCCAACGCCGGCGAGGACTCCGACGAAGACCACCTCTTTTAGTTTATTTCATTCATGTTTCGCCGTAATATGTAAAACCATCTATATTTCATTAAAATTTATGAAGTTTGCTAAATTTTGTCGAGTTTAAATTTTGGGATGGGGGGGCACGGCCGGGAAACCGCCGCCCCCCATACTAAAATCGGCGCCACCCCCTCCCCCAAAACGGCCTAAAAACGCTTGCGCCGGTCGCTGTTTGGTTAGGGAGGGGGGGGGGGAGAGGGGAAGGGACGAGTGGAGATGCTCTTAAGCCGCTCATTTCCCCGCAAAATCAAGCTCCATAAGGCGGCGTTGCTCTCTCGCTTCGTGGAGACTCTGCTTGGCGGCGGTGGAGATGAATTATTCTTGTCTGAAGGCAGAGATCCGGATGCCACGCGCCGTTCGCTGCCCCTAAGAGCATCTCCACTCACAAGCCTGACGAGGCCCCCGGCACCCGATTTTTTCATCTAGACGGCATAAATCGGCCCAGTCGCGCCCCCGGATCCTCGTTTTCGCCCGGATCTAGGCCTTCATCCATCCAGCGAGCCCAGGCCATCCTCGGGCTTCCGGGGCGCGCTCGGGGACTCCGAACGAAAGAAACGCGCACAAAACAGGGAGGAAAATTCCCGCGCGTCGTGTGGCCCCGACTTGTCGGCGAGAGTGGGCGGTCTCGTCTTCCACGCATCGTCTTCTTCCCTGCGCATTCTCTTCCGCGCGCTGTAAAAGCTGCCGCCAATGGACGGCCAGCCACGCGGCGAGGCGAGTTAATGCCAGCCCGCCTATATATCGCGGCCTACCGCGCCTGGCCGGCCACATTCGCCAACACCTCCCCCCAATCGACCTCTCCACCTCCTCCACCCACCTCCTCGAGTAATGGCCGGCTACCGATCGAACGAGGACGGCGCGACCAACAACGGCTTCGGCCGCCGCTCCCTGCACCAGTGGGAGGGTCGGCTGCTGTACGCGGCCGGCTACATAGCGCCGCCGGACTTTCGCGCGCCCGGAGGATGGCGCCTGAGCGCCGGCGGCATCCCGATCCCGCCGCCGCCAACAGGAGCCGCCCTCGACGCCGCCATCGACGAGGTCATCGAGACCATGTCCGACGAGCAGCGCGCCGATCCACGCTTCTACCCCGACAATCGGGAGGCGTGGACGGCGTTCTTCCGCCGTTGGTACGAACGCGAGCTGGCGGCGTACGACGGCCCCCCCTCCTCCTGCGCGCAACAACGCCGCCGGGCGCCGCCGCTGGTGGAGCGCGCCCGACCGCACGCTCGAGTTCGTCCTCGACCACATCGAGCGCGGCAACGACCCCGTCCTGGAGATGCCGCCGCCGCCGCGTCCGACGCTCTCCCGCCGCCGCGGGAGCTCCTGGATGCAACGGCGGATGGCATCCGGCTCCTTCGGGTCGGCGTCCTCCGGGTCGGCGACGAGGTCGGCATCCACGCCGAGGACCGTCAAGCAGGAGCCGCCGTCCGCGCCGCCGAGGAGGAACATCGGCGCCCTCGTCATCCGCGAGGGGGGCGCGCGCCGCGTCGCCGCCGCGCCGTCGCAAGCCGAGGAAGGACGCCGCTGCCAAGGCCGCGTCTGACCTCGCCGAGGCGGAGGCCGCGCGCGCCGAGGAGGCGGCGACGGAGGAGGCCATCAAGCGGTCTCTGTGCGATGTCGTCCCCGCCGAGAACGCCATGCCGCTCGATGTGTCGCTCGAGTGGTCCCGGCGGGAGTGGGAGCGGGAGGAGCGGGAGCAGCAGCGGCGGCTGCTGGACCTGGTGGCCGCACAGCGTCGCGCCGCCGCCGCCGCGGTACCTCGACGCGGCGCGCCGCCGGTCGGCAAGCTGGAGGAGTCCAGCGACGATTAGCTCTACCGCCCTACGCCGCCACGTTTTGGCGACGCTGGGCAGGGCTCGAGCCGCCAGGCGCCGCCGCCGCAGGACGACGACGACTCCTCTGACGACGGCGGCGACTACACGCGTTTCTACCGCCATTTCGGCATGTAGAACGCGTGTTCTTAGTTTAGGTTAGGCCGAATTCGAATATATGACGAATTCGGACTATATATGTAAAATAACTCCATATTTCGCCTTATTAATATAAATATCTCTAAATTTCGCCAAACTTCGCCGCTTTTCGTCTACTTTGTGTTTGAATTCAAATAGTGCCCTGAGCTCGCCGCTGGAAACATGGGCCTCCCCAGACCGAAATTTTCATCCATCCGGCGCTAAATAGCGCCGGAATTCGGCCTGGGGGCCTTTAACGGCTGGAGATGCTCTAAGCACGTTTTCCTGATCCCGGTCTAGTTCGGTAGATAATTACTGGTCCGCTGGTCCAGGACGTCTTTCCGTCGAGGGGCGTCACCGCGGTTAGGAACAGTCGCGACTGTACTGGAAGGACGACGATGTATTCCTTATTTATATTAGCTCGCGCTGCAACGCTATCTGACATATTCGGCAATCCCGAGCACTACTTTGATGGTCTAGATATCAGGTTCATTTGCTCCTGGGAGCCAAAAGCTAGAATGGCAGAAAAATCCAAGGTTTTGGAAACAATATACAAGTTGTATGTACAGAGATACGGAGGAGCACAGCCAGCTAACACAGATCAGAACAAAGCATACAGGTTTGGAAAGCTATTTTGGAAGATCTCAGTACAACCGAAAATAAAACAATTTGTTTGGCGGCTGATCGGATTTAGAAGAGATCCATGATCGGATGTCTGAACACCAAACTGCTAAGACAATGATCTCTGTTTAACTCACCAGATTATAAATGCATATGAAATGATAAGAACACCATTGAACAAACTTTCTTTGGTCTTCTTTAAGTCACCAGATTATAAAAGCATATCGCAGTGTTGATTGCTTGTTTCCTCAAATCACAAACCGCTCTTAGAAGTTCTTTACTGTATGATATCCCTCTTTAAAGCACGTGTAAAGCCACCTAAATCGCGTCTTGGTGCCTGACAAGTATTTCACCTCTTCCTTTCTAACACTGAACCCTTTGACCTTAGCATAGTCATTATAGAACCGATATCCTTCCTCCTTACTTCCAAAGGTCTTGCTAACCACGAGATTGTAGTCTTCACACCTTTTCATGTGATTATCTTCACTATACATGTCTGAAACCTGCCATCATCAAAGTAAGATTCATGTTACTAGTCAAGTTAGTCATATATGAAATAACTGTATGTGCAAGATGGATATACAGGTGATTTGCTACGTTTTGGATTTGTAACAAATTTTAATATCTTAGTGAAGTGTTCAGATCAGGGACCAACGTGGGGAGAGTTGGACCAGCACAAGCCTAGGCAACAAAGTTAAGTACATATGAATTTTGCAAGCACATAACTCAAAACATGAACATGTTCCGCGTTGCTAGGAATGATAAGATGCATGTACTTGAAACAAACTAGTGAATCCTGAAGGTAAAATCCTACAAAGCTATTACTACTTCCTATGACTATGACAAGAGAATATCGAACAAATTTTCGGGCCTCAGCTCAGCTCCACATAGAATAGGCATTGACAATTCTCTGAATTTTGACTTCAACAATCGCTATCTCGATCTTATACAGGACATTCGATTCTGTATACAGAATCTATACAAGGTGAAATACTCCACACGAATCAGTAATTTTCAAGGAATTCTACTTTATTTTTTACAGGAAGGAATTCTACCTCTACTTCAATGGATAATTCGCAAGGACTGTCCAGGTTTCATGAAATCAATCACCATTTAATTTTATGGACAAGCTAAGAGGAAGATTGTACACTTCAAATTCCCTGAGTGGGTAGTGTGTTGTCGTCGGCTCCGAGCAGCGATGCAGGAAGATTTGGAGAGCGGAGTGGGGTTGGCCGGTGCCGAGAGATATAGCCTCCGCTATTGATGACAAGACGTCGCCCTCGCGCGTTCTCCACCGTCGCGGGTGACGTGCACGGTGGCGATGGCCTGCTAGGGCGTCTGGGCGGTCGCCACGGGCGGCGGGGTGCGGCCACAGCGTTTGGAGATAGAGGCAAGTTGGGGGTATGAAAATGGCAGCCACGGCGGGCTCTGGAGGTGCGTCGCTCGACGGGGTTCTGGAGGTGGCGGCGGCAGGGTCTGCAGGTTGGAGGTGGCGGCGCCATTGCTTCTATTTGGAGCCTTGGAGGTCTCGTGAAAGCTGCGTTTTTTTTTTCATTTAACGAACCCTCCCATCATTTATGGTGATGAGCCTGATAGGCCTTTCATACTACTGGCTATCTTAGAAGTAGTATGAATTGCAAAAGTGTACAATAAAAATTGCCATGATTTTTTCCTAGTTGAATGCACAAAATAGCTCGTTTGGATGTTTGCATTGAGACTAGGCCCGAATATCAAGATTGAAATTGTTTGGCTGGTTTGGATATTCGGGCGGTCTATTCGTTCTCATATCGAGCCACACGTACGAACAGGCAAAAAAACGAGAAGACCAATGTCGAGGCTAACCCCTAGACATCGTGAGGCATTCGAGTGGCAGCGGCGGCGTAGGTTTTCCGCCCTCCTTCTCAGGCTGGGCACGGCGCCTCTGTACGCAATACTCCCTCCTGGCGGCTCTTTCTCCCTCACCTCTCATCTCTCTCTTTTCCCTGTGCACTGCTGCAGGGACGGGAGTCGACTCCAACGAGCTGCAGCGTCCTTCGCGGGGACGCAGTTTCAGTCTCAGGGGCGTGTAATACACGCTCGATACAGCGATGTGGCAATCCAAATCGTGTCGATCCGTACGTGAGTTCAACTAGCTAGTTTGGATCCATCGACTGTGTCTGCCTGCTTAGCTACAACATGCGCGCTTAATTAAATCACTAGTGGAAAATGGGTTTAATATTCTGAGGCATTAATTCCGATTGCCTTATGAACCGGGACTGATGCTCTGGGTCTCACTCATTTTTCCAGCTGCAGGACCTCAGAACCCTTTAGTCCCGGTTCGTTTTGAATCATTAGTCCCAGTTCGTAATACTAACCGGGACTAAAGGGTCTGGGGTCAAATCCGACCGTTTCCAGGATGATTAGTCCCGGTTGGTCCCGGTTGGTCCCGGTTGGTATCACCAACCGGGACTAAAGACCCACCCTTTAGTCCCAGTTGGTGATACCAACCGGGACTAATGATTTTCCTATATAAAAAATCTGATTCTCCTTTCCAGAGCTAGCCATTCCCCTCTCCACTCTCTAAGTGTTCTTCATGCAACTTGATTTTATCCACATTTGCCTCCATTTGTTGTCACAATTTGATGTCTGCACTTCTATCTAAGTGTTCCAAAAGGTGAGCAACGTAGAGCTTTTATCTTTTATTGCAAATTTAGCTCATTTAATGCTCTAGAAGTAGGAGGATTTGTGAATTTATTATGAGAGCAATTATTGCGATGTTTATTTGATTATGTGTAGAAGTAGATGGAGATAGAGATAGATATAGAGGTAGAGATAGAAATAGAAATAGAAAATAGAAATAGAGATAGAGAGATAGAAATAGAAATAGAGATAGAGATAGATATAAAAATAGAAAAAGACATAGAAATAGAAATAGAGATAGAGATAGAGATAGAAATAGAGATAGAGATAGAAATAGAAATAAAGATAGAAATAGAGATAGAAATAAAGATAGAAATAGAGATATAAATAGAGATAGAGATAGAAATAGAAATAGAGATAGAAATAGAGATAGAAATAGAGATAGAAATAGAAATAGTGATAGAAATAAATATAGAGATATAGAAATGGACATAGAAATAAAATTAGAGATAGAAATAGAAATAGAAATTGTGTTTTGCGTTTGATATATACTTATATAATGCAGATGAGCCGGGCATGGATGTACGCTGATCGACGCTCTGGAGATTTCATTTAAGGCATGCATTCTTTTCTCAGTGTGGCTGAGGCAAACAAGCAGAATGGTTTTATGTGTTGTCCACACGGTGTTTATCGGAATGAGAAGGATTACCCTTCCTCAAAGACCCTTCACATTCACCTGTTCCGGTTCGATTTCATGTCCGGCTATAATTGTTGGACCAAGAATTGAGAAAGAGGGGTTATGATGGAAGACAACGATGAAGAAGAGAATGATGACAACTATCCTGAGTTCCCTAAAACCACTGATACCGCAATTGAAGATAATGAAGAAGAAGAAGGTGAAGAACAGGCATCAGATGTGTCTGCAGATGATCTTGGTCAGGTCATTGCTGATGCACAGATAGACTGTGAAAGTGAAAAGGAGAGGGAGAAGTTGGAACGCATGTTAGATGATCACAAAAAGAATTTGTACCCAAATTGCAAAGACGGCCAGAAAATGCTGGAAAGCACGCTGGAATTGCTGCAATGAAAGGCAGAGACTGATTTATCTGACAAGGAATTTGAAAAGTTGCTGAAAATTATGAAGAAGATGCTTCCAAAGGATAACAAATTGCCTACCAGTATGTACGAAGCAAAGAAGATTGTCTGCCCTCTAGGATTGGAGGTGCAGAAGATACATGCATGCCCTAATAACTGCATCCTCTACCACGGTGAGGATTACGAGAATTTGAATGCATGCCCGGTGTGCAGTGCTTTTGGTATAAGATCAAGCGAGATGACCCTGGTGATATTGAGGGTGAGCGCCCCAGGAAGAGGGTTCCTGCCAAGGTGATGTGGTATGCTCCTATAATACCACGGTTAAAACGTTTGTTCAGAAACAAAGAGCATGCCAAGTTGTTGCGGTGGCACAAAGAAGACCGTAAGAGTGACGTGACGTTGAGGCACCCCGCTGATGGATCGCAGTGGAGAAAAATCAAGAGAGAGTTTCCGGAATTTACGGAGGACACACGGAACTTAAGGTTTGGTCTAAGTACAGATGGCATGAATCCTTTTGGGGAGCAGAGCTACAGTCATAGCACCTGGCCCGGGTCTCTATGTATCTATAACCTTCCTCCTTGGTTGTGCATGAAGCGAAAGTTCATTATGATGCCAGTGCTCATCTAAGGCCCAAAGCAACCCGGCAATGACATTGATGTGTACCTAAGGCTATTAGTTGAAGAAGTTCTACAGCTGTGGCAGAATGAAGGTGTACGTGTGTGGGATGAGTACAAACAAGAGTAATTTGATCTACGAGCGTTGTTGTTCGTGACCATCAATGATTAGCCCGCTCTTAGTAACCTGATACGTCTCAAACGAATCTATAATTTTTGATGCTCCATGCTTATTTATGCACCATTTGCTTTGTGTTTTGTTACACTTCGTATCGTTTTTATGCATTTTCCGGAACTAACTTATTGACGAGATGCCACAATGCCAGTTCCCTATTTTCTGCTATTTTTGTGTTTCAGAAAAGCTACACAGGAAATATTCTTAGAATTGGACGAAACAAAAGCCGAAGTTCCTATTTTTCTTGACACGAAATGGAGTCCAAAGCAGATACGGAGGGGGACCAGGGGCCAGCCACACCATAGGGCGGCACGAGCCAGCCCCTGGCTGCGCCACCAGGTGGTGGGGCCACCTAGCCCACCTCCTGACGCTGCCCTGATGGCGTGTAGATGACCGGCTAGTTGGGAACCCCAAGAGGAAGGTATGATGAGCACAGCAGCAAGTTTTCCTCAGTTGTGAAACCAAGGTTTATCGAACCAGTAGGAGAAAGAACCACACTTCCAAAGGTTGATGCCCGCTAGCTTTGCGACACTCCGGACAATGGTGCCAGATAACTTGTTGGCGTGTAGCTTTTCACCAGCAGCAACGTGGAACCTGCACACAACACAACCAAGTACTTTGCCCCAACTTACGATGAGGTTGTCAATCTCACCGGTTTGCTGTAAACAAAGGATTAAGCGTATCGGGTGGTAAAAGGTAATAGTTTGCAAGAATGTAAATAATGCGAGTAAAAGTAAAACGGTAATAGCAATGTAAAAGAAATGGACCAGAGTCCACAGTTCACTAGTGGTGTCTCTCCATAAGATAAATAACAACATGCTGGATAAACAAATTACAGTTGGGCAATTGATAGAATAAAGATAGCGTACATATGTCATGAGGATCACTATGAGATTCACTCTGGGCATTACGACAAAATACATAGACCGTAATCCAACTGCATCTATGACTAATAATCCACTCTCGAGGTGTCATCCGAGCACCCGTTGAGTATTAAGTTGCGAACAACAGATAACTGCATTAAGCAAAGTGCATAATGTAAACAATGCAAATATCCTTGAACACAAGAATGTTATTTTCTCCCTAGTGGCAACAGCACATCTACGACCTTAGAGGTTTCTGTCACTCCCCCAGATTACTAGAGGCATGAACCCAACTATCGAGCATAAATACCCCCTCTTGGAGTCACTAGCATCTACTCGGCCAAGATATCTAGTAGCAACGCAGAGCATGCAAGATCATAAACAACATAGAGATAACATAAAGATAACAATTCAGCACATCAACTTGACAGAGTACCAATACTCATCGGATCCCAACAAACACAACATGTAGAATTACACAAAGATGATCTTGATCATGATAGGCAGCTCACAAGATCTAAACATGAAGCACATGGTGGAGAAGACGACCATCTAGCTACTGCTATGGACCCGTAGTCCAAGGTAGACTACTCACACATCACTCCGGAGGCGACCATGGTGATGAAGAAGGCCTCTGGCAGGGATTCCCCCTCTTTGGCAGGGTGCCCGGAAGAGCTTCTGGACCCTCCCGATCTCGCGTCGATGACGGCGGTGGCTTGCAGTTGGTTTTGTGGAAAAGTGATCGGGGCCTTAGGTTTTTCCCGTCGAGGGGAATATATAGGCGGAAGGGCGACGTCAGGAGGTGGACCAGGCGGCCTCACCCCCTGGTGGCATGGGCCAGGGCTAGGCTGCGCCGCCCTAGGGTGTGCTCCGGTCCTGGCCCCCCTCCATCTCATCTTCAGACTTCGCGACGCTTCGGGAAAAATAGGAGGTTCGGATTTTGTTTCATCCAATTCCGAGAATATTTCTTGTGTAGCTTTTCTGAAACACAAAAACAGCAGAAAACAGGGAACTGGCACTGTCGCGTCTCGTTAGTAGGTTAGTTCTGGAAAATGCATAAAAACGCCACGAAGTGTAACAAAACTCAAAGCAAATGGTGTATAAATAAGCAAGGAGCATCAAAAATTATAGATACGTTTGAGACGTATCAAGCATCCCCAAGCTTAACTCCTGCTCGTCCTCGAGTAGGTAAGTGATAACAAAACAACAATTTTTGAGGTGACATGCACCATCACAATCTTGATCAACGATGTAAAGCATTGAATGCTGGGATCAAAGTACTTAAAACATGGGCATAAGAGACATAATCTTGATAATAAAACTTAGCAACCATGTTATAACATGAAAAGTAACACAAACGAAAGATCATGAATAATGAAACATTGAAAGTCAAGTGTGTGTTCAAATCATATAGAAAAACATAGCAAAGTGGTTTTCAGCTTGTCCTTCATGGAATAGCAAAACATAAATGCATAGGACACCTTCAAGTTTAAGAGGGCGACTAGATACAAATAATTTAAGAACAAGTAAAACCATAATCATGAATCAATCAATGATAAACTTTGGGACTATGCACATTAAACTAAGAATGGCAACTATGCTCTCTTAGACAGTGTATAAAGGTAGAAGGTGGAGACTCAACATAAAAGTAAAAGAAAGGCCCTTCGCAGAGGGAAGCAGTGATTGCAAGTTTTATAAACCTCCAAAAATTATGATACTTACTAGCTTTGAGCTCTCATTGCCCCCATCATAGGCATATTGAAAGGTTAAGGTTAACCTCCAAAAATTATGATACTTACTAGCTTTGAAGCATATGCTTAACAAATCATAAGTTTGAAACCTCCTGTCCCGTGAAATACGAATACCTAAACCTCATGCTACTCGACTTAGGTCCCAAGCAAGTTCTTGTCATTGTAAGCATACATGTATCATCGAGAACCGCCAACGGGATACCTCTTGCCCGATGACATGGAACAAGCCCACATCAAAATGACAAGACAAACAGACAATGAACACCTCGGCATCTCTTTTATTTACCATTGGTATAGCTTTTTATTGTGAGATGCGTCGTCGAATGTCCACTATGGGCATGCTATAAATTTCCACCATGAATGATGCATGGCTTAGATTAGTGGCCCAGGCATTTCTCTAACACATATACAAACTCCATGAGCTCACAAGATCCCAACTTATTTCACATCGCGAGTATCCATAAACAAAAGATCACGATATCAACTAAATGAAAGAAAGTGCAATGTTGAAAGCTTGCCCCATGACGACATGGCTGGGCTAATTTCCAACTTACAACTTGCAAGCATAACATCAACATAAGAGAGCCACAATGTCAAAATTATTAAAAACAAGAAAAGTAAAGTGCGCCATCAGGTTTGTGAGAGCTTTACTGACTAATTTTCACATAACACCAAAGAGTTTAATTTAAAGGATAGATAAAACCAAGTCGAATGTATTGGGAATAGCGAATTGCTAATAGGTATGTATGGTGGACACATTGGAATAACTTGGTTTTTGGGAGTTGGATGCACGAGTAGAGCTCATACTCAGTACAAAATGAAGGCTAGCAAAAGACTGGGAGCGACCAACTAAGAGAGCAATAACGGCCATAATCATGCATAGCGACAAAACATCATTAACCGAAGCATAAAGTGGTATCACAAGTCAAAAACCAAATGATAGTAGAGGCTTATGGTGACTTTGTTAGAGTCAAACATGTCGTAAGCATGCGCCAAGTCAACCCAAATAAAGCATCAAAGGAGAAAACCACAATAACATGCTCCCATATAATAAAAACAACGCATGATTTTTTCAAAGGCTCATTAAGCAATCTCAGTCATTTGAGACAAGTAATGCTACAGCAAAAACTACTAAGCATACTATCAAAATGACATCAAGCATGACATGCAAAAGTCTAAGCCGCAGTCTAAACAAGCTCCCATTTGTACCACTTTAGGCATGAAAACTTTTTCTCTTTTCCAACACCATTCAAACCTTTTTGAGATAACTCTTTTGATGAAAACCAACATAGACCAGTGGTCTAAATACACCTTGATGCAAAGATATAACAAGATCTGAACAAAAATCAAGGCGAAAAACGAAAGCTAAACGCAGTACTAGAAAAAGAGAACACTCGTTGAATGATAAGAGTGAAAAATAGAGTGTTCTTGGCAATGAAGAACGAATTATGTCTTATCCAAAAGAAATTTGTTGGGGTCCAACCATTTATTGCAGAAAACAAAACAAAATAAAACTGAAAGAAAAAGTAAAGATGCTCCAAGAAAAACACATAAAATATGAAGCAATAAAAATATAGTGTGTTGAAAGGTGACCTGATTTTTGCCGATGAAGAAGGGGTGCCTCGGGGGCATCCCCAAGCTTTCACGCTTTATACCTCTTGGATATTTCTTGTGGTGACATGGGAATCCCCAAGCTTGATCTTTTATCCATACTTTATCTCATCTCATCACTCTCCATTCACTACACTTTGAAAACTTCCTTCATATAAAACTTCACACAATTCTATTAGCAACATTAGCATAAACATAATAATAAATATCCCCTTTTGGTTAATTTTCAAACTCAAATATACCAACCATTAAAGCATAAGCTACTGTAGCAACTACCTCAAAATTTCCGTGATCAAAAGAACTCAAAAAGGAAGCCATCGAGAGGCAAATACAAATAGTGGCAGAATCTGTCAAAACAGAACAGCTGACAAAGATCGATTTTTTTGAGGACCTTCTGTTGCTCAAATCGAAAAGTGCAAAACTAATGGAAGTTTGGATATAACCTGGGGCATATGCGCAAGAAATTTCAGGTCAAAAAGATATTCTGAGAATTTTCATGAATTTTTATGGTGCAGCGCAGAAATCTGTTTTAGGACAACAACTTCCCCAAATCTTACCTCCCTCAAATTAGAGGTTCTTCTTGGCACAAAAATGAAATAAAAATGATAAGGAGAGGTCATTACAGTAGTAATAACTTCCAAGACTCAAATAAAAGAAAAAGTACTAAAAAGAAAACATTGGGTTATCTCCCAAGAGTGCTTTTCTTTAACGCCTTTGAGCTAGGCGCAGAAAGTGCAAATCAAGTATTTTCAAATGAAGCATTAAGATCAATTGCAGAAGTCTTCTCAACAAGGCATTGTATTGTATCCAAATGAGTTTTTGAAGAACCCTTATGAACACTCTTTGGTTCACTTCTTTCATCAAAAAGATTTTTAGGACAAATCCAATCAAAATTCTTTTCCAAAGCTTCATACAATCCTACAAGTTTGCAAGGTATTGGTACTTTGATTTCTTCCTTGTTTATACCAACAACCTCTACACGTGATCCAAGCATATTAAAACGCTCAAAAACTTTCCTAGGTTCAATAGCAACATCTCGAAATTCTCCATGCAAAGTCTCCAAAATAAAATCTTTCTTTTCGGAGTCTTCTATATCATGAAGCTTAAGAAACATTTATTGCATAAAAGGATTAAGGTTAACAAACCTAGCCTCTAACATGTGAACTAAATAAGCAGTAGCAACTTCATAACTAGGAGCAAGATCAGCTAAAGATCTATCCTCAACATCTTTATGCATACTAACATGATTAAAGAACTCCTCGATGTTGCCTTTCCCAATTATAGAACCACTACCTATTGTAAGGTTCTCCAAAGCATACTTAGGGAACAACATAATGAACTAAAAGTAAAGGTAACGGAAAGCAAGCTATCAAAGGAACTATTTTTTTTTGTATTTTTTGATAAAACGATGCAAGCAAAAATAAAATAAAGCAAAACAATAGCAAAGTAAAAGATTGAAAGTGAGAGACTCCCCTTGCAGAAATCTTCTTTCTCCCCGGCAACGGCGCCAGAAAAAATGCTTGATGGCGTCTAGATGAACGCCCAGTTGGGAACCCCAAGAGGAAGGTATGATGAGCACAGCATCAAGTTTCCCTCAGTTGTGAAACCAAGGTTTATCGAACCAGTAGGAGAAAGAACCACACTTCCGAAGGTTGATGCCCGCTAGCTTTGCGACACTCCGGACAATGGCGCCAGATAACTTGTCGGCGTGTAGCTTTTCACCAGCAGTAATGTGGAACCTGCACACAACACAACCAAGTACTTTGCCCCAACTTACAATGAGATTGTCAATCTCACCGGTTTGCTGTAAACAAAGGATTAAGCGTATCGAGTGGTAAAAGGTAATAGTTTGCAAGAATGTAAATAATGCGAGTAAAAGTAAAACGGTAATACAATGTAAAAGGAATGGACTGGGGTCCACAGTTCACTCGTGGTGTCTCTCCATAAGATAAATAACAACATGCTGGGTAAACAAATTACAGTTGGGCAATTGATAGAATAAATATAGCGTAATCCAACTGCATCTATGACTAATAATCCACTCTCGAGGTGTCATCCAAGCACCCCTTGAGTATTAAGTTGCGAACAACAGATAACTGCATTAACCAAAGTGCATAATGTAAACAATGCAAATGTCCTTGAACACAAGAATGTTGTTTTCTCCCTAGTGGCAACAGCACATCTACAACCTTAGAGGTTTCTGTCACTCCCCCAGATTACTAGAGGCATGAACCCAACTATCGAGCATAAATACCCCCTCTTGGAGTCACTAGCATCTACTCGGCCAAGATATCTACTAGCAACGGAGAGCATGCAAGATCATAAACAACATAGAGATAACACAAAGATAACAATTCAGCACATCAACTTGACATAGTACCAATACTCATCGGATCCCAACAAACACAACATGTAGAATTACACAAAGATGATATTGATCATGATAGGTAGCTCACAAGATCTAAACATGAAGCACATGGTGGAGAAGATGACCATCTAGCTACTGCTATGGACCCGTAGTCCAAGGTAGACTACTCACACATCACTCCGGAGGCGACCATGGTGATGAAGAAGGCCTCTGGCAAGGATTCCCCTCTCCGGCAGGGTGCCGGGAAGAGCTTCTGGACCCTCCCGATCTCGCGTCGACAACGGCGGGGGCTTGTAGTAGGTTTTGTGGAAAAGTGATCGGGGCCTTAGGTTTTTCCCGTCGAGGGGAATATATAGGCGGAAGGGCGGCGGAAGGAGGTGGACCAGGTGGCCTCACCCCCTGGTGGCGCGGGCCAGGGCTAGGCCGTGCCGCCCTAGGGTGTGGCCGGGTCCTGGCCACCCTCCGTCTCATCTTCGAACTTCGCGATGCTTCGGGAAAAATAGGAGGTTCAGCTTTTGTTTTGTCCAATTCCAAGAATATTTCTTGTGTAGCTTTTCTAAAAAAGCAGAAAATAAGGAACTGGCACTGTGGCGTCTCGTTAGTAGGTTAGTTCCGGAAAATGCATAAAAACGCCACGAAGTGTAACAAAACTCAAAGCAAATGGTGTATAAATAAGCATGGAGCATCAAAAATTATAGATACATTTGAGATGTATCACGCCCCTCCGCCTATATATTCTCCTCAGCGAGGAAAACCTAAAGACCCGATCAATTTTCCACAAAACATACTGTAAGCCACCGCGTTCATCGACGCAAGATCGGGAGGGTCCAGAAGCTCTTCTCGGCACCCTACCGGAGAGGGGAATCACCACCGGAGGCCTTCTTCATCACCATGCCTGCCTCCGGATTGATGTGTGAGTAGTCTACCTTGGACTATGGGTCCATATATAGCAGTAGCTAGATGGATGTCTTCTCCTCCATGTGCTTCATGTTTAGATCTTGTGAGCTGCCTATCATAATCAAGATCATCATTGTGTAATTCTACATGTTGTGTTTGTTGTGATCCGATGAATATTGGTACTTTGTCAAGTAGATCTATTGATTTATCATCTCTATGTTATCTCTATGTTGTTTATGATCTTGCATGCTCTCCGTTGCTAGTAGATATCTAGGCCGAGTAGATGCTAGTGACTCCAAGAGGGAGTATTTATGCTCGATAGTGGGTTCATGCCTCTAGTAACTTGGGGGAGTGACAACAACCTCTAAAGTTGTAGATGTGTTGTTGCTACTAGGGAGAAAAAAACAATCTTGTATTCAAGGACATTCGTATTATTTACATTACACACTTTTCTTAAGGCAATAATCTGTTGCTTGCAACTTAATATCCAACGGTTGCTCGGACGACATCCGGTGGGTGGATTATTAGTCATAGATGCAGTTGGATTACGGTCTATGTATTATGTTGTAATGCCCAAGTGAATCTCATAGTGATCCTCATGATATTTGTATGCTTGCTTTATTCTATCAATTGCCCAACTGTAATTTGTTTACCCAGTATGTTATTTATCTTTTGGAGAGACACCACTAGTGAACTGTGGACCCCGGTGTATTCTTTTACATTGTTATTACTGTTTACCATTTACTCGCTTTATTTACATTCTCGCAAACTACTATCTTTTACCACTCGATACACTTAATCCTTTGTTTACAGCAAACCAGTGAGATTGACAACGTCACTGTAAGTTGGGGCAAAGTACTTGGTTGTGTTGTGTGCAGGTTCCACGTTGCTGCTGGTGCAAAGCTACGCCCCAGACGAGGCGCCATATATAAATTGTCTGGAGCTGTCACGAAGCTAGCGTGCATCAACCTTCGGAAGTTGGTTCTTTCTCCTACTGGTTTGATAAACCTTGGTTTAATACTGAGGGAAGACTTGCTAGTGTGCTCATCATACCTTCCTCTTGGGGTTCCCAACTGGGCGGTCATCTACACGCCATCATAACCTTTCAGGACAGACAAACAAGGGATACAATGCATGCACACACTGTTTAGGTGAGATCGATAGTATATATTTGGATAAAAGTAAGAAGGTGGTGTATCTGGGGCATCGTCGATTTCTTTCGCCCAGACATAGCTTAAGGAAAAAAGGCAAGCATGTCAATGGTGAGATAGAAGTCCGGGGCAAGCCTAAACGCCATACTGGTGATAATATATTTGATATGGTCAAAGATTTAAAAGTAATCTTTGGAAAGGGTCCTGGCACTCTGTCTGTTCCGAATGACGCTAGCGGACACGCACCCATGTGGAAGAAGAAATCTATTTGGGAGCTACCGTATTGGAAATTCCTAGAGGTCCGCTCTACAATTGACGTGATGCACGTGACAAAGAATCTTTGCGTGAATGTACTAGGATTCTTGGGCTTGTATGGGATGACAAAAGATACACCAGAAGCATGTCAGGACCAGCACCATATGAAAAGAAGAGACGGCATGCATCCAGAGGATTTTTAGGGTCCTGCGAGCTATGCTCTTACCAAAGAATAGAAGGAAATATTTTTTGAATGCCTGAGCAGTATCAAGGTCCCATCTGGATTCTCGCCAAATATAAAGGGAATAATAAATATGGCAGAGAAAAATTCCAAAACCTAAAGTCTCATGACTGCCACGTGCTTATGATGCAATTGCTTCCGGTTGCATTAAGGGGGATTCTACCAGAAAATGTTCGATTATTGATGAGGGTTAACTCGACAAATGTCCTAGATTAAGGACTTAGGATCGGGGAGATAGGGCGTCGGATGAACTTGAAGGTGAAGTTAGTCGAAATAGGTACGTGTCGAAAGTAAACTTGGGTGTTCAACCTGGCTTGCTTTCAATCTGCCCTACACCGTCCCCTCCTGGCCCCTATATATAGGTGGCCAGGTCTCGAGGATCGGGTAGGGTACGATACAGATTACAATATCGACATACGGTAAGAACTCGTATTCGACTATTATTACAATTGGGCCTAGCTTATCGGGCCTCAGGGGTACTCAACTAACGGGCTCTATTAACTATACCCTTGTCAGTAGCCCCTGAGATTCTACCAGAATTGTAGATTCAGGTTGAATCTCTAATCTTCAAATCTTCGACTTGATCAATTCTTCGACTTCTTCATATCTTCAAATCTTTGACTTTGGTCTTTCGACTTATTTTCATGATATTCTTTTGCAAGGGGTTTTGATGAACAAGCCTGACAACTCTGACGGATCAAGAGGTCAGTTAACTGCCGGAACAGATACTTATCACCTACTTCAAATTCAATCCCCTTGGACTTGAATTCGGGATACCGGTCAAACCCACCCTTTTGCCGCATTTAGGACTTACAAAGAATGAATCCCAGTGATTCTCAGGGTACCCAGTGCATCCACCAGGATTTTCTTCGCGTCGTAGACACTGATACATACCAGCAGAGCGTATCCATGTGCGTATACCAGGCCACACAGGACGGATCCTGGGGTCTTACCTTCGCGATAACTCACGGCATTCGAGTTTCGTTGCGATAACGTAACTCAAGAATCTTATATTTTGCAGCCAAGTTTCTGACTGATAAAACCAAAGAATTTTGGATTTTAAATTGATCTTCTTCGCTCCCGATGGGAGTAATCTCTCTTCAGTTTTATCGACTATGTAGTCGAAGTTTGTATGCTTATCCTTCTGCATCTCTAGTATTGATTATCTTATCCTCTATCGGGTGCGCGCTCAGCGCTCCCGATGGGAGTTAATTAGTGAGTTCACAAACCAAGTTTCATAATTTTAGGAGGCTTAAACAATTTTCTAAATTTTTCCTATGAATAAATAAGCTATGGTCAAAGTATTCTTAATTATTTAAATCACTAACTCATTTTGAATTCTAACCAGTTTCAGAGGGTAGAGCATTTCCTAAGCTTTCCAACGCATATTCATTTGCTAAAAATGGATTTCTAAATCTCTTGGAATTAAAGTTTGAAAAACAGATCTGAAACAAATTTGAAACAATTAAAAAATGAGCGGGAAATAAATAAAAACGAAACGGACCGAAACCAACTGAACCGGGCCGAATCCAGCCGAAACCCGAACGGGCCGGCCCAGTAACTCTTCGCACGGGGCGGGAAATGTTTTAAAACAAACTGACAAGGGGGTCCCACTCGTCAGGTCACTTAAGTGAACCAAATCGGTACGCTGCCGTTGGATTCTAATCCAACGGCGCGTCTGCTTCGTGTTCGTCGGCGAGGAGGGAGCTCACCTGTGCGCGCAGAGAGGAAGACGACGGCGACGGCGGCGCGCGTAGAGGAAGCAGAGCTTGACGGCGAGGGTCGGAAAAGGCTCCGGCGGGACTCCTCCTCCAATTCCCGGCGTCTGCTTGCTCCACGGAGGCCGAACGCGACGGCGCTGCCTGCATCCAGTACCTCGCCGGCGGGGCTGGCGACGTCGAACGAGAGCGAGCGGAGAGAGGAGAGGTTGTCTGGGAGCAAGCTGGGAGTGGTGTGCGTCCATTCGTTTGATCGGCGGGGGTTTTTATAGGCCAGAGAGGCGGGGGCGAGGGCGTCCAGTAGCTCGCCGGTGCGGGGGCCCTGGTGATGTGCGTCGAGCAACACCGGGCACGGCGGCCTTGCGAGCGTGCTTGCGGGGTTCTGTCTCGGCGACGGGGTGCTGTGGGTCGGCTCTGGCGAGGTCGCAGCGGTCGGGGACGTGCAGCGAGCAGAGGGAGAAGAGAGGGGGTCCTGGGCGCGTTCTTCTTCTTCTCCTCCACTTCTCACGGCTCGGGTCGGGGCAGAGGGGGCTGGGCTCGACCGCGGAGACGTCTACGAGCGTGGCTACAGGGTCCAGACGAACGGGAGCAGTGAAGCTCACAGTAATTTGATTTTCTCCGATTTTTTCTCTCCAGGTGTTCGGTCAAATGCCCGCAAGAAACTCAAATTCGAATTTTTGAAAATTTTCACTTTGGGTGGTCAACATATTAGACAAGGGTTCCAGGGATATTTTTGTTACAAAGAAAGGTTAAGTTTTGCAGAAATCATATTTCAAATTTTGGGTATAGTCACTATTTCAGATTCCATCTTTGGCTGATGTTTGAGTGGGTTTCTTGTTTGAGTTTTTGCTGGAAACCTCTTGGTTGAGTTAGTATGTGATCTGGTCAAGCTCAACTAACTGGCCACACCTTTGCTTGAGTTACAGATTTCTTAATATAAGTGTCCAAAGTAGGGTAGTCAATAAGATTTCCTAGATCAAACTTTTCTTCTATTTTTCTTTATTTTCTTTATTTCTGGTTTCTTTAGCTCTTATAGTTCTTCTCTAATGCTTCTGTTGGTTAAGTTAGAATTAACTAACTATTGCACAACAAATAATAACACACATGAAATCATAAAAGACATATAATAGAAAATACATGCATACATGAAATATGAATGAAAAAGTTTTATTTGGTCCAAAATTTGGCACTCTAATTAATAGCAAAGGATTACAATTTGTCTGAGTTGTTACAATCTTCCCCCCTTAAAAAGAATCTCATCCCCGAGATTCACTAATTAAGAACTGAAAAGATTGGGAAACTCTTTCTGAAGGTAATCCTCTCGTTCCCAAGTGGCTTCATCTTCGGTGTGATTACTCCACTGAACTTTCAGAAACTTGATGCTTCGGGTTCGAGTGGTTCTATATGCTTCTTCGAGGATACGAGTAGGCATTTCCCGATAGGTCAAATCCTTGTTGATGTCCACCGAACGGTGATCAATATTCTTGAAGATTTCTGGCTTCTCCGGGACTTCAAGACATTTCCGAAGTAAAGACACGTGAAAGACATCGTGTACTTCAGACAATTCAGGGGGCATTTCCAACTGATAAGACACTTCTCCTTTGCGGCTTAGTACCTTGAAGGGTCCAATATACCTTGGTGCAAGCTTTCCTTTTACTTGGAATCTTTGCATTCCCTTGAGAGGTGATACTCTAAGATAAACAAAATCTCCAATCTGAAAGGTCAGTTCTCTACGTCTCTTGTCGGCATAACTCTTCTGTCTGGACTAGGCTGCCTTGAGGTACTCACGAATCATGCGAACCTTCTCTTCAGCCTCTTGCAGAATGTCCGGTCCAAATATCTGACTGTCTCCTGTTTCAGACCAATTCAAAGGGGTACGACACTTTCTTCCATATAAAGCTTCAAAGGGGGCCATTTGCAAACTGGCTTGATAACTGTTGTTGTAGGAAAACTCCGCGAAAGGCAGACAATCTTCCAACTTAGCTCCATAGGCTAGAACACAGGCTCTCAACATATCTTCAAGTATCTGATTTACTCTTTCGGTCTGTCCATCAGTCTGAGGGTGGTAAGCTGTGCTAAAGGCTAATTTGGTTCCCAAGGCTTGATGCAAACTTTTCCAAAATCTCGAGGTGAATTGGGTTCCTCGATCAGAAACTATAGTTTTAGGAACTCCATGCAAACTAACAATTCTGGATAGGTACAGATCTGCCAGCTGTCCTGAGGTATAAGTGGTCTTGACAGGAATGAAGTGGGCCACTTTGGTCAGTCTATCCACAATGACCCAGATAGAGTTATTTCCACGGCTAGACCTTGGAAATCCAGTGATGAAATCCATTCCAACAGATTCCCACTTCCATTCCGGAACTTGCAAAGGTTGTAGCAATCCTGCAGGACGTTGATGTTTAGCCTTGACTCTTTGACAAATATCACACTTAGATATGAACGATGCAATCTCACGCTTCATTCCATGCCACCAAAATTGTTCCTTTAAATCTTGGTACATCTTAGTTCCACCGGGATGAATGGAGTAAGGTGTCTCATGGGCTTCCTTCATAATAACTTCCTTCAATTCTGAGTCCGCAGACACACAAATATGTCCTTTATACCAAAGAACTCCTTGATCATCTTCTTCAAATCCTGACACCTTGCCGGAACTAATTCTGCGCTTAATTCCGTCAATACTCTCATTTCCCTTCTGGGCTTCTTTGATTTGGCTCATCAAAGTGGGTTGAAACTCAAGGTTGGCTAAGAATCCTTGACTGACGAGTTCCAATCCAAATTTTTCAAACTCTTGATACAACATGGGTTGCTCCTCTTTGATCATCATATTCAAGGTGCATGGCTTTCTACTTAATGCATCGGCCACTACATTGGCCTTACCGGGGTGATAATGGATTTCCAGATCATAATCCTTAATCAGCTCTATCCATCTTCTTTGCCTCATGTTCAACTCCTTCTGAGTGAAAATGTACTTCAAACTCTTGTGGTCAGTGTAGATCTCACAATGGTTACCCATAAGATAATGCCTCCAGGTCTTCAAAGCGAGAACTACGGCTGATAACTCCAGATCATGGGTTGGATAATTTTCTTCATGAGGTCGAAGCTGCCGAGAGAGATAAGCTATGACCTTGCCTTCTTGCATTAACACACAACCAAGTCCAAGTTTGGAGGCGTCGCAATAGACATCAAAGTTCTTGGTGATATCGGGCATGGTTAGGACGGGTGCGGTCACCAATCGCTTCTTGAGCTCTTGAAAACTTTCTTCACACTTAGGGGTCCATTCAAACTTCTTGTCCTTCTTCTACAATTGGGTCATGGGTCTGGCAATGCTTGAAAACCCTTCAACAAATTTGCGGTAATACCCCGCTAATCCGAGAAAACCTCTAACTTCAGTTTGAGTGGTAGGGCCTTCCCATTCCATGACTGATTTGATCTTCTTTGGGTCTACTGATATTCCTCCAGCTGATAACACATGGCCTAAGAATCCAACTTCCTTCAACCAAAACTCACATTTGCTAAACTTGGCATAAAGCTGGTGCTCCCTTAGGGTCTCTAAGATTAATCTCAGATGGGTTGCATGCTCTTCTTTAGACTTGGAGTAGATAAGAATGTCATCAATGAAGACAACAACAAACTTATCCAAGAACTCCATAAAAACCTTATTCATGAGGTTCATGAAATAAGCAGGGGCATTGGTTAATCCAAAGGACATTACGGTGTACTCATACAATCCGTATCGGGTAGTGAAGGCTGTTTTGGGTATATCAGTTGCACGGATCTTCAGTTGATGGTATCCAGTTCTAAGGTCTATCTTTGAGAAGACTCGAGCTCCGGTCAATTGGTCAAACAGATCATCAATTTTGGGGAGAGGATACTTATTCTTGATGGTCACATCATTTAGCTTGCGGTAATCAGTGCACAGTCGGCTGGAACCGTCACTCTTATCCACAAACAAGACGGGTGATCTCCAAGCAGAGGAACTTGGCTGGATCAATCCTTTACTCAAAAGGTCATCCAATTGCTTCTTTAACTCCACTAGTTCAGCTGGGTTCATACGATAGGGTCGTTGGGCTATGGATCCAGTTCCGGGGATAAGCTCAATGATAAACTCAATATCCCGATCCGGTGGCATTCCGGGTAGCTCATCGGGAAAAACATCCGGGTATTCACAGACGATGGGGACTTGCTCCAGAGTTGGCCCTGAGATACTCTTATGACATCTGGGGATTTGGGTGGGTTTAACTGACACATGCTTTACTACAATTCCATGGCTACTCCTCATGGTGATGGTCTTTTTGGCACAATCTATAATTCCTTGATGCTGAGACATCCAATCCATACCTAGGACTACTTCCAATCCCTTGGTTCCTAACACAATCAAACTGGCTAAGAATGATATCCCATGGATTTCTATGGGCACTGCCAAGCAGGTCCAACTAGCCTTGGTTATTGACCCAGGTATTTGCACAGACATGGCATTTTTCAGAGGTGTTGGTTGAAGTCCACTTTTATCAACGAATAACTGAGTAACTGATACGTCTCAAACGTATCTATAATTTTTGATGCTCCATGCTTGTTTTTACACCATTTGCCTATTGTTTCGTTACACTTAGTGGCATTTTTATGCATTTTCTGGAACTAACCTATTAACGAAGTGCCACAGTGCCAGTTCCCTGTTTTCTGCTATTTTTGTGTTTCAGAGTGATACACAGGAAATATTCTCGGAATTGGACGAAACAAGTTCCTGAAGTCTTATTTTACCCGGAAGCTTCCAGAGATCCGAAGAGAAGTAGGAGGGGGGCCACCAGGGCCCCACACACAGGGGCGGCGCGGCCAGGCCCTGGCCCGCGCCACCCCCGTGTGAGGGCGCCTGGCCCCTCCTCTGACAATGTCCCTTCGCCTATAAAGACCCCCCGACGAGAAAAACCTAAGTACCCGATCAGTTTTCCAGAACACATCGCGATCCGCCGCCGCCGTCGACCCGAAGATCGGGAGGGTCCAGAAGCTCTTCCCGGCACCCTGCCGGAGAGGGGAATCGCCACTGGAGGTCTTCTTCATCGCCATGCTTGCCTCCGGAGCGATGAGTGAGTAGTCTACCTTGGACTATGGGTCCATAGCAGTAGCTAGATGGTTGTCTTCTCCACTATGTGCTTCATGTTTAGATCTCATGAGCTGCCATACATGATTGAGATCACCGTTATGTAATTCTACATGTTTGGTTTGTTGGGATCCGATGAATATTGGTGTTTATGATTAAGTTGTTGTACTGAATTATATCTTTTGTTATCTCTATGTTGTTTATGATCTTGCATGCTCTCCGTTGTTAGTAGCTATCTTGGCCGAGTAGTTGCTAGTGACTCCAAGAGGGGGTATTTATGCTCGATAGTGGGTTCATGCCTCTATTTCACCTGGGGGAGTGACAGAAACCTCTAAGGTGGTAGATGTGCTGTTGCTACTAGGGAGAAAACAACATTCATATGCTCAAGGGCATATGCTTTGTTTACATTACACACTTTGCTTAATGCAATTATCTGTTGTTCGCAACTTAATACTTCTAGGGTGTTCGAATTGATATCCCCGGGGGTGGATTATTAGTCATAGATGCAGTTGGATGGCGGTCTATGTATTTTGTTGTAATGCCCAGAGTAAATCTCATAGTGATCTTCTTGACATATCACGTTATCTTTATTCTATCAATTGCCCAACTGTAATTTGTTTACCCAGCATGTGTTATTTTATCTATGGAGAGACACCACTAGTGAACTGTGGACCCCGGTCCTATTTCCATCATATTGCTATCACCTGTTTACTTTACTCGTACTGTTTACTTTACTCGCATACTATATTGTTTGCCACTCGATACACTCATAACCTTTGTTTCAAGCAAACCGGTGAGATTGACAACCTCATCGCAAGTTGGGAACAAAGTATTTGTTTGTGTGTGTGCAGGTTCCGCGGCACCTTCAGTCGTCATTGTCTCTCTTCTCCTGTTCGATAAACCTTGGTTTCTTAAACTGAGGGAAAACTTGCTGCTACACTCATCATACCTTCCTCTTGGGGTTCCCAACGGGCTGGTTATTCACCACGCACAAGGACAGTCTGCTCCCACGTCAACTATACACCACCACACGTAGCAGCCACTTTTCTGTAACAAATGAATGTGAAGCTCCAGAATCAAACAGAACTCTGGCAGGAACTGAATTAACAGGGAACATACCAAGCACCACGTCGGTTGCCTCCTGAGCTTCTTCAACATTCATGTGGTTCAGACGGCCTCGAGGGTGAGGCTGGTTCCTTGGTGGATAATTCTTGCCATTTCTAACACGGCGCTGCTGCTGAGCAGGAGCAGTGGTCTTGGACGCATCATTCAGCTTCTTGGGGCACTCATTGGAGTAGTGCCCTTTGAGTTCGCACTCATAACAGGTAACACCAGACTTGTCACCAGACTTGGGCGGCACAGGGGCTCCATTGGGCCTTGGAGTATTGGGGTTGAAGTTGTTGCCATTAGGTCTTGGAGGTGCACGGTTGAAGTTGTTGCCGTTTGGACGGTTGGGAAAGTTGGGACGCGGAGCAGGTGCAGATGGCCTCATAGGTCTAGGGGCAAAACCCGTAGGTGGATTTCCCCTTGGCTTCTGCGAGTTGCTTGAGTTGCCTTGATACATCATACGGCGCTTACGGTTCTCTGCAGCTTGCTTGAGTTTGCCTTCCATCTGAATGGCAGAGTCAACCAATGACTCCAGGTCTGCAAAGGGAATGCTGACCAAGACACATTGCATCTCATCATGAAGTCCATCCAGAAACCTTTCTTGCTTCTTCTCAGTGGTGTTGGTGTCATCTGGGGCATACCTAGACAAGGTAAGGAACTTGTCACGGTAGTCAACCACAGATAGGGAACCTTGCTTCAGATTCCTGAACTCATCTCTCATCCTTTTAACCAATCCCAAAGGAACATGGGCTTTGCTAAACTTGCTCTTGAACTCCTCCCAAGGCATCATATACCCTTGGGCTTGCATTGCACGGGTGCTATCCCACCAAGCTCTTGCGGCTCCCGCAAGATAGTGGGTGGTGTACAAGACCTTCTCACTTTCACCAACTTCGGCGACCGCCAAATTGTTCTCCATAGTGCGAAGCCAGTCATCAGCATCTAAGGGTTCTTCAGACTTAGTGAAAATAGGTGGGTTGGTGTTTTGGAAACTCCTTAACTTGGATCGGTGATCACCATGGCCATTGTTTTCTCCTTCACCATGGCCATTTCCATTGCCATTGTTGTGGTTCATTGCCATCTGGGTTAGTTGCTGAAAAGTGGCCAAGTTAGCTTGGCGCTCAGCTCGGGTTGCTTCCCGGTCTTCCATGATCAACCTTAGCAGTTCGGCCATTTCCGGGTTCGGAGGTGGGGGCGCTCGCGGCATCTGAAGATAATGTGTGTAAGACAAGAGGGAAAAACTAATTTGCTAAGATTTAATGTAACATGGATGATGCAATTTTTGTCTTACTAAGGCCTTAAGGGCCAAATTCATATTTCATTCAACAAGCATCAAACATACCATACATACGAGTTCACACATTACAAATGGTTTACATCAAACCATTGCGACTCGTCTACTAGAGAGGGGGATACAACTCACACCTACACGAAGTGATTTTAAGTAAACTCATAACTAGATAACACTTGGATCTCCAATCTAAACATCGGGCTCCTCGGGGTCTTCCTCCTCATCATCCACAATGAATCCAGCATCCTCATCATGCTCCTCATCATCAAGGTCCTCCATGAAGTCCTCCTCGTCACTAATGAGGGCATTATCCTCCTTGCGGAGATCAATGCCTTCCTCCTCACCAAGGTGGCTCTCTAGACTCTCAATGTACTCAGTCAGCTCAGCCACATTGGCCTTCAACTCATCAATGGTCTGATCCCTCTCATCGCACTGGCGGCGAAGACTCTTGCGATCCCTAGCAAGGATCCTGATAGTGCTTCTCGCCTCCACAAGTGCGAAGTGCTCAAGGTTGGCCTTAGTACGGGCACGATCTGCCTCCTGCTGAGTGGAGTACAGCAAGAAGTCCATGTGATCGATGTAGGTACTCGGCTCATTTTGCCCTGGCATGTTTGCGGGACGCCCGTCCACATCACACCGAGCAAAGTTCCTAAAGCGCTCCCCCTGGACCTCCTCAACATGCAGTCCGCACAAGCGGGCGTGCATCTCCTGCATACCTCGGACCAAACCATCGGCCCAAGTGTTCTCCACAAGCTCAAACTTGTTCCTTGGAGAACTCAAATCCCCCTTCTTGCCACGGCAACTGGCCCTGACAAGCCACCGTAGCTCTCCATCCGAGTGCTCATTGAGCACGGCTCCCTTGAACTCCGGATACAGACGATCCAGGAACAAGGTCAGGGTGGTGAGGTCGCGCTCGAAACAAAGACTGCCACCATGGCCCAACTGGTACTGCTCAATGAATACCGGGGCCATCTACAAAATTTTAGATTAGATTAAGTTAGTGATCAACTCAAGTGTGCAAAATTTTAAGTAGGCAAAAACTGAAGCATGTACAAATCTTTGTAAACAGAGAGGAAAAGACTAAGCAATTTTAAACCATTACTTATCTCTTTGCTTTCATAAAGGTTTCATTTAACGCCCATTCTAACTAAGGTCTCCTATGGTCAGCCTAGGCTCTGATACCAACTTGTGACACCCCCGAATTTATCACAAATTCGAAGTGCCCGTTATGCATTCCACCACAATCCCAGAATCATTGTTGTGATACACATAACGTAGTTGGTAACTAGTTCCATAGACATTACAATACGATGGTTCAAATACAATGGTCATAGTGACCAAATTCATATTACAACACAATATATCAGCGGAAATAACGTCTTCGGGTCCATGCCTTCACCCTACAGGCAATGGCGACTCAGGAGACGATCTTAGTTCTGATACTCTTCTTCATAACCTTCCTCCGGATACTCTTCCCCATAGTCTGGCCAAGTTGATAGCCAGGGACACAGCCATGAGTACATTGGATGCACTCGCAAACCATCTTATAAAGGAAATGATGAAGTAGATATGCAAGGTTGATATGGTGGACTATGCACTAAGTTTATTTGTAAAAGCTAGTTTTATTTCCCAAGAATGTTCATTGGTAGAAAAGAAGTTTAGTTCTCTAAGTTCAATCTAAAAGGAACTTCAAGTGTGTCAATATCAATGTCAAGTCAAGTCATGTCATTCACCAAGTTCACCATAAGTTATTATATTCTTGACAAAAGTCAAGTACAGTTTGCCAACTGTCCATAACCGAGGACGCGGCTATTCAAATAGCTTTGAAACCTCTGCAGAGGGGTACACTTTACCCACAAGATTCGATACATCTGCCAGGAGAAATCCACGGTTCGTCATACACAAAGTATGCGAGGTTTAGATAATCAAACAAACTCTTTCACTTGCTCACTCTAGTACAGGAGCCTTCCCTAGAGCCCGAGACACGGAGATCTCCATTCTGGCGTCTCTAGTTTTGCCCGCTCCAGGATGCTGGATGAATGGAAATTCCACCCGGTTCGGAAGTACCCGTGCACGGTGCACTTCTATAAAGGATGATACAAGACCTCCCATACTAGGGTGAACAAGCTACGGACTAAGCCCCTTCCCATTTAGGGGTAATGTGGTCGTACGGTAATGGTTGGCTCACATGGTACATCACTTATTATCATTTAGCAAATACATTCCATAGTCCTTAGTCAATATTCTTTTCCTTCATAAAACCATCATGTAGGAGGGATCTCCAATTCAAGCTTTCAAGTTCAAGTCACCAAGTTAAAATGGGGTTCCACTTAGAGATGGCCTCAATTTTATTAGCGACTAAGCAACTATATTGAGTGATGATACCACTAAAATAGGGTTGGATAAACTCAGCTTGATGCTCTTGCTAAGCAAGATATCACTACACATCTATCATTCTACTCTAGCAATTCAATCATGCAATTTACTTAAAACAAGTAGAATGCAATAGTAAAACTAGGCATGTGGAGTATGATTCAAAAGATGGCTTGCCTTGGTTGGCAAAGTGTCCGGGATAGTCTTCTTCTTCTTGATAGAATTCCCCTTCAATATCCTCCTCAGCAACACTAGCGTCTAATAACGAATAAATACAAGCACACAATCACCACACCATACTAACATCACTTCAAGCACACATCATTGTTTACAAACAATAGAGTTCATGTTGGATTTTATTGAGTTGGATTGCAGGTTTTTCTTCCAAGTTTTCATTAAGTGTGCAAGTTAGATTTTCCTACTATATGTCATGTGTTGTTTAGTTTTTGAGTATGGGTAAGTAACTAGGGTTATTAGAGCTAGTTCAAGTGGAGATGGACAAATTAAGTAAGTTGGTATTGAGGGAAAAATTAATCTAAGTGTATAATAGAGATCTATCATTTTATGCTACCAACTAGGATTGGATTAAGGTCTAATTGGCACCACTAGCAAGGTTTGTGTTGATTAAGGTTGAACTAAACAGTAGGGGAGTTAAGTAGTGAGTTCACAAACCAAGTTTCATAATTTTAGGAGGCTTAAACAATTTTCTAAAATTTTCCTATGAATAAATAAGCTATGGTCAAAGTATTCTTAATTATTTAAATCACTAACTCAATTTGAATTCTAACCAGTTTCAAAGGGTAGAGCATTTCCTAAGCTTTCCAACACATATTCATTTGCTAAAAATGGATTTCTAAATCTCTTGGAATTAAAGTTTGAAAAGCAGATCTGAAACAAATTTGAAACAATTCAAAAATGAGCGGGAAATAAATAAAAACAAAACGGACCGAAACCAACTGAACCGGGCCGAATCCAGCCGAAACCCGAACGGGCCGGCCCAGTAACTCTTCGCACGGGGCGGGAAATGTTTTAAAACAAACTGACAAGGGGGTCCCACTCGTCAGGTCACTTAAGTGACCCAAATCGGTACGCTGCCGTTGGATTCTAATCCAACGGCGCGTCTGCTTCGTGTTCGTCGGCGAGGAGGGAGCTCACCTGTGCGCGTAGAGAAGAAGACGACGGCGACGGCGGCGCGCGTAGAGGAAGCAGAGCTTGACGGCGAGGGTCGGAAAAGGCTCCGGCGGGACTCCTCCTCCAATTCCCCGCGTCTGCTTGCTCCACGGAGGCCGAACGCGACGGCGCTGCCTGCGTCCAGTACCTCGCCGGCGGGGCTGGCGACGTCGAACGAGAGCGAGCGGAGAGAGGAGAGGTTGTCTGGGAGCAAGCTGGGAGTGGTGTGCGTCCATTCGTTTGATCGGCGGGGGTTTTTATAGGCCAGAGAGGCGGGGGCGAGGGCGTCCAGTAGCTCGCCGGTGCGGGGGCCCTGGCGATGTGCGTCGAGCAACACCGGGCACGGCGGCCTTGCGAGCGTGCTTGCGGGGTTCTGTCTCGGCGACGGGGTGCTGTGGGTCGGCTCTGGCGAGGTCGCAGCGGTCGGGGACGTGCAGCGAGCAGAGGGAGAAGAGAGGGGGTCCTGGGCGCGTTCTTCTTCTTCTCCTCCACTTCTCACGGCTCGGGTCGGGGCAGAGGGGGCTGGGCTCGACCGCAGAGACGTCTACGAGCGTGGCTACAGGGTCTAGACGAACGGGAGCAGTGAAGCTCACAGTAATTTGATTTTCTCTGATTTTTGCTCTCCAGGTGTTCGGTCAAATGCACGCAAGAAACTCAAATTCGAATTTTTGAAATTTTTCACTTTGGGTGGTCAACATATTAGACAAGGGTTCCAGGGATATTTTTGTTACAAAGAAAGGTTAAGTTTTGCAGAAATCATATTTCAAATTTTGGGTATAGTCACTGTTTTAGATTCCATCTTTGGCTGATGTTTGAGTGGGTTTCTTGTTTGAGTTTTTGCTGGAAACCTCTTGGTTGAGTTAGTATGTGATCTGGTCAAGCTCAACTAACTGGCCACACCTTTGCTTGAGTTACAAATTTCTTAATATAAGTGTCCAAAGTAGGGTAGTCAATAGGATTTCCTAGATCAAACTTTTCTTCTCTTTTTCTTTATTTTCTTTATTTCTGGTTTCTTTAGCTCTTATAGTTCTTCTCTAATGCTTCTGTTGGTTAAGTTAGAATTAACTAACTATTGCACAACAAATAATAACACACATGAAATCATAAAAGACATATAATAGAAAATACATGCATACATGAAATATGAATGAAAAAGTTTTATTTGGTCCAAAATTTGGCACTCTAATTAATAGCAAAGGATTACAATTTGTCTGAGTTGTTACAAGAGTGATGACCAAGACGAGGAAGAATGGAGCTACCCATGTCTACCTCCCAATAAGAGTAACTCTCTAACTAATACCTTATTTGATCGCCCTCCATGCTTAACAAAAGATGGTGAGTGTGATATTTATATTGTTGAGTTTGTTCATGATGCTACTGAAAATTATTATGAGAGAGGAAACTATGGTTGTTGGAATTCTCATGTTACTAAAACACCTCTCTTTATATTGAAAGTTCCAAAGTTGCTCTTGTTTTATCTACCCATACTTGTTACTATGTGCTTCTTTGATTTATTTTCTTACAAGATTCCTATGCATAGGAAGTGGGTTAGACTTAAATGTGTTTTATATTTGCTCCTTGATGCTCTCTTTTGCTTCAATTCATATTTATTATGTGAGCATCTTCTCAAGTTACTGAGCCTAGCTCAAAGGCGTTAAAGAAAAGCACTCTTGGTAGATAACCCAATGTTTTATTTTCAGTACTTTTTCTTTTATTTGAGTCTTGGAAGTCATTACGACTGTAATGACCACTCCTTATCTTTTTTATTTCGTTTTTGTGCCAAGAGAAGCCTCTAATTTGAGTGAGGTAAAGATTTGGGGATGTTGCTGTCCTGAAACTGTTTTCGGTGCTGCACCGTAAAAATTCGTATAAATTCTCTGTATATCTTTTGGACCTGCGATTTCTTGTGCATATGCCCCAGGTTATATCCAAACTTTCGTTAGTTGAACACTTTTTGATTTGAGCAACAGAAAACCCCTCAAAAATTCGGCCTTTGTCAGCTGTTCTGTTTTGACAGATTTCTGCCAATATTTGTGTTTGCCACTTTATCGCTTTCTTTTGAGTTCTTTTGATCATGGAACTTTTTGGGGAAGTTGCTACAGTAGTATTTGCTATATATGTGGTGGTTTTGAGTTGAAACCTGAAGCAAAAAGAGGTTGATTATATGTTATGCTTGCACTAATGTTGCTAATAGAATTGTGTTTAGTTTTGTATGAAGGAAGTTTTCAAGTGTAGGGATTGGAGAATGATGAGATGATTTGAAGAATGGACAAAAGCTCAAGCTTGGGGATGCCCATGCATCACCCCAATAAATATCCAAGAAGTACAAGCGTCAAAGCTTGGGGATGCCCCCGAGGCACCCCTTCTTCATCGGCAAAAATCAGGTCACCTTTCAAGACGCTATATTTTTATTGCTTCATGCACTATGTGTTTTTCTTGGAGCGTCAGTTGTTTTAGTTTTCTTAGTTAGTTTAGTTTTGTTTGCTGCAATAAATGGTTGGACCCCAACAAATTTCCTTTGGAGGAGATGTACTCATTTTCATTTGCAAAGAACACTCCGTTTTTCATTCTTACAACTAGTCATTAACCCGTGCAGCTGCACGGGCTACTAAGTTGTGAAAGTGAAAAATATTCCTGAGGGTCTTTGCAATATTTTTTGTTCCAGTACTTCTTAGATTAGATGATTGTGAATCTAATTTAGTGATGATTTTCTATTATTGTTATCTCTAATCTTCATTATCCTCTTATATAAGAGAATTTTGTCATAGTAATATTTTCTTCCTTTTCCTTGCCCTAGCTATAGAAGTTCTCGCAACTCCCAATGTTGCATGTAGATGCAAGCCATAGCTAATCCATATTCCCAGTGTTATGTTTAATCCATCTAATTATATTGAGATTTACCTGTTTTTTTCATGGATTTATGTGGAATATTCAGGACGTATCTATATATTTATGATGTCTTGGTCCTTCTTTACCTCTCTACTAATAAAAAGATCCCTGAACTAAGTAGATGCGTCTATAAAAGTTTGGGAAGAAAATGTGTTGTACTATGACTTATTTGGTGATTTCATAGTTCTTTCAAACAACACTTTTTCCAAGAGGCGCTTATTCTATTATCTGAATCTGAAGATAACCTAGTGTAGTAGAAACGTTTTTCATGGCAAGTGATTTTTTTTTGTTCATGCATAATATAATGTGTAGTGTTTTTGTGTTTGATCTTATGTTATGTCCTATAGAATAATTCTTCATCCGTTCCTTGATATATGGTGTATAGTTTTTTGTGTAAAATTATAGAATATAAGGTGTATTGTGTGATTGTGAGATTTATTACGCTACTTTAGGAGTCAATTTAATTAGGAGAGAGAATATTTGAAGATTTCCCTATATTTCCTCTAGACTCACATTGATCGCCTAGAGGTATTAACGTCTAAAAACAATGGAATTTGTCTTTTTAGTCCATGCATTAATATTTGTGCATGAACTATACGCCTTATATCAAGGAACTGAGGGAGTATACATTATTATCTATTTCTTATCAAGCCTTTAATTAAGATTCATACCATGGAAAAAGGTAAAAGTTAAATGGACAGCACAGAAATGGATCATGCATACAATATAGATCTTATGAATTAGTTCAATGGTTTAAGCGTGCTCTCTTGACAATCTAGTTTTGCCAGGTCAGACGGTCTAAGTAATATTAACCGTATCATAATGTAGAGTCAAAAAATGAGACATTTTTTGTGTCTTATCAAGAATAGTAGGAAACAGAAACAGCGCACCTGAAAATAGTGAACATGCTCTTCTTCTCACACTCCTAATTTGACCAGTTTGTGTCGATGTCTACCTAAATTTTATGAAAGAAGAAATAATTCGTTAGTAAACCTACATGCTTTATGGATGGGAGTTGTAGTAAACTCATAATTTTATTCTAGAGGTACATGGTGACCAATAAAAAGCTTATCCAGAAAAATACTATAGGGAGATGAACCTGTAATGCAAATACTGCAAATATCAGTTAGTACCAAGATATAAGCAAAAATAAACATGATTTCCTAAAGAAATATAAAATATAGAAATAAAACAATTCAACAAATGTATTCCCTAGACCATTTTTTCCTTTAATTTCGATCGTATAACATAACTTCGCACTTGAATATTACTAATTAATCTTGCCTGTAGGTTGCACCAACGAAGTGGTATTAGCTTAATACGAAGACATTGAAAATATCTAGTACTAAAGAAACGAAGTTCTTTGGATAGAGCATATACAACAGTCGACTTTAAGCAATAAAACATCATGATATACCTTGCTCTCAACTATACACAAATTTGTCGTAGTGTTTGTAGCACAAACCTTTTTACCTGTTGCCATAAAAACTGAAAATCCTTAGTCTGATCACATAATTTCGTAGCAGACTGAACATTCGTAAATGTGAAGTAAAAGAAGAAAGCACATGAATTATTCTTGAAGCAGAAGAGAATGTACACATATTTATCTTCATCCTTGAGATCAGATGTCAATCTCCATCAGAGACGTTTTTGTAAATAAAATGCAAATTGCATCACCTCTGCTGTTGGAGCTGAAATCTCAACGTCAAAAACACCACTAATCAAACGGCTAGCTGCAAGTCAAAAGAAAAATGTAATGTAGCAATATTATGTCTGGATAGCTATAGGCGTTGATAATTCCAAATGAGAAATCTGGGTATTAATGAAGTCCATGGTCAAGGATTTTATCTGAGTCAGCTATTGAATCGATTACATGAAGAAATTTCGAGATGTTCTGGTCCAGATCAACACAACTATGAGTAGCGAACGGATGACCAGATCAGAGCACCACTTTTATTCTTATTGTAGAACATCCCAGTTTAGCTTCTTGCATCAGCGCTGTTTGCATAAGATGGAAATAAATCAAAGATTGGATTAGAGTGCAGAAAAAAAAGAACGGCAGTCTGATAGAGGAACCTGGAAGGTTGAAGATAGAGAACATGGGAAGGGACGGCCTATCATGCGTTCCTTTCTGACGCATCTCCAATCCTAGCAACGCCTTTCAACTAAAAAAGCATCCGTTCACTGTAGGTGTAATCATGAACTGGAGTAATAGGTTGAGATGCCTGCAGTGACTACCGTCCATTGTCTCGAGCTGGTAGCTCCGCGGCTCGCCGATTTTGAGGCACTCGAGGCGCCTAAGATGAAAATCCAATATCTAGAGCAGGCATCTCCACAGCTCGCCGCCATTGAGGTCAGAGGTGCTCAAGGCACGCAAGATGAAAGTACACTGTCTGGAGCCGGCAGCTCGGCAGCTCGTCGCCATTGAGGCGCTGGAGGCTCCCAATATTAAGAGGTGGTAAGACAACAGCGACCCTGCGTGGAGATGAGGACGGCGGCGGACTTGGCTGCGGCAATAGATTGTGGCAACGACGCCAGTGCGTTCATTGGATCCGATTGTACTTTCCCGACGTACGATGGATGCGTGTAGACTATACCGGTTGTGCACCTCTTGGACTCTCAGCAAACTCGAATAGATAAACGCGATAGATTTATTTCGGGTCAGTTATTAGATCGTGGCCACAAAATTTAGATCGCACGGTTGGTTTTAGCGTTTCCTCCAGGATTAACGTGGGGGCTCGTATGGTGCCTCCAATTAGTAAATATAAGATTTCACCGGGTGTTCTTCTTTTTCCGCTACTGCTTTTGGTTTTCGTTTTCGCCTTGATTTGCGTTCAGATCTTCTTATATTTGTTTATCAAGGTGTATTTTTTCCTCTGATCTTTATTGGTTTTCATCAAAAGAGGTGTTTATAAAAATTTCAAATGGTGTTGGAAAAGAGAAAAAGCTTTATGCAAAAAAGTGGTACAAGAAGGAGCTTGTGTAGACTGCGGCTTAGGCTTTTTCATGTCATGCTTGATGTCTTTTTGATAGTATGCTTAGTGGTTTTGCTGTAGCATGACTTGTCTCAAATAACTGAGATTTCTTAATGAGCCTTTGAAAAAATCATGCGTTGTTTTTATTGTATGGAAGCATTATTTTGGTTTTCTCCTTGATGCTTTATTTGGGTTGACTTGGCGCATGCTCACACATGTTAGACTCTTACAAAGTCGTCAATAGTCTCTATGATCATTTAGTTTTTGACTTTTGATGCCATCTTTTGCTTCTTTTAATGTCACTTTGTCGCTTTGCATGATTATGGCCATTATTGCTCTCTTAGTTGGTCGCTCCCAGTCTTTTGCTAGCCCTCGCCTTGTACTGAGTATGAGCTCTACTCGTGCATCCAACTCCTAAAAGCCAAAGTTTTCCAAAGTGTCCACCATACATACCTACTAGCAATTTGCTATTCCAAGTAAATTTGACTTGCTTTTATTTTCTCTTCAAATTAAACTCTTACCAGTGTTATGCGAAATTCGGTCAGTAAAGCTCTCACGAACCGGAAGGCACACTTTACTTTTTCCTGTTCTTAAAAATTTGACATTGTGGTCTCTTATGCTGAGTTGTTATGCTTGCAAGTTGTAAGTTGGAGACTAGCCCAGCCATGCAGTCATGGGCAAGCTTTCAACATTGCACTTCTTATTTCAGTTGATATCGTGATCTTTTGTTTATGGATGCCCGAGGTGTGAAATGAATTGGGAATCTTGTGGGGATCATGGAGTTTGTATATGTGTTAGGGAAATGCCGGGCCGCTAATCTAAGCCATGCATAATTCATGGTGGAAATTTGCATCATACCCATGGTGAACATTCGACGACGCATCTCACAATAAAAAGCTAAACAAATGGCAAATAAAAGAGATGTCGAGGTGTTCATTGTCTGCTTGTCCTGTCATTTTGATGTGGGCTTGTTCCATGTCATCGGGCACGGAGGTACCCCATTGGCGGTTCTCAATGATATGCATATATTTACAATGACAAGAGCCTTGCTTGGGATTCTAAGTAAAGTAGCATGAGGTTTGGTTACTCGTATTCACGGGACACGAAGTTTTCAACTTATGATTTGTCAAGCATATGAATCATAATTGTTCTCGCATTAACTTTAATCATTCAAGATGCTTATGATGGGGGCAATGAGAGCTCAAAGCCGGTAAGTACCATAATTTTTGAAGGTTATAAAACTTGCAATCACTGCTTCCCTCTGCGAAGGGCCTTTCTTCTACTTTTATGTTGAGTCACCACCTTCTATCTTTATGCACCATTAAGAGAGCATAGTTGTCATTCTTAGTGTAATATGCATTGTCCCAAAGTTTTCATTGATTGATTCATATTGTTGGTTTCACTTGTTCTCAAATTATTTGTATCTAGTCGCCCTCTTAAACTTGAAGGTGTCCTATGCATTTATGTTTTTCTCTCTTTGAAGGACAAGCTGAAAACCATTTGTATGTTTTTCCTTATGATTTGAACACATGTTTGACTTTCATTGTTTCGTTTTCATGATCTTTTGTTTGTGTTCATTTGCATGTTTACAACATGGTTGCTAAGTTCTTATTGTCAAGATTATATCTTCATGCCCGTGTTTTAAGTTCTTTTGATCCCAGCTCACAAATGCTTACATATATGATCAAGATTGTGTAGGTGCATGTCACCTCAAAAATTATTCTTTTGTTATCACTTACCTACTCGAGGACGAGCAGGAGTTAAGCTTGGGGATAATTGATACATCTCCAACGTATCTATAATTTTTGATGCTTCATGCTTGTTTTTACACCATTTGCCTACTGTTTCGTTACACTTTGTGGCGCTTTTATGCATTTTCCGGAACTAGCCTATTAACAAGTTGCCACAGTGCCAGTTCCTGTTTTCTGCTGTTTTTGTGTTTCAGAAGTGATACACAGGAAATATTCTCGGAATTGGACGAAACAAGTTCCTAAAGTCTTATTTTATCCGGGAGCTTCCAGTCATCCGAAGAGAAGAAGGAGAGGGGCCACAGGCCGCCCTCACGCAGGGCTGGCGTGGCCCAGCCCCTGGCCGTGCTGCCCTGGCGTGAGGAGGCCTGGGGCCACCTCTGACATCGCCCCTTCGCCTATAAAGACCCCCCGATGGGAAAAACCTAAGTACCCGATCACTTTTCCAGAACACATCACGATCCGCCGCCGCCGTCGACCCGAAGATCGGGAGGGTCCAGAAGCTCTTCCCGGCTGTCGATGGATTTCGTGTCGCAAAAACACGGGGTACCACACGACGGACCCAAAGATTCGAACGCAGGGGGCTGAACGTGTGAGATCTAGGATCGCAACGAAGCACGGTGACGGAAGCCTCGAGTTGTCGAACGCACTACGCACTGCAGAGAGAGAGACGCCGAGCTTTACCCAGGTTCAGGGCCCTCGTGGTGAGGTAACACCCCTACTTCCCGCCTTCTTGTATTACAACGCGCACCTCGCGAGGAGTACAAGGTCTTGATTACAAAGCTCTAGCTGGCCAGAGGTTGAAGAACCTGTGTGCCCAGCTAGCAGCTTGGAGAAGATCAGATCCCATCTAAGGGACGGCCTCCCCTCCTTTTATAGCGCCAAGGTCCTCCTTCCCCTTATCTTCTTGGGGAAGGGGTTGCCACACACACGGCCAAGGAGGGACGACAGCTATAGACTACGCTCTTCCATGGATGTAGTCTTCGTAGGGTAGTGGCGCCGGTCCACAGGAGTGGGTGGAGGAAGCTAACGTCTTCCTCTGGCGCCCTGCACCGTCCACGCTATTTTTAGGGGGGTGGCCAACAACCACTGTGCCGCTTTGGGCAGGCACAGCGAAAGTTGGTCTCCTCCCTGTCGGGGGTAGCGTGGGCGGTACGCGGTCTTCTGTCCTTTATCTTCTTGCTCTACACGCCACCGTGTTGAGCTGTCGTGGACTTGGTCCCTCTCCTCACCAGCGGGGGCTCGTGAGGAGGTCTTCTAGTCCTTAGCAGTTTCCACCGTCGTTCTCCTCATAAAGCGCCTCCTCATGAGGGTCTTCTCCGTAGCTTGGGTCGTTGGTTCTCCTCTGGGCTGAAGATGGGCCGATGACGGGGCCCAGGAGCAGGTGGACCGGGATACCCCGGTATCCAGAACACCGACAGTAGCCCCCGGGAGCCCGGCCCGCGAACGCGCCCTCTTGAGGGAGCGAAGGGCCGAGGGCCCCAGAAGCTGCTGGGCCCTCCAACGGCACGCGTCAACTGCGCGGTCGGAGGACCATGTGAAGAAGCAGAGGCTCCGGACACGTGGCGCGGCCGCAGCTATTGAGACGAAACGGCGGGCGAAGCTACAGTCCCCGAGGCGTCAAACCGTCATGATGGCGCGTCGCTTCACTGCGGAGCGCCGCGCCAACGCTTCGATTCCCGCGCTGAGATTTGACGCATCGACGCCAGACGTCCCCCTTAAATAGAGCCTCCTCGAGACCTCCGACACTTCACCTCCTTCCTCCAGCGCCACTTCTTCCTCCGCGCCCCCAAGCTGATGGATCCCTCCGCCTCCGTCGCCGCCGCTGGATCAAGCTCGGGGGCAAAGCGCCGTGGGCGCCACCCGGGCAGCGGGAATAAGGCGAAGATCGCGGCCCAGTGGACGCCCGGCGCCGGCGGCCCCCTCCGCATTGGCGCGCCGAGGCAGGACGAGGCGAACCGCGCCTTCTTGGGGACCTCCGGCGCCCTGACCCTTAGGGGTCCCGCGCTCGGAGGCGCTATGAACTTGCCGTCGCCGCTGGCGGCGGCGCCTGCTCCCCGCGCCCCGGGGAGCATTGACCGGGTACTTCGGGAGGTGGAGGCCGCCCTGGGGCCTCTTCCCCCCGCTGCAGATCCTCCGGCCCCACCGGCAAACGGAGTGGTTGCCACTCCGCGCCACTTGGCGGCAGCGATGCTGGGACCCCTCATTGGCCCGGGGTCCCGCTTCCTGGAGCTCATCGTCGTCATCGACGCTCCGGGCTTCAGCTCCCTCCGGCTGCCCGACGCAGTCCGGAGGGTGGTTTACGCCCCCGGCGCGGCCGCCGGGGAGATTGCCCTGGGGGAGCAGAGCAGGCCAGATCTCTTCTGGCCTGTGGACATCCTCCTCGGAGCGGGCGGCAACGCCATCCTCTCCGGCCGCTGGAGGGCCTTCGCCCTCGGCCATCGCCTCTGCGTCGGCGACCACCTCGTCTTCCGCTTCAAGCTAGGGGCGCTGGAGGCTTCAATGCGGATCTTCACCACCGGTGGCGTCCGCCGCACCTACCCCCAGCCCGCGGCGCAGTGAAGAGGAGGTCCTGGCGTGGTAGTCTTCTGGGGAGGGGAGCTAGTCTCCTCCCCTCTTTTGCTGTGTAGTCCTGGCCGGCGGGGTATGCCCCGCCGCGCCTTTGCCCGTCCCCTTGTTGGGAATGCTTCAATGAACTCTGCTTGTTAGCTATCTCGCATTGCGCTTCTCATTGCTCTTCATTGTCCTGGTCATTCACACGCTCGAGAGCCCTAGTGAGCTGTTAGCGTCGACGGGAGGCCTCCCTTCGCCTCAGAGCTCGAGATGGGGTCGGCGCCGATGACACATTTGGACGATTCCTGAGACAAGAAGTTGAAGAAAGAGTTGGAAAAGAAAAAACCCAAATCCCCGAAAACGGAAAAAACAAGTCGATAAAACAAACGAAAAAAAGAAGGCGAATAAGATGCCCCTGTGACCGGCACAGGGACCTTCTCCATCGTGGAGGAGCGCGGCACTATCTGTGCCAGCAGCTAAGAGCAAATTGCCGCGCGTGGCGATTCACGGGGCCTTCCTCGTCATTGAGGGAAGCTGGACCCTCACGGACATGAAAACGTCGACGCTTAAGAGAGCCCAGAGACCATCGATACCTCGCAAGGGTTGCTCACGAGGTGAAGGGCCTGGCGTGGACCTCCGGATCTGCGTCTCCTTCGCAAGATGATCGGAGCGACCTTGGTCTTCAACAATCCTGCCACGTTAGGCCTTCCTCGGTAGAGGGAATCTTCCTGTGGATGCCTGTCACATCGACGCATCCTTGCTTCCTCGTGAGGGTTGCTCACGAGGTGCTGGTCCTTAGCGGGTGCCTTGGGCACACCTTGGACTTTTTCTCGAAGATTTTTTATTTTCCGGTGTACTTCGCGAGGAACTAAGCACCATGGGTATTTGGAGGTGATCGATAACAGGGCCGTCGCCCCCGACCAGAGCTCACTCCCTTCGGGTTTTTCGGGCTTGCTGTTTTCCGGGCGAAGGCCCTAGCATAGACACCGTGCCTAGCCCCCTTCCACGTGGAGTAAAATAGAAAATAAATGGACTTCATGCCATTTTAATGTCATGCCGAAGCAGAGGCGCTATGTTGCGCAATAACTTAATATCAGTGCTTAAGAGCAGTTTGAGCTGATACAAGTGCCGTGAAAACGGTCTTTATCTCCTCGTGAGGAACCTAAGGGTAGAACTTTCGCAGATGCGCTATGTTCCACGGGTTCCCCACCGGCACGCCTTCTGCGATTTCCAGCCGCGCCGAGCCTGGCCTGGCGATGTGCGTCACCTTGAAGGGTCCTTCCCACATTGGAGACAGCTTGTGCAGGCCCTCGCGAGAGAGTATTCTCCTTAGCACCAGGTCGCCGACCTCCAGAGTCCTTGCTCGAACATGGCGGCTATGGTAGCGGCGTAGTCCTTGTTGGTACCTCGCGGCGCGAAGCGCGGCTTGGCACCGAGCTTCTTCGAGCAGGAGGAGGCGATCCTTGATGAGGTCCTCTTGGCGAATTTCGTCGAAGGCGAGCACTCTTGGCGACCCGAACTTGACGTCGGTGGGAAGAACAGCCTCAGCCCCATAGACCAAGAAGAAAGGGGTCTCTCCAGTGGGTTTGGTGGCGGTAGTCCTGATGGACCACAAGATGGATTGGAGGTTGGCTAACCATTTTTTGCCGCAGGCTTCGAGCTTGGCGTTGAAGCTTTTCGTCTTGAGTCCCTTGAGGACCTCGGCGTTAGCACGCTCGGCTTGGCCATTGCTCCGGGGGTAGGCGACGGAGGCGAAGCAGATCTTGATGTCGGCCGATGCACAGTACTCCCGGAACAGTCCGCTGGTGAACTGGCTGCCATTGTTGGTGATTATGCGGTTAGGCACACCAAAGCGACAGACCAGCCCATGGATGAACTTGACTGCGGACCTGGCCGGGATGGTGCACACCGGTTCCACCTCCACCCACTTGGTGAATTTGTCGATGGCGACATAGAGGTAGCCCCCTTGCGCTCTGGGGAACGGACCAAGGATGTCCAGCCCCCAAACTGCAAAGGGCCAAGTGAGTGGGATGGTTTGCAGCTCCTGCGCCGGCTGGTGGATCTGCTTGGCATGGAATTGGCATGCCTCGCACCTATTGACCATCTCCGCCGCATCCCCGAGCGCTGAAGGCCAATAGAAGCCGCTTCGATATGCCTTCGCGGCTAGAGTTACAGCGGAAGCATGATGGCCGCACTCGCCGGCGTGGATGTCCCTGAGAAGCTCTTGGCCTTGGTGAGTAGATATGCACTTCAGAGCGACGCCGTTTGGGCGACGCCGGTACAAGTCACCATCCTTGACGCAGTAGCCCGAAGCTTGGCGCACGATCCTTTCAGCCTCCTCTTCATCCTCGGGAAGCCTGCTGCTGGTGAGGAAGGCCTTGAGCTCGAGGATCCAATCCACTCCCTCCTGCCGTGCCAATGCCAGAAGAACGCGGTCACCCAAAGGAGGCCCGCAGTCTGGAGCCCCCTGCTCCGGCGGCGGTGGCAGGGCAGGTGGAGTTTCTGATCCGGATGACGATGGAGAAGCGGACGGTCTGAAGAGATGCTCCTCAAAGACGCCGGCATGTTGTGCTAGGCGATGAGAGGCGCGCTTGGCGATCTCATCGGCTTCCACATTTTCTCCTCTCGGGATGTGCTTCAGCTCCAAGCCTTGGAAGCATTTTTCCATCTTTCGATGCTCCTCGAGATAAGCCGCCATGTGCTCATCCTTTGGTGTGTAGCTCTTGTTCGAGAAGTTCACAACCAGCTGTGAATCTCCCTTGACGATGAGGCGCTTGATGCCCAAAGTGTTCGCCGCCCTTAAGCCGGCGAGTAGTCCTTCATATTCTGCGATGTTGTTGGAGACCTTGTGCTCAGGCCTAAAGCAGAGCTGTACGGCGTAGAAGAGCTTGTCTCCAGAGGGAGAGGTCAGGACAGCACCAGCTCCCGCGCCGGGGAGGTTGAAGGCGCCGTCGAAGTGCATGACCCAGAGGCCTGGGGCCTCCTCTCCTGGGAGTGTTGACTCCACCTCTGGAGGCTCGTCGGCGAACGGATCGGTCCACTCTGCAGTGAACTCGGCCAAAGCCTTGCTATTGATTACCTTTATAGTTTCGAAGGAGATCTTGAAGGGTTGAAGCTCCACGGCCCATTCTGCCACCCGCCCGGTGACGTTGGGATTGCGTAGGATGGTCACCAAGGGACGATCGGTTACCACCTTTATCGGGTGACCCTGGAAGTAGTGGTGTAGCTTCCACGAAGCGATGAGCAGGGTGTAGAGCAGCTTTTGCTGCATGGTGTAACGCTCCCGAGCGTCGCGTAGCATCGTGCTGACGAAGTATACAGGCTTCTGCACCTTGGTGACACCCTCGGGAGCTTCCTCCTCGAGAGGCTTTTGAGCGTTGCTCTGAGAGAGCGGCTCGGTCGGCGGAGATGCAGCGGGCGGTTCCTCTTGAGGGATGGGAGGTGCAGCGGCCTCTTCCTCGCGGGGAGCCCCCGGACCGGGAGGACTGACCTCTTCCTTGGCGATCACCTTTGCGTCTCGCTCCGCGACGAGAACGACACTTGTAGTCCTTGGAGTTGCCGCGATGTAGAGTAGCAAGGGCTCACAGAATGTTGGGGCAACAATGATCGGTGGGCTCGTGAGGTACCTTTTCAACTCAGCGAAGGCCTTGTCGGCTTCCGGAGTCCACTCGATCTTCCCAGTGCGCTTCATGAGCTTGAAGAAGGGCAGGGCTTTCTCCCCACTCCTCGCGATGAAGTGCCCCAGGGCTGCCATGCATCCCGCGAGGCGTTGCATCTCCTTGAGATTGCACGGTGGACGCATCTCCTCGATGGCCTTGACCTTGTCAGGGTTCGCCTCTATCCCGCGATGGGACACGAGGAACCCCAACAGTTTTCCCGACGGCACGCTGAAGGCGCACTTGGCGGGGTTGAGCTTGAGGTTTACCTTTCTCAGGTTGACGAATGTTTCTTCCAGATCCTCGATGAAGGTGTGACTCTCGCGAGTCTTGACGATGATGTCGTCGACGTAGGCTTCCGCATTTCTTCCCATCTGAGCCCCCAGGGCCTTACGCATGAGCCTTTGGAAGGTGGCTCCTGCGTTCTTCAGGCCGAAGGGCATGCAGATGTAGCAGTACACACCACAAGGTGTGATGAAGGCGGTCTTCTTCTCGTCCTCCTTTGCCATCTTGATCTGGTGATAGCCGAAGAAAGCATCCAAGAAGCAAAGGAGGTCACAGCCAGCGGTGGAGTCGACGATTTGATCTATCCTTGGGAGCGGATAAGGATCCTTGGGGCAAGCCTTGTTGGGACTTGTGAAGTCCACGCATAGGCGCCCACTGCCATTTGACTTTGGGACAACCACCGGATTTGCAATCCAGGTGGGGTGGGCTACCTCGCGTATTAGCTTGGCCTTCTTCAGCTTCTCTATTTCCTTGACGATGAAGTCCTGCTTCTCTTGCGCTTGTTTCCTAGTCTTCGGCTTCACGGGGTGTGCCTGGGGGCACACGGCTAAGTGGTGCTCAATCACCTCCCTGGGAACGCCGGGCATATCTGACGGAGTTCAAGCGAACATGTCAGAGTTTGCCCGCAGGAAGGTGACGAGCGCGCTTTCCTATTTGGGGGAAATTCCTGCCCCGATGGTGACGAAGTTTTCGTAGCCCCCAGCCTGAAGCGGGACCTTCTTGGTTGCAGAGCGCTCTTGGGTGAACTGGGGCCTCCTCCCTGAGGGTACCGCGGCTTCCCCAATGCTCATGTACAGCATCGGATGGACCAGGTCCTCGCTTGGAGTAGGCGATGCAGAGGCGGTGAACTTCTTCCCTGTTGAGTCCTGCAGGTGGGGCTCAAGAGAGGCCTTCTTCGCAGTAGCCCGCTCTTGGTATACGAGCTGCTTCTTCCTCGTGAGGTCGCCGGAGTGTTCCAGTAGATCTTCGTCGGTGGGGAACATGGTGGCGGCCTCACGGTAGACATGCTCCACCGATCGGAGAGCATCCTTCTCATTGCAGCGCACGGTGATCGTGCCGTTGGCGCCCGGAATCTTGAGGACGTTGAAGCCATGATGCGTGGCTGCCATAAACCTTGCCAGGGCTGGATAGCCGAGAATGGCATTGTACGGCAGCACCATGTAGGCGACATCGAAGTCGAGGCTCTCGGTCCTGTAGTTGTCCCGGGTGCTGAAGGTGATGGGTAGGCGTACCTGCCCAATTGGCGTTGTAGACCCTTCGGTTACCCCGAAGAATGGTCGAGTTAGCATGAGCCGGTGGTACGGCACCTGCATCTTCTCAAAGATCTCGACCGAGATGATGTTGAGGCCCGCCCCTCCATCGATGAGAGTGCGATTGACGGCGATGTTGTTGATGGTTGGCGTGCACAAGAGAGGGACTGTGCCCACGCCCCTGGTGGAGGCCGGATGGTCCTCCTCGTCGAAGCCGATCTTGCATGTTGACCACTTCATTAGGCGGTTGCCGACGTTCGGCTGTGCCGCCGCGATCTCTCGCGACAGCTGTTTGAAGTGTCGGTTGGACAAAGGAGCCTGAGCTCCACCCAGGAGGCAACGGCGAAGTCTCGCGGCTCTTGATAGCCCCCTGGTTCTCCTCCCGATGATCGTTTGCTGGTGGGGGCAGCGGCAGTGGCTCAGGATCGGCTCGAGACAGACCCTCGCGGCGGCGACCTTCCTCGCGGTCGTCGTCGCGGCGATCGCCCTGGGATCCACTCTTGCCGTAGCTGCGGCCACCCCCGCGGCGCTTGGAGACACTATTTTCTTCATGAAACTTTCGGACAATCCAACAATCGTCGGTATTGTGGGTGTCCTTCTTGTGGAGAATGCAGTAGCGACGACGACGACCTTTGTCGTGTTTGGAGTGGTCCCCACGGCGTTGCTTATGATCTGGTTCCGCCACGAGGACAACGGCCTCCTTTCGCTTGGGGTCCTTGGACTTCGGCTTTGGGGGAAGCGCCTCCGGCAGGTTGTGCACGAAGAGCCTCCCCTCCTCGGCCTTGGCGCAGCGGTCGGCGATCTCGAAGAGCCTGACGATGGAAGTCAGCTCATCATTCACAGACAGCTTCTCCCTCATCTTGATGTCGGAGACGCCCGTGGAGAACGCGGAGATGACCTCCTCGTTAGAGATCCTAGGAATCTTGTTCCTCATCTGGCTGAAGCGCTGGATATACTGACGAAGCGTCTCGCCCTTGTACTGACGAAACGCCTTAAGATCGTTCTTGGTAGCGGGGTGCTCGTACATGGGCATGAAGTTGGCAACGAACTGACGACACAAATCCTTCCATGAAGTCACGGATTCGTGAGGAAGATTCATGAGCCAAGTTCGCGGAGCGTCCTTGAGGGCCATGGGGAACCAATTTGCCATGGCACGCTGATCTCCACGCGCGGCCTGGACGACGACGACGTAGAGCTGGAGGAATTCGACGGGGTTGGTGGTCCCGTCGTAACACACGCCGATGTCCGGCTTGAACTTGTCAGGCCAGACGACGTAGCGTTGCTGGCGAGTGAGAGCAAGACACCCGGGGTTGTAGATAGGGTCGCCGGGGGTCCTGACGTTCTTGCCAGCTTCGCCGATGTCGTCGATGGTGCGGTCATGATTTTTGCGGCGGCGCTCGAGGGAGACGCGTGCGTCTTCCGGAGCGCGTTGGACGATTTGGCAGCTGGGCTCCCCGCGCGGCAAAGATGTGGCGCGGGAAACCACCTTTTTGGCCTTGGCGGCCTTCCCATCTCCGGCGCCTGGGGCGCGACGCCCTGCCGCCGGATCTGGGTCTCCTGCGCCCTGGGATCCTCCCTGGGCCGGGTCTTCGTTGGCGACGGCGACGAGTTCGGCGATTCGAGCGCGCCACCCCTCACGCCCGTCATCAGTGGGTCGATAGCGCAGCAGCTCCTGCGCCATGGCGAGAGCCTGCACATGAGACAACTGACTCCCAGAACGAGTGCGAGAAGTGGTGGTGGCGGTGAAGGAGAGCGAAGGCTCTATACGCCCGGACGGGAGGTAGGAGGACTCCAGATCTTCCTCCTCTTCCTCCCCGGCCGAAGCTTCACGACGATGGAAGATGGGCTTGGTTTGCCCCCGAACATCGTTGCGACGGCGAAGACGCTCGAGCCTTGCGTTGGCGTCGGCCATGTCGAAGCAGATCTAGGAGAAAACACACCCCAGCCCCCTACCTAGCGCGCCAAATGTCGATGGATTTCGTGTCGCAAGAACACGGGGTACCACGCGACGGACCCAAAGATTCAAACGCAGGGGGCTGAACATGTGAGATCTAGGATCGCAACGAAGCACGGTGATGGAAGCCTCGAGTTGTCGAATGCACTACGCACTGCAAAGAGAGAGACGCCGAGCTTTACCCAGGTTCAGGGCCCTCGTGGTGAGGTAACACCCCTACTTCCTGCCTTCTTGTATTACAACGCGACACCTCGCGAGGAGTACAAGGTCTTGATTACAAAGCTCTAGCTGGCCAGAGGTTGAAGAACCTGCGTGCACAGCTAGCAGCTTGGAGAAGATCAGATCCCATCTAAGGGGCGGCCTTCCCTCCTTTTATAGCGCCAAGGTCCTCCTTCCCCTTATCTTCTTGGGGAAGGGGTTGCCACACACACGGCCAAGGAGGGAGGATAGTTGTAGACTACGCTCTTCTGTGGACGTAGTCTTCGTAGGGTAGTGGCGCCGGTCCACAGGAGTGGGTGGAGGAAGCTGACGTCTTCCTCTGGCGCCCTGCACCGTCCACGCTATTTTTAGGGGGGTGGCCAACAACCACTGTGCCGCTTTGGGCAGGCACAACGAAAGTTGGTCTCCTCCCTGTCGAGGGTAGCGTGGGCGGTACGCGGTCTTCTGTCCTTTATCTTCTTGCTCTGCACGCCACCGTGCTGAGCTGTCGTGGACTTGGTCCCTCTCCTCACCAGCGGGGGCTCGTGAGGAGGTCTTCTGGTCCTTAGCAGTTTCCACCGTCGTTCTCCTCATGAGGCGCCTCCTCATGAGGGTCTTCTCCGTAGCTTGGGTCGTTGGTTCTCCCCTGGGCTAAAGATGGGCCGATGACGGGGCCCAGGAGCAGGTGGACCGGGATACCCCGGTATCTAGAACACCGACACCGGCACCCTGCCGGAGAGGGGAATCGCCACCGGAGGTCTTCTTCATTGCCATGCTTGCCTCCGGAGCGATGAGTGAGTAGTCTACCTTGGACTATGGGTCCATAGCAGTAGCTAGATGGTTGTCTTCTCCACCATGTGCTTCATGTTTAGATCTCATGAGCTGCCCTACATGATTGAGATCACCGTTATGTAATTCTACATGTTTGGTTTGTTGGGATCCGATGAATATTGGTGTTATGATTGAGTTGCTGTACTGAATATTATCTTTTGTTATCTCTATGTTGTTTATGATCTTGCATGCTCTCCGTTGTTAGTAGCTATCTTGGCCGAGTAGTTGCTAGTGACTCCAAGAGGGGGTATTTATGCTCGATAGTGGGTTCATGCCTCTATTTAACCTAGGGGAGTGACAGAAACCTCTAAGGTTGTAGATGTGCTGTTGCTACTAGGGAGAAAACAACATTCATATGCTCAAGGCATATGCTTTGTTTACATTACACACTTTGCTTAATGCAATTATCTGTTGTTCACAACTTAATACTTGTGGAGTTCTCGGATTGATTCGCCACAAGTGGATTATTAGTCATAGATGCAGTTGGGTGGCGGTCTATGTATTTTGTTGTAATGCCCAGAGTAAATCTCATAGTGATCTTCTTGACATATCACGTTTATCTTTATTCTATCAATTGCCCAACTGTAATTTGTTTACCCAGCATGTGTTATTTATCTTATGGAGAGACACCACTAGTGAACTGTGGACCCCAGTCCTATTTCCATCATATTGCTATCACCTGTTTACTTTACTCGCACTGTTTACTTTACTCGCATACTTCTACTATTTTCCACTCGATACGCTCATAACCTTTGTTTCAAGCAAACCGGTGAGGTTGACAACTTCATCGCAAGTTGGGAACAAAGTACTTGGTTGTGTTGTGTGCAGGTTCCGCGTTGCAGCTAGCAAGCAAAGCTTGGACGAGGTGCCATATATAAATTGTCTGAAGCTGTTGCAAACTAGCAAGCATCACCTTCAGTCGTTATTGTCTGCTTTTCTCCTGATCGATAAACCTTGGTTTCTTAACTGAGGGAAAACTAGCTGCTATACTCATCACACCTTCCTCTTGGGGTTCCCAACTGGCTGGTCATTCACCATGCACAAGGAATCTTCTGGTGCTGTCACCCACGCGCCAGCAGCTAATTTTCTGGCGCCGTTGCCGGGGACTAAAGAAGAATAAGCTCCTACATCAACTACATATTCCCACGTCAACTTGGCACCAGCACTCCTTCCACGGAATAGTCCTAGGAAGTGCAAATTATCCGCTAGGTCGAATTGCACTCAACGTTTGCTTCGGAAATCGGCAAAACTACAGAAGGGAGAAACTCAACTTCGAAGTCATGGACTGGCCATCACAATATCACGCGATCCTCGGGCGACCCGCGTTTTCGCGATTCATGGCAGTACCTCATTAGACTTATCTGGTGCTAAAAATGCTAGGACCCAATGAAATTATTACAGTCAAAGGAAGCTTCGATTTATCAGATCTATGCGACAAGGAATTCCACAAGATGGCTCAAAACTTCCGCATGATGGCAAACTACGGAGAACCTAAAGACAAGACAAAAAGGTCGACTACAGCAGCCGTACAACAACTCGAAGCACACCCAGCAGAGCCAGAGGTGAAAAAGCCACGGGTGCAGCCATCAGAACAAGACAAGTCTACAGGAGAAGAAGAGAAGACCTCGATGGCATAAGCAACAAGACGAAAAACTAGAGTAGAAGAATAAGGCTGTAAAAGCCACGAGCTGTTCCCGGGCAATGCCCTCTAGATCCAGAACACAGGTCATTGGCCGGATCTCTTGGGTCACCCTATGTATCTTACATTATAATCATAAATAAAGACAAAGTTCCTCTTATTCGAGTTTACGTGTCTTTAAACAAAATTGCGGCGCACGCAATAAAACGCCCTGAGAACAATTTCTGACAACAAGGTTAGGAAACGTAAACTCTCGCGTTCTATACGCAAAATACATAAACATCATAACATCGGGTTATCAGAATCGTCCACCCCCAGGGGGTCTAAGTAATGATGCTCGCAGAAAAACGCGGCATCCTCTCGTAGCAGCCTAGCTATAATCCTTCTGGCGGGTTGTAGGGTATTCTCCAGATGAACTCGCAATCTAGCCCCACCTGGAGGATAACTCAGTGACATGGAACTATAATTAAGCATTGGATGCCACTTACGCACCCACCCAAGAGCAAAATTGGCTCCAGCCACCAAGTTTAGCTCTATCAGCCGATGAATTCGCTGACTAGATCTAAAAGTGTCGAGTAACAATGGAAAGCTTCCAGGCAGAGGATTGCGAGGAAGCATGACAGAATGCATGGTCGTCAGAGATCTTCGACAACCATCAACTGCCTCTCCAATATGTTGTGCACGATCTTGAAGTAGCACAATAGCACGACGACGTCGGGGATCGGACCACAAACTGTCGATCCCCTCTGATGCCTTCTCCAGAGCTATATTTTGCTCAGCAACCCGACATGCTTCAGCAGCAAAGTCCAGACAAGTACCTAAGATAACAAAGATATTAGACAACAATAGTGGAATAAAAGGGAACAAGAGAGGCTGCAAGGAACCTCACATCGCAACATCTCGCAGACAGACTCGATAATACCAATGAGAAAGGAGTCGCATTCTTCGAGATGCACAATTTTCGCCATCAGACCCGACACCTTATCCTCAAGAACGAATATCTGTTTCATAAAGCCACAAGATTTGCTCGCTTTGTCCAAAGCGATCTGTGCCTGGCGCTTCATCAAAGACAGACGGCTCTCAAGATCCAAAATTCTCAACGTATATTCCTTGCATCGACAAGAAGATAGAGGATGCGAAGCAATTCTGGAGTCAAACACATCGGCAGGAGATGAAACCCGATCACGACCCGACGATCCACCAGCGTGCATAGGCTGGAAGCCAAAAGAAAGGAAAAAAGAGCATCTCAGAAACTAAATATGACATTTCATAAAGGAGGAATATTTACAAAAATCACAAGTCCTCTGACTAGTTCTCGGGCTCAATGTGACTAAAAGTTCACTACATCAGAATAAACTAAGATTACAAAGGGAGGCTAATTCTACGCCACCTCAGCCTCTGGGTCCGCGGCAGCAGTAGGCGTGGAAGAGGTAGCCCCAGTGTTGAGAGGCGGCTTCGACGCACTTGTCGTCGGAGTCAAAGAAACTGGCGCCAAAGAGGTCGTCAAAGCTGCTGACGAGGGGTTAATTCAACAAATGTCCTAGATGAAGGACTTGGGATCGGGGAGATAGGGAGTCGGATGAACTTGAAGGTAAACTCAGTCAAACAAGGTGGCTATGAAAGTAAACGTGGGTGTAGAACCTGGCTTGCTTTCAATCTGTCCCACACCGTCCCCTCCTGGCCCCTATATATAGGTGGCCAGGTCTCGAGGATCGGGTGGGATCTGACATAGATTACAATATCGACATACAACATGAACTCGTATTTCTACTAGTATTACAATTGGGCCTAGCCTAACGGGCCTCAGGGGTACTCAACTAACGGGCTCTATTATCTATACCCTTGTCAGCTGCCGAAGGAGAAACAATGGACACAATGCCTGGGGCATATTTCTTCGCCTTCTCGAAGAAACCCCGCGGCTCCGAAAGAGGCGACCGCGGGAAGAGCTCACCTTCTCCCAGTCGACCTCCTCGCCATGCGCATAGGTCAATGCAATGGCCCCCTCCGCGCCTCGCTTTACAGAGTGGCTCTTCATCAGCAGGATTGGATATTCAGGGGTGTCGAAAACCTTGGCAAGCTTCCTCAGGTCATCAGCTGGCATGTCCGCTTTCTGCTTAGGCCACAACCCGACGAAAATCCGCATGAGCACGCGGCTAGCCAACTCAAAGATCTCCTGGACAGAAATCCAGTTCACTTCCAGCAAGTTAACCGCGGCCATGAGAGAATCATTGTCTGGTTGCACAGATGACGAAGACACTCCAGTATGTTCTGCACAACCAAGGAAACAAAGACAGAAGAAAAAAGTACACATCAGCAAGCATAGAGAGTGGGCAATCCAACAAAAGAAGGGAAAAGCATAGTATGTATCTCTAGCAATAGCAGACATCTTATTAAGCCGATCAGTCATGGCCTGTTCCTGCTGGATGTGCTCTTTATTCGCGTCAGAAAAGGCTTTCTCTGCTTTCTTCGCCTTAGCCAGTGCTGATTTAGTAGACTTCTCAGCATTGACTTTGGCAGCAGTGGCGGCATTAAAAGATTTTCTGGAAACTTTGAGTTCAGCTTCCAGCGACGAAATGCGAGCATTAGCTGTCGCCAAAGCATCTGCAATTCAAAACAGGGAAAACAAAGTCAAATAAAACAGCAAAGAAAGGCTCTGAAGGCAAAGTATAGGAAAGAAGATTACCCTCGGAAGCCATAGTAGCTTTCAAATACTCGACACATTCAGTGCCCAAAGTGACAAACTTCTTCATCAAAATCTGTCCAGGAAAATCCACGTGAGTATGAAGATAATGTAGGAAACAAAAGAAAACATACCATAATCAACACGCACATCGCCGGAGGAGCTCGTGGACTGATGGGCCTCAAGGGAAGCACCGGCGTCTGTCGACTTCTTCAAATGCTTGGAACCACGGGTAGCAGCAGGCTTCTTAACAGGGGCCTTGGAAGCCTTTGGAGCCTTTGAAGACTTCACGACCGGCTCAACCTCTTGCACAGAAGGTTCATTGGCAGCCCTAGTCTCAGCAGAAGGAGCAGTGGTGGCATCCCTTTTCGGGTCCTCGTTGTCACTGCAAAGAAAGGCAAGAGCTTTCGCATATGTCGAAAGGAAGAAAGCAAGATACAAACTCAAGAATTGAGTTAACAAAACTCACGAGTCCAAGGCGTCGAAAAGTTCTTCATCGTCCTCTATATCGAGGGTCTCCCCGGCCACAGTTTTATGAGCGGAGGCACTCGAAGAAGCAAACTCTTCGACACGCTTCCTCTTCCTATCAACGCCAAGATCTTCAGAAAGCGCATGAGGAGGTGACGTCGTTGAGCTGGTCCTTTCTAGCGAATCTTCGCCTTCGTCCCCATCTTGGCTGTCTTCAGCCTCGGGGGCTTCGAAGGCCGCGGAAACAGGCACATTTTGAATGGCCCCTCCCTCTGGGAGTGGAGGGCGAGAAACAAGGGATTGATGATCCTGAAAGGAAAACAAGCCAAGAATTACAAGACAAACAAATGATAAGATAAAAGAAGGCGAGTAAAGACAGTAAGCATACCACATGTAAAGGATGCTCGGAGTCGAAGTATCTAGCGGCCAAATCCATAATTTGGTGATCTTTAGTGAGAGTAGTAAGAGCTCTCACTCGCTTGTCGAGATCCTTTTTCTCCATAAGATTTTCAGATACTCGAGAAGGATCTCCCAAGCCAGAAAATGTCCACAGTTTGGAGAGACGATGCTGCAGGGGTTGAATTCAACGTTGCAGGAAAAACGCCATGAGTTGAGTACCCGAAAGTGCACCTCCTCTACCGCCATTCAGCTCCTGGATACAGGCTAGAAGAGGCTTGATTTCCTCCATCTCAGCTTCCGTGGGAGGCGAATCCCACGAGGCCAGTTTCTTCACTTCTTTGGAGGCGTCAAAAGGGGCAATGCCGTACTGGTCAGAGGAAGAAGCCTTTTTGTCATTGATATAAAACCATTTTTTCCTCCAACCTTGTACTGAGGCAACCATGGAAAACTCCAGATACTGAGATTCAGCACGAATAGAGACAACAGCCCCGCCCAGTTCAGGTTTCTTTGTTAAAGCGACACTGGGGCGAAGCCGAAAGAGGTATTTCCAAAGAAGAAAATGGGGCTCGATCCCCAGAAACGACTCGCAAAGGGTTATAAATCACGCAATGTGAAGAATCGAGTTTGGTGTGAGCTGATGAAGCTGCACACCGTACACGAAGAGAAGCCCACAAAGGAACTCGTGGGCAGGGAGAGAAAGACCGCGCAAGAGGAAAGCAAAGAACATCACCCAAAAGCCGCTCGGGGGTTTGGGGATCCGCTCAGTGCTAGGGAAGGTGACCTAATCATCATCGGAGACGAGGCCGTCAGCTCGGGCTTTTTCAAGATCCTTCTGCGTGAAATCAGAAGGCACCCAGCTGGTCGTGGAGTTCGCAGTGCTAACCTTGCCCATCTTGTTCTTCTGCGCAAGATGCTTGATGCGCATCTAAGGATTGCACATGGGGGCTGTGCAGGAGCTCAGAGGTGCACAGGGTGTGCAGCAATGGTGGCGGCGGTGGAAGCAAGGAATTGGTAAACAGTAAAATTCCCCACTATCCCCCTTATATAGCTTCCTGATGAAGGAATGTGGGCTGAGACATGGCGCAAGGAGCGGAAACGCAGCCCACTAATGGGCAAGAGAATTGCGAAATTACTGCGCTGCCCATGAGTAACGGTCAGCGCCAAAATCAAAATTACACGTAGTGTAATTATATTAATGACATCACGAGAATTCGAGTAAAGGGAAATAAGACTATGCAAATTCTGAAGTGACATATCTATGATAAAAAGGGAAGTCGACAAAAAACTGATATGGAAGTCACAGAGGAGTTCAGGAAAAACATATCACTCTTCGAGTCTATACCCGAAAGTATTCGACTATAGCCTCGGGGGCTACTACCATCGGGAGCGCTGAGCGCGCACCCGACGATATTATCATATAAAGCTTCGATCTAAGGAATATGAGTAGGCACAATATATTTGAGCCTATACTCGAAATAAGATTTTTTCGACTATAGCCTCGGGGGCTACTCCCATCGGGAGCCCTGGGCGCGCACCCGACGATGTTTTGTCATGAATAAAGTGAGGAAGGCGAAAGAAGCTTTAGAAAGCATCATTACTCCCATCGGGAGGGAGTTTTTATTAATCAAGGTTGAATAACCCGAATATTTGACACATTTGAACAGTCAAACAAGGCTGCGACATATGATTCTCGAGTTGCGTCATCGCGACAAAACTTGAATGCCGTGGTTGAAATATATCACGAAGGTAAGACCTCGGGATCTGTCCTGTGTGGCCTGGTATACGCACATGGATGCGCTCTGCTGGTACTTATCTGTGTCTACGACGCGAAGAAAATCCTGGTGGACGCACTGGGTACCCTGAGAACCACTGGGATTCTTTTTTGTAAGTCCTAAATGCGGCAAAAGAATGGGTTTGACCGGTTTCCCGAATTCAAGTCCAAGGGGATTGAATTTGAAGTAGGTGCCAAGTATCTGTTCTGGCAGTTAACTGGCCTCTTGATCCGTCAGAGTTGTCAGGCTTGTTCATCAAAACCCCTTGCGAGATATCATAGCAAAAAGGTATGTGAAAAGACCAAGTCGAAGATTTGAAAGATAAGAAGAAGTCAAAGAAGTTGATCAAGTCAAAGATTTGAAGATCTGAGATTCAACCCAAATCTATAATTCTGGTAGAATCTGCGGGGCTACTGACAAGGGTATAGATAATAGAGCCTGTTAGTTAACTACCCCTAAGGACTGTTAAGCTAGGCCCAATTGTAATACTAGTCGAAATACGAGTTCATGTCGTATGTCGATATTGTAATCTGTGTCGGATCCCTCTCGATCCCTGAGACCTGGCCACCTATATATAGGGGCCAGGAGGGGACGGTGAGAGACAGATTGAAAGCAAGCCAAGTTTACACCCACGTTTACTTTTGACATACACCTTGTTTGACTGATTTCACCTTCGAGTTCATCCGACGCCCTATTGTCGATGGATTTCGTGTCGCAAGAACACGGGGTACCACGCGACGGACCCAAAGATTCGAACGCAGGGGGCTGAACGTGTGAGATCTAGGATCACAACGAAGCACGGTGATGGAAGTCTCGAGTGGTCGAACGCACTACGCACTGCAGAGAGGGACGCCGAGCTTTACCCAGGTTCAGGGCCCTCGTGGTGAGGTAAAACCCCTACTTCCTGCCTTCTTGTATTGCAACGCGACACCTCGCGAGGAGTACAAGGTCTTGGTTACAAAGCTCTAGCTGGCCAGAGGTTGAAGAACCTGCGTGCCCAGCTAGCAGCCTCAAGAAGATGAAGATCCGATCCCCCCTAAGGGGTGGCCTCTCCCTCCTTTTATAGCGCCAAGGTCCTCCTTCCCCTTATCTTCTTGGGGAAGGGATTGCCACACACGGCCAAGGAGGGAGGACAGCTGTAGACTCTATTCTTCTGTCGACGTAGTCTTCGTAGAGTAGTGGCGCCGGTCCACCGGAGTGGGTGGAGGAAGCTGACGTCTTCCTCTGGCGCCCTGCACCGTCCACGCTATTTTTAGGGGGGTGGCCAACAACCACTGTGCCGCTTTGGGCAGGCACAACGAAAGTTGGTCTCCTCCCTGTCGAGGGTAGCGTGGGCGGTACGCGGTCTTCTGTCCTTTATCTTCTTGCTCTGCACGCCACCGTGCTGAGCTGTCGTGGACTTGGTCCCTCTCCTCACCAGCGGGAGCTCGTGAGGAGGTCTTCTGGTCCTTAGCAGTTTCCACCGTCGTTCTCCTCATGAGGCGCCTCCTCATGAGGGTCTTCTCCGTAGCTTGGGTCGTTGTCTTACCCCTGGGCTGAAGATGGGCCGATGACGGGGCCTAGGAGCAGGTGGACCGGGATACCCCGGTATCCAAAACACCGACAGTAGCCCCCGGGAGCCCGGCCCGCGAACGCGCCCTCTTGAGGGAGCAAAGGGCCGGGGGCCCCAGAAGCTGCTGGGCCCTCCAACGGCATGCGTCAACTGCGCGGTCAGAGGACCATGTGAAGAGGCAGAGGCTGCGGACACGTGGCGCGGCCGCAGCTGGCGAGACGAAACGGCGGGCGACGCTGCAGTCTCCGAGGTGTCAAACTGTCATAATGATGCATCGCTTGACTGCGGAGCACTGCGCCAACGCTTCGATTCCCGCGCAGGGATTTGACACATCGACGCCGGTCGCCCCCCTTAAATAGATCCTCCTCGAGATATCCGGCACTTCACCTCCTTCCTCCAGTGCCATTTCTGCTTCCACGCCCCTGAGCTCATGGATCCTTCCAACTCCTCTGTCGCCGATGGATCGAGCTCTGGAGCGAAACGCCGCGGACGCCCCCCCGGGCAGCGGGAATAAGGCGAAGATCCCGGCCCGATGGACGCCCGGCGCCGGCGGCCCCCTTCGCATTGGCGCGCCGAGGCAGGACGAGGCGAGCCGCGCCGCCACGGGGGCCTCCGGCGCTCTGACCCTTAGGGGTCCTGCAGCTGGTGGCGCCCTGAACTTGCCGTCGCCGCTGGCGGCGGCGCCCGCTCCCCGCGCTCCGGGGAGCGTCGACCGAGTCCTCCGGGAGGTGGAGGACACCCTGGGCCCCCCTCCCCCTGCTACAGATCCTCCGGCCCTGCCGGCGAACGGAGTGGTTGCCACTCCGCGCCACCTGGCGGCGGCGATGCTGGGACCCCTCACCGGCCTGGGGTCCCGCTTCCTGGAGCTCCTCGTCGTCGTCGACGCCCCGGGCTTCAGCTCCCTCCGGCTGCCCGATGCCGTGCGGAGGGTGATTTACGCCCCCGGCGCGGCCGCCGGGGAGATTGCCCTGGGGGAGCAGAGCAGGCCAGATCTCCTCTGGCCTGTGGACATCCTCCTCGGGGTGGGCGGCAACGCCGTCCTCTCCGGCCGCTGGAGGGCCTTCGCCCTCGGCCATCGCCTCCGCGTCGGCGACCACCTCGTCTTCCGCTTCAAGCTGGGGACGCTGGAGGCTTCGGTGCGGATCTTCACCGCCGGTGGCGTCCGCCGCACCTACCCCCAGCCCACGGCGCAGTGAAGAGGAGGTCCTGGCGCGGTAGTCTTCTGGGGAGGGGAGCTAGTCTCCTCCCCTCTTTTGTCGTGTAGTCCACGCCGGCGGGGTATGCCCCGCCGTGCCTTTGCTCCTCCCTTTGATGGGATTGTTTCAATGAAGTCCGCTTTTTAGCTGTCTTGCACTTCGCTTCCCAATACTCTTCACTGTCCTGGTCATTCGCACGCTCGAGAGCCCTGGTGAGCTGTTAGCGTCGTCGGGAGGCCTCCCTTCGCCTCAGAGCTCAAGATGGGGTCGGCGCCGACGACACATTGGACGATTCCTGAGACAAGAAGTTGAAGAAAGAGTTGGAAAAGAAAAAACCCCAAATCCCCGAAAACGGAAAAACAAGTCGATAAAACAAACGAAAAAAGAAGGCGAATAAGATGCCCCTGTGACCGGCACAGGGACCTTCTCCGTCGTGGAGGAGCGCGGCACTATCTGTGCCAGCAGCTAAGAGCAAATTGCCGCGCGTGGCGATTCACGGGGCCTTCCTCGTCGTTGAGGGAAGCTGGACCCTCACGGACGTGAAAACGTCAACGCTTAAGAGAGCCCAGAGACCGTCGACACCTCGCAAGGGTTGCTCACGAGGTGAAGGGCCTGGCGCGGACCTCCGGATCTGCGTCTCCTTCGCTAGATGATCGGAGCGGCCTTGGTCTTCAATAATCCTGCCACCTTAGGCCTTCCTCGATAGAGGGAATCTTCCTGCGGATGCTTGTCGCATCGACGCATTCTTGCCTCCTCGCGAGGGTTGCTCACGAGGGGTAGGTCCTTAGCGGGTGCCTTGGGGCACACCTTGGACTTTCCTCGAAGATTTTTTATTTTCCGATGTACTTCGCGAGGAACTAAGCACCATGGGTATTTAGAGGTGATCGATAACAGGGCCGTCACCCCCGACCAGAGCTCATTCCCTTCGGGTTTTTCGGGCTCGCTGTTTTCCGGGCAAAGGCCCCAGCATAGACACCGTGCCTAGCCCCCTTCCGCGTGGAGTACAACAGAAAATAAATGGACTTCATGCCATTTTGATGTCATGCCGAAGCAGAGGCGCTATATTGCGTTTAGCTTAATATCAGTGCTTAAGAGCAGGTTGAGCTGATACAAGTGCCGTGAAAACGGTCTTTTTCTCCTCATGAGGAACCTAAGGGTAGAACTTTCGCAGATGAGCTATGTTCCACGGGTTCCCCACCGGCACGCCTTCTGCGGTTTCCAGCCGTGCCGAGCCTGGCCTGGCGATGTGCGTCACCTTGAAGGGTCCTTCCCACATTGGAGATAGCTTGTGCAGTCCCTCGCGAGAGAGTATTCTCCTCAGCACCAGGTCGCCGACCTCCAGAGTCCTTGCTCGAACATGGCGGCTATGATAGCGGCGTAGTCCTTGCTGGTACCTCGCGGCGCGGAGCGCGGCTTGGCACCGAGCTTCTTCGAGCAGGAGGAGACGATCTTTGATGAGGTCCTCTTGGCGAATTTTGTCGAAGGCGAGCACTCTTGGCGACCCGAACTTGACGTCGGTGGGAAGAACAGCCTCTGCCCCATAGACCAGGAAGAAGGGGGTCTCTCCAGTGGGTTTGGTGGCGGTAGTCCTGATGGACCACAAGATGGATTGGAGGTTGTCTAACCATTTTTTGCTGCAGGCTTCGAGCTTGGCGTTGAAGCTTTTCGTCTTGAGTCCCTTGAGGACCTCGGCGTTAGCACGCTCGGCCTGGCCATTGCTCCGGGGGTAGGCGACGGAGGCGAAGCAGATCTTGATGCCGGCCGATGCACAGTACTCCCGGAACAGTCCGCTGGTGAACTGGCTGCCGTTGTCGGTGATTATGCGGTTAGGCACACCAAAACGACAGACCAGCCCACGGATGAACTTGACTGCGGACCTGGCCGGGATTGTGCACACCGGTTCCACCTCCACCCACTTGGTGAACTTGTCGATGGCGACATAGAGGTAGCGGTAGCCCCCTTGCACTCTGGGAAATGGGTCGAGGATGTCCAGCCCCCAAACCGCAAAGGGCCAAGTGAGTGGGATGGTTTGCAACTCCTGCGCCGGCTGGTGAATTTGCTTGGCATGGAATTGGCACGCCTCGCACCTCTTGACCATCTCCGCTGCATCTCCCAGCGCCGAAGGCCAGTAGAAGCCGCTTCGATATGCCTTCACAGCTAGAGTTGCAGCAGAAGCGTGATGGCCGCACTCGCCGGCGTGGATGTCCCTGAGAAGCTCTTGGCCTTGGTGAGTAGATATGCACTTCAGAGCGACGCCGTTTGGGCGACGCCAGTACAAGTCGCCATCCTTGACGCAGTAGCCTGAAGCTTGGCGTACGATCCTTTCGGCCTCCTCTTCATCCTCGGGAAGCCTGCTGCTGGTGAGGAAGGCCTTGAGCTCGAGAATCCAATCCACTCCCTCCTGCCGTGCCAATGCCAGAAGGACGCGGTCACCCGAAGGAGGCCCGCTGTTTGGAGCCCCCTGCTCTGGTGGTGGCGACAGGGCAGGTGGAGGGTCGGATCCAGATGACGGTGGAGAAGCGGACGGCCTGAAGAGACGCTTCTCAAAGACGCCGGCGGGTTGCGCCAGGTGATGAGAGGCGCGCTTGGCGATCTCGTCGGCCTCCACATTTTCTCCTCTCGAGATGTGCTTCAGCTCCAAACCTTGGAAGCGTTTTTCCATCTTTCGATGCTCCTCGAGATAGGCCGCCATGTGCTCATCCTTTGGAGTGTAGCTCTTGTTCGAGAAGTTCACAACCAGCTGTGAATCTCCCTTGACGATGAGGCGCTTGATGCCCAAAGCGTTCGCCGCCCTTAAGCTGGCGAGTAGTCCTTCCTATTCCGCGATGTTGTTGGAGACCTTGCTCTCAGGCTTGAAGCAGAGCTGCACGGTGTAGAAGAGCTTGTCTCCAGAGGGAGAGGTTAGGACAGCACCAGCTCCTGCGCCAGGAAGGTTGAAGGCGCCGTCGAAGTGCATGACCCAGAGGCCTGGAGCCTCCTCCCCTGGGAGCGTTGACTCCACCTCTGGAGGATCGTCGGCGAACGGATCGGTCCACTCCGTAGTGAACTCGGCCAAAGCCTTGCTCTTGATTACCTTTGTAGTTTCGAAGGAGATCTCGAAGGGTTGAAGCTCCACGGCCCATTCTGCCACCCGTCCGGTGACGTTGGGATTGCGTAGGATGGTCTCCAGGGGACGATCGGTTACCACCTTAATCGGGTGACCCTGGAAGTAGTGGCGTAGCTTCCGCGAAGCGATGAGCAGGGTGTAGAGCAGCTTTTGCTGCATGGTGTAGCGTTCCCGCGCGTCGCGTAGTACCGTGCTGACGAAGTTCACAGGCTTTTGCACCTTGACGACACCCTCGGGAGGCTTTTGAGCGTTGCTCTGAGAGAGCGGCTCGGTCAGCGAAGATGCCACGGGCGGTTCCTCTCGAGGGTCGGGAGATGGAGCAGCCTCTTCCTCACGAGGAGCCCCCGCGCTTGGAGGATTGACCTCCTCTTTGGCGATCACCTTGGCGTCTCGCTCCGCGACGAGGACGGCACTTGCAGTCCTTGGAGTTGCCGCGATGTAGAGTAGCATGGGCTCGCGGGTGGTTGGGGCAACCATGATCGGTGGGCTCGTGAGATACCTTTTCAACTTGGCGAAGGCCTTGTCGGCTTCCGGAGTCCACTCGAACTTCCCAGCGCGCTTCATGAGCTTGAAGAAGGGCAAGGCTTTCTCCCCGCTCCTCGCAATGAAGCGCCCCAGGGCTGCCATGCACCCCGCGAGGCGTTGCATCTCTCTGAGATTGCGCGGTGGACGCATTTCTTCGATGGCCTTGACCTTGTCAGGGTTCGCCTCTATCCCACGATGGGACACGAGGAGCCCCAACAGTTTTCCCGACGGTACGCCGAAGGCGCACTTGGCGGGGTTGAGCTTGATGTTTACCTTTCTCAGGTTGACGAATGTTTCCTCCAGATCCTTAATGAAGGTGTGACTCTCGCGAGTCTTGACGACGATGTCGTCGACGTTGGCCTCCGCGTTCCTTCCCATCTGAGCCCCCAAGGCCTTGCGCATGAGCCTTTGGAAGGTAGCTCCTGCATTCTTCAGACCGAAGGGCATGCAGACGTAGCAGTACACACCACAAGGCGTGATGTAGGCGGTCTTCTCTTTGTCCTCCTTTGCCATCTTGATCTGATGATAGCCGGAGAAAGCATCCAAGAAGCAAAGGAGGTCACAGCCGGCGGTGGAGTCGACGATTTGATCTATCCTCGGGAGCGGATAAGGATCCTTGGGGCAGGCCTTGTTGAGACTTGTAAAGTCCACGCAGAGGCGCCCACTGCCATTTGCCTTCGGGACGACCACTGGATTTGCAATCCAGGTGGGGTGGGCTACCTCGCGTATCAGCTTGGCCTTCTTCAGCTTCTCTATTTCCTTGACTATGAAGTCCTGCTTCTCTTGCGCTTGTTTCCTAGTCTTCTGCTTCACGGGGTGTGCCTGGGGGCACACGGCTAAGTGGTGCTCAATCACCTCCCTGGGGACGTCGGGCATATCTGACAGAGTCCAAGCGAACATGTCAGAGTTTGCCCGCAGGAAGGTGACGAGCGCGCTTTCCTATTTGGGGGAAAGCCCTGCCCTGATGGTGACGAAGTTGTCGCAGCCCCCAGCTTGAAGCGGGACCTTCTTGGTTGCAGAGCGCTCTCGGGTGAACTGGGGCCTCCTGCCTGAGGGTACCGCACCTTTCCCAATGCTCATGTCCAGCATTGGATGGACCAGGTCCTCGCTTGGAGTAGGCGATGCCGAGGCAGCGAACTTCTTCCCTGTCGAACCCAGCAGATGGGGCTCGAGAGAGGCCTTCTTCGCTGCAGCCCGCTCTTGGGATACGAGCTGCTTCTTCCTCACGAGGTCGGCGGAGTGTTCCAGTAGATCTTCGTCGGTGGGGAACATGGTGGTGGCCTCACGGTAAACATGCTCTACTGAACGGAGAGCATCCTTCTCATTGCAGCGCACGGTGATCATGCCGTTGGCGCCCGGAATCTTGAGGACATTGAAGCCATGGTGCGTCGCTACCATAAACCTTGCCAGGGCGGGGTAGCCGAGGATGGCATTGTATGGCAGGGCGATGTAGGCGACGTCGAAGTCGAGGCTTTCCGTCCTGTAGTTGTCCCGGGTGCCAAAGGTGACGGGCAGGCTTACCTGCCCAATTGGCGTTGTAGAGCCTTCGGTTACCCCGAAGAATGGCCGAGTCGGCATAAGCCGGTGGTACGGCACCTGCATTTTCTCGAAGATCTCGACCGAGATGATGTTGAGGCCCGCCCCTCCATCGATGAGAGTGTGATTGACGGCGACGTTGTTGATGGTTGGCGTGCACAAGAGAGGAATTGTGCCCACGCCCCTGGTGGAAGCCGGATGATCCTCCTCGTCGAAGCCGATCTTGCACGTCGACCACTTCATTAGGCGGTTGCCGACGTTGGGTTGTGCTGCCGTGATCTCTCGCGACAGCTGCTTGAAGTGTCGGTTAGACAAAGGAGCCTGAGCTCCACCCAGGAGGCAAGCGGCGAAGTCTCGCGGCTCTTGATAGCCCCCCTGGTTCTCCTCCCGATGATCGTTTGCTGGTGGGGGCAGCGGCAGCGGCTCGGGATCGGCTCGAGACAGACCCTCGCGGCGGCGACCTTCCTCGCGGTCGTCGTCGCGGCGATCGCCCTGGGATCCACTCTTGCCGTAGCTGCGGCCACCCCCGCGGCGCTTGGAGACACCATTTTCTTTATGAAACTTTCGGACAAACCAACAATCGTCGGTATTGTGGGTGTCCTTGTGGAGAATGCAATAGCGGCGACGTCGCCCCTTGTCGCGCTCGGAGCGGTCCCCGTGGCGTTGCTTATGATCTGGCTCCGCCGCGAGGACAGCAGCCTCCTTTTGCTTGGGGTCCTTGGACTTTGGCTTTGGGGGAGGCGCCTCCAGCAGGTTATGCACGAAGAGCCTCCCTTCCTCGGCCTTGGCGCAGCGGTCGGCGATCTCGAAGAGCCTGACGACGGAAGTCAACTCATCATTCACGGACAACTTCTCCCTCATCTTGATGTCGGAGACGCCCGTGGAGAATGCGGAGATGACCTCCTCGTTGGAGATCCTGGGGATCTTGTTCCTCATCTGGCTGAAGCGCTGGATGTACTGACGAAGCATCTCGCCCTTGTACTGACGCACCGCCTTAAGATCGTTCTTGGTAGCGGGGCGCTCGTACGTGGGCATGAAGTTGGCAACGAACTGACGGCATAAATCCTTCCATGAAGTCACGGATTCGTGAGGAAGATTCATGAGCCAAGTTCGCGGAGCGTCCTTGAGGGCCATGGTGAACCAATTTGCCATGGCACGCTGATCCCCACGCGCAGCCTAGACGGTGACGACGTAGAGTTGGAGGAATTCGACGGGGTTGGTGGTCCCGTCGTAACGCGCGCCGATGTCCGGCTTGAACTTGTCAGGCCAGATGACGTAGCGTTGCTGGCGAGTGAGAGCGAGACACCCGGGGTTGTAGATTGGGTCGCCGGGGGTCCTGACGTTCTTGCCAGCTTCGCCAATGTCGTCGATGGCGCGGTCATGGTTTTCGTGGCGGCGCTCAAGGGAGACACGTGCGTCTTCCGGAGCGCGCTGGACGATTTGGCAACTAGGCTCCCCACGCGGCGAAGATGCGGCTCGGGAAACCACCTTCTTGGCCTTGTTGGCCCTCCCATCTTCGGCGCCCGGGGCGCGATGCCCCGCCGCCGGATCTGGGTCTCCCGCGCCCTGGGCTCCTCCCTGGGCCGGGTCTTCGTTGGCGATGGCGACGAGTTCGGCGATTCGAGCGCGCCACCCCTCACACCCGTCATCGGTGGGTTGATAGCGCAGCAGCTCCTACGCCATGGCGAGAGCCTGCGCAGGAGACAGCTGACTCCCAGAACGAGCGTGAGAAGTGGCGGTGGCGGTGAAGGAGAGCGAAGGCTCTGTACGCCCGGACGGGAGGTACGAAGACTCCAGATCTTCCTCTTCTTCCTCCTCGGCCAAAGCTTCACGACGACGGAAGATGGGCTCGGTTTGCCCCCGAGCAGCGTTGTGACGGCGCAGACGCTCGAGCCTTGCGTTGGCGTCGGCCATGTCGAAGCAGATCTAGGAGAAAACACACCACATGTCGTCGTGGTGAAACAACATATGCCATAGGATGGCTTAAATGGGGGCCGAACTAGATGCTGGAGGATTCGGGAGAGGGGAACGAGCTAAAGAGCACGACAGAAAGGAACACAGATCTACCCAGGTTCAGGGCTCTCGTAAGGAGATAACACCCCTACTCCTGCTCTACTGGTTATATATTTGGATCGATGGAGTACACTACAAAGGTGCTTCCAAGCTCTCAGCTAGAGGAGGAAGATGAACTGCTAAGTGTAGGAACACAGAGTGACCAACCCCTTGCTAGGGCTCCCTGTGCCACCTTATATAGTGGTGGCCAGGGTTACAACGGTCACAAGAGACCAGAAGACACGAACTATACTCCAAATAGGACTTGCTGACGAAGGCAGCGACCCTTGACTTTCTCCCTGATTGCTCTCGATGGGACTTCATATCCCTGTACCTTGTACTTCCTGCACTGTGACATTACCTGTGTGAGGTAAGGGCTGTACTTGTGCACAGTGAGGGTAGGTAGTCCACCACTGTGCACCCTGTCAACATGATCCTTCTCCATACATGGCAGAGTCTCTCCTTGATTGTAGGGACATGACATCTTAGCTGACTTCTGTATCCCGGATATGACCGTTGGCCATATCCTGGACCTATATGCCGGACCAACGACCTATGAAGGTCGGGTAATCCGGCCTCCCCTGCTCCTGCACAACACACCAAGTAGATAGGCCGGCATATCTAAATATATGCCGGCACTCCTCAGTTATTATCCTGGTTAATCCGGCATATCCGGACATTAGCCGGGATACATATATATGCCGGCCTGGCCGATGCTCCTATATTCCGGCCAGGCCCTTCCTTGGTCAACCGGCATGAAGTCAACCATAGACCTTGTATCTTCCTAGTCTCTTGACCCTACCGGGGGTCATCCCCCCGACACTAGTCCCCGAAGTTGCCGAGGTTCCCCAGTCATAACTGTGGAGCCTTGACAGGTTCAACATATCCTTTCTTCGTTATACCCCGGTTCTCCATTATATCCCGATGATCGGATTATATGCCGGGACATCCGCGTATATACCGGCCACTGTTCCTTCTCCAAAAATTAATCCGGCTGGCCCTGAGGGTATTCCGGACGAAACTTATTCTTCGGGCAGTTATGCCGACATATAGACGAGACTTCTTTGAGAAGCCAGGCCCGACAGTTTGCATTGAAACTTGCAACTGCCCTGCCACCTCGAACGGTCACACGATGTGACGGTTCACAGCGCAGTTACTCCCCACCATCATTGCCCAGTGGCACGGTTACAGGAACCGCCGCCCCACTCCGTGCTGCCACGTGGCGACTCACCGCAGAAACGGTCGGGGTAGTGGAGCACTACCATCCCCACGACCCTTACCTGGTAGGCATATAAATAGGGCGGCGGGGGTAAACTTATCCTTTTTACCCCACACCATCGTCTTCCTCCCCTGTCCCTCTGCCTCCTGCGCTTCACCGCCGGACCGAAGAACAGAGGACCAGCATCGCCGCCGCCGTCGATCTGCTCCACGCCGACGCCGACGCTCGACGACGCCCGACATCTTTGTCGACGACGCCGCCGCAGCATCTTTCCTCCGCGACATTGCTGGGAGATTGGACCTTCTTCTGCACGCTCGCTGCCGCTGTTCCACCGCCGTCGGCCAAGCTCCGGTGAGTTCCTCTTTCTCGGTTCTTCATCTTTTCTGCTTCTCTATAGCTTCGCATTGGTAACCATACTTTCATAGATCTACTGCAGTTCCTCTGCTTGTTATCCTTTTGATTCGATTAGCATTGCTAGCAACGTTCCTTAGCAATTCGCAGATGTTCTTCCTTAGAAGTTTTACCCTTGTTTGTCTCTGGTTTTAACTGCCTCGGTAGATCTTCTATTTCTGCTAACATTGGTGAGAGCGGTATGCCAGAGAGACTAACCTCCCTCTTTTCTCCGGCCTTGATAGGAATAACACCACGGGACTCCGGCTATCACGCCTCGTTCCGGCCATTCAGATGGCTTCCTCAAGCATGACAGGTACCTCGGCCTCAAAGGAAGATAACTCGGCCCGGGTCCAAGGACGCTCCGGCTGGGAGGGGTCGGAGGTTACCCCGACCGACATATCCTGGGTTACCTCCACCAGGAGAGTGCCAGAGGGTGTTGCATGCCGGCTACCTGCGGGAGAGACTGCGCCGGCACCCGAACCCGGCGAACGAGTCGTCTTCATTGCCCACTTCGAGCGGGGTTTCGGCCTCCCGGCGTCGGACTTCTTCCGGGACGTCCTCGACACCTACGACCTGCAGCCTCACCATATCCCGGCGAACGTGGTGATGATCCTCTCCGCCTTCGCCGCATTCTGCGAAGGCTTCGCCGGCATAGAGCCCTTCTCCCAAGCCTGGGCGAAGTACTTCCAACTACGGAAGCAAGTCGTCCAAGAGCTGCCCCGGAGCAAGGATGACCCGCCGGAGACGGCCCAGGAGAAGAAGGACCGCCCCATGACCCTATGTGGCGCGGCCACCATCATGTCCCGGAAGGGCTCGGACTTCCCCAAGGTGGAACTCCTCGAGTCTTGCAAGAAGTGGCAGAAAAGCTTCTTGTACGTCAAGAACACCACCGACGTGGATCTGCTCAACCTGCCGCCATTTGTGGACGAGCCACCCTTGGCTATGAAGAATTGGACCTACAACCCGAAGAACTCGGTGATGCCGGTGAACGCGCTCCACCGAGTTAAGGGCGAGCTCCAGGATGCCGGCCTTACCCCTCAAGATCTAGTGGCATGCTTCATCAGCCGGCGCGTCTCTCCTCTGCAGCGCCGGTCACACAAAATCTGCCAGATGAGCGGGCCCATGGACCCCACTCGGCATTCTACTCATGAGCTGACCCCGGCCGACATTCTGCGGCGGATCAAGGACGTCTGCAAGTCCTCTCAGGCCACCTTTGCCTGGGGACTTGAACCATACAGCCGGGACCGGCCCGCCCCAACGGTAAATACTCTGGCCGATACATACTCTCTTGTCCGGCATATAGATACTTATCATGCATGCCCCGAGGTTTGTTATTTGCCGACATACTTATAGTGCTTGATCCGACATACTTCTTCCACCGGCATATTTCTTGCTTCTGACCCATTTACTTTGCATTATGCAGAAGTTCAGCTTCCAGAGTATGGAGAACTCCCGGATCAAGATTGCGGCAGACCGCACTGCTGCGGATGTTGAAGATCCGGATCACTGGGACAAGCTACCCCGGAGCACCCGTGCTGCAGCTGCCTCGGGTAAGGGCTCTTCATCCCGGCATTTCACTCAAGACTGAAGTGACGACGATTCCGATGAAGACTGCCGGATGTTTATCTGCCCGACACCTCTTGCTTATGCTTTTCCAGAAACACCTGTTGCTTACACCTTTCCAATGCCGTCCTCAGCTATCCCGGACGACATGGTTGTCGACGCCGCCCCTCTGAACCAGGGACCTCCTTCCACCGGCGGACGTGCCCGCCGGAAGCGAGGCGTGAAGCCCCAGCCCGACACACCTCAGCAACATAAAAGGCAGAAGGTTGGCGTGCCCATTCCGAAGAAACAGAGGCCTGTTGCCCCGGGGTAAGTTTCTTTTCTTTGTATTTCCTCCGACATATCTCTTGCTTGGATTATTGACTTGGTGTTTTCTCTCTTTCAGAGCTCCTCTTGCGCCGGAACAAGCTTCTGGCTCGAGTGGCGGCCCGAAGGTTACCAAGCCAGCGGCCCCTGCTACCTCCGACATACCCTCTGCCAGTCATACGACCTCCCCGGCGCCGGCATCTTCGCCTGCGGCCGATAGACCTACCTCCCCGGCGAAGGACGATCCTCCGCCGGAGCAAGATATCTCTGCCCCCGACGTCCACATGGACTCGGGGGCTCAACAGGAACCTTCGGCTTCTGATGCTCACTTGGGCACAGGAGCCCAACAAGATGCCCCAGACTCCGGCGCGCCCATCAGCGGTGCCGGGACTACTGATGATGCCGGCGCCAGCAACAAGAGCGCCAGCATAGATAACAAAGGAAAGGGCCCTGCAGTGCCGGAGGTCCAGACTACTCCGGAACCTGCCTCTGCTGGCCAAGCTGCACCGGCCGCGCTGGAACAATCCGCACCCAAGACTCCCTCTGCTGAGAAGACTCCAGCACCAGCGAAGACCGCTGCCCCGGCCAAGACCTCCATCCCGGACAAGACCTCTGCCCCGGTCAAGTCCGGCACCCTCAAGATCCAGCCGACCAAGTCCGGCACACCGTCCGCCGCCACTGCTCCTCCTAAAGCAGGATCCCGGCCCAGCTCTGCCCTGGCCCTGCATCTTGGCAGGGCAACAACCCGGCCTGGCTACCGGCCCAGCTTCTTCGATACGCCGGAACTTGAGGGCCGCGTCCCCCTGGAGACGAAAAGTGACCAGAGCCTTGGGTCTCTCAAGGAGCACTGTGTCAGGTGGAATGACGCCGGCAACATGGACACTGCGGACTCCAGGAGCAAGAAGATGGCCGAAGCCTCGGCCACTGGCAATCCCTCAGACATCCTGGCCGCGAAGCCCATTCCGATTGCCTGCGAGCTCCTCAGCCTCCAGCAAAGACTTCACCAATTGGCCGATGCCACCAACGTAAGTCTTCTCTACCTATACACATATCCCCAGTCCCCGAAAATGTCGGCTGTCTGGGATACGGACATCCGGGATTTTCCAATACTCTTGTAGTTAGCTGTTCTCGAATTAACTGCCGACATATGAGCTCGATCCGAGCTTCAAATCGTAGTCACCGAGGGCCGGGATAGGTGCGCAGCACCTGTGCCGGGTCTTCAACTATTTCACATCTTAATTATTTTTCAAATCCTCTTGACCGAGATATAAGCTCATCTCGAGCTTCAAATCCTAGTCACCGAGGGCCGGGATAGGTGCGCAGCACCTGTGCCGGGTCTTCAACTATTTCATATCTTAATTATTTTTCAAATCCTCTTGACCGAGATATAAGCTCGTCTCGAGCTTCAAATCCTAGTCACCGAGGGCCGGGATAGGTGCGCAGCACCTGTGCCGGGTCTTCAACAGCATGAGTACTTTATATGATCTTCAATTGTACCAGTATGCTAGACTTTTCTCATTACCTTTCAAATCCTAACACTTTTGCAGCGCATGAACAACACACGTGCCGACATGTTCCACGACTTGGTGTGCGAGCACCGGAAGTTATCTGACGCACATAGCAAGCTTCTGCTGGAACTGCGCCAGAAAGGTAAACTCATCCGACATATATGCCGGATGCCTTGCCTTCTTTTTTCTTCATAGACCTTTTGCCGGCACACCTTAATATGCCGACACACCTTTTTCCGTCATTCCGCAGCTGGTGCCGAAGCCCAAGTCACCGAGCTTGTCAAGAGGGTGAAGGAGCTGACAGGTATGCCGGATCCTGCTGTCACCCGAACCCTTTATACTTCAAATCCTTTATCTCTTGTCATTGTTTTCCATCTTCACCTTGTTTTGACTTCAAATCTTTTCAGATGATAAAGCTGCGCTGGAGGCACGCCACCAGGACTGTATGTCCTCAGTGGATGTGGCCAAGCAACTGGACGACCGGGATGCCGCTCACAAGGTCGAGACAGAGCAGTTGAAGGGCCGGATCGCCGAGCTTCTGGAGGAGAAGGAGCAGAGGGAGGGTCAACTCAAGAAGGCCCAGGAGCTGCTTGTCACCTCCGAGACTGATGCCTCCAATGCCCATGCCGGACTGTCTAGCCTGAAGGAGCAGGCAACGAAATGGGAAGTTACAGTTGCACAGCTCAATGCTGACCTCGCCAGCAAGCTTCAAATCCCTTTTTTCCTTATCCTGCCCGACATACCATAATCCTTTTCGGCATAACATCTATGCCGACATATTCCCCTCTTGCTAATATTATCTATTTTTCTCAGACATGTTTCCCGCTTCCGTCGAAGACGTTGAGAGGGCTCTGCAGTTGGATCGAGAGAACCGGGGTGTTCCGGTTGACTCGGCCAACTGGGACATGTCGGAGCAGCTGTTGGCCCTGCAATCCCGGAAGAACGCCATGACCCTCTACACAGAAGAACTCTTTTATGGCGCCCATGAGGCATTCTCTGCCCTCTGGCCGGGACAAAGGACGCCCACTGATCCTGTTGATCTCGGCAATGATCTGCAGCTTGCCAAGGTTCGCCTCCGGGAATGGCGGGATTCTGGCGCGAGGGTAGGAGCTGATGAAGCTCTCAGCTACTTCCTCTCCTGGTATGAGAAAGCTGATCTGGAGACTTTGCGCACTGTGCGCGAAGGATCTATCTGGACCACGGATCCGGAACACATCCGGCTTCGGCGAGAACTGGCCCACAGTTATGTGGATTATGCCGACACCGATGCCTTTGTCCGGGACATCTGCGAGCCGGAAAAGACAGAAGACGATGCCAAGGATGCTGCTGATGCCGAGGGCTCCGATTCCAGCCAAGACGAAGAGGAAGCTGAAGAGGCCGACACTGATGCTCCAGAACAGGCATCTGTCTCGGGCGGAGGTGATGGCTCCATTCCATCTGCTGGGTCCGGCACTCCTGAAGCCGACATCTCCACCGCTACAGCTCCTCCAGCCGGCGGCTCTGCTTCTGCCGCTGCTCCTTGACTTTGCAGCACCAAAAACTTTAAGTTTCATCAGATCCCCGAAATGCCGGGTGCAATTGTAAGATATACGTTTAATTTCCTTTGGTTTGCTACCTGAACAAGTTTTATCTCGGTTTGCTTGTTATCAATGCCGGATCATCTTTTGGCTAAGTCACCGAGTTTGTTTTCCTGTTTCCTCAACTTCACAACCTTGGCTACTTGTCTACCTTTTTTTGGCTTTCGACGTATGAGTCTCAAGGTTGCCTCATTGAACATACAGTACTTTAACTTTGAAACTTAGACTTCAAATCATCCGACATTTCAAGTTTTATCTTTAGCTTTAACATAAATGTCGGTTCGCTTGTTATATATTTCCTTAGCCATTTTCCATGTGTCGACAATCTCCGGCATATACTCTTGCTAGCCATGAAGCCGGGTTTCGGACAGCAGCTGAGTCGAAGAGCGGCCTTTGTTGCCGACACATTACTGGGCTGACATAGGAAACATTTAAATCAAGCCAGCCGGCATATAACAAAAACTTAAAATAAACAACGATATATCTCGGAGGCAGTGCCCGCTCTCTTCGGGATGCCGACATTTCCTTCATTAGTCTTGTGCCGGCGTAAAGCGCCGGCACACAAAGCAAAACATGGAAATACATACATTGTGCTGCTCAGGAGTAAAAGGGGCGGAGTAGAGCTATGTTCCATGGTCTCTTGGTTTCTTCTCCGGACCTGTCCGCCTTGTCCTTCTTGGGGGCCTGCGCATCTATAAGATAATAGGCATCATTGTGCAGAGCTCTGCTCACAATGAATGGCCCCTCCCATGGAGGAGTTAACTTATGTCGGCCTTCTGTTCCTTGCCTTAGCCGGAGTACTAGATCTCCCTCTTGGAATCTCCTTGGATTTACCTTCTGCGCATGATAGCGTCTGAGGTTCTGCTGATATACTGCTGTTCTTGACAGTGTTACTTCTCTTGCTTCTTCCAGCAGATCCACATCATTTTCCCTGGCTTCTTTAGCCTCTTCCTCAGTATATAGCACTACTCTTGGTGCGTCATGTATTACATCTGTTGGAAGCACAGCTTCTGCTCCATACACCAGGAAAAATGGTGTGTAGCCTGTTGACCTATTCAGAGTTGTCCTTAAACTCCAAAGCACTGCTGGCAATTCATCTAGCCAACATCCCGGAGTTTTCTCTAGTGGTTCTATCAGCCGGGGTTTTATGCCGGATAATACTAGCCCATTTGACCTCTCTACTTGGCCATTGGTACAAGGGTGAGCGACCGACGCAATGTCCAGCCGGATTCCCACTTCCTCACAAAATCTAGCAAATGGCCCTTGGGCAAAGTTCGACCCATTGTCAGTGATGATACCATGGGGAACCCCATATCTCAAGATTATATCTTTTAAGAATTTCACTGCTGTGTGACCATCACACTTGCTTATGGGCTTCACCTCAATCCATTTGGTGAACTTGTCCACCATGACCAGGCTATGGGTCATTTTTACCCTTGCCGGCTTAAAAGCCCCGACCATATCCAGGCCCCAAACAGCAAAGGGCCAGGTTATCGGGATAGTCTTCAAGGCAGATGTCGGCTGATGAATCTGGTGGGCATATCTCTGACACCCATTGCATTTCCGGACCAAGTCTTCTGCATCTTGCAGTGCCGTCGGCCAATAAAACCCGTGCTGGAATACCTTTGCCACCAATGCTCTGGATGAAGCATGGTGACCACACTCCCCCTGATGAATTTCCCGGAGCATCTCCAGGCCTTCCGCAGACTCAACGCACCTCTGCAATACTCCGGTGACACTTCTTTTGTAATTTCCTTGTTTATGATGGTATATCCTTTGGATCTCCTTGCAATCCGGCGTGCCTCGGTTTCATCCGCCGGTACTTGACCATCCACCAAGAAATCCATGATAGGTCGTGCCCATGAGGGCACTTCCCTGACAGTGAACACTGCCTGATCTATCTCCATCATTTCGACCGACACATAATCGATCTCCATGGGCTGCGAAGTCCCCGGGACTGAGGGATCAGTCCCCGGGTATGCCGGAGCAGTCCCCGGGTATACCGGCACAACCTCTTGGTACATTTTACCCTTGCCCCTAGTTCTGCTCCGGAATACTGCACCCACTGCATATGTCGGCCCAGTCCCCGGGACTGAGGAAACAGTCCCCGGGTTATCTGACCTGGCTCCGGCATCTATCTCCATCGGAACTGCCTCCTCCGGACTTGGCGGGACATAAATGGACGATGATTCCGGCGAGGGCTTGATTGACGGCTTCCTCAGATGCTCCAATGAAATGCCGGGCGGGATTGAATCTCTGGAAGATCCCAGCTTGGACAATGCATCGGCTGCATCATTCTGAGCCCGGAGAACATGCCGGAACTCACAACCTTCAAAGTAACCACTTAACTGCTGCACCAGGAAACGGTAGGATCCCATGTTAGCATCATGCGCATCCCATATTCCGGAACACTGCTGAATCACTAAGTCAGAATCACCGAAACACATAATCCGGTGAATTCCTATGTCCTTAGACACCTTCAGGCCATGCACAAGTGCCTCATATTCCGCCACATTATTTGATGCTGCAAAATGAATCTGCAGGACATATCTCAATTGGTCATTCTTTGGTGATCTGAGAACTATGCCGGCACCCAAGCCATGTATTGTCTTGGACCCATCGAAATGCATCCTCCAATAATTTGCATCTGGCAATGGTGGCTCATATTGTATCTCAGCCCAGTCAATAAAGAAGTCAGCCAACACCTGGGACTTGATTGTATCCCTCTTATCATATTGAGGTGTATATGGTGACAACTCTATTGCCGGCCTTGCTGCTGGTGCTGCTGATATCCCGCCCTGACAAGGGAGGAATTCCCATCATCCTCTCGACGTCCCGATTGACCTGCACCTTGCCGCTGCGCGGCACCTCCGGCGCCCTGCTGCTGACGCCGGGCTGCACTGTTACTCCGGCCACCTCCGGCCGAAACTGCCCCTTGCCCGACCGGCACATTCTGGCCAGCACTCTTGCGGCCGACATACTTGTCAGCTTGGCCGGCACTCTTCTGAGCTATTGCCTGCTTTCCGGCAATTGCCGGATCATACACTTGGATCTGCTTGTCCCGGCGGCCAGAGGTCACACTTCCGGCATGCCGGGCACTTGGATGCGGGGACGAAGCTTCGCCCCTCGACCTTGCGCCGGCACCTCCTACCGACGCAATGTACTGGGATGCCCCGGCACCTGGGTTTGCCTTCTTAAAGGCCTCCTGCTGCTTAGTAGCTTCAGACAAAAGATGGTTAAGCCGGGCTTGCTGCTCATGCAGTGCTTCACCGGACAAATTAGATAAGTCCTTAGCTACCTCTGCTGCTGCTCTAAGGTTCTTCACTGGTGAGCTATAAATTATCTTAGGCACAGTACTAGTTGCAGTATGACCCTTACCACTAGCACCTTTTTCTAATTCTGTGTTAAGATCTCTACGTCTAGTTCTAACCTCTTCTATCCGGCTAGGCCGGGTTACCACAGGAGTAAAACCATGGGCTGCCTCATACTCACGGAGTTGCCGGTTAAACCGCTCGCATTCCTGGTGCATGGCCAGGGCCTCGTCAACGAGGGCCTGGCGAGATCCCTCCAGGACCTCCCTTGTCTGCTCCGGATCATCACCGGATCGCACCGGCTCGAGAAGCCGATCGATGATGGGAAGAAGCACCTGACCCTTTGCCGGCACAGCGGAAGTGCCAGCCAGGTTCTCGACATGCTCCAACAGAGGACGTGCCGACCTCTTGGCCTTCGGCGGCTCCGGGGGAGTATCTCCTGCTGCTGTTGCTTTGCCGGCACCATCTGCCGGCGGCACTGATGTGCCGGCCATCATTACCTCGGCCGACTCTACTGAGCGAGCGCTACGCCCAGCGTGAGCCAGCCGATGTGACGGAGGATCCGCCGCCACCAGCACCTTTTCCCTGCAAACTCTCTCAGTCCCCACGTACACCTCGTGGGAACCGAAAAACATGATCCGGCCATCCCTGGGGAATGGCCGGCCGCCGAGACATCCGGCGTTGTCACTGACGAAGCTGAGCGAGCCTAGCCTCTGGACGAGGCCAGAGACCATGCGCACTCCCGAAGCTGCTATCACAGACCCCGTCCGAATAAACACTCCGCCCAGCATATCGATATGCCCCACGGTGGGCGCCAAATCTCGTCGTGGTGAAACAACATATGCCATAGGATGGCTTAAATGGGGGCCGAACTAGATGCTGGAGGATTCGGGAGAGGGGAACGAGCTAAAGAGCACGACAGAAAGGAACACAGATCTACCCAGGTTCGGGGCTCTCGTAAGTAGATAACACCCCTACTCCTGCTCTACTGGTTATATATTTGGATCGATGGAGTACACTACAAAGGTGCTTCCAAGCTCTCAGCTAGAGGAGGAAGATGAACTGCTAAGTGTAGGAACACAGAGTGACCAACCCCTTGCTAGGGCTCCCTGTGCCACCTTATATAGTGGTGGCCAGGGTTACAACGGTCACAAGAGACCAGAAGACACGAACTATACTCCAAATAGGACTTGCTGACGAAGGCAGCGACCCTTGACTTTCTCCCTGATTGCTCTCGATGGGACTTCATATCCATGTACCTTGTACTTCCTGCACTGTGACATTACCTGTGTGAGGTAAGGGCTGTACTTGTGCACAGTGAGGGTAGGTAGTCCACCACTGTGCACCCTGTCAACATGATCCTTCTCCATACATGGCAGAGTCTCTCCTTGATTGTAGGGACATGACATCTTAGCTGACTTCTGTATCCCGGATATGACCGTTGGCCATATCCTGGACCTATATGCCGGACCAACGACCTATGAAGGTCGGGTAATCCGGCCTCCCCTGCTCCTGCACAACACACCAAGTAGATAGGCCGGCATATCTAAATATATGCCGGCACTCCTCAGTTATTATCCTGGTTAATCCGGCATATCCGGACATTAGCCGGGATACATATATATGCCGGCCTGGCCGATGCTCCTATATTCCGGCCAGGCCCTTCCTTGGTCAACCGGCATGAAGTCAACCATAGACCTTGTATCTTCCTAGTCTCTTGACCCTACCGGGGGTCATCCCCCCGACACCACAGCCCCCTACCTAGCGCGCCAAATGTCGATGGATTTTGTGTCGCAAGAACACGGGGTACCACGCAACGGACCCAAAGATTCGAACGCAGGGGGCTGAACGTGTGAGATCTAGGATCACAACGAAGCACGGTGACGGAAGTCTCGAGCGGTCGAACGCACTATGCACTGCAGAGAGGGACGCCGAGCTTTACCTAGGTTCAGGGCCCTCGTGGTGAGGTAAAACCCCTACTTCCTGCCTTCTTGTATTGCAACGTGACACCTCGCGAGGAGTACAAGGTCTTGGTTACAAAGCTCTAGCTGGCCAGAGGTTGAAGAACCTGCGTGCCCAGCTAGCAGCCTCAAGAAGATGAAGATCCGATCCCCCCTAAGGGGTGGCCTCCCCCTCCTTTTATAGCGCCAAGGTCCTCCTTCCCCTTATCTTCTTGGGGCAGGGGTTGCCACACACGGCCAAGGAGGGAGGACAGCTGTAGACTCTATTCTTCTGTGGACGTAGTCTTCGTAGAGTAGTGGCGCCGGTCCACCGGAGTGGGTGGAGGAAGCTGACGTCTTCCTCTGGCGCCTTGCACCGTCCACGCTATTTTTAGGGGGGTGGCCAACAACCACTGTGCCGCTTTGGGCAGGCACAGCGAAAGTTGGTCTCCTCCCTGTCGGGGGTAGCGTGGGCGGTACGCGGTCTTCTGCCCGTTATCTTCTTGCTCTGCACGCAAACGTGCTGAGCTGACGTGGGCGTGCTTCCTCTCGTCACCAGCAGGGGCTCGTGAGGAGGTCTTCTGGTCCTTAGCAGTTTTGGTCGTCGTTCTCCTCACGAGGCGCCTCCTCGTGAGGGTCTTCTCCGTAGCTTGGGTCGTTGTCTTACCCCTGGGCTGAAGATGGGCCGATGACGGGGCCCAGGAGCAGGTGGACCGGGATACCCCGGTATCCAGAACACTGACACCTATCTCCCCGATCCTAAGTCCTTCATCTAGGACATTTGTTGAGTTAACCCTCGTCAGTGACAGTGGGGGGGGGTAATCTAGATTGGGGAATGTAAACTTTAAGGAGTGCTTTGTAGCTCTACTCATGATTAGTGTTTGTTATCCAACCAGAGAGTAGTTTAGTGTAGCATAGTGAAAAATGATATTTATGTGTTCAATTATGTTATCTTTGTTGAGAGTATCCACTAGTGAAAGTATGATCCCTAGGCCTTGTTTGTAAGCATTAAAACACCATTTACAACCAGTTCTGCTACATGTTTGCTTGCAGCGATTTTTATTTCAGATTGCAATTACCACTTATAATCATCTATATTACTTGTATTTCACTATCTCTTCGCCGAACTAGTACACCTATACATATGATAAGTGTATTGGGTGTGTTGGGGACACAAGAAACTTCTTGTATCTTAATTACAGGGTTGCTTGAGAGGGATACCTTTGACCTCTTCCTCCCTGAGTTTGATAAACCTTGGATGGTCCACTTAAGGGAAACTTGCTGTGACAAGGTTCAACCCCGGCAATGCCCATGCTTAAGGGCTTTCGAAACATGAAGAGCTTGTGGGATCCGGCAAACTCGACGGCGATCAGACGACACAGGGAAACACAGGTTTTACCTAGGTTCGGCCCCCTTGTAGGGTAAAGACCTATGTCTGGCTTGTCTGACTTTTATTGATGAGGTGGCTTACAGTGGTCGAATACAATGGCGGCGTGGATGCGATCTAGCTCAAAGGTGGAGAGCTCTCGAGATTATGAGCGCTCAGGTGGGTGGTGGCAAAAAGTGGCTAGAGAGATTCTTGGTTCTCCCTCCCAACCTTTTATATGCGAAGGTTGGGTCTCGGGATTGTTCTCCAAGCTAGCTGCGTACAAGATCGGTAGGTGAAACCCTAATCGAGTCCTAATCCAACTAGGCTTCTTCCTTTGAGTCTTCGTCTTGCATGATAAGTTTAACTCCTGGGCTCCGCCAGGCCATCAATGTACGGGCATTGTTATCCCTTCGACGGATGCCCCTTGATTGCTAGTTTGTTGGTGAACCCCAAGCGAAGGTTTTGATGAATATAGCAGCAAGCTTTCCCTCAGTTAAGAAACCAAGGTTTAATCGTTTAGGAGAAGAGCAGACAATACGACTGAAGGTGATTCTTGCAAGCTTCGCGACAGCTCCAGACAATTTATATATGGCGCCTCGTCCAAGCTTTGCTTTGCGAGCAGCAACGTGGAACCTGCACACAACACAACCAAGTACTTTGTTCCCAACTTGCGATGCGGTTGTCAATCTCACCGGTTTGCTTGAAACAAAGGTTATGAGCGTATCAAGTGGAAAGTGATAATAGTATGCGAGTAAAGTAAACAGTGCGAGTAAAGTAAACAGGTGATAGCAATATGATGGAAATAGGACCGGGGTCCACAGTTCACTAGTGGTGTCTCTCCATAAGATAAATAACACATGCTGGGTAAACAAATTACAGTTGGGCAATTGATAGAATAAAGATAAACGTGATATGTCAAGAAGATCACTATGCGATTTACTCTGGGCATTATAACAAAATACATAGACCGCCATCCAACTGCATCTATGACTAATGATCCACTCACGGGGATATCATTCGAACACCCCATGAGTATTAAGTTGCGAACAACAGATAATTGCTTTAAGCAAAGTGTGTAATGTAATCAAAGCATATGCCCTCGATCATATGAATGTTGTTTTCTCCCTAGTAGCAACAGCACATCTACAACCTTAGAGGTTTCTGTCACTCCCCCAGATTAAATAGAGGCATGAACCAACTATCGAGCATAAATACCCCCTCTTGGAGTCACTAGCAACTACTCGGCCAAGATAGCTACTAACAACGGAAAGCATGCAAGATCATAAACAACATAGAGATAACATAAGATATATTTCAGTATAGCAACTCAATCATAACACCAATATTCATCGGATCCCAACAAATCAAACATGTAGAATTACATAACGGTGATCTCAATCATATAGGGCAGCTCATGAGATCTAAACGTGAAGCACATGGTGGAGGAGACAACCATCTAGCTACTGCTATGGACCCATAGTCCAAGGTAGACTACTCACTCATCGCTCCGGAGGCAAGCATGGCAATAAAGAAGACCTCCAGTGGCGATTCCCCTCTCCGGCAGGGTGCCGGGAAGAGCTTCTGGACCCTCCCGATCTTCGGGTCGACGGCGGCGGCGGATCGCGATGTGTTCTGGAAAATTGATCGGGGGTTTAGGTTTTTTCCGTCGGGGGGTCTTTATAGGCAAAGGGGCATCGTCAGAGGTGGCCCGAGGCACCCTCACACATAGGGGCGCGGCCAGGGCCTGGGCCGCGCCGCCCTAGTGTGTGGGGCCCTCGTGGCCCCCCTCCAACTCCTCTTCGGATCTCTGGAAGCTTCCGGGAAAAATAAGACTTCAGGAACTTGTTTCGTCCAATTCCGAGAATATTTCCTGTGTAGCACTTCTAAAATATAAAAACAGCAGAAAACAGGGAACTGGCACTGTGGTGACTTGTTAATAGGTTAGTTCCGGAAAATGCATAAAAGTGCCACGAAGTGTAATGAAACAGTAGGCAAATGGTGTAAAAACAAGCATGGAGCATAAAAAATTATAGATACGTTGGAGACGTATCAAGCATCCCCAAGCTTAATTCCTGCTCGTCCTCGAGTAGGTAAGTGATAACAAAAGAATAATTTTTGAGGTGACATGCACCTACACAATCTTGATCATATATGTAAGCATTTGTGAGCTGGGATCATAAGAACTTAAAACATGGGCATGAAAGATATAATCTTGACAATAAGAACTTAGTAACCATGTTATAACATGCAAATGAACACAAACAAAAGATCATGAAAATGAAACAATGAAAGTCAAACGTGTGTTCAAATCATAAGGAAAAACATACAGATGGTTTTCAGCTTGTCCTTAATAGAGAGCAAAACATAAATGCATAGGACACCTTCAAGTTTAAGAGGGCGACTAGATACAAATAATTTAAGAACAAGTGAAACCAACAATATGAATCAATCAATGAAAACTTTGGGACAATACACATTATACTAAGAATGACAACTATGCTCTCTTAATGGTGCATAAGGATAGAAGGTGGTGACTCAACATAAAAGTAAAAGAAAGGCCCTTCGCAGAGGGAAGCAGTGTTTGCAAGTTTTATAGACCTTCAAAAATTATGTTACTTACCGGCTTTGAGCTCTCATTGCCCCCATCATAAGCATCTTGAATGGTTAGAGTTAATGCGAGAGCAATTATGATGCATATGCTTGACAAATCATAAGTCAAAAACCTCGTGCCCCGTGAATACGAGTACCCAAACCTCATGCTACTTTACTTAGAGTCCCAAGCAAGGCTCTTGTCATTGTAAGTATATATGTATCATCGAAAACCACCAACAGGGTACCTCCGTGCCCGATGACATGGAACAAGCCCACATCAAAATGACAGGACAAGCAGACAATGAACACCTCGACATCTCTTTTATTTGCCATTTGTTTAGCTTTTTATTTTGAGATGCGTCGTCGAATGTCCACCATGGGTATGCTGCAAATTTCCACCATGAATTATGCATGGCTTAGATTGGTGGCCCAGGCGTTTCCCTAACACATATAGAAACTCCATGATCCTCGCAAGTTTCCCAATTCATTTCACACCGCGGGCATCCATAAACAAAAGATCACGATATCAACTCAAATAAGAAGTGCAATGTTGAAAGCTTGCCCCATGACAGCATGGTTGGGCTAGTCTCCAACTTACAACTTGCAAGCATAACAACTCAACATAAGAGACCACAATGTCAAATTTTTAAGAACAGGAAAAAGTAAAGTGTGCCTTCCGGTTCGTGGGAGCTTTATTAACCAATTTTCACATAACACTGGTAAGAGTTTAATTTGAAGAGTAGATAAAAGCAAGTCAAATTTACTTGGAATAGCAAATTGCTAATAGGTATGTATGGTGGACACTTTGGAAAACTTTGGTTTTTAGGAGTTGGATGCATGAGTAGAGCTCATACTCAGTACAAGGCGAGGGCTAGCAAAAGACTGGGAGCGACCAACTAAGAGAGCAATAATGGCCATAATCATGCAAAGCGACAAAGCGACATTAAAAGAAGCATAAGATGGCATCAAAAGTCAAAAACTAAATGATCATAGAGGCTATTGGCGACTTTGTAAGAGTCTAACATGTGTGAGCATGCGCCAAGTCAACCCAAATAAAGCATCAAGGAGAAAACCAAAATAATGCTTCCAAACAATAAAAACAACGCATGATTTTTTCAAAGGCTCATTAAGCAATCTCAGTTATTTGAGACAAGTCATGCTACAGCAAAAACACTAAGCATACTATCAAAAAGACATCAAGCATGACATGAAAAAGCCTAAGCCGCAGTCTACACAAGGTCCTTCTTGTACCACTTTTTTGCATAAAGCTTTTTCTCTTTTCCAACACCATTTGAAATTTTTATAGACACCTCTTTTGATGAAAACCAATAAAGATCAGAGGCAAAAATACACCTTGATAAATAAATATAAGAATATCTGAACACAAATCAAGGCAAAAACGAAAACCAAAAGCAGTAGCAGAAAAAGATGAACACTCGGTTTTTTATAAGAGTGAAAACTAGAGGGTTCTTGGCAAATGAAAAGCAAGGCAACTTCTCCAAAAGAAATTTTTTGGGGTCCAACCATTTATTGCAGAAAACAAAACTAAAGTAACTAAGAAAACTAAAACAACTGACGCTCCAAGAAAAACACATAGTGCATGAAGCAATAAAAATATAGTGTTTTGAAAGGTGACCTGATTTTTGCCGATGAAGAAGGGGTGCCTCGAGGGCATCCCCAAGCTTTGACGCTTGTACTTATTGGATATTTCTTGGGGTGATGCATGGGCATCCCCAAGCTTGATCTTTTTTCCATTATTCAACTCATCTCATCATTCTCCAATCCCTACACTTGAAAACTTCCTTCATACAAAACTAAACACAAATCTATTAGCAACATTAGTGTAGCATAACATATAATCAACCTCTTTTTGCTTCAGGTTTCAACCCAAAACCACCACATATAAAGTATATACTACTGTAGTAACTTCCCCAAAAGTTCCGTGATCAAAAGAACTAAAAAAGAAAGCGATAAAGCGTCAAAAATGAATAGTGGCAGAAATCTGTCAAAACAGAACAGCTGACAAAGGTCGAATTTTTGAGGGGTTTTCTGTTGCTCAAATCAAAAAGTGTTCAACTAACGAAAGTTTGGATATAACCTGGGGCATATGCACAAGAAATTTCAGATCCAAAAGATATACATAGAATTTTCACGAATTTTTACGGTGCAGCACCGAAAACAGTTTCAGGACAGCAACATCCCCAAATCTTTACCTCACTCGAATTAGAGGCTTCTCTTGGCACAACAATAAAATAAAAAGGATAAGGAGAGGTCATTACAGTAGTAATGACTTCCAAGACTCAAATAAAATAAAAAGTACTGGAAATAAAACATTGGGTTATCTCCCAAGAGTGCTTTTCTTTAACGCCTTTGAGCTAGGCGCAGAAAATTTGTGAATCAAGTAACATCAAGTGATGAAGCATCAAGCTCATAATTTGCTCTTAGAATAGAGTCAAAAAGCAATTTATTTCTTTTCCTAGGGAAGTGTTTCATACCTTTCTTGAGTGGGAATTGATATTTGATGGTGCCTTCTCGCATATCAATAATGGCACCTACAGTTCGAAGAAAGGGTCTTCCCAAAATAATAGGACATGAAGCATGGCATTCAACGTCCATCACGAGAAAATCAACGGGAACAAGGTTATTTTTAACCACAATAAGAACATCATTAATCCTTCCCAAAGGTTTCTTCTTAGCAACATCAGCAATAGGAGCATCATAATAACATTTTTCAAGAGGTGGTAAATCAAGCATGTCATAAATCTTTCTAGGCATGATAGAAATACTAGCACCTAGATCACATAAAGCATGGCAATCAAAACCATTAACATGCATATCAATGATGGGTTTCCAACCATCTTCTAACTTCTTGGGAACAGAGGCTTTTTGCTACAACTTTTCATCCCTAATTGTCATGAGAGCATTGGTAATATGCTTAGTAAAAGCAATATTTAAAGAACTAGCATTGGGTGTCAAAGCAAGCTTTTGCAAGAACAAAATAACTTCAGATATATTGCAGCCATCAACATCAAAATCATTAAAAAAAGTAGAGCTATCATCTCCTACACTCCGAAAAAAATTAGCACTCTTTTGAGAAAAAGTTTTGGCAGTTTTAGGCTTTTTAGCACAAGGAGTGGGAGTTTTCTCTACACCAATCAAAGTAAGAGGATTGCTAGCATTAGGAGAAACATCATTAGAGGTAGTAATAGTACAAACTTTCATATTCCTAGCAATCTCATCCTCTCTTTCCCATCTAGCATGCAATTATGCTAACAATCTAAGATTTCCATCAATTCCAACTTGGATAGCATTAGCAGTAGCAAAAACATTGTTCTCTTTCACATCATTAGGCAACACTTTTAATTTCAGAAGTTCAACATCGTGAGCAAGGCTATCAACTTTAGAAGCAAGAATATCAATTTTGCCTAACTTTTCCTCAACAGACTTGTTAAAAGCAGATTTTTTTACCATAAAGTCTTTGAGCATGACTTCAAGTTCAGAGGGCGCGGCCCTAGTATTGTTGGAGGAATTACCATAAAAGTTACCATTAGTAGAAGTATATGGCCTATAATTGTTACTAGCAAAATTGTTCCTATAAGCATTGTTGTTAAAATTGTTGTTTCTAATGAAGTTCACATCAACATGCTCTTCTTGAGCAACCAAAGAGGCTAAAGGAACATTATTAGGATCAACATGAGTTCTATCATTAGCAAGCATAGCCATAATGGTATCAATCTTATCACTCAAGGAAGACGTTTCCTCAACCGAATTTACCTTCTTACCTTGTGGAGCTCTCTCGGTGTGCCATTTGGAATAATTTACCATCATGTTGTCAAGTAGCTTTGTTGCGGTGCCCAAGGTAAGGGACATAAAAGTGCCTCCAGCAGCTGAATCAAGTAGGTTCCTCGAAGAAAAATTCAGTCCTGCATAAAAAGTTTGAACAATCATCCAAGTAGTCAGTCCATGAGTGGGACAATTATTTATCATAGATTTCATTCTTTCCCAAGCTTGAGCAACATCTTCATTATCAAATTGACTAAACTTCATAATATTGCTACGCAGAGATATAATTTTAGCAGGAGGATAATATCTACCAATGAAAGCATCCTTACACTTAGCCCATGAATCAATACTATTCTTAGTCAAAGACAGCAACCAATCTTTAGCTTTTCCTCTCAAAGAAAAAGGAAACAACTTGAGCTTAATAATATCACCATCAACATTCTCATACTTTTGCATCTCACATAGCTCAACAAAATTGTTGAGATGAGCTGCAGCATCTTCAGTACTAGCACCAGAAAATTGCTCTTTCATAACAAGGTTCAATAAAGCAGGCTTAATCTCATAAAAGTTTGTAGCAAGAGCAGGTGGCTTAATAGGAGTGCAGATAAAATCACTATTGTTGGTGCTAGTAAAGTCACACAACTTGGTGTTTTCAGGAGTAGCCATTTCAGCAAAACTAAAAGTAGACAAGTAAAAACAACTACCAAGGATTCGAATTTTTTTGGGTTTTTGATATAAAATGATGCAAGTAAAAATAAAGTAAAGCAAAACTTAAAACAAAGTAAAAGATGTGTGTGCGAAAAACTCCCCTTGCAGAGGTCTTCCACTTCTTCCCCGGTAACGGCGCCAGAAAGGACTTGATTGCTAGTTTGTTGGTGAACCCCAAGCGAAGGTTTTGATGAATATAGCAGCAAGCTTTCCCTCAGTTAAGAAACCAAGGTTTAATCGTTCTCGAGAAGAGCAGACAATACGACTGAAGGTGATGCTTGCAAGCTTCGCGACAGCTCCGGACAATTTATATATGGCGCGTCGTCCAAGCTTTGCTTTGCGAGCAGCAACGTGGAACTTGCACACAACACAACCAAGTACTTTGTTCCCAACTTGCGATGAGGTTGTCAATCTCACCGGTTTGCTTGAAACAAAGGTTATGAGCGTATCGAGTGGAAAGTGATAATAGTATGCGAGTAAAGTAAACAGTGCGAGTAAAGTAAACAGGTGATAGCAATATGATGGAAATAGGACCGGGGTCCACAGTTCACTAGTGGTGTCTCTCCATAAGATAAATAACACATGCTGGGTAAACAAATTACAGTTGGGCAATTGATAGAATAAAGATAAACGTGATATGTCAAGAAGATCACTATGCGATTTACTCTGGGCATTACAACAAAATACATAGACCGCCATCCAACTGCATCTATGACTAATAATCCACTCACGGGGATATCATTCGAACACCCCATGAGTATTAAGTTGCGAACAACAGATAATTGCTTTAAGCAAAGTGTGTAATGTAAACAAAGCATATGCCCTTGAGCATATGAATGTTGTTTTCTCCCTAGTAGCAACAGCACATCTACAACCTTAAGGGTTTCTGTCACTCCCCCAGATTAAATAGAGGCATGAACCCACTATCGAGCATAAATACCCCCTCTTGGAGTCACTAGCAACTACTCGGCCAAGATAGCTACTAACAACGGAGAGCATGCAAGATCATAAACAACATAGAGATAACATAAGATATATTTCAGTATAGCAACTCAATCATAACACCAATATTCATCGGATCCCAACAAACCAAACATGTAGAATTACATAACGGTGATCTCAATCATGTAGGGCAGCTCATGAGATCTAAACATGAAGCACATGGTGGAGGAGACAACCATCTAGCTACTGCTATGGACCCATAGTCCAAGGTAGACTACTCACTCATCCCTTCGGAGGCAATCATGGCGATGAAGAAGACCTCCGGTGGCGATTCCTCTCTCCGGCAGGGTGCCGGGAAGAGCTTCTGGACCCTCCCGATCTTCGGGTCGACGGCGGCGGCAGATCGCGATGTGTTCTAGAAAATTGATTGGGGGTTTAGGTTTTTTCCGTCGGGGGGTCTTTATAGGCGAAGGGGCATCGTCAGAGGTGGCCCGATGTACCCTCACACATAGGGGGCACGGCCAGGGCCTGGGCCACGCCGCCCTGGTGTGTGGGGCCCTCGTGGCCCCCCTCCAACTCCTCTTCGGATCTCTGGAAGCTTCCAGGAAAAATAAGACTTCAGGAACTTGTTTCGTCCAATTCCGAGAATATTTCCTATGTAGCACTTCTGAAACACAAAAACAACAAAAAATAGGGAACTGGCACTGTGGCGACTTGTTAATAGGTTAGTTCCGGAAAATGCATAAAAGTGCCACGAAGTGTAACGAAACAGTAGGCAAATGGTGTAAAAACAAGCATGGAGCATAAAAAATTATAGATACGTTGGAGACGTATCACCCCTCCTGGACCGAAAACCAGGTAGGCGAATATCAAGGGCCCATTCAGCATTCCTTCGTCAGTAGCCCCCGAGTGCCTGGGATAGTCGAAGACTATGGCAGTGACTCTAATTCGAGACTTTCATTCTTCGCCCTACCTGTAAAGATGCAAAGGCAAAGCATGCATACAAATGATTCGTTCATCAAAAGCAGTTAATTCGAGTAGTACTCATTTTGAGCCTCGAAAAGGCGTAGTTCGGTTTTTGGGAGTTGGATGCACGAGTAGAGCTCATACTCAGTACAAAACGAGGGCTAGCAAAAGACTGGGAGCGACCAACTAAGAGAGCAATAACGGCCATAATCATGCAAAGCGACAAAGCAACATTTAAAAGAAGCATAAGATAGCATCAAAAGTCAAAAAATAAATGATCATGGAGGCTATTGGCGACTTTGTAAGAGTCTAACATGTGTGAGCATGCGCCAAGTCAACCCAAATAAAGCATCAAGGAGAAAACCAAAATAATGCTTTTAAATGATAAAAACAACGCATGATTTTTTTCCAAAGGCTCATTAAGAAATCTCAGTCATTTGAGACAAGTCATGCTACAACAAAACCACTAAGCATACTATCAAAAATACATAAAGCATGACATGAAAAAGTCTAAGCCGCAGTCTAAACAAGCTCCTTTTTGTACCACTTTTTTTTGCATAAATATTTTTCTCTTTTCCAACAACATTCAAACCTTTTTGAGACAACTCTTTTGATAAAAGCCAACATAGACCAGAGGTCCAAATACACCTTGATGCAAAGATAAAACAAGATCTGAACAAAAATCAAGGCAAAAAATGCAAGCTAAACGCAGTAGCGGAAAAAGAGAACACTCATTGAACGATAAGAGTGAAAACTAGAGTGTTCTTGGCAAATGAAAAGCGAGTTCATCTCCTCCAAAAGAAACATGATGTGATCTAATCATTTATTGCATCAAACAAAACAAAAGAAAACTGAAAACAAAAGCAACTGACGCTCCAAGAAAAACGCATAGTGCATGAAGCAATAAAAATATAGTGTTTTGAAAGGTGACCTGATTTTTGCCGATGAAGAAGGGGGTGCCTCGAGGGCATCCCCAAGCTTTGAAGCTTGTACTTCTTGGATGTTTATTGGGGTGACATCCCCAAGCTTGAGCTTTTGTCCATTCTTCATCTCATCTCATCATTCTCCAATCCCTACACTTGAAAACTTCCTTCATACAAAACTAAACATAATTCTATTAGCAACATTAGTGTAAGCATAGCATTGAATCAACCATTTTTGCTTCAGGTTTAAACCCAAAACCACCACATATAAAGTATATACTACTGTAGCAACTTCCCCAAAAGTTCCGTGATCAAAAGAACTCAAAAAGAAAGCGATAAAGCGGCAAACACAAATATTGGCAGAAATCTGTCAAAACAGAACAACTGACAAAGGTCGATTTTTTAGAGGGTTTTCTGTTGCTCAAATCAAAAAGTGTTCAACTAATGAAAGTTTGAATATAACCTGGGGCATATGAACAAGACATTGCAGGTCCAAAATATATACAGAGAATTTTCACAAATTTTTACGGTGCAGCACCAAAACCTGTTTCAGGACAGCAACATCTCCAAATCTTACCTCACTCAAATTAGAGGCTTCTCTTGGCACAACAACGAAATAAAAAGGATAAGGAGCATTTATTACAGTAGTAATAACTTCCAAGACTCAAATAAAAGAAAAAGTACTGAAAATAAAACAATGGGTTATCTCCCAAGAGTGCTTTTCTTTAACGCCTTTGAGCTAGGCGCAGTAATTTGCAAAGATGCTCATGTGGGCGCCATATAAGAGCTTGAGGCAAAGGCGCTATATAGGAACTTAAAGCAATAGAGAGCATCAAAAAGCAAATGTGAAAGATATTTAAATCTAAACCACTTCCTATGAAAAATAGTCTTGTAAAGAGACAAGTCATGAAAGCACAAAGCAAAAAGCATAGGAAGGCAAAACAAGTACAACTTCAAGAATTGCAACATAAAGAGGGGAAACTCAATATTGTTGAGATCCATCAAACCATGTTTCCCTCTCTCATAATAACTTTCAGTAGCATCATGAATAGAATTAACAATATAACTATCACATAAAGCTTCCCTATCATGAGCCACATGCATAAAAGAATTAATACTCCCCATATGAACAATAGTAGTAGGAGCAGATTCAACAAAATAATTATTCTCATCACCATGATCATCAAAAATAGGAGGCATATTGTAATCATAACTAATTTTCTCCTCAAAAGTAGGTGAACTAAAAATATTATACTCATCATCATAACCATCATAAACTAGAGGTTTAGTATCATCACAAGCTAGAGAACAACTATTTTGCAAAGCATACTCATCAAGCATATCATCATAAGAAGGAACATGGATAGTACTAATGGTACAACAATTATTAACCTTAGAATCAGTACCAAAAAGATTTTCAATATCAAAAGTAGAGTGTTTTTCCCAATCATGATCACTAACATAGGTAACAGGCATAGGAACATCACATATGGGAGATAAAATATCATCAGAGCAAACTTTCTCCACTAAAGCTGGGGAACTAAAAATATCATGCTTAACAAAACCAGCTTCCCCAAGTGACGAGGGTTAACTCGACAAATGTCCTAGATGAAGGACTTAGGATCAGGGGAATAGGGCGTCGGATGAACTCAAAGGTAAAGGTTAGTCGAAATAAGTGTATATCGAAAGTAAACTTGGGTGTTCAACCTGGCTTGCTTTCAATCTGCCCTACACCGTCCCCTCCTGGCCCCTATATATAGGTGGCTAGGTCTCGAGGATCGGGTAGGGTCCGATACAGATTACAATATCGACATACGGTAAGAACTCGTATTCGACTATCATTACAATTGGGCCTTAGCTTAACGGGCCTCAGGGGTACTCAACTAACGAGATCTATTAACTATACCCTTGTCAGTAGCCCCTGAGATTCTACCAGAATTGCAGATGGTTCTCGTTTGAGCCTTGGCTCTCCGGTGCCGCCGCGAGGTCGGGGCCGCCCTCGTGGAAGCAAGAACATCACAACTCCGGCCGCCACGGGACCATCATCGGCCGCTCCGGTTAAGCGTCGTCCCGGCCGCCCACCTGGTAGCAAAAACAAGCCCAAGGTTACTGGCGCTGCCCCAGGTCCAAGTGCTCCTCCTCCTGCTGCTCCTGCTGCTCCTCCCAGAATTTTCTCTTTCTTCTGCATTGCCATGGCGCAGTGCCGCGAGATTTAGCGTCTGCCGCTGAATTTCACCAAGTTCATGGACGGGCGAGAACTGTGTGAAGCGGTTCTCCGTGAACAATCTGGCAGTGGGACTCCATACGAAGTGGAGGTTTGGTATGATGGCAACGGCGAGCAGTACTTTAAGGGTGGCTGGTCGCAGTTTGCAGAAGACCACGACATCCATCAAGGCTTCTTCATGACCTTCGACTTCCACATCGGCACGTCAAAGTTTGACATGAAGATCTATGACGGCACTCAGTGCCAAAAGGAGTATGAAGCTGAAGTCCACTTTCATTAGGATTTTCTTTATATGTAATTTCTTTTCATAATGTCCTTGCTGCTGTGCTATAAGTAATGAATATTCGTACTTTGCTTTGACGCTTTTATTAGTACCATGAAAACAAATCATTGTTTTGAGGTATGCTTTATATATATCGGGTTCTTTGTGAACCAATTGCTTTGAAGGATATCGGGTTGTCTGCACAACCTTATAGTGAAAAAAGATCTCCATGTCGTGATAAAAGTTTCTTTCGTACGACCCGAGGGTTTTAAGCCCCCGAGTGGAGAAGTAAAAATATTTTGTACAATTTCGTCGAGTTCAACCCAAGGAACCCGGCCTATGGCCTCATGTTCTGGGTTCAGAAGGTTTAACTCGAATTTTACTGATACCACTAGATTTACTCTACGCGTAAAAACATCGTAGCTGCTCCGCATTCCACGGGTTGCCCTCGTCTTTCCCTGTCTTCTTGTCTTGTAATCGATATGCTCCTCCTGGTATCACTTCTGTGACGATGTAAGGTCCCACCCAAGGGGGCTCCAATTTGCCGTGGCTGTCTTGCCTGAGTCGCAAAAATAGATCTCCCACCACGAAGGATCGTGGACGAACTCGACTACTGTGGTAGTTTCGCAGGCTCTGTTGATACTGCGTGGCTCTTTCTAATGCTTTATCTCTTGCTTCATCTAGTGCATCGACATCGTCTTGCAATGCTTCTGTTGATGTTGTTTCATCGTATGCCGTTACTCTTGGAGCCTCATGTGTAACTTCGACTGGAAGCACGGCTTCTGCACCATGGACCAGGAAGAAAGGAGTTTCTTGAGTTGCTGCGTTGGGCGTGGTTCTTAGACTCCAAAGAACGGAGGGCAATTCATCTACCCAAGCGCTCTTGGCTTTCTCGAGAGGTGCTAGGAGCCTCTTTTTATCCCACTACATATCAGGCCATTGGCTTTTTCGACTTGCCCATTTGTCTTCGGGTGTGCCATAGATGCAAATTTGAGTTTGATTCTTAATCCTTTGCAGTAACTCTTGAATTCCTTTGAGGTGAAGTTTGTCCCATTGTCCGTGATGATGCTATATGGTACGCCGAAACGAAACACTATTGACTTGATGAAGTTGATCGCTGCTGTCGAATCTTGAGTTGTTACCGGGGCTGCTTCCACCCACTTAGTAAATTTATCTACTGCCACTAGCATGTAAACATGTCCTCCTGGCCAGGATTTATGCAACTTTCCCACCATATCGAGGCCCCATTGTGCAAAGGGCCAGGACAATGGTATTGGTTGTAACTCTGCTACTGGTGCATGTGGCCGAGATGCGAATCTTTGACAGGCTTCACACTTCCGGACTATATCTTTCGCGTCTTCGATGGCTGTTAACCAATAGAATCCTGCACGGAACGCTTTTGCCGCTATTGCCCTGCTGCTTGCATGATGGCCGCACACTCCGCCATGTATATCTTTTAGTATTACTTGTCCTTCCTGAGGCATTACACAACGCTGCAAAACGCCGGTAATACTCTTCTTGTATAATTTCCCCTGCAACACGACAAACGCTTTCGATCGTCGAGTTATCCTCTTGTCTTCCACTGCATCTTCTGGTAATTGTTTGTTTATCATGTATGCGAGATATGGCTGCATCCAGGTTTCTTCTATCATCATGACTTCCTCGGGTTCCGGCGTAGCCCCCAAGCCTGCTGTAGTAGTCGAAGTTTTGACACTTTTTATTGATCTTTCCACTATTTCCTCCCAGAATACTCCCGATGGCACGGGTAAACACTGGGACCCGATATTTGCTAAGGTGTCGGCTTCTTCATTGATGTTTTTGCTGATGTGCGAGACTTCGCATCCATCAAATGTTCCTTCGAGGTAGTGATATAAGTTCTTGTAGGCCATCATGTTGTCATTAATTGTGTCGCATCTGTTCATAACTTGTTGGACGACAAGGTTTGAATCCCCAAATATTTTTAGTCGAGTTGCTCCACATGCTTTGGCCATCTTCATTCCATGTAGCAAAGCCTCGTATTCTGCTTCATTGTTAGAAGCCTGCGGAAAACTCATCCTTAAGACGTACTTCAGCTTGTCGCCATGCAGCGATATTAAGATTACTCCTACGCTTGCGCCTTGTACTCTCTTAGAATCATCAAAGTACATTGTCCAGACACTTGATAAATCTGGCGGTCCCGAGCTCTGCAGCTCCAGCCATTCTGCTGTGAAATCTGGCAAGATTTGCGACTTGATTGCCTTCCTTTTTTCATACGTGATGTCCATGGGAGATAATTCAATTCCCCACAAAGAGACACGTCCTGTTGCTGAAGGATTGTTCAATATGTTCGATAGTGGCGCTTCATTGACCACTATAATTGGGTGCACCGCAAAGTACTGTCGCAGTTTTCGTGCAGTTGTGAAAACACTATATGCAAGTTTCTGATAATGCGGGTACCTCTGTTTTGTCGGAGATAATACTTCACTAATGAAATATACCGGCCTCTGGACGCCGTGGGCTTTTCCTTCTTCACTTCTTTCGACTACTAATACTGTGCTCACCACCTGATGGGTTGCGGCGATGTAGAGTAGCAGTGGTTCTTTTTCTTTTGGTGCGACCAGCACTGGCGGCGTGGAAAGCACTTTTTTCAGCTGTGCAAAAGCTGCGTTTGCTTCTTCTGTCCATTCAAATTTATCATCTGATTTCTTCATAAGTGCATAGAAAGGAAGCGCCTTTTCTCCCAATCGAGCAACGAAACGACTTAATGCCGCGACGCGTCCTGCAAGTTTCTGTACGTCGTGTAGTTTCATGGGTTTCCCCATTGTTAAAATTGCTTGAATCTTCTTAGGGTTCGCCTCTATTCCTCGTGCTGATACCAGGAACCCCAAAAGTTGTCCTGCTGATACGCCGAAGGAACACTTTGTTGGGTTAAGCTTAAGCTTGTACCTGCTCAGGTTGTCGAAGGTTTCTGCCAAGTCGCTGATTAAAGATTTCTCCTCTCTTGTGGTGATGACTACATCATCAATGTAGACTTGAATGTTGCGTCCTATTTGGCTCCCGAGGCAGTTTTGCATCATTCGCCGATAAGTTGCTCCTGCATTTTTTAAGCCGAACGGCATTACTTGGTAGCAAAACACTCCGTACGGTGTGATGAAGGCCGTCTTTTCTTCGTCTTCCTTCTTTAATTTGATCTGATTGTAACCAGAATACGCGTCCAGAAAGGAAAGCCTCGCGCATCCCGCTGTTGAATCAATTATCTGATCGATGCGGGGTAGAGGGAAGGGATCCTTTGGACAATGCTTATTGAGAGATGTGTAGTCGACACATACTCTTTGTACATCTGTGTTTTTCTTGGGTACGATAACTGGGTTCGATACCCAGCTCGAAGTTTTGATTTCTCTGATAAATCCGGCATTTTCCAGCCTGTGCAATTCTGATGCTATCGTCTTTCTTTTAGGTTCATCAAATCGTTGTAACGGTTGTTTGACTGGCTTTGCCTTGGGATCTACATTTAATGCGTGCTCGATGAGTTCTCTGGGAACCCCTGGCATGTCTGATGGACACCAGGCGAAGATTTCCCAGTGCTCATGGAGGAACTCGATGAGCGCGCTTTCCTATGTAGGATCTAAGTTCACCGCAATTGATGTCGTCTTGTTTGGATCTGTAGGGTGGACCTGGATCTTCTTTGAGTCCTGAGTTGTGTCGAAAGCCTGATCTGGCAGGGATCGTCCAACGTCGGGTAGCACATTATGATCTGTTTCTCCTTTTAGCCTCTCATATTCTGCTGTCATGCCGAAGGTTTGCGCCATCCTGTTGAATTCTCTGTCACATGTGTTGGCTACTTCAAAGCTCCCTTACACTGTAATTGTTCCTTTGGGTCCTAGGATTTTTAGCGTGAGATACGCGTAATGAGGCACTGCCATGAATTTTGCAAATGCTGGGCGCCCCAGGATTGCATGGTATTGCGACGGCCAGTCCATAACTTCAAATTCCAGCTTCTCTCTGCGGTAGTTGCTGCTACTGCCAAAGCAGACGTTGAGTTCAATTCTTCCCAAAGGGTAGTTTGCGGCTCCTGGTACTATTCCGTGGAAGGAGCAGTCTGTTGGCTTCAAACTTGTCAGCGAGATACACATTGCCTTCAGGGTTCTAGTATATATCAGTTTGATGCCACTCCCTGCATCCATAAATACTCTTCCGATGTCGTACCCTCCGATTTGTGCCTTTAAAACCATAGGCGAGTGGCCTGGCCTGGGAACTTTCCTTGGGTGGTCTGCTCTACTGAACTTAACTGGTTGATCTGACCACCGCAAGTACTCTGTGGTAGCTGGTGGTGACGATATTGCTAGGTTTACTTGCCTGGATATGCTCTTTCGCTCTTTCTTCGACTTAGACACTGGTTGAATCATAGCTGATATGTAAACTTTTGATTCTAGGTGCCTTGTTAGTCTTTGCATTTGATATCCTTGACTTGTGTGCTTCTCTTCTTGCCATCCTACTTGGTTTGAGCTCATGGCGCTTTGTAGTCTTAGGAACGTTCTACAATCCTTCATCTGGTGATTGGAGACTCTTTTCCCATCAAGATATGCGTAGTGGATTCGACAAGGTCCGTATAACATATCCTCGGCCGAAGGACCGGAGTATCTCGATTTTCCTACTCCTTTTGCCTGAAACCTCTTGTTTTCGTGTCCTTCCTCTTCTTCGGCTGCGTAGCCCACGGCTACCTGATTTCGCCTTCCTTGGTTATCCCTGCTGCGGTGTCGTCTCCTTTGTCTGCTTATTCTATCAACTTCTGGTGAACGTCCCCTTTTGTTATTATATGCATCTTCTCCATCAGCAAATTTGTTGGCATCTTCCATTAGCTCGGCTACTGTTGTAGGTCTTGTTCTTCCTATTTCTTCCACGAGATCTGAGCGATGAAGTCCAGCCGAAAAAGCGTCTATTGCTCGTTCATCGGAGACGTCCTCTGCTGAGTTTTTGATTACACTCCATCATTGTATATAAGAACGTAGAGTTTCGCCTTTCCTTTGCACACACGCCTTAACTTCCTCCAGTGATGCTGGGCGCTTGTGTCGGGGGGATGACCCCCGGTAGGGTCAAGAGACTAGAAAGACACAAGGTCTATGGTTGACTTTTATGCCGGTTGACCAAGAAAAGGCCTGGCCGGAATATAGGAGCATCGGCCAGGCCGGCATATATGTATATCCCGGCTGGTGTCTGTATATGCCGGTATAGCCGGAATACTGGTATATGTGTGCCGGCATATACTTAGATATGCCGGCCTAACCATTTGGTGTGTTGTGCAGGAGCAGGGGAGGCCGGATTACCCGACCCTCGTAGGTCGTTGGTCCGGCATATAAGTCCTGGGTATGGCCAACGGTCATATCCGGGATACTTAAGTCAACCAAGGTGTCACATCCCTACAATCAAGGAAGAAAACATCCAAGCATGGTAGCAGAGTAAGATGGCAGGGTGCACAGTGGAGGTTACCTACCCTCACTGTGCACAAGTACGAGCTTACCGCACAGAGGTAAGGCCACAGTTCAAGAGGTACAAGGTACAGGGATATGGCGTCCCATCGAGAGCAATCAGGGGCGAAGTCAAGGGTCTCTGCCATCGTCACCAGCTCCTGTTTAGAGTGTAGCCCGTGTCTTGTGGTCTTGTATGACCGTTGTAACCCTGGCCACCACTATATAAGGTGGCATAGGGAGCCCTGGTAAAAGGTTGGTTGGTCACTCTGTGTTCCTACACTTAGCAGTTCATCTTCCTTCTCTAGCAGAGAGCTTGGAAGCACCATTGTTGTCTACTACATCGACCCAAATATACAATCAGTAGAGCAGGAGTAGGGGTGTTATCTCCTTACGAGAGCCCCGAACCTGGGTAGATCAGTGTCTCTTTCTGTCGTGCTTTTTAGCTCGTTCCCCTCTCCCGAATCCTCCAGCATCTAGTTCGGCCCCCATTTAAGCCATCCTATGGCATATGTTGTTTCACCACGACGACATTTGGCGCCCACCGTGGGGCAGATCGATATGCTGGGCGGAGTGTTCATTCGGACGGGGTCTGTGATAGCAGCTTCGGGAGTGCGCGTGGTCTCTGGCCTCGTCCAGAGGCTAGGCTCGCTCAGTTTCGTCAGTGACAACGCCGGTTGTCTCGGTGGCCGGCCGTTCCCCAGGGATGGCCGGATTATGTCTTTCGGTTCCCACGAGGTGTACGTGGGGACTGAGAGAATTTGCAGGAAGGAGGTGCTGGTGGCGTCGGATCCTCCGTCACATCGGCTGGCTCACGCTGGGCGTAGCGCTCGCTCAGTAGAGCCGGCTGAGGTGATGATGGCCGGCACATCCGTGCCGCCGGCGGAAGATGCCGGCAAAGCAGCAGCGGCCGGAGCTTCTCCTCCGGAGCCGCCGAAGGTCAAGAGGTCGGCGCGTCCTCCGTTGGAGCGTGCGGAGAACCTGGCCGGCACTTCCGGTGTGCCGGCTAGGGGCGAGGTTCTTCTTCCCATCATCGACCGGCTTCTCGAGCCGGTGCGATCCGGCGTTGATCCGGAGCAGACAAGGGAGGTCCTGGAGGGATCTCGTCAGGCCCTCGTCGACGAGGCCCTGGCCATGAACCAGGAGCGCGAACGGTTTAACCGGCAACTCCGTGAGTATGAGGCAGCCCATGGTTTTACTCCTGTAGTGATCCGGCCTAGCCGGATAGAAGAGGTTAGAACTAGAGGCAGAAATCTTAATGCTGAGATAGGAAAAGATGCTAGAGATAAGAGTCATACCGCAACTAATACTGTGCCTAAGGTAGTCTATAGTTCGCCAGTAGAGAACCTTAGAGCGGCGGCCGAGGTAGCTAAGGATTTATCTTGTTTATCCGGCGAAGCACTGCGTGAGCAGCAAGCCCGGCTTAACCAACTTTTGTCTGAAGCTACAAAGCAGCAGGAGGCCTTTAAGAAGGCAAACCCGGGTGCCGGGGCGTCTCAGTACATTGTGTCGGCGGGAGGTGCCGGCGTGAGGTCGAGGGGCCAAGCCTCGTCCCCGCATCCTAGCGCCCGGCGTGCCGGAAGTGTGACCTCTGGCCGCCGGGACAAGCAGATCCAGGTGTACGATCCGGCTGTCGCCGGAAAGCAGGCGATGGTGCAGAAGAATGTCGGCCAAGCTGACAAGTATGTCGGCAGCAAGAAGCCCGTCCAAAGTGTGCCGGCCGGGCATGAAGCAGGCGCGGCCGGTGGTGGCCGGAGTAACAGTGCAGCCCGGCATCAGCAACAGGGCGCCGGAGGTGCAGCGCAGCAGCAGGGTGCAGCTCATCCGGGACATCGAGAGGATGACGGCAATTCCGCCCTTGCCAGGGCGGGATATCAGCAGCAGCACCAGCAAGGCCGGCATAGTGAGCAGCATCAGCCGGAGCAGCAGCAGCAGATGATCGCAGGCCCAATAGCATCCCGGCTTGGACCTCGGTCCTTGGAAGCCAATGATGCACGTTTCAAGCTGGACAAGATCCACCAATCAGAGTTGGTGGAGAGACAAGGAGCTCCGGGCCCTATGTGTTTCGGACCCCGGATTATGGGGGAGCCGGTGCCTTACTTCTTCCAGCTCGCGCGTGGCGCGAGGACATATAATGGCAGTACGAAGCCGGAAGATTGGTTGGAGGATTACTCCACAGCGGTGAACATCGCCGGAGGAAACCTCAAATGGGCGGTACGATATGTGCCGCAGATGTTGGAAGGTCCAGCCAGGATATGGCTGAATAATTTGCCGGCCGGGAGTATCAACGGCTGGATTGATTTCGAAGAGCAGTTGCTGCCAAATGTCAGACAAAGATTAGGTGTCGGCATATTAAGATTTCGAAGCTCGGTGACTTGTGCTTCGGCACCAGCTGCCAAATGTCAGACAAAGATTAGGTGTCGGCATATTAAGATGTGCCGGCCAGAGGACTATTGAGAAGGGCAAGGTATGTCGGCTGAAATTACCTTTCTGGGACAGTTCCAGCTGGAGCTTGCTGTGTGCGTCGGAAAGCTTCCGATGCTCGCACACCAAGTCATGGAACATGTCGGCACGGGCGTTATTCATGCGCTGCAAAAGTATTAGGATTTGAAGGGATATGAGATAACTAAAGCATGCCAGTACAGTTGAAGATTATACGAACTATTTATGCTATAGGAGATCCGGCACAGGTGCTGCGCACCTATCCCGGCTCTCGGTGACTAGGATTTGAAGCTCGAATCGAGCTTATATCTCGGTCAGGAGGATTTGAAAAATAATTGAGATGTGAAATTGTAGAGACCCGGCACAGGTGCTGCGCACCTATCCCGGCTCTCGGTGACTAGGATTTGAAGCTCGAATCGAGCTCATATGTCGGAAAGTTAATTGCAAAAGCAGCTAAGTGCAAAAGGTCTTGGAAAATCCCGGATGTCCGTATACCGGACAGCCGACATTTTCGGGGACTGGGGATATCTATATGTAAAGGACTTACGTTGGTGGCATCGGCCAGGCGATGAAGTCGTTGCTGAAGACTGAGAAGTTCGCAGGCAATAGGAATGGGCTTAGCGGCCAGGATATCAGCTGGGTTGCCGGTGGCCGAAGCTTCGGCCTGTTTCTTCTTCTTGGATTCAGCTGTGTCCAGGGAGTCGGCGTCATTCCATTTCTCGCAGCGCTCCTTGAGAGACCCGAGGCTTTGGGCACTCTTTGTCACCAGGGGGATGATGCCCTCAAGTTCTGGCGTGTCGAAGAAGTTGCGTCGGTAGCCAGGCCGGGCTGCTGCCCTGCCAAGATGCAGGGCCATAGCAGAGCTGGTCCGAGGCGTTGCCTTAGGAGGAGCAGTGGCGGCGGATGGAGTGCCGGACTTGGTCGGCTGGATCTTCAATGTGCCGGACTTGGCCGGGGCAGAGGTCTTGGCCGGCGCCGTGGTCTTGGCCGGTGCAGGAGTCGTTTCAGCAGAAGGAGTTTTGGGCACGGGCTGTTCCGGTGCGGCCGGTGCATCTTGGCCAGCAGAGGCAGGATCCGGAATAGTCCGGACTTCCGGCACTAAAGGGCATTTACCCTTGATGTCTGCTCCGGCGTCTTCAGTTGTGCCGGCGTCGCTGGTGGGCGCGCCGGAGTCTGGTGCTTCTTGGTGGGCTCCTGTGTCCATGTGGACATCAGGAGCCAGAGGTTCCTGTTGAGCCCCCGAGTCCATGTGGACGTCGGGGGCAGAGGTGTCTTGTTCCGGCGGAGGAACGTCCTTCGCCGGGGAGGAGGTCTTGTCGGGCGCAGGCGAGGATGCCGGCGCCGGGGAGGTCGTGTGGCTGGCAGAGGGAATGTCGGAGGTAGCAGGGGTAGCGGGCTTGGTAACCTTCGGGTCGCCACTCAAGCCAGAAGCTTGTTCCGGCGCAAGAGGAGCTCTGAAAGAGAAAAAACGCCAAGTCAATAATGCAAGCAAGAGATATGTTGGAAATGAAACAAGCAGAAGGAACTTACCCCGCGGCGACAGGTCTCGGTTTCTTCAGTATGGGCACGCCGACCTTCTGCCTCTTCGACTTCTGAGGTGTGTCGGGCTGGGGCTTCACCCCTCGCTTCCGGCCGGCACGTCCGCCGGTGGAAGGAGGTCCCTGGTTCAGAGGGGCGGCGTCGATAACCATATCGTCCGGGATAGCTGAGGACGGCATTGGAAACTCGTAAGCAATAGGTGTTTCTGGAAATGCGTACGCAAGTGGCATCGGGTCATAGTACAGCAGGATCTCCTCGTCAGAATCAATCTCACTCCGGTCTTGAGTATAATGCCGGGATGAAGAGCCCTTACCCATGGCAGCTGCAGCACGGGTGCTCCTGGGAAGCTTATCCCAATGATCCGGATCTTCAACATCCGCAACAGTGCGGTCCGCCGCGATCTTGATCCGGGAGTTCTCCATGGTTTGGAAGCTGAATTTCTGTATAAACAGCAAAGTCAAGTATTCAGACAAGGAAATATGCCGGTGGAAGAGGTATGTCGGATCAATATGATATGTGTCGGCAAACAGACATGTGTCGGCTTAAGTATCTATGTGCCGGACATGGACTTTATGTATCGGATAAGATGGTTTACCGTTGGGGCGGGCCTATCCCGGCTGTATGGTTCTAGCCCCCAGGCAAAAGTGGCCTGAGAGGACTTGCAGACATCCTTAATCCGGCGCAGAATGTCGGCCGGAGTCAGCTCGTGTGTGGAGTGCCGGTTGGGGTCCATTGGCCCGCTCATCTGGCAGATCTTGTGCGACCGGCGCTGCAGAGGGGAGACGCGCCGGCTTATATAGCAGGCCACCAGGTCTTGAGGAGTAAGACCGGCATCCAGGAGCTCGCCCTTAACCCGGTGAAGCGCATTCACCGGCATCACCGAGTTCTTCGGGTTGTAGGTCCAGTTCGTCATAGCCAAGGGTGGCTCGTCCACAAATGGCGGTAGGTTGAGCAGATCCTCGTCGGTGGTGTTCTTGACGTAGAAGAAGCTTTTCTGCCACTTCTTGCAAGATTCCAGGAGTTCCACCTTGGGGAAGTCCGAGCCCTTTCGGGACATGATGGTGGCCGCGCCGCAGAGGGTCATGGGGCGGTCCTTCTTTTCCTGGGCCGTCTCCGGCGGGTCGTCCTTGCTCCGGGGCGGCTCTTGGACGACTTGCTTCCGCAGTTGGAAGTACTTCGCCCAGCCTTGAGTAAGGGCCTCTATGCCGGCATAGCCCTCGCAAAAAGCAGCGAAGGCGGAGAGGATCATCACGGCATTGGCCGGGATATGATGAGGTTGTAGGTCGTAGGTGTTGAGGAAGTCCCGGAAGAAGTCCGATGCCGGTAGGCCGAAGCCACGCTCGAAGTGGGCGATGAAGACGACGCGTTCGCCAGGTTCAGGTGCCGGCACAGTTTCTCCTACTGGTAGCCGGCATGCTACGCCCTCCGGGACTCTCCTGGTGGAGGTGACCCAGGATATGTCGGCCGGAGTAACCTCCGACCCCTCCCAGCCGGAGCGTCCTTGGGCTCGGGCCGAGGTATCTTCCTCAGAGGCCGAGGTACCCGTCATGCTTGAAGATGCCATCTTAGTGGCCGGGACAAGGCGTGAGAGCCGGAGTCCCGTGATGTTATTCCTATCAAGGCCGGAGAAAAGAGGGAGGTTAGTCTCTCCGGCATACCGCCCTCACCAATGTTAGCAGAGATAAAAAGATCTACCGAGACAGTTAAAATAGGAAACAAATAAGGGTAAAACTTCTAAGGAAGAACACTCGAGAACGTTGTTAAGCAACGCTAATCGAATCCAAAGAATAACAAGCAGAGGAACTGAAGCGGATCTATGCAAGCGTGGTTACCAATGCGAAGTTATAAAAAGCGTGAAGGAGGAAGAACAGAGGGAGGTCTCACCGGAGCTTGGCCGGCGACGATGGAGCGGCGGCGAGCGTGCAGGAAGAGTTTCAATCTCCCTGCAATGTCGCGGAGGAACGGTGCGGCAGCGGCGGCGTCGTCGACGGAGATGCAGGGCGCCGTCGAGCGTCGGCGTCGGCGGGGAGCAGGACGGCTGCGGCGGAGATGCTGTTCTTCGGACCGGCGGTGGAGCGCAGGAGGCAAAGGAGCAGGCGAGGAAGACGATGGTGGGGGGTAAGAAGATAAGTTTACCCCCGCCGCCCTATTTATATGTCTGCCAGGTCAGGGTCGTGGGGATCGTGGGAGTGTTCCACTCCCCCGACCGTTCCTGCAGAGAGTCGCCACGTGGCGGCACAGAGTGGGGCGGCGGTCCCGGTAACCGTGCCATGACGCAATGATGGCGAGGAGTAACTGCACTGTGAACCGTCACATCGTGGGTGACCGTTCGAGGTGGCAGGGCAGTTACAAGTTTCGATGCAAAGCTGTCAGGCATGGCTTCTCGAGGAAGACTCGTCTATATGTCGGATTAATTGCCCGATGTATATGTTCCGTCCGGAATACCCTCGGGACCGGCCGGAATAAGTTTTGGAACAGGAACAGAGGCCGGGATATGTGCAGATGTGCCGGCATATAAATCTGATCGCCGGGGCATAATGAAGAAAGGTATGTTGAACCTGTCAAGGCTCCACAGTTATGACTAGGGAACCTCGGCAGCTTCGGGGACTAGTGTCGGGGGGATGACCCCCGGTAGGGTCAAGAGACTAGAAAGACACAAGGTCTATGGTTGACTTTTATGCCGGTTGACCAAGAAAAGGCCTGGCCGGAATATAGGAGCATCGGCCAGGCCGGCATATATGTATATCCCGGCTGGTGTCTGTATATGCCGGTATAGCCGGAATACTGGTATATGTGTGCCGGCATATACTTAGATATGCCGGCCTAACCATTTGGTGTGTTGTGCAGGAGCAGGGGAGGCCGGATTACCCGACCCTCGTAGGTCGTTGGTCCGGCATATAAGTCCTAGGTATGGCCAACGGTCATATCCGGGATACTTAAGTCAACCAAGGTGTCACATCCCTACAATCAAGGAAGAAAACATCCAAGCATGGTAGCAGAGTAAGATGGCAGGGTGCACAGTGGAGGTTACCTACCCTCACTGTGCACAAGTACGAGCTTACCGCACAGAGGTAAGGCCACAGTTCAAGAGGTACAAGGTACAGGGATATGGCGTCCCATCGAGAGCAATCAGGGGCGAAGTCAAGGGTCTCTGCCATCGTCACCAGCTCCTGTTTGGAGTGTAGCCCGTGTCTTGTGGTCTTGTATGACCGTTGTAACCCTGGCCACCACTATATAAGGTGGCATAGGGAGCCCTGGTAAAAGGTTGGTTGGTCACTCTGTGTTCCTACACTTAGCAGTTCATCTTCCTTCTCTAGCAGAGAGCTTGGAAGCACCATTGTTGTGTACTACATCGACCCAAATATACAATCAGTAGAGCAGGAGTAGGGGTGTTATCTCCTTACGAGAGCCCCGAACCTGGGTAGATCAGTGTCTCTTTCTGTCGTGCTTTTTAGCTCGTTCCCCTCTCCCGAATCCTCCAGCATCTAGTTCGGCCCCCATTTAAGCCATCCTATGGCATATGTTGTTTCACCACGACGACAGCTTGTATGTTGAACGAAAATTTCTTGCGAATTGGCTTTCGAGTTCTCCCCAACTTCCAATGGATTCGTTGGGTAGGGTATTCAACCACGACCATGCTGCACCGGTGAGGTGTAGCTGCAAACTTTGCATTGCAATAGCTTTTGTTCCCCCTAATATCTGTACTGCCTGTAAGTAGTCCGATAACCACAGGGTAGGTTCTTGCGACTCGTCATATTTATGTTGATCATGTGGTAATTTGAATCCTTTGGGTACCCGAGTTTTGCGAACCCTGCGGGTAAAGCATAATACGCCCATCTCTTTATCATCGTCTTCATAATTTTCTTCCCTCCAGGCGTGGCGTAATTTATTTACTCGAGCCTGTGCTATTATATTTCTTGCGTCCTCCTTTCTCTTTTGTCGCCTTTCCTCTTCTGATGACTCACTATACTCGTTATCTACGAAGTTGTATCTGAGCTTTTCCTTTTGCTTTTCCTTGTAGCTTGTCGACTTTGCGTCTAGACATTTTTCCCTGATCTTGCTCTCCACTATTCCGAGGCTTCGTATCGTGGCTCGGTGCATATCTTCTCGCGGATCCCCGGGTTCTGGCCTTGTGGTTAGTAAATACGCCTGTGCTGCTATCAACGCTGCTTCTGGCGTTTCTTGCATGAAGTCATCTTTCTCCTCTTCTAGCTGTGGGGTAGGGATCCTCGAGTAGCTTTCTTCTCTGATGTGTGCTGTTGCCCCCCTGTTGTGTTTTGGGTCTCCGCGCCTTTCTCTGCTGTACTCGGAATGCTCACTATAGTCATCCCAGTATTCCTCCCTTGATATACTGTTATTGTTTTGAAGGACCGTGTCTCTTTCCTGCCTTAGTTTCTTCCTATGTTGGTATAATGCATACTGATATCCCATTAGAACTTCTCTTCTCGATCCTTTGGGTACTTCTGTACCACGATTGATAGCTGACTTGATCATTCTCCATTCGCCAGCCGAAACATGGACTTTCTCCTTATCCTTTTTGTTGTGTTCTTTTATTTTGTCGACTTGCCTGTCGACCTTTTTACTTCCTTCGTTGTTGTTCTCTTCTTCTGCCTCGGTGATAATGACGCATAGTTGATGCACTTTGGAGACGCCACTGCTTCCAACGGCGAAGCCCCTTGCGTTGTTGTATGTTTGACATACCCTTTCTTCAGAGTCGAAATTTTCCTGAATTTTGTCGCCTTCTGCGATTGGTGCTTTTTCCAAGCTGACCGGCGAGTTTACCTCGCTGGAAGAGCCTTCTGATGATTCCAACATTACCTCTGTCTCGGGCTTGCTCGCCGACGGATCTGGTTTCATCGAATCCGAGAGGCGGGATGAACCCGATGGCTCGACGAAGATGCTTAAACTTCCAATTGTTAACTCCATCTCTTGACTTCCGTCGAGTGCTGAACTGCTGTTGGCTAAAAGCAAAAAAGTCGTCGAATTCATGATTCCAACACCCAGATCCCCACGGTCGGCGCCAATTGACGAGGGTTAACTCGACAAATGTCCTAGATGAAGGACTTAGGATCGGGGGAATAGGGCGTCGGATGAACTCGAAGGTAAAGGTTAGTCGAAATAAGTGTATATCGAAAGTAAACTTGGGTGTTCAACCTGGCTTGCTTTCAATCTACCCTACACCGTCCCCTCCTGGCCCCTATATATAGGTGGCCAGGTCTCGAGGATCGGGTAGGGTCCGATACAGATTACAATATCGACATACGGTAAGAACTCGTATTCGACTATCATTACAATTGGGACTTAGCTTAACGGGCCTCAGGGGTACTCAACTAACGGGATCTATTAACTATACCCTTGTCACCAAGCTTAGACTTTTCTATAGCATTAGCAACAACGGTATTTAAAGCATTCATACTAACAACACTATTAGTATGTAAATTAAGCTCCAAAGGTTTTCCAATTTTCTCTTCAAATCTAAACTCAGGAAAAAGACTAAAGAACTCTTTATTTTCAATTAAGCCTAACTAGTGAAAATAAAAACAAGAAACAAAAAGATATAATTGCAGAATCTAAAGGAAATAACTTCGAGCACTCACACATGAGGATGCGAGTACCTTTTACCTTACCTCCCCGGCAACGGCGCCAGAAAAGAGCTTGATGTCTACGCACGCGTCTGTTCTTGTATATAGTGTTGGGCCTCCAAGTGCAGAGGTTTGTAGAACAGCAGCAAGTTTCCCTTAAGTGGATCACCCAAGCTTTATTGAACTCAGGGAGGAAGATGTCAAAGCTCTCCCTCTCTCAAGCAACCCTGCAATTACGATACAGAAAGTCTCTTGTGTCCCCAACACACCCAATACACTTGTCAGATGCATAGGTGCACTAGTTCGGCGAAGAGATAGTGAAATACAAGTAGTAGTGATGATTATGAGTAGTAAATGTAATATGAAATAAGTATCGCTGCGAGCAAACATGTAACAAAACTGAATATAAACGGTGTGCAATGCTTGGAAACAAGGCCTAGGGATCATACTTTCACTAGTGGACTCACTCCCAACAAATATAACATAATTGAACCAATAGATACTATCATCAATATGCAACTCAAACAATTCTCCAATGGAAAACGAACACTAATCATGCGCAGGGCTACGAAGCACTCCTCAAAGTCCGTATGTACCCAAACTAGATTGTCCCACACTATCACCATGAATGCACTAGATGGTTCCAACAAACACCAACATTTCATAGAGAGATTAACCAAAAAGATACACATGATGCACATACTAGTCACCTTTATACCATGATACGAGGTATCTCCGGAGAGTACAATAATGAAGCATAGGAGTAGCATAATATCTGAATAATAACATCTACCAATTCAACTAGATACAAAGCTCACGATCACATAAAGATCACATCATGGGAGAGAGAGGTGAACCACATAGCTACCGGTAGAACCCTCAGCCCCGGGGGAGAACTACTCCCTCCTCATCATAGGAGACAGCAAGGTTGATGGAGATGGCAGTGAGGTTGATGGAGACGGCGGAGACGGCGATGGAGACCGATGAAGATGGCTCCGGGGGCACTTCCCCGTCCCGACAGGGTGCCGGAACAGAGACTTCTGTCTCCCGAAATTTGTCGACGGCGGTGGCGGAGCTGCGGAACTCTTCTGGAAATTTCTCCCATTCCCTCAGGGTTTTCCGTCCCAAGGCTTTATATAGGCGAAGGGGCGTCATCCAGGGGCCAGGCTGCACCGCCCTATTGTGTGGGGCCCTCGTGGCCCCACTCCGTCTCCTCTTCGGTTCTCTGGAAGCTTCGGTGAATTTCTGGACATTCGGCTTTTATTTCGTCCAATTCTGAGAATATTTCCGGTGTAGCTTTTATGAAACACAAAAACAGCAGAAAATAGGGAACTGGCACTGTGGCGACTTGTTAATAGGTTAGTTCCGGAAATCGCACAAAAACGCCACAAAGTGTAACGAAACACAAGGCAAATGGTGTAAAAACAAGCATGGAGCATCAAAAATTATAGATACGTTTGAGACGTATCAACATCCCCAAGCTCAACTCCTGCTCGTCCCCGAGTAGGTAAGTGATAACAAAAGAAATAATTTTTGAGGTGACATGCACCTACACAATCTTGATCATCTATGAAAGCATTGAGTGCTGGGATCATAAGAACTTAAAACATGGGCATGAAAGACATAATCTTGATAGAAGAAACTTAGCAACCATGTTATAACATGAAATAGAACACAAGCAAAAGATCATGAACAATGAAACAATGAAAGTCAAACGTGTGTTCAAATCATATGGAAAAACATAGTAAATGGTTTTCAGCTTGTCCCTCATGGAATAGCAAAACATAAATGCATAGGACACCTTCAAGTTTAAGAGGGTGACTAGATACAAGTAATTTAAGAACAAGTGAAACCATAGTCATGAATCAATCAATGATAAACTTTGGGACAATGCACATTATACTCAGAATGACAACTATGCTCTCTTAGACGGTGCATAAAGATAGAAGGTGGTGACTCAACATAAAAGTAAAATAAAGGCCCTTCGCAGAGGGAAGCAGTGATTAAACATGTGCTAGAGCTTTTCATTTGTAAAACAGAGATAAAAATTGGGTTTTGAGAGGTGGTTGCTTTTGTCAACGACTGGCAATGGGGTTCTTACTATCTTCCATACAAAAATGAAGCAAGTTTTGAGAGAGAGAGAGAGATTGGCATTTTTGTGCTCTTTTATAAAGCTTGGCACTCCTCCCCACCTTTTTTCCTTTCTCAAACCATGGCTAACCGATTCCATCGGGTGCCCACCAACATTCACATATCATGGAGGAGTGCCTTTTTCTTTCTTTTTTTTCTTTTTTTTTCTTTTTGGAATAAGAATATATGGAAGATAGCAAATCCGACCACTACGTCCCCATGAGCTGAAAACAGTGTCACAAAATGAGAAGTATTTTGAAGGTTTTTTGAAAGGTAGCACATGAAAATTTACTTGGAATGGCTTACAAATACCATGCATAAGAATTTATAGTGGACACAATGGCAAACTTGGTTTTTGGGAGTTGGATGCACGAGTAGAGCTCATACTCAGTACAAAACGAGGGCTAGCAAAAGACTGGGAGCGACCAACTAAGAGAGCAATAACGGCCATAATCATGCAAAGCGACAAAGCAACATTTAAAAGAAGCATAAGATGGCATCAAAAGTCAAAAACTAAATGATCATAGAGGCTATTGGCGACTTTGTAAGAGTCTAACATGTGTGAGCATGCGCCAAGTCAACCCAAATAAAGCATCAAGGAGAAAACCAAAATAATGCTTCCAAACGATAAAAACAATGCATGATTTTTTCCAAAGGCTCATTAAGCAATCTCAGTCATTTGAGACAAGTCATGCTACAGCAAAACCACTAAGCATACTATCAAAAAGACATCAAGCATGACATGAAAAAGTCTAAGCCGCAGTCTAAACAAGCTCCTTTTGTACCACTTTTTTTGCATAAATCTTTTTTTCTTTTCCAACACCATTCAAACCTTTTTGAGACAACTCTTTTGATCAAAGCCAACATACACCAGAGGTCCAAATACACCTTGATGCAAAGATAAAACAAGATCTGAACAAAAATCAAGGCAAAAAATGCAAGCTAAACGCAGTAGCAGAAAAAGAGAACACTCATTGAACGATAAGTGCGAAAACTAGAGTGTTCTTGGCAAATGAAAAGCGAGTTCATCTCCTCCAAAAGAAACATGATGTGATCTAACCATTTATTGCAGCAAACAAAACAAAAGAAAACTGAAAACAAAAGCAACTGACGCTCCAAGAAAAATGCATAGTGCATGAAGCAATAAAAATATAGTGTTTTGAAAGGTGACCTGATTTTTGCCGATGAAGAAGGAGGTGCCTCGGGGCATCCCCAAGCTTTGAAGCTTGTACTTCTTGGATGTTTATTGGGGTGACATCCCCAAGCTTGAGCTTTTGTCCATTCTTCATCTCATCTCATCATTCTCCAATCCCTACACTTGAAAACTTCCTTCATACAAAACTAAACACAATTCTATTAGCAATATTAGTGTAAGCATAGCATTGAATCAACCCTTTTTGCTTCAGGTTTCAACCCAAAACCACCACATATAAAGTATATACTACTGTAGCAACTTCCCCAAAAGTTCCGTGATCAAAAGAACTAAAAAAGAAAGCGATAAAGCGGCAAACACAAATATTGGCAGAAATCTATCAAAACAGAACAGCTGACAAAGGTCGAATTTTTAGAGGGTTTTCTGTTGCTGAAATCAAAAAGTGTTCAACTAATGAAAGTTTGGATATAACCTGGGGAATATGCACAAGAAATAGCAGGTCCAAAAGATATACAGAGATTTTTCACGAATTTTTACGGTGCAGCACCAAAAACTGTTTCAGGACAGCAACATCCCCAAATCTTACCTCACTCAAATTAGAGGCTTCTCTTGGCACAACAACGAAATAAAAAGCATAAGGAGCAGTTATTACAGTAGTAATAACTTCCAAGACTCAAATAAAAGAAAAATTACTAAAAATAAAACAATGGGTTATCTCCCAAGAGTGCTTTTCTTTAACGCCTTTGAGCTAGGCGCAGTAATTTGCAAAGATGCTCATGTGGGCGCCATATAAGAGCTTGAGGCAAAGGCGCCATATAGGAACTTAAAGCAATAGAGAGCATCAAAAAGCAAATGTGAAAGGCATTTAAATCTAAACTACTTCCTATGAAAAATAGTCTTGTAAAGAGACAAGTCATGAAAGCACAAAGCAAAAAGCATAGGAAGGCAAAACAAGTACAACTTCAAGAATTGCAACATAAAGAGGGGAAACTCAATATTGTTTAGATCCATCAAACCATGTTTCCCTCTCTCATAATAACTTTCAGTAGCATCATGAATAGAATTAACAATATAACTATCACATAAAGCTTCCCTATCATGAGCCACATACATAAAAGAATTAATACTCCCCATATGAACAATAGTAGTAGGAGCAGATTCAACAGAATAATTATTCTCATCACCATAATCATCAAAAACAGGAGGCATATTGTAATCATAACTAATTTTCTCCTCAAAAGTAGGTGAACTGAAAATATTATACTCATCATCATAACCATCATAAACTAGAGGTTTAGTATCATCACAAGCTAGAGAACAACTATTTCGCAAAGCATACTCATCAAACATATCATCATAAGAAGGAACATGGATAGTACTAATAGTACAACAATTATTAACCTTAGAATCGGTACCAAAAAGATTTTCAATATCAAAAGTAGAGTGTTTTTCCCAATCATGATCACTAACATAGGTAACAGGCATAGGAACATCACATAGGGGAGATAAAATATCATCAGAGCAAACTTTCTCCACTAAAGCTGGGGAACTAAAAATATCATGCTTAACAAAACCAGCTTCCCCAAGCTTAGACTTTTCTATAGCATTAGCAACAACGGTATTTAAAGCATTCATACTAACAACACTATTAGTATGCAAATTAAGCTCCAAAGGTTTTTCAATTTTCCCTTCAAATCTAAACTCAGGAAAAAGACTAAAGAACTCTTTATTTTCCATTAAGCATAACTAGTGAAAATAAAAACAAGAAACAAAAAGATATAATTACAGAATCTAAAGGAAATAACTTTGAGCACTCATACAGGAGGATGCGAGTACCTTTTACCTTACGTCCCCGGCAACGGCGCCAGAAAAGAGCTTGATGTCTACGCACGCGTCTGTTCTTGTAGACAGTGTTGGGCCTCCAAGTGCAAAGGTTTGTAGAACAGCATCAAGTTTCCCTTAAGTGGATCACCCAAGGTTTATCGAACTCAGGGAGGAAAAGGTCAAAGCTATCCCTCTCAAGCAACCCTGCAATTACGATACAGAAAGTCTCTTGTGTCCCCAACACACCCAATACACTTGTCAGATGTATAGGTGCACTAGTTCGGCGAAGAGATAGTGAAATACAAGTAGTAGTGATGATTATGAGTAGTAAATGTAATATGAAATAAGTATCGCTGCGAGCAAACATGTAACAAAACTGAATGTAAACGTTGTGCAATGCTTGGAAACAAGGCCTAGGGATCATACTTTCACTAGTGGACACACTCCCAACAAATATAACATAATTGAACCAATAGATACTATCATCAATATGCAACTCAAACAATTCTCCAATGGAAAACGAACACTAATCATGCGTAGGGCTACGAAGCACTCCTCAAAGTCCGTATGTACCAAAACTAGATTGTCCCACACTATCACCATGAACGCACTAGATGGTTCCAACAAACACCAACATTTCATAGAGACATTAACCAAAAAGATACACATAATGCACACACTAGTCACCTTTACACCATGATACGAGGTATCTCCGGAGAGTATAATAATAAAGTATAGGAGTAGCATAATATCTGAATAATAACATCTACCAATTCAACTAGATACAAAGCTCACGATCACATAAAGATCACATCATGGGAGAGAGAGGTGAACCACATAGCTACCGGTAGAGCCCTCAGCCCCGGGGGGAGAACTACTCCCTCCTCATCATAGGAGACAGCAAGGTTGATGGAGATGGCGGTGAGGTTGATGGAGACGGCAAAGATGGCAATGGAGACCGATGGAGATGGCTCCGGGGGCACTTCCCCATCCCGGCAGGGTGCCAGAATAGAGACTTCTGTCCCCCAAAATTTGTCGACGGTGGCGGCGGAGCTGCGGAACTCTTCTGAAAATTTTGCCCATTCCCTTAGGGTTTTCCGTCCCGAGGCTTTATATAGGCGAAGGGGCGTTGTCAGGGGGCTGCCAGGGCGCCCTCACGCATAGGGGGCACGGCCAGGGGCCAGGCCGCGCCGCCCTATTGTGTGGGGCCCTCTTGGCCCCACTCCGTCTCCTATTCGGTTCTCTGGAAGCTTCAGTGAATTTCTGGATGTTTGGCTTTTGTTTCGTCCAATTCTGAGAATATTTCCTGTGTAGCTTTTCTGAAACACAAAAATAGCAAAAAACAGGGAACTGGCACTGTGGCGACTTGTTAATAGGTTAGTTCCGGAAATCGCATAAAAACGCCACGAAGTGTAATGAAACACAAGGCAAATGGTGTAAAAACAAGCATGGAGCATAAAAAATTATAGATACGTTTGAGACGTATCACCCAGTAATGTGTAAGGCACTCGATGCGTCCATCGATGCAAGACTTCATACCGTTGGTATGGAAATTTTCTCGGCAGAGTGCGCCTGATACGAATGCCAGGCCATCTAGTGTTGCTAACTATGGATTTACCTTCGTATTTGACATATGGCATCCGAATTTGTATATAGCCACCAAAATTTGGGCATTAAGAGTGAGTGTGAGTGAATGCATAGAGTTAAATTCCGAAGAACCGAAATTTACCCCTGAGTCGAAATTGAGGCACTGTTGGCCCTGAATCAGAGATAACCTGGGGACTGAAGCCCATGGTTGAATGAAAATAATGGCGCGAATGGCCATGACCTGATCGATAATAAGGCGTTGCTAGCCAGGAGGCAATTCAAGGGATTAGAATCCACAACTCGAAAACCACAGCGACAAAGCCTGCCCGAATACAACAAACTGGGGATCGAGACCCTTTGCTTGTGAAGCATGGAGGCTCTGCTGGCCCGTAGAACGTAATTCGAAGAATAAGGAATCACAACTCGAAAAAGGCCTCGAGAGATTCGCTCAAAAGTCTCGAGTATAAGACCAAGCCATTCGAAAGAAGATATTTGCATCTGAATAGAATAAAGAGGACGCAAAGCTTCACGAAACACCCAGCACCAAAGTAGCGTGGATTTTAGTAGTACATACCTTGAAAGGATGAAGGTCCAAAATCGAGCTCCTCCTTTGGGTTGAAAGGAAATAGCCTCACAGGAGATGACGTTAGCAATGACGCTTGGCTCCTTTGAGCTGTTGAAAGGAATATGCCCGAGAGGCAATAATAAAGTTGTTATTATATTATTCCGTGTTCATAATAGATGTTTATTTCTCATGCTAGAATTGTATTAATCGGAAACATTAATACTTGTGTGATTAATAAACTAAAAGAGTTCCTAGTAAAGCCTCTCTTTTATACTAGCTCGTTGATTAACCGATGATCAAGGTTTCCTGATCATGAACATTGGATGTTGTTAATAACGGGGTCATATCATTAGAAGAATGATGTGATGAACACTCACACCCATAGTACGAATAGCAATACGATCAAGTCATCAAGTTCTTTGCTATATCAAACTCATACGAAATAGTTCTAATCCTCAGACCATGAGATCATGTTAATCACTGATACTGGAAGAGTGCTTTGATGATATCAAACGTCACACCGTCACAGGGTGATTATAAAGGTTGATTTGGGCATTCTGAAAGTATTAGTTGAGGCTCATGGATCAAGAGTGGAATTTGTCCGACCTGATGACGGGAAGATATTCTCTAGGCCCTTCTCGGTGATATTGCATTAGAATCGCTTGCAAGCATGTGACTAGGTCACAGGAATGCATTATCACGGAACGAGTAAAGAGACTTGTCAGGAACGAGATCGAACTAGGTATGGTTGATACCAAATGATCGGATCTCGGACAAGTAATAATATCACGAGACAAAAGGAATTAACTATGTTCGTTACTGGTTCACACGATCACTAGTTCATCGTTGAGTAAGTGGGAGTCATCATGGATTTCCAGATCCCGCTGTTGATTATTGATCGGAGAGGAGTCTCGATCATGTCCACGTTATTCACGAACCGTAGGGTGACACACTTAAGGTTCGCCGTTGTTTTTGAGTGGATACGATACTCCGATCGAATTACAGGACATCATGAGGGTTATTTCAGAAAAGCACCGAAACTGTTTCGGATATCAAAATAACTCAAGGGTGTATTTGTTAATGTTTGTTAATTGAATGAATTAACAAATATTAAAGAAATAAAAATGTTTTATTAAATCAATAAGTGTGAATTTTAATTAGTATGAATGTCATGCATTAAAATGGGGGTTACCTCATGTTGATGAGGGGGTTACCACCATGAAGGGAATGAAGAGGGAGGTTACCACCATGATGAGGAGGAGGAGCACCTCCTTGGGGCCGGTGCACCCCCTTGGGGGCTGCCCCCTCCTCCCCTATAAAACCCCCTCCCTCTCCTCCATGTCACACATTTCTTGATCCTCCCCTCCCTCGCATAGTTGCTGCCCAATTTCCGTCTCTGCTTAGTGAAGCTCTGCCGGAATTGTAGTTCATAGTTCATACACTTGGAGAAGTGTGTGGTGGAGTGTCCGGCGGATCCCTTCTTCCGCTGCCCCGCTGGACCGAGGGCGTGGAGGAGTCGACGTCGAGCTGTACGTGTGACCGAGCACGGGGGCGCTGCCACTTGTGGCGCCGTGTACACGATCTTGTGATCGTCAAGTGAACCACTACGTCGACTACGTCAAGTGAACAACTACGTCGACTATGTGCGTCTACATCGACTCTCCATCGTCAATGTTTGTGCGGGAACGTAATCCCCGCTTACGGTCGTTGAGGGTTAGTTTCCATTGCTACCACCTCGTAGAGTATCTTGGCTAGTTTATGTGTTCTTGCGTAGGAAATTTTTTGTTTTCTATGCTACGAACCCATCAGTGGTATCAGAGCCATATCTATGCGTAGTTGGTATGCATGGCTAGAACACATGTGGATGTGTGCGTTGATGATCATGTTATTGCAATTTTTTGTATTTTGGATCATAGTGGCATAATGGGATTGAAGCTGCCCGAGACTAACCTTACGTGACTGCGTTCACGAGACTTGTCCCACACTTGACATGCTTCGGCATATGTGGCTTTGCGGGTATATGTTTCTCCCAGTATAGTTATGATCTATTTTACAAATAGTTGTTAATAATATTTTTATCACCGTTGTGGTTTCATGTTCGTAGATAAGAACGGTTCTTCTTAGAAAGCCCCAAACCACGTAAAATATGCAAGACAAATTAGAAACGTCTAACTTGTTTTTGCAGGGCATGTGATGTGATATGGTTAAATTGTTTATGTTACAAATTGTATGCGATGATCCTTTTTGTAAGTTATAAACAACCGGCAGGAGCCATATGGTTGTCTTTACATTTAAATGGCCTGCGTGCCGTATATATATATCCAAGTGATATATTGTAATGGAGGAAGACAACCAAGGTGGCACGCCATGGACCTTGGTGCTATGCCGGTGGAATGATGGAGATCATACAATGACGCACAAGATGGAGATCGAATGCGTGAAGGACCATATCATATCACATTATATATGCATGTGATGTTTATCCTTTTATGCATCTTATTCTACTTAGATTTGATCGCGCGGTAGCATTATAAGATGATCCCTCTCACATAAATATCAAGATAAAAATGTGTTCTCCCATAACATGCACCGTCAAGAAAGTTCGTCATTTTGAGACACCTCGTGATGATCGGGTGTGATAGACTCTACGTTCACATACGACGGGTGTAAGACAGTTTTACACACGCAAATGTTATGGTTCTACTTGGCGAGCCTAGCATGTACAGACATGGCCTCGGAACACGAACCGAAAGGTTAAGCATGAGTCATATGGTTGATATGATGTACATGGTGATGTTCACCTTTGAAACTATACCGTTGCACGTGATGATCGGTTGCGGTATAGTGGATTTAGTTCATGTAGTCACTTAAGAAAACTAGGAGGGATGTTGTTTTTAAGTGGGAGTTCACGTAGAATTTGATTTAACCTGAACTCATTCTATTATGAACTTAGTCTAAATTAACTTTGCAAATAATTTGTAGATCATGGCACCACCTGCTCTAAATTTCAATGCGTTCATGGAGAAAGAAAAACTAGCCACCAACGGTAGCAACTTCACCAACTGGGCACTTAACTTGAGGATCCTCCTCAATGCCTCTCAAAAGGGCTATGTGCTTGAGGCACCGCTAGGTAACCCGCCTGCAGAAGATGCTCCCGATGAAGAGAAAAATGTTTTTCTGACTCGTAAGGAGGACCACAGTTTAGTTCATTGCGGCATACTGTATGGACTTGAGCCGGAGGTGCGAAAACATTTCGAGAACAGCAACGCTTATGATACAATGGGAGAGTTGAAACTGATCTTCGACTCCCATACTGCCGTAGAGAGTTATGATGCTTCAGAAAAGTTCTTTAGCTACATGATGGAAGAGAACAGCTCCGTTAGTGAGCACGTACTCAAAATGTCTGGGTACGCCGATAAGCTCATCTCTTTGGGAATAACGATTCCCAATGAGTTGGGAATACATCGGGTTCTCCAATCTCTCCCACCTAGCTTCAAGGGCTTTGTGATGAACTACAACATGCAGGGCATGAGGAAGTCTCTCCCCGAGCTTCTCTCAATGCTTAAGACTGCAGAAGTGGAGATCAAAAAGGAACATCAAGTGTTGATGGTCAATAAGACCACTAGTTTCAAGAAAGGTAGAAAGGTTAATAAGTCCAAGGGTAGAAACAAGAAGGACGGCAAATCTGTTGCCGGTTCTGAGAGGAAACCCAAGGCTGGTCCTAAACCTGAAACTGAGTGCTTCTACTGCAAGGAAATGGGACACTGGAAGTGCAACTGCCCAAAGTATCTGGCGGATAAGAAGAACGGGAAGATTAACAAAGGTATATATGATATACATGTTATTGATGTGTACCTTACTAGTAGTCGCAATAGCACCTGGGTATTTGATACTGGTTCGGTTGCTCACATATGTAACTCGAAACAGGGGCTAAAGAATAAGCAACAACTTGCGAAGGATGAGGTCACGATGTGCGTCGGCAATGGATCAAAAGTTGATGTGATCGCCGTCGGGACGCTGCCTCTACATTTACCATCTGGATTAGTTTTAAACCTGAATAAATGTTATTTGGTGCCTGCGTTGAGCATGAACATTATATTGGGATCTTGTTTAATGCGAGACAATTATTCATTCCAATCTGAGAACAATGGTTGTTCGATTTATATGAATAATATCTTTTATGGACATGCACCTGAGAAGAAAGGTTTATTTCTTTTGAATCTTGATAGTGATGAAACACATATTCATAATGTGAATACCAAAAGAATTAAGTCAAATGATGGTATAGCTGCATACATGTGGCACTGCCATTTAGGTCATATTGGTGTTAAACGCATGAAGAAGCTTCATTCGGATGGACTTCTGGAATCACTTGATTATGAATCTTTGAGACATGCGAGCCATGTCTTATGGGCAAGATGACTAGAACGCCATTTTTCGGTTCAATGGAACGGGCGACAGACTTATTGGAAATCATACATACCGATGTATGTGGACCTATGAGTGTGCCGACGCGTGGTGGATATCGTTATTTTGTTACTTTCACTGATGACTTAAGTAGATATGGGTATATTTACTTAATGAAACACAAGTCTGAAACGTTTGAAAAGTTCAAAGAATTTCAGAGTGAAGTAGAAAATCATCGTAACAGAAAGATTAAATTTCTACGATCTGATCATGGAGGAGAATATCTTAGTTATGAGTTTGGTGCACATATGAGAGAATGTGGAATAGTTTCACAACTCACTTCCACTGGAACGCCACAACGAAATGGTGTATCCGAACGTCATAACCGTACCTTATTGGATATGGTTCGGTCTATGGTGTCTCTTACCGATCTGCCACTATCTTTTTGGGGTTATGCGCTAGAAATAGCCGCTTTCAATTTAAATAGGGCTCCATGTAAATCCGTTGAAACGACATCGTATGAATTATGGTTTGGAAACAAACCTAAGCTATCATTTCTAAAAGTTTGGGGATGCGATGTTTATGTGAAGAAACTTCAGCCTGATAAACTCGAACCCAAAGCGGAAAAATGCATCTTCATAGGATACCCTAAAGAAACAATTGGGTACACCTTCTATCACAGATCCGAAGGCAAAGTGTTTGTTGCTAAGAATGGATCCTTTTTGGAGAAGGAGTTTCTCTCGAAAGGTGTGAATAGTAGGAAGGTAGAACTCGATGAGGTTATTGAACCTCCTCTTCATGAATTGGCGAGTAGCGCAGCGCCAGAAACCGTTCCGGTGGTGACTTCACCAAATGAAGTGGGAGCTAATGATGAAGATCATGAAACTCCAAAAGAGGATGCTACCGAACCTCGCAGGTCGACAAGAACACGTGCCACTCCTGAATGGTACGGTGATCTTATCGTAAATGCCATTGTTGAGAACGATGACCCTGCGACGTATGATGAAGCAATGATGAGCCCAGATTCCAACAAATGGCATGAAGCCATGAAATCCGAAATGGAATCCATGTATGAAAACCAAGTATGGACTTTGGTGGAACTTTCCAATGACCGAAAGGCCGTTGAGAATAAATGGATTTTCAAGAAGAAAACAGACGTTGATGGTAATGTGACCGTCTATAAAGCACGACTTGTCGCAAAAGGTTTCCGACAAATTCAAGGAATTGACTACGATGAGACTTTCTCACCCGTAGCGATGCTAAAGTCTATTAGGATTATGTTAGCAATTGCTGCATTTTTCGATTATCAAATTTGGCAGATGGATGTGAAAACCGCGTTCCTTAATGGTAACATTGAGGAAGAGTTGTACATGGTACAGCCCAAGGGTTTTATTGATCCTAAGGATGCTGACAAGGTATGCAAACTTCAGCGATCCATCTATGGACTGAAGCAAGCATCCCAAAGTTGGAATCTCCGTTTTGACGAAGTTATCAAAGGGTTTGGATTTGTCAAAACTTATGGAGAAACTTGTATTTACAAGAAAGTGAGTGGGAGCTCTGTAGCATTTCTAATATTATATGTGGATGACATATTGCTGATTGGAAATGATACAAAACTTTTGAAGAGCGTAAAAGATTACTTAAACAGTAAGTTTTCGATGAAAGACCTTGGTGAAGCGGCGTATATTTTAGGCATCAAAATCTATAGAGATAGATCAAGACGCTTAATTGGGCTATCACAAAGTACATACCTTGACAAGATTCTAAAGAGGTTTAGAATGGAGGATAGTAAGAAAGGGTTCTTACCTATGTTGCAAGGAAAGATCTTGAGTAAGATTCAAGGTCCGGCTACAACTGAAGATAGAGAAGAGATGAATAAGATTCCCTATGCCTCTGCCATAGGCTCTATCATGTATGCCATGTTATGTACAAGACCAGATGTGGCACATGCTATTAGTTTGACTAGTAGGTACCAATCTGATCCAGGTTTGGAACACTGGACGGCGGTCAAGAATATCCTTAAGTACTTACGAAGGACTAAGGATATGTTTCTCGTATATGGCGGTGAAGAAGAACTCGTCGCAAGTTGTTACGTCGATGCTAGCTTCGACACTGATCTGGATGACTCTAAGTCTCAATCCGGGTATGTATTTGTTATGAATGGAGGAACGGTAAGCTGGAGAAGTTCCAAGCAAAGTGTGGTGGCGAGATCAACAACAGAGGCGGAATACATTGCTGCTTTAGAAGCAGCAGAGGAAGCAGTTTGGATGAAGGAGTTCATATCCGAACTGGGTGTGGTTCCGAGTGCATTGGATCCAATGGTTGTCTATTGCGACAACAATGGTGCCATAGCCAATACTCAGGAGCCAAGGTCTCACAAGAAATTCAAGCATGTAAAGCGCCAATTTCACTCCATCCGTGAACATGTCACGGATGGTGATGTAAAGATTTGCAAAGTACACACGGATCTGAATGTGGCAGATCCGCTGACTAAAGCTCTCCCCAAGGCAAAACATGATCAGCACCAGAACTCAATGGGTGTTAGATTCATCACTATGTAATCTAGATTATTGACTCTAGTGCAAGTGGGAGACTGAAAGGAATATGCCCGAGAGGCAATAATAAAGTTGTTATTATATTATTCCGTGTTCATAATAGATGTTTATTTCTCATGCTAGAATTGTATTAATCGGAAACATTAATACTTGTGTGATTAATAAACTAAAAGAGTTCCTAGTAAAGCCTCTCTTTTATACTAGCTCGTTGATTAACCGATGATCAAGGTTTCCTGATCATGAACATTGGATGTTGTTAATAACGGGGTCATATCATTAGAAGAATGATGTGATGAACACTCACACCCATAGTACGAATAGCAATACGATCAAGTCATCAAGTTCTTTGCTATATCAAACTCATACGAAATAGTTCTAATCCTTAGACTATGAGATCATGTTAATCACTGATACTGGAAGAGTGCTTTGATGATATCAAATGTCACACCGTCACAGGGTGATTATAAAGGTTGATTTGGGTATTCTGAAAGTATTAGTTGAGGCTCATGGATCAAGAGTGGAATTTGTCCGACCCGATGACGGGAAGATATTCTCTGGGCCCTTCTCGGTGATATTGCATTAGAATCGCTTGCAAGCATGTGACTAGGTCACAGGAATGCATTATCACGGAACGAGTAAAGAGACTTGTCGGGAACGAGATCGAACTAGGTATGGTTGATAACAATTGATCGGATCTCGGACAAGTAATAATATCGCGAGACAAAAGGAATTAACTATGTTCGTTACTGGTTCACACGATCACTAGTTCATCATTGAGTAAGTGGGAGTCATCATGGATTTCTAGATCCCGCTATTGATTATTGATTGGAGAGGAGTCTCGATCATGTCCACGTTATTCACGAACCGTAGGGTGACACACTTAAGGTTCGCCGTTGTTTTTGAGTGGATACGATACTCCGATCGAATTATAGGACAGCATGAGGGTTATTTTAGAAAAGCACCGAAACTGTTTTGGATATCGAAATAACTCAAGGGTGTATTTGTTAATGTTTGTTAATTGAATGAATTAACAAATATTAAAGAAATAAAAATGTTTTATTAAATCAATAAGTGTGAATTTTAATTAGCATGAATGTCATGCATTAAAATGGGGGTTACCTCATGTTGATGAGGGGGTTACCACCATGAATGTGTGACATGGAGGAGAGGGAGGTTACCACCATGATGAGGAGGAGGAGCACCTCCTTGGGGCCGGCGCACCCCCTTGGGGGCTGCCCCTCCTCCCTTATAAAACCCCCTCCCTCTCCTCCATGTCACACATTTCTTGATCCTCCCCTCCCTCGCATAGTTGCTGCCCAATTTCCATCTCTGCTTAGCGAAGCTCTGCCGGAATTGTAGTTCATAGTTCATACACTTGGAGAAGTGTGTGGTGGAGTGTCCGGCGGATCCCTTCTTCCGCTGCCCCGCTGGACCGAGGGCGTGGAGGAGTCGACGTCGAGCTATACGTGTGACCGAGCACGGGGGCGCTGCCACTTGTGGCGCCGTGTACACGATCTTGTGATCGTCAAGTGAACCACTACGTCGACTACGTCAAGTGAACAACTACATCGACTACGTGCATCTACATCGACTCTCCATCGTCAACATTTGTGCGGGAATGTAATCCCCGCTTACGGTCGTCGAGGGTTAGTTTCCGTTGCTACCACCTCATAGAGTATCTTGGCTAGTTTATGTGTTCTTGCATAGAAATTTTTTTGTTTTCTATGCTATGAACCCATCAGCTGTCACGCCATCCTTCGCAAAGATAGCCTGACATTGACAAGACCGGATGTCTCATGGGCCCAGCGGCCGCGCGCCCCAGCTGTTGACTATGTTTGACCACACGTCCTGCACGTGGGTGAAAAAAGTCTGCCATGTCTCCTCAATTACCGTGCGTAGTGGAGGCCGCAGCGCGCGTGATGCTGACACATGAATGACCAGATTCACCCAGCCGCTTCCCCTTTGCATCATGCGGCTAGGATGGACCTGCGATTTCCCAGGGTGAGATAAAAATGGCACCGGAGGAGTAACTATTTATCCCCACTCCGCCGCCATCATCTTCTTCCTTGCGCACTTCTCCTGCAACGCATCTCTCCATCCTCCCATTCCCGTGAAGTTCTTGTCGAGCGCCACTGTCATGGGCAAGAGAAGCTCGACCGCAACCGGCGCCACCGGTGGTGCCGCCGCGAAGAAGGCCAAGACCGCCGATGCTGACCCGCCCGCTGTTGGGAATTGGGTCCAGACCAAGATCGGAGACAGGGAGCTGGCGAGCGCCGAGAAGATCGGCATTTTGAAGAATGATCCGGCGGAAGTCGTCGCCGCCGGTCCAGAGATCATTCCCCGTCCACCTGCGGGTTTCCGGGTAATCTTTCTTGCATTTCTCCTTCAGGGGCTTTCGCTTCCCCTCATCCTTTCCTCCGAGGTCTTCTCTTTGCCTATGGGATTCAGCTTCATGATCTGAATCCCAACACTATCCTCCACATTGCATGTTTCATCATGCTCTGTGAATGCTTCCTCGGGATCGAACCCCACTGGGCGCTCTGGCGTCGAATTTTCACCATCCGGCGTCCTTCGCACTACCAGACTGACAGTTTCAGCTGCCAAGTGTGCCAAGACGTCGAATATTTCAATCTCCAGATGCCGAAGAACAATCCTGGCTGGAGGACGAAGTGGTTCTACGCCAAGGACAAATTCCTCGCTGGTCAAAACTTCGGTCTTGAGGAATTTTGACCTACCACCACTATTCGTTCCCGGGTGTCGTGGAGGCACGAATTGTCCGAGGAGGAGATGAAGACTACCCAACCTTTGATGAAAAAGATTCAGCAACTTCGGGCCACGCCTAAGAAGGAGCTGTCAGGCATCCAGCTCATCTAGACCTTCATCGAGCGTCGAATCCAGCCACTGTCTACACGAGCCCACTATATGTGGGACTACATCAATTGTCAGGATTCGACACGAATCTCTCCTGACAAATTAAAGGAAGCCGAGATCGATGACAGTGTCCACGCTGTCACCAAACTGAAGAAGAAGTCGTTCGTGCCAAAAGTTTTCGGCACCGGGGCGTTCAACAAACTAAATCCCTGCACCGAGGTACTGCTATCTTTCGCTGCTTGCCTGAATTTCCTATCCTCTGTACTTTCCTATCAAATTTGGCCAACTGACGGGACACGCTTTGTCCAGATTATTCCAATAGCTCGATGCTATCCAGCCCAACCTAAAGATGGCGAATATCCTGGGCGTGAATTTGATGAGACTCCAGAAGAGTCGGCATCGGCCGCGCCCACCACGTCATGTACTTCGGCGAGGCGCGCAGACGTTGAAGACGTTGATCGAGTCGAGGACTCAGAAGAGCTGGGCGCTCGCTCTCCTTCCTCTGGCGATGATGATGGCACGACGATTCCTGCCAAACCTCTGGATGTCCGCCCTCCTCCGCAAGCAGGGAAGAGGGCTCTTCCAAACTTCGGCCTTGATACGTCGTAAGATTTTGCTTTTGAACTTCTTTCCTGGACAACTTTGTCTTGTTTTGATTGCGTTGCATACTCCAGATCTTCGACTGAGGAAGCTTTGACGAGCTTGGGTGATCGTGAATGATTTTAGTTTTGACCCCACGACAGTACTCTCGAGCAGATCGCTGACTCGCAAGAGAAGGACGTTGGAGACGATGCACTGGAAGACCTCCCGAAGTCGTTGCCCCCTCCGAAGAAGAATATGGTCGAGCCCGATCTTATTCTGGTTTCTTCCTCTAGCGAGCCTTCTGGTTCCAAACGCCATGTAAGTCCAAAAATCTTAGCTTTATGAATCTTGTATTTACCCATCAGTAGCCCCCGAGGCAGAGGGTGAGTCTAAGTATTTACACTTGGGCTTGCCCTCTAAAACAGAACCTCTCGAGACTCATACTTGTCTTCATTTGCTTAGCCCATCGTTCGTGATTTATCGAGGATATGCAAGAACTATCTGGCATTGGAAGAAGAGAACCAGTGGTTGACTGCCTAGCTGGAGGACACGCGCTGTAAGTGATTTCTTTATCTTCTGACTCTTCTGATTCTTGTCTTGATATCTTTTCTTTTGTGTTTACTCCGTTGTTTATCTGGTGGTCAGGGATTGCTGCTCAAGCTGCCGCCGATAAGACCTTGCTAAAGGATCAGATAGACGACCTTGCGGCCGAAAATTCTTCCTTGAAGGCGAAAGCTAATGGTCTGGCCGACGAAGTCACCCAGCTCAAAGCTGATTCGGCAAAGGCTCAAGAGCTTGACAATCAGCGGCGAGTGGAGACTACATCAAAGGAGAAAAACCTACAACAATGTCTGTAGGCCGTCCTCGATTCCTTGCACGATAAGTTTTATTCCTCGTATAGTATAAGATTCATGAGGGTCGATTCTATTCGTTGACCAAAGTCTTGCTTCTTTATGCAGTTGCTACCGAATTGGGCGCTGCAGTGATGAAGGAGACTGCTAGACTCGAGTCCAGCGTTGGGAATGCCGAACGCCTTTGCGAGGAGGTGCGCAATCTTCTGGCAAAGGTGCGGTCGACACTTGACCGCGTTCGCGATATTTCCGCTCCTGAATCGACAAGCAGTACCATGGCCAACATCCTCGAATCTTTGGCGGTGAAGGAGGACAGCGAGGATCCTTTAGTTGCTGCGGTTCGCCGACAGGTAACCATCGGCTCCGAGTCCATCTTCTCTATGCTGATGATGCACAGGGTCGAATTTGACGCTGACAAGGTCACGAGCACATACCCTAAGGACAAAGATGGGCGCGACATTGCTCCCAAGGCCTTCCTTGAGCGTGCCCGAACTTTGTCTGCCCGGATGACGAGCTTCTTAGCAGATAGGAATGCCAAGAGGGCGGCTATGAAGGCTCGAAAGCGCAGTGCGTCAGGTGCTCCGTCTAGCAAGGCCGCCGGTAGTTCGACGTAGACTGGCCGATGCACTGGGTCCTTTTGTAATGGATGATGCATTGTCACTTTGGTATTTGTGGCCAACTTCTGAACAGTGCTTGTTGTGAAAATGTCTTCGGCAATTGCTACCTTCTGTCGATGTATTTTATGTTTGTTTGCGTCCTATTTACCGATGACTATTTGTGACCGGGAGCCTCATGTGCAGGGCTCGTCCGTGTCGTCGTGGTGAAACAACATATGCCATAGGATGGCTTAAATGGGGGCCGAACTAGATGCTGGAGGATTCGGGAGAGGGGAACGAGCTAAAAAGCACGACAGAAAGGAACACTGATCTACCCAGGTTCGGGGCTCTCGTAAGGAGATAACACCCCTACTCCTGCTCTACTGGTTATATATTTGGATCGGTGGAGTATACAACAATGGTGTTACCAAGCTCTCTGCTGGAGGAGGAAGATGAACTGCTAAGTGTAGGAATACCGAGTGACCAATCAACCAACCAACCCTTTGCTAGTACTCCCTGTGCCACCTTATATAGTGGTGGCCAGGGTTACAATGGTCATAGGAGACTAGGGGACACCAACTACACTCCAAATAGGACTTGCTGTCGAGGGCAGACGCCCATGACTTTCTCCCTGATTGCTCTCGATGGGACTCACCCTTGCTGTACCTTGTACTTCCAGGACTGTGACCTTACCACTCTGAGGTAAGCTTGTACTTGTGCACAGTGAGGGTAGGTAACCTCCACTGTGCACCCTGCCATCATACCCTGCTACCATGCTTGGATGTTTTCTTCCTTGATTGTAGCGATGTGACACCTTGGTTGACTTAAGTATCCCGGATATGACCGTTGGCCATATCCTGGACATATATGCCAGACCAACGACCTATGAAGGTCGGGTAATCCGGCCTCCCCTGCTCCTGCATAACATACATAATAGATAGGCCGGCATATCTAAGTATATGCCGGCACTCCCCAGTTAGTATTCCGGTTAATCCGGCATATCCAGACATCAGCCGGGATATACATATATGCCGGCCTGGCCGATGCTCCTATATTCCGGCCAGGCCCTTCCTTGGTCAACCGGTATAAAGTCCACCATGAGCCTTGTACCATTCTAGTCTCTTGACCCTATCGGGGGTCATCCCCCCGACACTAGTCCCCGAAGCTGCCGAGGTTCCCCAGTCATAACTGTGGAGCCTTGACAGGTTCAACATATCCTCTTTTTCATCATACCCCGGCTATCAGATTATATGCCGGGACGTCCATACAAATCCCGGCAACTGTTCCTTCTCCAAAAGTTATTCCGGCCGGTCCCGAGGGTATTCCGGACGGAACATATACACCGGGCAGTTATTCCGACATATAGACGAGTCTTCCTTGAGAAGCCAGGCCTGACAGTTTGCATCGAAACTTGGAACTGTCCTGTTACCTCGAACGGTCACACGCGATGTGACAGTTCACAGTGCATTTACTCCCTGCCATCATCATGGCCTAGTGGCACGGTTACAGGAACCGCCGCCCCACTCCGTGCCGCCACGTGGCGACTCACCGCAGAAACGGTCGTGGTAGTGGAACACTCCCCACGACCCCCACGACCGGCCTCCTCGGTATAAATATGGGGTGGGGGTAACTTGCTCTTTTTACCCCCACACAGTCTTCGTCTTCCTCAGATCCTCTGCCCCTTGCGCTTCGCCGCCGGACCAAGGAACCGAGAAGGAAAGCCGCCGCCGTCGCCCACCTACACGCCGGCGCCTCCGCTTGCCGACATCCGGCGTCATCGTCGACGACGCCGCCGCTCCTCTCTGCAACATTGCTGAGAGATCCGATCTTCCTCTGCACGCTCGCCGTCGTTCCACCGCCGCCGGCCAAGCTCTGGTGAGATCATCCTCTGTTCTTCCTCTTTCATGCTTTTCTTATAGCTTCGCATCGGTAGCCACACTTGCATAGATCTGCTGCAGTTTCTCTGCTTGTTTTCCCTTTGATCCGACTAGCATTACTAGCAACGTTCGCAGGTGTTCTTCCTTAGAAGTTTTACCCTTGTTTGTTTCTATTTTTAACTGCCTCGGTAGATCTTCTATCTCTGCTAACATTGGTGAGAGCGGTATGCCGGAGAGACTAACCTCCCTCTTTTCTCCGGCCTTGATAGGATTAACATCACGGGACTCCGGCTCTCACGCCTTGTCCCGGCCATCAAGATGGCATCATCAAGCATGACGGGTACCTCGGCCTCGGAGGAAGATAACTCGGCCCGGGTCCAAGGACGCTCCGGCTGGGAGGGGTCGGAGGTCACTCCGGCCGACATATCCTGGGTCACCTCCACCAGGAGAGTACCGGAGGGAGTTGCCTGCCGGCTACCGGCGGGAGAGACTGCGCCGGCACCCGAACCCGGCGAACGTGTCGTCTTCATCGCCCACTTCGAGCGGGGTTTCGGCCTGCCGGTGTCGGACTTCTTCCGGGACATCCTCGACACCTACGATCTACAACCTCATCATATCCCGGCCAATGCCGTGATGATCCTCTCCGCCTTCGCTGCTTTTTGCGAAGGCTATGCCGGCATAGAGCCCTTATCCCAAGGCTGGGCGAAGTACTTCCAACTACGGAAGCAAGTCATCCAGGAGCCGCCCCGGAGCAAGGATGACCCGCCGGAAACAGCCCAGGAGAAGAAGGACCGCCCCATGACCCTATGCGGCGCGGCGACCATCATGTCCCAGAAGGGCTCGGACTTCCCCAAGGTGGAGCTCCTTGAGTCTTGCAAGAAGTGGCAGAAAAGCTTCTTCTACGTCAAGAACACCACCGACGAGGATCTGCTCAACCTGCCGCCATTTGTGGACGAGCCACCTTTGGCCATGAAGAATTGGACTTACAACCCGAAGAACTCGGTGATGCTGGTGAACGCGCTCCACCGGGTTAAGGGCGAGCTCCGGGATGCCGGCCTTACCCCTCAAGATCTGGTGGCATGCTATATCAGCTGGCGTGTCTCCCCTCTGCAGCGCCGGTCGCACAAGATCTGCCAGATGAGCAGGCCCATGGACCCCACCCGGCATTCCACACATGAGCTGACTCCGGCCGACATTCTGCGGCGGATCAAGGACGTCTGCAAGTCCTCCCAGGCCACCTTTGCCTGGGGACTTGAACCATACAGCCGGGACCGGCCTGCCCCGACGGTAAATACTCTGGCCGACACACGCTCTTTTGCCCGGCACATAGATACTTAAGCCGACACATATCCATTTATCGTCATGTATCATGCTTGATCCGACATACCTCTTGCACCGGCATATTCCTTGCTTCTGACCAATTTACTTTGCATTATGCAGAAGTTCAGCTTCCAGGGTATGGAGAACTCCCGGATCAAGATCGCGGCAGACCGCACTGTTGCGGATGTTGAAGATCCGGACCATTGGGACAAGCTGCCCCGGAATACCCGTGTTGCCGCTGCCGCGGGTAAGGCCTCTTCATTCCGGCATTTCACTCAAGGCCGGAGTGACGATGATTCTGACGAGGAGATCCTGACATATTATGACCCGATGCCACTTGCATATGCCTTTCCTTCTGTACCTTTTGCTTATCCTATGCCGTCCTCAGCTATCCCGGACGACATGGTTGTCGACGCCGCCCCTCTGAACCAGGGACCTCCTTCCACCGGTGGACGTTCTGGCCGGAAGCGAGGCGTGAAGCCCCAACCCGACACACCTCAGCAACAGAAGAGGCAGAAGGTTGGCGTGCCTATCCCGAAGAAACCGAGGCCTGTTGCCGCGGGGTAAGTTTCTTTTCTTTGTATTTCCTCCGACATATCTCTTGCTTTGATTATTGACTTGGTGTTTTCTCTTTTTCAGAGCTCCTCTTGCGCCGGAACAAGCTTCTGGCTCGAGTGGCGGCCCGAAGGTTACCAAGCCAGCGGCCCCTGCTACCTCCGACATACCCTCTGCCAGTCATACGACCTCCCCGGCGCCGGCATCTTCGCCTGCGCCCGACAAGACCACCTCCCCGGCGAAGGACGATCCTCCGCCGGAACAAGACAACTCTGCCCCCGAAGTCCACATGGACTCGGGGGCTCAACAGGAACCATCGGCCTCTGATGTCCACATGGACACAGGAGCCCACCAAGAAGCCCCAGACTCCGGCGCGCCCACCAGCGACGCCGGCACAACTGGAGAAGCCGGCGCAAGCAACAAGAGCGCCGGCACAGATGACAAAGGGAAAGGCCCGGCCGTGCCGGAAGTCCGGACTATTCCGGAACCTGCCTCTGCTGGCCAAGCTGCACCGGCCGCGCCGGAACAACCTGCCCCCAAGACTCCCTCTATTGAGAAGACTCCAGCGCCATCCAAGACCGCTGCTCCGGCCAAGACCCTCATCCCGGACAAGACCTCTGCCCCGGTCAAGTCCGGCACACTCAAGTTTCATCCGACCAAGTCCGGCACACCAGCCGCCGCCACTGCTCCTTCTAAAGCGGCATCCCGGACCAGCTCTGCCCTGGCCCTGCATCTTGGCAGGGCAGCAACCCGGCCTGGCTACCGGCGCAACTTCTTCGACACGCCAGAACTTGAGGGCATCGTCCCCCTGGTGACGAAAAGTGATCAGAGCCTTGGGTCTCTCAAGGAGCACTGTGTCAGGTGGAATGACGCCGACAACATGGACACAGCGGACTCCAGGAGCAAGAAGATGGCCGAAGCCTCGGCCACTGGCAATCCCTCAGACATCCTGGCCGCGAAGCCCCTTCCAATTGCCTGCGAGCTCCTCAGCCTCCAGCAGAGACTTCACCAACTGGCCGATGCCACCAACGTAAGTCTTCTCTACCTATACACATATCCCCAGTCCCCGAAAATGTTGGCTGTCCGGGATACGGACATCCGGGATTTTCCAATAATCTTGTAGTTAGCTGTTCTCGAATTAACTGCCGACATATGAGCTTGATCTGAGCTTCAAATCCTAGTCACCGAGAGCCGGGATAGGTGCGCAGCACCTGTGCCGGGTCTTTACCTTTTTCACGTATTAATTATCTTTCAAATCCTCTTGACCGAGATATAAGCTCAATCCGAGCTTCAAATCCTAGTCACCGAGGGCCGGGATAGGTGCGCAGCACCTGTGCCGGGTCTTCCAAAGAGTGATCACTTGATAGAATTTTCAACTTTAACTGATATGCCAAGTTTTTTCTCCTGACATTTCAAATCCCAACACTTTTGCAGCGCATGAACAACACACGGGCCGACATGTATCATGACCTGGTGTGCGAGCACCGGAAGTTATCCGACGAGCATAGCAAGCTTCGGCTGGAGCTGTCCCAGAGAGGTAAAGTTCGCCGACATACCGCTATATGCCGGACACCTTTCCTCTATTTACTTTGCAATACTATTACTGCCGACACATAACCTTGTGCCGACATTCTTCAACTGGCACTGAAGAACAAGTCGCCGAGCTTCTTAAGAGGGTGAAGGAGCTGACAGGTATGTCGGATTCCTGGAGATCTTTTATCTCTTCCGTTGTACTTCAAATCCTTTGACTCTTGCCATTGTTTTCTATCTTCCCATTATTTTGACTTCAAATCTTTTCAGATGAGAAAGATGGACTGGAAGCACGCCACCAGGACTGTATGTCCTCAGTGGATGTGGCCAAGCAACTGGACGACCGGGATGCCGCTCACAAGGCCGAGATAGAGCAGCTGAAGGGCCGGATCACCGAGCTTCTGGATGAGAAGGAACAGAAGGAGGGCCAACTGAAGAAGACCCAGGACTTGCTCGTTGCTTCCGAGACTGATGCCTCCACTGCCCATGCCGAACTGTCCAGCTTAAAGGAGCAAGCGACAAAATGGGAAGTCACAGTCGCACAACTCAATGCTGACCTCGCCGATAAGCTTCAAATCCTTTTCCTTATCCTGTCTGACATATCGTCTATGCCGACATATTCTCCTTTTGCTAATATCATTTATTTTTCTCAGACATGTTCCCCGCTTTCGTCGAAGACGTTGAGAGGGCTCTGCAGTTGGATCGAGAAAACCGGGGTGTTCCGGTTGACTCGGCCAACTGGGACATGTCGGAGCAGCTGCTGGCTCTGCAATCCCGGAAGAACGCCATGACGCTCTACACCGAAGAACTCTTTTATGGCGCCTAGGAGGCATTCTCTGCCCTCTGGCCGGGACAAAGGACGCCCACTGATCCTGTTGATCTCGGCAATGACCTGCAGCTTGCCAAGGTTCGCCTCCGGGAATGGCGAGATTCCGGCGCGAGGATTGGAGCTGACGAAGCTCTGAGCTACTTCTTGTCCTGGTTTGAAAAGGCTGATTTGGAGAGCTTGCGCACTGTGCGCGAAGGATCCATCTGGACCACGGATCCGGAACACATCCGGCGTCGGCGGGAGTTGGCCCACAGCAATGTGGACTATGCCGACACCGACGCCTTCGTCCGGGACATCCGCGAGCCGGAGAAGAAGGACGACGCCGGGGCATCTGCCGCAGCTGAGGGCTCCGACTCCAGCCAAGATGAAGAGGAAGCCGAAGAGGCCGACACTGATGCTCCGGAACAGGCATCTGTCCCGGGCGGAGGTGATGGCTCCATTCCATCTGCTGGGTCTGGCACTCCTGAGGCCGACACTTCCACTGCTACTGCTCCACCAGCCGGCGGCTCTGCTTCTGCCCCTGCTTCTTAACTTTGCAGCACAAAAACTTTAAGTTTTATCAGATCCCCGGAATGCCGGGTGCAGTTGTAATATATACGTTTAATTTCCTGTGGTTTGCTACCTGAACAAGTTTTATCTCGGTTTGCTTGTTATCAATGCCGGATCATCTTTGGCTAAGTCACCGAGTTTGTTTTCCTGTTTCCTCAATTTCACAACCTTGGCTACTTGTCTACCTTATTTGGCTTTCGACGTATGAGTCTCAAGGTTGCTTCATCGAACATACAGTACTTTAACTTTGAAACTTAGACTTCAAATCATCCGATATTTCAAGTTTTATCTTTAGCTTTAACATAAATGTCGGTTCGCTTGCTCTATACTCCTTGGCCGTTTTCCATGTGTAGACAATCTCCGGCATCTACTCTTGCTAGCCATGAAGCCGGGTTTCGGACAGCAGCTGAGTCGAAGAGCGGCCTTTGGTGCCGACACACTACTAGGCCGACATAGGAAGCATTCAAAACAAGCCAGCCGGCATACAAACAAGAACTGAAAATAAACAACGATATATCTCGGAGACAGTGCCCGACCTCTTCGGGATGCCGACATATCATTTATTAGCCTTATCCCGGCATAAAAAACAAAATGGAAATACATACATTATGCTGCTCAGGAGTAAAAGGGGCGGAGTAGAGCTATGTTCCATGGCCTCTTGGTTTCTTCTCCGGACCTGTCCACCTTGTCCTTCTTGGAGGCCTGCGCATCTATAAGATAATAGGCATCATTGTGCAGAGCTCTGCGCACAATGAATGGCCCCTCCCATGGAGGAGTTAACTTATGCCGGCCCTCTGTGCCTTGCCTTAGCCGGAGTACTAGATCTCCCTCTTGGAATCTCCTTGGATTTACCTTCTGCGCATGATAGCGTCTGAGGTTCTGCTGATATACTGCTGTTCTTGACAGAGTTATTTCTCTTGCTTCCTCTAGCAGATCAACATCGTTTTCCCTGGCTTCTTTAGCCTCTTCCTCTGTATATAGCACTACTCTTGGTGCATCATGTATTACATCTGTTGGAAGCACAGCTTCTGCTCCATACACCAGGAAAAATGGTGTGTAGCCTGTTGACCTATTCGGAGTCGTCCTTAAACTCCAAAGTACTGCCGGCAATTCATCTAGCCAACATCCCGGCGTTTTCTCTAGTGGCTCTATCAGCCGGGGTTTTATGCCGGATAATACCAGCCCATTTGACCTCTCTACTTGGCCATTGGCACAAGGGTGAGCGACCGACGCAACGTCCAGCCGGATTCCCACTTCCTCACAAAATCTGGCAAATGGCCCTTGGGCAAAGTTCGACCCATTGTCAGTGATGATGCCATGAGGGACACCATACCTCAAGATTATATCTTTTAAGAATTTCACTGCTGTGTGACCATCACACTTGCTTATGGGCTTCACTTCAATCCATTTGGTGAACTTGTCCACCATGACCAGGATATGGGTCATCTTTCCTCTGGCCGGCTTAAAAGCCCCGACCATATCCAGGCCCCAAACAGCAAAGGGCCAGGTTATCGGGATAGTCTTCAAGGCAGATGCCGGCTGATGAATCTGGTGGGCATATCTTTGACATCCATTGCATTTCCGGACCAAGTTTTCTGCTTCTTGCAGTGCCGTCGGCCAATAAAACCCATGCCGGAATACCTTTGCCACCAATGCTCTGGACGAAGCGTGGTGGCCACACTCCCCCTGATGAATTTCCCGGAGCATCTCCAGACCTTCCGCAGATTCGACACATCTCTGCAATACTCCGGTGACACTTCTTTTGTACATTTCCTTGTTTATGATGGTATAACCTTTGGATCTCCTTGTAACCCGGCGGGCTTCATATTCATCCGCCGGCACTTGGCCATCTACCAGGAAATTCATGATTGGTTGTGACCATGAGGGCACTTCCCTCACAGTGAATACTGCCTGATCTATCTCCATCATTTCGACCGAGACATGATCGATCTCCATGGGCTGCGAAGTCCCCGGGACTGTGGGATCAGTCCCCGGGTATGCCGGAGCTGTCCCCGGGTATACCGGCACAACCTCTTGGTAAATTTTACCCTTGCCCTTAGCTCTGCTCCGGAATACCGCACTCACCGCATATGTCGGACCAGTCCCCGGGACTGAGGTAACAGTCCCCGGGTTATCTGATCTGGCTCCGGCATCTACCTCCATTGGAACCGCATCCTCCGGACCTGGCGGGACATAGATGGAAGATGACTCCGGCGAGGGCTTGATTGACGGCTTCCTCAAATGCTCCAAAGAAATGCCGGGCGGGATTGAATCTCTGGAAGACCCCAGCTTGGACAATGTATCGGCTGCATCGTTCTGAGCCCGGAGAACATGCCGGAACTCACAACCTTCAAAGTAACCACTTAACTGCTGCACCAGGAAACGGTAGGATCCCATGTTAGCATCATGCGCATCCCATATTCCGGAACACTGCTGAATCACTAAGTCAGAATCACCGAAACACATAATCTGGCGAATTCCTATGTCCTTAGACACCTTCAGGCCATGCACAAGTGCCTCATATTCCGCCACATTATTTGATGCTGCAAAATGAATCTGCAGGACATATCTCAATTTGTCATTCTTTGGTGAACTGAGAACTATGCCGGCACCCAGGCCATGTATTGTCTTGGACCCATCGAAATGCATCCTCCAATAATTTGCATCTGGCAATGGTGGCTCATACTGTATCTCGGCCCAGTCAATAAAGAAATCAGCCAACACCTGGGACTTGATTGTATCTCTCTTGTCATACTGAGGTGTATATGGTGAAAGCTCTATTGCCCACTTGGCAATTCTGCCACTGGCATCTTTGTTACTTATGATCTCCGAGATAGGGGCCTCGGCCACTACCCGGATTGGATGCTCTTGGAAGTAATGCTTGAGCTTCTTGGCCGCCATATAGACTACCATAAGTCATCTTCTGATAGTGTGGGTAGTTTTGCTTTGAGGTGGAGAGGACTTCACTCAGATAATATACCGGCCGCTGCACGGTTTTGCCTCCCTCCTCTCGCTCCACTACTACCACTGCACTGACAACCCTGTTGGTTGCCGCTATATAAAGCAACATCGGCTCCCGGGGCATTGGAGATGCTAGTACCGCCGCTGTTGACAACATCTGTTTTAATTCCTTGAAAGCAGCATCTGCTTGTACTGTCCAGACAAATGTGTCGGACTTCTTCATTAACTGATATAACGGCAAAGCTTTCTCGCCCAGCCGGCTTATGAAACGGCTCAGGGATGCGAGGCACCCTGCGAACTTCTGTACTTCCTTCAAATCTGTCGGCGGCTTCATTCTTTCTATAGCACAAATCTTGCCGGGATTTACCTCAATACCCCGGCTGGAAACAAGGAAGCCGAGCAACTTGCCCGCCGGCACACCGAAGGTACACTTTGCCGGATTTAACTTCATCCGGAACCTCCTCAGATTTGCGAAGGTTTCCCGGAGATCGCCTATGAGAGTTTCACTCTCCTTGGTCTTTATGACGACATCGTCGACATATACCTGCACATTTTTATCTATTTGATCATGCAAACACTTCTGCATACATCTCTGGTAAGTTGCGCCGGCATTTCTTAAACCGAACGGCATAGTGAGATAGCAATAAGCCCCGTACGGGGTAATAAAGGATGTCTTTATTTGATCCGGCTCATACAAAGGGATCTGGTGGAAACCAGAATAGGCATCTACAAATGATAACAGTTCACATCCAGCTGTGGAATCAATCACTTGATCGATTCGAGGGAGCGGGAATGGATCTTTAGGACATGCCTTATTCAAGTTGGTGTAATCAACACACATCCGCCATACTTTCACTATGGCGGGCTCATCCTTCTTCTTTTCCACCAAAACCGGATTAGACACCCAATCCGGATGAAGCACTTCTTGATAAAGCCAGGAGGCTAAGAGCCTGGCCACTTCCTCCCATATGGCTTTCCTTCTATCGCCGGCATTCCGCCGGAGCGGCTGCTTCACCGGCTTAGCATCTGGTCTCACATGCAATGCGTGCTCAGCCAGCTCCCTCGGCACACCTTGCAAGGTCTGAAGTAGACCATGCAAAGATATCCCGATTCTCACGAAGGAAGCTGATGAGCTCGCTTTCCTATTTGGGATCCAAACTTGCCCCAACGAGGGCATGGCGCTCCGGGAAAGCTTCATCCAGAGGCACCTTTTTGACTTCCTTGCTCACTTGAAAAGAAGCACTGCCACCGGGATTCGCCATGCCCGGCATAGATTTGTCGGCCACGACTGTTTCAGCAATCTCCACTGCTCGCTTGAGCCTCTTCTTTTCCTCCGCAATGATCAGGGTCTCGGCCAGATTAGATCTGGCTGTTGCACATGCCATCGAGCGCTTGTAATCACCAATTATGGTGATCACTCCCTTGGGCCCCGGCATTTTCATCTTTAGGTACGCAACATGCGTAGAGGCCATGAACTTTGCCAGAGCCGGCCTACCCAGCAAAGCATGGTAGGGGCTTTCCAAATCCACCACCTCAACCATGAGGTTCTCCACCCTGCAGTTATCCCGGCTACCAAACATGACATCCATCCGGATCTTGCCCATCGGCGCACACGAAAGTCCCGGCACAATGCCGTGGAATGTTGTCTTGCTTGGTTCCAGCATATTTTCCTTGATGCCTGATACGTCTCAAACGTATCTATAATTTTTGATGCTCCATGCTTGTTTTTACACCATTTGCCTATTGTTTCGTTACACTTAGTGGTACTTTTATACACTTTCCGGGACTAACCTATTAACGAAGTGCCACAGTGCCAGTTTCCTGTTTTCTGCTGTTTTTGTGTTTCAGAAGTGATACACAGGAAATATTCTCGGAATTGGACGAAACAAGTTCCTGAAGTCATATTTCACCGGGGAGCTCCCAAACATCCGAAGACCTGACGGAGGGGGGCCACATGGCCCCCACACACAGGGGCGGCGTGGCCTGGCCCCTGGCCGCGCCACCCCCTTGTGAGGCCGCGTGGCTCCACCTCTGACAGTCCCCCTTCGCCTACATATACCCCCTGACGAGAAAAACCTAAGGGCCCTGATTAGTTTTCCAGAATACATCGCGATCCGCCACCGCCGTCGACCCGAAGATCGGGAGGGTCCAGAAGCTCTTCCTGGCACCCTGCCGGAGAGGGGAATCGCCACCGGAGGTCTTCTTCATCGCCATGCTTGCCTCCGGAGCGATGAGTGAGTAGTCTACCTTGGACTATGGGTCCATAGCAGTAGCTAGATGGTTGTCTTCTCCACCATGTGCTTCATGTTTAGATCTCATGAGCTGCCCTACATGATTGAGATCACCGTTATGTAATACTATGATGTTGGTTTGTTGGGATCCGATGAATATTGGTGTTTATGATTAAGTTGCTGTACTGAATTATATCTTTTGTTATCTCTATGTTGTTTATGATCTTGCATGCTCTCCGTTGTTAGTAGCTATCTTGGCCGAGTAGTTGCTAGTGACTCCAAGAGGGGGTATTTATGCTCGATAGTGGGTTCATGCCTCTATTTCACCTGGGGGAGTGACAGAAACCTCTAAGGTGGTAGATGTGATGTTGCTACTAGGGAGAAAACAACATTCATATGCTCAAGGGCATATGCTTTGTTTACATTACACACTTTGCTTAATGCAATTATCTGTTGTTCGCAACTTAATACTTTTGGGGTGTTCGGATGATATCCCCGAGGGTGGATTATTAGTCATAGATGCAGTTGGATGGCGGTCTATGTATTTTGTTGTAATGCCCAGAGTGAATCTCATTGTGATCTTCTTGACATATCACGTTATCTTTATTCTATCAATTGCCCAACTGTAATTTGTTTACCCAGCATGTTATTTATCTATGGAGAGACACCACTAGTGAACTGTGGACCCCGGTCCTATTTTAATCATATTGCAATCACCTGTTTACTTTTCCCGCACTGTTTACTTTACTCGCATATTACTACTGTTTTCCACTCGATACACTCATAACCTTTGTTTCAAGCAAACCGGTGAGATTGACAACCTCATCGCAAGTTGGGAGCAAAGTATTTGTTTGTGTGTGTGCAGGTTCCACGTTGCAGCTAGCAAGCAAAGCTTGGACAAAGCGCCAGTTGTCCGCTGCTGTCGCAAACTAGCAAGCATCACCTTCAGTCGTCACCGTCTCTCTTCTTCAAGAACGATATTAAACCTTGGTTTCTAACTGAGGGAAAACTAGCTGCTATACTCATCACACCTTCCTCTTGGGGTTCCCAACGGGCTGGTCATTCACCACGCATCAAGCTAATTTTCTGGCGCCGTTGCCGGGGAAGAGAGAAGACTTCTGCGAGGGGAGTTCTTCGCACACACATTCTTTACTTTGTTATTTGTTTTGCTTTACTTTATTTTATTTTACCTGCATTGCTTTTTATATCAAAAACCCAAAAAAATTAGAATCCTTGGTAGTTATTTTTACTTATCTGCTTTTAGTTTTGTTATAATGAGTAATCCTGAAGTAGAAGTTCGTAGTTTCAAGCAACAAGGGGGAGAAAGCTTAAAAGATGCTTGGTACCGTATTAACAATGCTCATCATAGGTGTACCAAAAAGCACTCCACCACGATCCTCCTTAGAAATTTTTATGTTGGTATATCTAGCTGGAATAGGTATGTTCTTGATACTCTTACAGGAGGTAATTTTCTGGGTACTCCCGCGGGAGAAGCATGCACAGTAATTGAAAGTTTAGTGGGAGTACCACCTATTCATGTTGCCAAAACTGAGACCACCTTGGATGAGGTGGTAGAAAGGCTCAGCTCCTTAGAAAAAAGTTTGCCAAGTATCCTAGAAAATGTTAGCCGCGTTAGTGAATTAATAGAAAACATTGGTAAGAGAATTACCATTTTAGAGGCTAGCACTACTCATGACAATCAAAACTTGAGGATTGGTAAACTAGAGGAGTCTATGGAAACTCTTAGTTTAATCTTCTCTTCTCTTAAATTTAAGAAGGAGAAAGTATTTGTTGGAAAAGAGCAAAAATTTATGTATGTTCCCAAGGTTTCTGCGCTTAAATCTCAACATGTTCTTAAGATTGGTAAGACTCTTAGTTCTACTAAGGGTGATTTGCAGGTTGAATCATCTTCGGGAACCTTCAAAGAGCCTACTGAGGTAACTAGCACTTCATCTATTGATATTACTTGATTCGCAATTTTCTGCGCCTAGCTCAAAGGCGTTAAAGAAAAGCACTCTTGGGAGATAACCCATTGTTTACTTTTCAGTACTTTTTCTTTTATTTGAGTCTTGGAAGTCATTATTACTGTAATGACTGCTCCTTATCTTGTTTATTTCGTTTTTGTGCCAAGAGAAGCCTCTAATTTGAGTGAGGTAAAGATTTGGGGTTATTGCTGTCCTGAAACTGTTTTCAGTGCTGCACCGTAAAAATTCGTGAAAATTCTCTGTTTATCTTTTGGACCTGTTATTTCTTGTGCATATGCCCCAGGTTATATCCAAACTTTTCTTAGTTGAACACTTTTTGATTTGAGCAACAGAAAATCCCTAAAAAATTCGTCCATTATCAGCTGTCCAGTTTTGACAGATTTCTGCCAATATTTGTTTTTGCCACTTTATCGCTTTCTTTTGAGTTATTTTTTATCATGGAACTCTTGTGGAAGTTGATACAGTAGTATATACTTTATATGTGGTAGTTTTGGGTTGAAACCTGAAGCTAAAAGAGGTTGAATATATTTTATGCTTGCACTAATGTTGCTAATAGAATTGTGTTTAGTTTTGTATGAAGGAAGTTTTCAAGTGTAGGGATTGGAGAATGATGAGATGAGTTGAAGAATGGACAAAAGCTCAAGCTTGGGGATGCCCATGCATCACCCCAAGAAATATCCAAGAAGTACAAGCGTCAAAGCTTGGGGATGCCCCCGAGGCACCCCTTCTTCATCGGCAAAAATCAGGTCACCTTTCAAAACACTATATTTTTATTGCTTCATGCACTATGTGTTTTTCTTGGAGCGTCAGTTGTTTTAGTTTTCTTAGTTTGTTTAGTTTGTTTGTTTTCTGCAATAAATGGTTGGACCCCAACAAATTTCCTTTGGAGGAGATGTACTCGTTTTCATTTGCAAAGAATGCTCTAGTTTTCACTCTTATTAATCGAGCATTCTAGTTTTTCTGCTACTGCTTTTGGATTTCGTTTTCGCCTTGATATGCATTCAGATCTTGTCATATCTTTTCATCAAGGTGTATTTTTGCCTCTGATCTTTATTGGTTTTCATCAAAAGAGGTGTCTTAAAAATTTCAAATGGTGTTGGAAAAGAGAAAAAGCTTTGTGCAAAATAGTGGTACAAGAAGGAGCTTGTGTAGACTGCGGCTTAGGCTTTTTCATGTCATGCTTGATGTCTTTTTGATAGTATGCTTAGTGGTTTTGCTGTAGCATGACTTGTCTCAAATAACTGAGATTGCTTAATGAGCCTTTGAAAAAAAAATCATGCGTTGTTTTTATTGTATGGAAGCATTATTTTGGTTTTCTCCTTGATACTTTATTTGGGTTGACTTGGCGCATGCTCACACATGTTAGACTCTTCCAAAGTCGCCATTAGCCTTCATGATCATTTAGTTTTTGACTTTTGATGCCATCGTATGCTTCTTTTAATGTCGCTTTGTCGCTTTGCATGATTATGGCCATTATTGCTCTCTTAGTTGGTCGCTCCCAGTCTTTTGCTAGCCCTCGCCTTGTACTGAGTATGAGCTCTACTCGTGCATCCAACTCCTAAAGCCAAGTTTTCCATTGTGTCCACCATACATACCTACTAGCAATTTGCTATTCCAAGTAAATTTGACTTGCTTTTATATTCTCTTCAAATTAAACTCTTACCAGTGTTATGTGAAATTCGGTCAGTAAAGCTCTCACGAACCGGAAGGCACACTTTACTTTTTCCTGTTCTTAAAATTTTGACATTGTGGTCTTTTATGCTGAGTTGTTATGCTTGCAAGTTGTAAGTTGGATTCTAACCCAGCCATGCTGTCATGGGGCAAGCTTTCAACATTGCACTTCTTTTTGAGTTGATATCGTGATCTTTTGTTTATGGATGCCCGCTGTGTGAAATGAATTGGGAATCTTGTGAGGATCATGGAGTTTTTATATGTGTTAGGGAAACGCTGGGCCGCCAATCTAAGCCATGCATAATTCATGGTGGAAATTTGCAGCATACCCATGGTGAACATTCGACGACGCATCTCACAATAAAAAGCTAAACAATATAGCAAATAAAAGAGATGTCGAGGTGTTCATCGTCTGCTTGTCCTGTCATTTTGGTGTGGGCTTGTTCCATGTCATCGGGCACGGAGGTACCCCATTGGCGGTTCTCAATGATATGCATATACTTACAATGACAAGAGCCTTGCTTGGGACTCTAAGTAAACTAGCATGGTTTGGGTACTTGTATTCACGGGACACGAGGTTTTCAACTTATGATTTGTCAAGCATATGCATCATAATTGTTCTCGCATTAACTTTAACCATTCAAGATGCTTATGATGGGGGCAATGAGAGCTCAAAGCCGGTAAGTACCATAATTTTTGAAGGTTATAAAACTTGCAATCACTGCTTCCCTCTGCGAAGGGCCTTTCTTTTACTTTTATGTTGAGTCACCACCTTCTTTCTTTATGCACCATTAAGAGAGCATAGTTGTCATTCTTAGTGTGATATGCATTGTCCCAAGGTTCATTGATTGACTCATATTGTTGGTTTCACTTGTTCTTAAATTATTTGTATCTAGTCGCCCTCTTAAACTTTGAGGTGTCCTATGCATTTATGTTTTGCTCTCTTTGAAGGACAAGCTGAAAACCATTTGTATGTTTTTCCTTATGATTAGAACACACGTTTGACTTTCATTGTTTCATTATCATGATCTTTTGTTTGTGTTCATTTACATGTTTACAACATGGTTGCTAAGTTCTTATTGTCATGATTATATCTTTCATGCCCATGTTTTAAGTTCTATTGATCCCAGCTCATCAATGCTTACATATATGATCAAGATTGTGTAGGTGCATGTCACCTCAAAAATTATTCTTTTGTTATCACTTACCTACTCGAGGACGAGCAGGAGTTAAGCTTGGGGATGCTTGATACGTCTCAAACGTATCTATAATTTTTGATGCTCCATGCTTGTTTTTACACCATTTGCCTATTGTTTCATTACACTTAGTGGTACTTTTATACACTTTCCGGGACTAACCTATTAACGAAGTGCCACAGTGCCAGTTTCCTGTTTTCTGCTGTTTTTGTGTTTCAGAAGTGATACACAGGAAATATTCTCGGAATTGGACGAAACAAGTTCCTGAAGTCATATTTCACCGGGGAGCTCCCAAACATCCGAAGACCTGACGGAGGGGGGCCACGTGGCCCCCACACACAGGGGCGGTGCGGCCTGGCCCCTGGCCGCGCCACCCCCTTGTGAGGCCGCGTGGCTCCACCTCTGACAGTCCCTCTTCGCCTACATATACCCCCTGACGAGAAAAACCTAAGGGCCCGGTCAGTTTTCCAGAATACATCGCGATCCGCCGCCGCCGTCGACCCGAAGATCGGGAGGGTCCAGAAGCTCTTCCTGGCACCCTGCCGGAGAGGGGAATCGCCACCGGAGGTCTTCTTCATCGCCATGCTTGCCTCCGGAGCGATGAGTGAGTAGTCTACCTTGGACTATGGGTCCATAGCAGTAGCTAGATGGTTGTCTTCTCCACCATGTGCTTCATGTTTAGATCTCATGAGCTGCCCTACATGATTGAGATCACCGTTATGTAATACTATGATGTTGGTTTGTTGGGATCCGATGAATATTGGTGTTTATGATTAAGTTGCTGTACTGAATTATATCTTTTGTTATCTCTATGTTGTTTATGATCTTGCATGCTCTCCGTTGTTAGTAGCTATCTTGGCCGAGTAGTTGCTAGTGACTCCAAGAGGGGGTATTTATGCTCGATAGTGGGTTCATGCCTCTATTTCACCTGGGGGAGTGACAGAAACCTCTAAGGTGGTAGATGTGCTGTTGCTACTAGGGAGAAAACAACATTCATATGCTCAAGGGCATATGCTTTGTTTACATTACACACTTTGCTTAATGCAATTATCTGTTGTTCGCAACTTAATACTTTTGGGGTGTTCGGATGATATCCCCGAGGGTGGATTATTAGTCATAGATGCAGTTGGATGGCGGTCTATGTATTTTGTTGTAATGCCCAGAGTGAATATCATAGTGATCTTCTTGACATATCACGTTATCTTTATTCTATCAATTGCCCAACTGTAATTTGTTTACCCAGCATGTTATTTATCTATGGAGAGACACCACTAGTGAACTGTGGACCCCGGTCCTATTTTAATCATATTGCAATCACCTGTTTACTTTTCCCGCACTGTTTACTTTACTCGCATATTACTACTGTTTTCCACTCGATACACTCATAACCTTTGTTTCAAGCAAACCGGTGAGATTGACAACCTCATCGCAAGTTGGGAGCAAAGTATTTGTTTGTGTGTGTGCAGGTTCCACGTTGCAGCTAGCAAGCAAAGCTTGGACAAAGCGCCAGTTGTCCGCTGCTGTCGCAAACTAGCAAGCATCACCTTCAGTCGTCACCGTCTCTCTTCTTCAAGAACGATATTAAACCTTGGTTTCTAACTGAGGGAAAACTAGCTGCTATACTCATCACACCTTCCTCTTGGGGTTCCCAACGGGCTGGTCATTCACCACGCATCAATGCCCAGCTTCTGCATCGTATCTTGGTACATGATGTTGATGCTACTACCATTGTCAATGAGGACCTTGCTGAATCTCACGTTATTAGCCGGCCCGACGAATGTTGGATCCATCACCAGAGCATACCCGCTGGGGTTTGGCATGATCCTGGGATGATCTGCCCTGTCCCAGCCAATGGCCTGGTCAGACCAGTACATTAGCTTCGGTACTGCCGACATAACGGCATTTACCTCCAGACACCGCCGGTACAAGCTCTGCTTGTCTGTTCTTTCGGTCTCAAAGACCACGTAGCTCTGATCATGCTCCTTGTACTCATTCCGGCCCGCTGCTGGGCCTCCGGCATAGTACTCCGGGTTATGGTTCTAATCCACTTGATTTACACCGGCATTTCCGGCATTGCCCTGATTCCCGGGATTAACCGGCCTGGGCGGGACTGCAATTGTATTGGCACCTGTCAACGGCGATGGAGCTGCCGGGATAGATGGTCTAGCCGGTCCCCAGGGACCTGCACGACCTGCTAATATGTCGTCCAGCCATGAACAGTTTCTTGTCAAATGGTTTGCCGGCTTACCCGGCTGTAACGTGTGAAACACACAAGGTTTATCCATGGCCAGACCCACTGTATACTTCGGCCACTGCTTCTTTTGTCCGGCGGCTCTGCCGGCATTCTTGTTGATCCAGACATTCTTCTTCTGGAAGGGCTGCGCTTGCTGCTGCGGTTGTTGCTGCTGAGGCTGCTGATAGCCCTCATATCTTGGGCGCTGGCTACTGCCGGCGCCCTCTTGCTCTTCCTCCACTGCTGCTACTTGTGCTGCCCCATACCGGTAATCCGGCCTTTCATCTCTTCTCTTGTTCCGGTTATTAGTGCGATAGTATTGCCCTGGTCTCCCGGCGCTGATGGTGTTCCCCTGAGTCTGCCCCTGTCCTTGTGAATCAAGGGTGGGCTGCATGGGATCTCCCAGAGCATAACTATCGGCAATCTTGATTGTCTCGGCCAACGTGGCCGGCATTTCCCTCTGAAGCTTTTGCCACAACATGATGCCGTGCCGGCACCCATGAGCGAACCACATGATGGCTTGCTGCTCCACAACTCCTTCACAGGAATTGCGCAATGTGCACCACCTGGTCAGGTAGTCCCGGTCGGTCTCATTCACTCCCTGCCGGCAGTTAGCCAGCTGCTGAGGACGATTCGGCCTCTTATATGTGCTGGTGAAGTTTGACACAAACTGCTCCTCGAAATCAACCCAGCCGTTGATACTTCCGGCCGGCAGATTGTTCAGCCATATCCTGTCTGGTCCTTCTAGCATTTGTGGTACATATCGTACCGCCCATCTGAGGTTTCCTCCGGCAATGTTCACTGCGGTGGAGTAATCCTCCAACCAATCTTCCGGCTTCGTACTGCCGTTGTATGTCCTCGCGCCACGCGCGAGCTGGAAGTAGTAAGGTACCGGCTCACCCATAATCCGGGGTCCAAAGCACATAGGACCCGGAGCTCCTTGCCTTTCCACCAACTCCGATTGGTGAATCCTGTCTAGCTTGAAGCGCGCATCACTTGCTGCTAAGGACCGAGGTCCTAGCCGGGATGCAATTGGGCCCGCGATCACTTTCTCCTGCTGCTGCTCCGGCTGATACTGCTCACTGTGCCGGCCTTGCTAGTGCTGCTGCTGATATCCCGCCCTGACAAGGGCGGAATTGCCATCATCTTCCCGATGTCCCGGCTGACCTGCACCTTGCTGCTGCGCTGCACCCCCGGCGCCCTCTTGCTGACGCCGGGCTGCACTGTTACTCCGGCCACCTCCGGCCGAAGCTGCTCCTTGCCCGGCCGGCACATTCTGGCCAGCACTCTTGCGGCCGACATACTTGTTAGCTTGGCCGGCACTCTTCTGAGCTACCGCCTGCTTTCCGGCAATTGCCGGATCATACACTTGGATCTGCTTGTCCCGGCGGCCAGAGGTCACACTTCCGGCACGCCGGGCACTTGGATGCGGGGACGAAGCCTCGCCCCTCGATCTTGCGCCGGCACCTCCTACCGACGCAATGTACTGGGATGCCCCGGCACCTGGGTTTGCCTTCTTGAAGGCCTCCTGCTGCTTAGTAGCTTCAGACAAAAGATGGTTAAGCCGGGCTTGCTGCTCATGCAGTGCTTCGCCGGACAGGTTAGATAAGTCCTTAGCTACCTCGGCCGCTGCTCTAAGGTTCTTCACTGGAGAGCTATAAATTACCTTAGGCACGGTACTAGTTGCAGTATGACCCTTACCACTAGCACCTTTCTCTAGCTCAGTGTTAAGATCTCTACCTCTAGTTCTAATCTCATCTATCCGGCTAGGCCGGGTTACCACGGGAGTAAAACCATGGGTTGCCTCATACTCACGGAGTTGCCGGTTAAACCGTTCGCGCTCCTGGTGCATGGCCAGGGCCTCGTCGACGAGGGCCTGGCGAGATCCCTCCACGACCTCCCTTGTTTGCTCCGGATCATCGCCGGATCGCACCGGCTCGAGAAGTCGCTCGATGACGGGAAGAAGCACCTGACCTTTTGCCGGCACAGCGGAAGTGCCGTCGGCCAGGTTCTCGACACGCTCCAACGGAGGACGTGCCGACCTCTTGGCCTTCGGCGGCTCCGGGGGAGTATCTCCTGCTGCTGCTGCTGCGGCCTTGCCGGCGGCGCTGATGTGCCGGCCATCATCACCTCGGCCGACTCTACTGAGCGAGCGCTACGCCCAGCGTGAGCCAACCGATGTGACGGAGGATCCGACGCCACCAGCACCTTTTCCCTGCAAACTCTCTCAGTCCCCATGTACACCTCGTGGGAACCGAAAGACATGATCCGGCCATCCCTGGGGAACGGCCGGCCGCCGAGACATCCAGCGTTGTCACTGACGAAGCTGAGCGAGCCTAGCCTCTGGACGAGGCCAGAGACCACGCGCACTCCTGAAGCTGCTATCACAGACCCCGTCCGAATAAACACTCCGCCCAGCATATCGATCTGCCCCACGGTGGGCGCCAAATGTCGTCGTGGTGAAACAACATATGCCATAGGATGGCTTAAATGGGGGCCGAACTAGATGCTGGAGGATTCGGGAGAGGGGAATGTCGGGGGGATGACCCCCGGTAGGGTCAAGAGACTAGAAAGACACAAGGTCTATGATTGACTTTATGCCAGGTTATCAAGGAAGGGCCTGGCCGGAATATAAGGGCGTCGGCCAGGCCGGCATATGTGGTTATCCCGGTTGGTGTTCGGATATGCCGGCATATCCGAAATACTTATAAAAGTGTGCCGGCATATACTTAGATATGCCGGCCTAACCATTTGGTGTGTTGTGCAGGAGCAGGGGAGGCCGGATTACCCAACCCTCGTAGGTCGTTGGTCCGGCATATATGTCCTGGGTATGGCCAACGGTCATATCCGGGATACTTAAGTCAACCAAGGTGTCACATCCCTACAATCAAGGAAGAAAACATCCAAGCATGGTAGCAGAGTGGGATGGCAGGGTGCACAGTGGTGGTCTACCAACCCTCACTGTGCACAAGTACAGAGCTTACCTCACAGAGGTAAGGTCACAGTTCAAGAGGTACAAGGAACAGGGATACCAAGTCCCATCGAGAGCAATCAGGGAGGAAGTCAAGGGTCGGTGCCTTCGTCAGCAAGTCCTATTTGGAGTGTAGCCCGTGTCTTGTGGTCTCTTATGACCGTTGTAACCCTGGCTACCACTATATAAGGTGGCATAGGGAGCCCTAGTAAAGGGTTGGTCACTCTGTATTCCTACTCTGAGCAGTTCGTCTTCCTTCTCTAGCAGAGAGCTTGGAAGCACCGTTGTTGTGTACTCCATCGATCCAAATATACAACCAGTAGAGCAGGAGTAGGGGTGTTATCTCCTTACGAGAGCCCCGAACCTGGGTAGATCAGTGTCTCTTTCTGTCGTGCTTTTTAGCTCGTTCCCCTCTCCCGAATCCACCAGCATCTAGCTCGAACCCCATTTAAGCCATCCCATGGCATATGTTGTTTCACCACGACGACATTTGGCGCCCACCGTGGGGCAGATCGATATGCTGGGCGGAGTGTTTATTCGGACGGGGTCTGTGATAGCAGCTTCGGGAGTGCGCGTGGTCTCTGGCTTCGTCCAGAGGCTAGGCTCGCTCAGTTTCGTCAGTGACAATGCCGGTTGTCTCGGCGGCCGGCCGTTCCCCAGGGATGGCCGGATTATGTCTTTCGGTTCCCACGAGGTGTACGTGGGGACTGAGAGAATTTGCAGGAAGGAGGTGCTGGTGGCGTCGGATCCTCTGTCACATCGGCTGGCTCACGCTGGGCGTAGCGCTCGCTCAGTAGAGCCGGCTGAGGTGATGATGGCCGGCACATCCGTGCCGCCGGCGGAAGATGCCGGCAAAGCAGCAGCGGCCGGAGCTTCTCCTCCGGAGCCGCCGAAGGTCAAGAGGTCGGCGCGTCCTCCGTTGGAGCGTGCGGAGAACCTGGCCGGCACTTCCGGTGTGCCGGCTAGGGGCGAGGTGCTTCTTCCCGTCATCGAGCGACTTCTCGAGCCGGTGCGATCCGGCGATGATCCGGAGCAAGCAAGGGAGGTCCTGGAGGGATCTCGTCAGGCCCTCGTCGACGAGGCCCTGGCCATGAATCAGGAGCGCGAACGGTTTAACCGGCAACTCCGTGAGTATGAAGCAGCTCATGGTTTTACTCCTGTGGTAACCCGGCCTAGCCGGATAGAAGAGGTTAGAACTAGAGGCAGAAATCTTAATGCTGAGATAGGAAAAGATGCTAGAGATAAGAGTCATACCGCAACTAGTACTGTGCCTAAGGTAGTCTATAGTTCACCAGTAAAGAACCTTAGGGCGGCGGCCGAGGTAGCTAAGGATTTATCTTGTTTATCCGGCGAAGCACTGCGTGAGCAGCAAGCCCGGCTTAACCAACTTTTGTCTGAAGCTACAAAGCAGCAGGAGGCCTTTAAGAAGGCAAACCCAGGTGCCGAGGCATCTCAGTACATTGTGTCGGCGGGAGGTGCCGGCGCGAGGTCGAGGGGCCAAGCCTCGTCCCCGCATCCCAGCGCCCGGCGTGCCGGAAGTGTGACCTCTGGCCGCCGGGACAAGCAGATCCAGGTGTACGATCCGGCTGTCGCCGGGAAGCAGGCGATAGTGCAGAAGAATGTCGGCCAAGCTGACAAGTATGTCGGCAGCAAGAAGCCCGGCCAGAGTGTGCCGGCCGGGCATGAAGCAGGCGCGGCCGGTGGTGGCCGGAGTAACAGTGCAGCCCGGCGTCAGCAGCAGGGCGCCGGAGGTGCGGCGCCGCAGCAAGGTACAGCTCAGCCGAGATATCGGGAAGATGAAGGGAATTCCGCCCTAGCCAGGGCGGGATATCAGCAGCAAGATCAGCCCGGCCAGCAAGCTGATCAGTGCCAGCCGGAGCAGCAGCAGCAGATGATCGCAGGCCCAATAGCCTCCCGGCTTGGACCTCGGTCCTTGGTAGCCAGTGATGCACGTTTCAAGCTGGACAAGATCCACCAATCAGAGATGGTGGAGAGGCAAGGAGCTCCGGGTCCCAGGTGCTTTGGACCCCGGATTATGGGGGAGCCGGTGCCCTACTTCTTCCAGCTCGCGCGTGGCGCGAGGACATATAATGGCAGTTCAAAGCCGGAAGATTGGTTGGAGGATTACTCCACAGCGGTGAACATCGCCGGAGGAAACCTCAGATGGGCGGTACGATATGTGCCGCAGATGCTGGAAGGTCCGGCCAGGATATGGCTGAATAATCTGCCGGCCGGAAGCATCAACGGCTGGATTGATTTCGAAGAGCAGTTTGTGTCGAACTTTACCAGTACATACAAGAGGCCCAACCGTCCCCAGCAATTGGCTAACTGCCGGCAAGGAGTGAATGAGACCGACCGTGACTACCTGACAAGGTGGTGCACGTTGCGCAATTCCTGCGAAGGAATTAATGAGCAGCAGGCCATCATGTGGTTCGCTCATGGGTGCCGGCATGGCACCATGCTGTGGCAAAAGCTTCAAAGGCAAATGCCGGCCACGCTGGCAGAAACAATCAAGATTGCTGATAGTTATGCTCTGGGAGATCCCATGCAGCCCAGTCTAGATTCACAAGGACAGGGGCAGACCCAGGGAAACACCAGCAATGCAGGGAGGCCAGGGCAATATTATCGCACTGACAACCGGAACAAGAGAAGAGATGAAAGGCAGGATCACCGGTACGGAGCGGCTCAAGTTGCTGCCGTAGAGGAAGAACAAGGGGGCGCCGGCAGTAGCCAGCGTCCGAGATATGAGGGCTATCAGCAGCCTCAGCAGCAGCAGCAGCAACAAGCGCAGCCGTTCCAGAAGAAGAATGTCTGGACCAACAAGAATGCCGGCGGAAGTGCCGGCCAGAAGAAGCAATATCCGAAGTATACAGTGGGTCTGGCCATGGACCAGCCTTGTGTGTTTCATACGTTCCAGCCGGGTAAGCCGGCAAATCATCTGACAAGAAACTGTTCATGGCTGGACGACATATTGGCAGGTCGTGCAGGTCCTTGGGGACCAGCTAGGCCACCTGTCCCGGCAGCTCCATCGCCGTTGACAGGTGCGAATACAGTTGCAGTCCCTCCCAGGCCGGTCAATCCCGGAAATCAGAGCAATGCCGGAAGCGCCGGCGTAAATCAAGTAGACCAGAGCTACAATCCGGAATATAATGCCGGAGGCCCAGGAGCGGGCCAGAATGAGTACAAGGAGTATGATCAGAGCTACATGGTCTTTGAGACCGAGAGAACAGACAAGCAGAGCTTGTACCGGCGGTGTCTGGAGGTGAATGCCGTTATGTCGGCTGTGCCGAAGCTGATGTACTGGTCTGACCAGGCTGTTGGTTGGGACAGGGCAGATCATCCCCGGATCATGCCAAATCCCGGCGGATATGCTCTGGTGATGGATCCGACATTCGTCGGGCCGGCTAATAACGTAAGATTCAGCAAGGTCCTCATTGATAATGGAAGCAGCATCAACATCATGTATCGGGATACGATGGAGAAGCTGGGAATCAAGGAAAATATGCTGGAACCGAGCAAGACCACGTTCCACGGCATTGTGCCGGGACTTTCGTGTGCGCCGATGGGCAAGATCCGGATGGATGTGATGTTTGGCAGCCGGGATAACTGCAGGGTGGAAAACCTCATGTTCGAGGTGGTTGATCTGGAGAGCCCCTACCATGCTTTGCTGGGTAGACCGGCACTGGCAAAATTCATGGCCTCTACGCATGTGGCGTATCTGAAGATGAAGATGCCGGGACCCAAAGGAGTGATCACCATCATTGGTGATTACAAGCGTTCGATGGCATGTGCCACCGCCGGATCCAATCTGGCCGAGACTCTGATCATTGCAGAGGAGAGGAAGAGGCTCAAGCGAGCAGTGGAGATTGCTGAGACGGTCGTGGCCGGCAAATATATGCCGGGCATGACAAATCCCGG